>CM053030.1:257879551-258514551 GCA_028564925.1 Lithobates sylvaticus
TGTTCCTGTATACATGCATACAGTTAGCCTTTCCCCCCCCCCCCCTCTCTCTATCTTACTATATTTCTGCAGCTGATCCTTCTGCCCAACTGCGCAATGAGTTATTCATCCCGTAACAAAGATCCTCCTACTTCCATTAGGTATGAGACCAACTGTACGTAAGTATAAAAAAAAAAAAAAGTGCACTGCATGAATCTAACACAGATTCCTTGCATCGTAGCCCTGCCCACTCCAAGAGCACCAGGATATCTTCAAGACACCGCGACAATGATGACAGCCCAGATCGCAGGTCCCGTTCTTCTCATCATGGGTCCCGCTCCTCACGACATGAATCGGAGAGGTCAAGATCCATAAGACGAGACCGGTCTCCTTCTCCTAGAGGCTGCGCAAAGAAGAAGTGCTGGACATGTGGGGCTACGCCACTTCCGGACAAGCTGGTCTGTAAAGACTGCTTTAGGGAATATGCGGCCAACCGCGAGCTCGAGAGTCAGCAGGTCGTAGATCTGCTAAAGCGGACAATGAAGGACTCATTCTCAGAGCTAGCAGCCTTAGTTCCCGCTCAGCCAGTCCCTCGGACATCCCAGGTAAGGGAGACGGACCCTGATGCCCCCGGTCCTTCGGGTGTCAGTACCCCCTACCACCGTCAAGCCGACTGGCCAAGAAGTTACCACCCGAAGACCCCTCAGGGGATTCTTCAGAGGAATCAGAGCCTTCTGGGTTCAGCTATGCCCTGGTCCCACCATTCATACAAGCAGTCAAGACTGCGATCGCCTGGGAGGATGCAGAAGAGCCACCTCAAAGATCCAGGAGTTACTTACCATTCCTCAAAAGGAGGCAGATTCTCTTCCCTATGATGGGCGAGATCACTGAAGTCATCCAGAATGAGTGGTTGAAGACCGATAAAAAGCTTTCCGTGGGCCGGCTCAATAAGCTTTACCCTTTATCGGAGGCGAGACGCAGTCGCTAAACTCCATGCCGGTAGTAGACGCGGCTGTGATACGATTAGCGAAGAATGTCACCCTCCCAATGGAGGACTCCGCTTCCTTTAAAGACCCTCTAGACAGACGGATCGATCTGGATCTTAAGAGGAGCTATTTGGCCGCAGGAGCAGCCTGTAAGCCAGCCATTGCCCTCACTTCCGTGTCAAACGCCATCAGGACCTGGACAGACAACATCGAGACGGCCTTACGACAGGATGTCCCCAGGGAAGACATAATAAAGGCCTTGGAGGAGCTTAGGTTATCGGCAGATTTCGACGGAGAAGCAGCCATTGACACCATCAGGTGCTCAGCCCGATCCATGCTACATTCTGTAATGGCGAAGAGAGCCTTGTGGCTGAAGCCCTGGACGGCTGATCTGGCTTCCAAGCAGAATTGGTGTAAGATCCCATTTGATGGGAAAGCACTATTCGGGGACAAGTTGGATAAGGCTATCTCCAGGGTGACCGGGGGGAAATCCGGTATGCTTCCCCAGGACAGAAGGGTGCGAGGACCCAGAGGAGGTTCGTCTAGGTTCCGCCAGTCGAACTCCAGGGACTTCAGACAGTCAAGGCAATTTAGAGACAAAAGAAGGCCTTGGAAAGGCACCCAGGCATCCTTTCTGAATAGGAAGAATAAAACTCTTAGGGCCCCACAGGAGCAGAAGCAGTCCTTTTGACGCCAGATTAGCCCAGAAACCACCGGTGGGAGCCAGACTAAGGGCCTTTGTCCCAGTCTGGACCACCCATTGCCAGGACCCCTGGGTTCTGTCAACAATCCAGTGGAGACACTTTTGGAGTTTTTCTCATCCTCCACCGCCCATATCTTTCAAGAGAACCGAGATTCCATCCTCTCCGTTAAAGGCCCAAGCCCTATTACAGTTCATAACAACCCTCCAGCTTCAGGGGGCAGCTGTGCCGGTTCCCTTGTCAGAACGCTTCACAGGCTTCTACTCTACCCTGTTCTTGGTACCAAAGAAGACCGGTGGGTGGAGGCCAGTGATAGACCTAAAGAAGCTCAATCTGTACATCCGCACCGAAAGCTTCAAGATGGAGTCCCTGCAAACGTTTATCCAAGCAGTCCAGCCAATGGATTGGATGATCTCGGTCGACCTACAGGATGCATACCTGCATGTTCCAATTCTTTCTGCATTCCAAAAATACCTAAGGTTTGTAGTGGGACAAACCCACCTACAGTTTCAAGCCCTGCCCTTCGGGCTGTGCGCCTCTCCCAGGGTATTCACCAAAATACTGATATCCGCTCTGGCCCCCTTACAGGAGAAGGGCCTGAGGATATACCACTATTTAGACGACATCCTCCTGCTAGCCAGCAGTCCGGATCAGTTGGTATATCACCGGGAGATCCTTCTACAGTCCCTGAGAAGGCTAGGATGGCTGATAAATTCGGACAAAAGTCAGCTAACACCGACTCAGCAGATGGTCTATCTGGGTGCGATGTTCAACACTCAGGAGGGGACAGTGTCATTGCCTCCTTCGAAGGCAAGGATCATCATTCGCAGAATGCTCAAGACCATCCAGAGCCAGTATCTGACGGCATCTCAATGCCTGAGCCTCATTGGCACAATGTCCTCCTGCATTCCCCTGACTCCTTGGACCCATTGGCACCTGAGGTTTTTTAAGACGGGTTTCTTGGCTCAATGGAAGAGACAGCGACTCTCTCAGACAATCCTTGCAATCAGAAGGATACAAACTTGTTTTGAATAATTACGTACTTATTTTATTTTCTTATTTGTTTTTTTCCTACTTCAAATACAACCCTGGTTACTGTGGTACCTGCTTTACCTAAATGCCCCCACTCTTCCACAGTTTGCACCCACTTGGGGTGGAAGAGTGGTCCGGAGGCATGTTATCTAGGACCTATACATTGACCAGAGGCTATGTTCGTTCTTCTATTGTTCTACTACATAGATTATTTCTGTAGTTTGCTTCTATTTTAGTTTGCACTTCATATTGTAAGCTACAATATATTTATGCATATATCTAAGTTTATTTGACATTGACAGTATCCCATGTAAGATTGTATATACTCTATTGTCTTTCTTTTTTTTTCTTTTATGAAAAATTCAATAAAAATATTGAACGAGAAAAAAGGACGCAAGTTTCATATGGGTACAGTGTTGCATGACTGAGTAATTGTCATTCAAACTGTGAAAGCGCTGAAAGCTGAAAATTGGTCTGGGCAGGAAGGGGGAGTAAGTGCACTGTATTGAGGTGGTTAATTAATCTCTTATTACCCCTTTACTTGTTGTTAGTTTACACAGATTTCTCTTTCTTTTCCCCAAATACACTCTGGATGTTGCCACCCCCCATAGCCAGACTTAGGCTCTTGTGTCAAATTCCCTTTTTCTCTACCCGGAACTATAGTCAAATTCCATCATACAATGGATGCATAATGCTATGCCTTCCAACAGAGTTATGTCTTCTCTTAGCACTTTTAGCTCAGATTCACACTGCTGCAACTTTCCATGGGACTTGCATTGATGTGCAATACAGGAAGTCACATGACAACTCAAGACACATTAATTTCAATGATTTCTATCGTAATTGCTGCAACTCAAGTCGCAGCAACATAAAGTCGCATTGAAGTAGGATTGAAGTCACATCCAGTTGCAAGCAAATAACAATGCAACATCACACTCGAAGTTGCATGAATTTGGGGTCGCAGCATAGTTAACTGAGCCTCGCGCTACATGCCGTATATGCGTGTCTTCTGTATTTTGTGAATTTGAATGTGAATTTGTTTCTTTTTCTGAAAATTTATAAATAAAAATGTTCTGCAAAAATAAGGATATCTATTTTTGACTCTCATGTAAAATTTGTATCTTTTATTTTAGCCACTAGATTTTGAGACAAAAAAAGCATACACATTTAAAGTGGAAGCCTCCAATACTCACGTGGACCATCATTTCAACTCAGTGGGACCATTTAAAGACACTGCAACTGTGAAAATAAATGTGTTAGATGTTGATGAGCCTCCAGTATTTAGCAAGCCATTTTACACAATGGAAGTATACGAAGACACTCCTGTTGGCACAATCATAGGAGCTGTGACAGCACAAGATCTAGACATCGGAACCAGCCCTGTCAGGTATAATGTTATGTCATTAGTGTTCCTATATCCTGCCTGCATTCTCTCCATCCTGGCATTAGTAAACTAAGCTGTGTTGAATAAAATACTGGAAAGTAAACCACTTCCAATGAGATTTTTGTAAGAATGTTTCCGTAAAGCTGAATTGCCTTGCCTAGTTGGTTTTTCTCCAATGACAGTTGCTGTGTGGCCGATGAGAACACTTAGATTGGAAAGAGGAATGGATGTTTGTCAGGTAAAACAATAAATCATAAAAGTCAGTTAACCCTATAAAAAAAACAGCTAATAAAGGTAATAATTGGTATATTGGGGTTGATTTACTAAGGCAAATAAGCTTGCACAGAAAGCTGCATGATAATTTTCCCCAGAGCTTAGTGAATATGGTGAAATTTCACTTTGCCAAAGAATACCCAATAACGTGAAAGGGAAATGAAAAAAAAATAAAACAACGCTTTTGCTTTCACATGAATTGCCAATGGAAGTCAGTAGGACATCCACTAAGCTCTGGGCATAATTGCCATCCACCTGCAAAATGTACCCCCCTTGTAAAATAAGCAGTTTTATTAGTTAATCAACCCCTTTGCTATGTTTGCTTTTACGATGGCCTTTTACTAAAATAATAGTTTATTATAACTTTGCTGCTCTAGACCTGGTGGTGCCTGGCCTTTCAACATATAATAACCTGATTCTAGTATTTTATGTAATAAAATAATTAACTTTTTCTGAAAATTATAGTAGTTCCTTACCCTTTCATTCTTGGTTGATCCATTTTAACCACGACATGCCCTTAGGACATACGTATACATCCTCAGGTTGAAATGGCTATACCAGGATCATGGCTGCAGCTGCAGCCATGATCCTGCAGCCCCTGCTGCTGCCTACTGCCATTGCAATTGGGAAGCCCGGGACCATTGTGACTTGTTGTCTGGCTGAACACAGAGGAAGGTCAGGTACATCCGTACCCTCCCCTCCTCTGTGAAGAATGAAAACAGATGTGATGAGGATTTTGTCACTTCTAGTTTCAGTTTGATGTGTACATGCATCTAGTCTAACTGATACAGTAGATCATAGATTTCTCAGTAAAGAGTATCTTTCACTGCCAATGCTGTCACAAGGGATGTTGTTCATCCCTTGTGATAGGAATAAACATGAGTCAAAAATAAATAAAATTAAAGGATAGTGTAAAAATAAATGTAAATACAAAAAAAAAATACATAATTTTTTTTTTAAAGCGCCCCTGCCCCCCTGTGCTCTCACCACACACAAATGCAAACATGCATGTAGGTCATGCACAAAATGTAAATGATGATTGCACCACGCATGTGAGGTATTGTCATGAAAGTCATAGGAAAGTCAAAGGCTTTTACAGCATTACCTATAAATTATTGAATGTACCGTACTTTGTTGCTATCCCACAGACGTCTGCAATTTTAAGGCATTTATTTGGTATTTTTTTACTCATCACAACATCATCTTTTATATTTTACTAAAAAATTGAGTGTTATATTTTGCATTGTGTTTTTATGCATTAAAATGTATTAAAGTGCATGACAACAACCCCCATCTTATTCTTCATACTTCAAAATATTACTATAATCAAAAATGGAGCAGTGCTAAATGTATATATCATTATAATAATAAAGATGAAATAAAATAGTTTAGGAGTTCAGCAGCTACAGTATATACATTTTCTTTATATTGCCTTACATTTCACACTTATGCCCCGTACACACGGTCAGATTTTCCGACGGAAAATGTCCTATCGTACAATGTTGTCGGAAATTCCGACCGTGTGTAGGCTCCATCGGACTATTTCCGTCGGATTTTCCGACGGACACAGTTTTATCTCCTGCTCTCAAATTTTCCGCCAACAAAGTCCTATCAGACTTTTTCCGATCGTGTGTAGCGAATTCCGACGGACAAAGTGCCACCCATGCTCAGATCACATTACAAGACCAACTATTGGCTACTAGCCTCTACGTAACTCCCGTCGTAGGCAACAAATGTCACCACGTTCAGAATGATCGGATTTTCCGACAACTTTGTCCGACCGTGTGTATGCAACACCAGTGTCGGACAAAATCCGTCTGAAAAAATCCGATGGATTTTGTGGTCGGATTTTCCGACCGTGTTTATGGGGCATTAGAGTAGCGCACAAGTAACCCCTTTTCCATATATGAACTTCAAAATATAGAATGTTTGTGGGTTCTAAGTAATTTTCTAGCAAAACAAAAATGCAGATTTTAACATGTATGTGGGAAATGTCAGAATTGGCCCTGGCAGCAAGTGGTTAAGCTGTAGCTGTTAGGGAAAGACACCAAATTCTGACAGTTCCACTATCATTTACATTTTTGCATTCTGATAACTGTATAGTGTTAACATGAGATTATATTTAGTATACAACACATTTTTCAAATCAGGTTTCATTATTTATTTGTTTATTTATTTATTATGTATTTATTTAGTATGTATTTATGTTTACCACAAAATGTATATGCAGGAAAAATTGTGCAACAAAACCAGTTTTCTCAATTACTTTTTCTAAAAGAGCCAGAAGGCAGAGAGGATTCTTATTTTGATTGTGATTGATAACTAAGGTCTTATCACTTTTGCCAACAGTAGAGGTGGGTCATAGGTTCATAAATGTATGTGTGTGAAGTTAGTCCTTTGTCCTGGAAACTGTCTGGATATCTTCCCAGGGTCCCAGTTTCATCCTTCCTCCCACAGCCCAGGAAACATATTGTTGGGTTAATTGCCTCTCCAAATTGGACTTATTGTGTGGATTTATAGCTTCTGTAGACATCAAGTAAAACGTTCCCTTGTGGTGAAGGCACCAATAAAACTGTTTTGCATTTACATTGAAAAATACTGAATGGTTTGTACTATAGAATCCCAGGTCATCAATTGATTGATCATGGTCTACTAGTAGCTCACTAAAGAGTAGGGATGGGTGAACAGTTTGGCCTGAGGTTCGGGCTGAATTATGGTTGTTCAGACGTTCGGCGAACACTGAACAATATGAGGTCGTGGCAAATTCGAAAGCCGCTGAACACCATTAAAGTCTATAGGACACTAACATGACAAAACAAAAGTGCTAATTTTAAAGGCTCATACTGTATGCAAGTTATTGTAATAAAAAGTGTCCCGCAAGGGACATGTATCAATGCAAATTTTTTTTTTTTTTAAACAGCCGTTTATTCGGGAGCAGTGATTTAAATAATGCTTAAAGTGAAACAATAAAAATGAAATATTACTTTAAATATCATGCCTGAGAGGTGTCTATAGTATGCCTGTAAAAGTGGCACAGTTTTCCCGTGTTTAGAACAGTACCACAGAAAAATGACGTTTCTAAAGGAAAAAAATCATATAAAAAAATGGTGTTGGGGTCCCCCCAAAATTCATACCAGACCCTTATCTGAGCACACAACCCTGCATGCATCAGGAAAAGAGGGGGGTCAAGAGAGCGCCCCCTCCTGAACCATACCAGGCCACATGCCCTCAACATGGGGAGGGTGCTTTGGAGTAGCCCCCCAAAGCACCTTGTCCCCATGTTGATAGGGACAAGGGCCTCTTTCCCACAACCCTTGCCTGGTGGTTGTGGGGTATACGGGCAGGGGGCTTAGTGGAATCTGGAAGCCCCCTTTAACAAGGGGACCCCCAGATCCCGGCCTCCCCCCATGTGAATTGGTAACGGGTACATTGTACCCCTACCATTTCACAAAAAAAGTGTCAAAAATAGTGAAAAAGACAAGAGACACTTAGGGACAAGTCCTTTATTAAAATATAAAAAAATAAAAATGTCTCACGATGTAAGTCCATCTCACACCACCGACGATTTAAATTTTTTTATCTTTTAATAAAGGACTTGTCCCTAAGTTTCTACTGTCTTTTTTACTATTTTTGACACTTTTTTGTGGAATCGTACGGGTACAATGTACCCGTTACCAATTCACATGGGGGGTCGGGATCTGGGAGTCCCCTTCTTAAAGGGGGCTTCCAGATTCCGATAAGCCCTCCGCCTGCATACACCCACAACCACCGGGCAGGGGTTGTGGGGATAAGGCCCTTGTCCCCATCAACATGGGGACAAGGTGCTTTGGGGGGCTACTCCAAAGCACCCTCCCCATGTTGAGGGCATGCAGCCTGGTATGTTCAGGAGGGGGGCTTTCTCTCGTCCCCCCTCTTTCCCTGCAGCCTGCCAGGTTGTGTGCTCAGATAAGGGTCAGGTATGGATTTTGGGGGGACCCCTATGCCATTTTTTAAAATATTTGGTGCAGGGTTCCCCTTAATTTCCATACCAGACCTGAAGGGCCTGGTATGGATTTTGGGGGGACCTCCATGCATGTTTTTTTTTTTTTTTTGGTTTTGGTAATGGACTGGGGGGGACCCATGCCGGTTTTTTCAATGAGTTTTATCTATATTGTAGAGACCTGACAATTCATTACAGCCGCGATCAGTTTTAAATGACTTTTCTCCTTTAGAAATGTAATTTTGCTACGGTACTGTTCTAAACGCGGGAAAACTGCGCCCCTTTTAACAGGCATACTAATGACACCCCTCGGGCACGATATTTAAAGGAAGATTTATTTTTTATTGTTTCACTTTAAGCATTATTAAAATCACTGCTCCTGAAAAAAAAAAAACGGTAATTTAAAAAAAAAGTTGCATTGATACATGTCCCCTGGGGCAGGACCCGGTCCCCAAACACTTTTTATGACAATAACTTGCATATAAGCCTTTAGAATGAGCTCTTTGGATTTTTCATGCTTGTGTCCCATAGACTTTAACGGTGTTCGCGTGTTCTTCCAATTTTTTTGCGTGTTCGCATGTTCTGGTGCCAACCGAACCGGCTCATTCTTACTAAAGAGTACTTATTATGATTCCTGGTGTCATGATCCTCAAGGGTTGCAAATAACTTGTCACCATTTTCCCCATGTGGCAAAAAAAATTATTTTCCATGGATGGATTTACCCTGACATCCACCCCCCCCCCCATTTTATTATTCATAGAAAAGTTAATGTGGTTCTAAAGGCAAAGGATTGTTTTACCTGAATGCAGTCTCTCATTCAAGTAAAACGCCCTTTAGTAGCAGTTCCCCCAGCCTGCCCCTAAAACCTCAAATTAGTCCATTCTCTTGCCCATCTGCTGCAGCTCTTCTCTCATTTTTCTGGTCTTAGTAGAGGCTCTGATGGTAGTTGGAGCCATTGGCTCCTGCTGCTGTCGGTTAAAACCAGTGAGGAGAGACTAGGGGCAGGGCCAAGCTGTCCTGTGTGGTGTAACCTCTAAAATCTCAATTTCTGATTTATTAATCACAAAATATGATATGGGTTAAATGAGAGTTCTATTGACCAGGAGGAAAGACTTTAAATATAATAACATTTATTACAGGTATTTAAAAGTCAAGCTAATACACAAATCCCTAGCACATCAAGGCAGAAAATGCTAGGTTGAAATAATATATATATATATATGAAGGAATATAGATTATATTCCTTCAGACCGTGATGTAAAAGCATGTTTAGTTACAAGTAGCAGGGCATACCTTCCCCTGCTCCTGGAGAAATTACCTTGGGTCCATCTCGCTTGCTGGTTCTCCCGGAAAGAGCGAGATGCCTTTCCTCAGAGTAACCAAAAACCAGCCTGACTCCTCATTGGCTGGCTTAGAGTCTAAGCCAGCCCCCTTCCAGGCGAAACTCCCACCAGTGATGTCAAATATACCTGAATGGTCTCACTTCGTTACCTATCCTGGCATGGGGTCGTTTATAGTGAATAGGTGACAACCAATGTTAAATGGCTCCCCATTGTCCTTCAAGTCTCGGCGCCACAATGTCTGCAGTTCACAAAAGCTGGGAGGAGGGCTTTTGCCCACCTTTCAGCTGCAAGCAAAAAGAGATATATTCCTAATATTTCACAGATATTAATGGAAATTTCACATAACCGCATCAGGCAACAGTGGTCTATGTGTATATATACACATCGATTGGGTGAGTACTGGTCAGTGTGCATCTGCAGATTGGAACACTCCATCACTTTGAATTGGATCCATGCCCACCGCATGTTGGTATAAGCTTGTTTGACTCACGGCTATTGGCTTGTGAGTCCACCACTGTCGGTAAGAGTACCCCATCTCTCTCTCCTATTTTGTGTACATGAAGGCATTACCCAGAATGATGGTCCAATACTTAAAGGAAACATAGTGATCCAGAGGGAATCACATCCACATACATTCATTTAGATGAACTCTCTTTGTGTTAAACACTCACATCACCATTGTCATTTTATATGAATTGTAGCCACCTATTTGCAATTCCATGTTATCACCTTTTTAGAGGTCTCTATTTATTATTGTGATATAGTATTGTCTGCTAACATACAGGAGGTGGATGCAATATTTCACACGCACACATGTCCACATTTATTCACAGAGTCTATACATTTCATGTGTCCCATGACCCTTTGCACTAGACTCCAGTGTCATTCCAGTGGAACATATCCACATAGTAGCATGTTTATTTAGTATTCACATAGCTAGCACAGTTTTCCACATCTTTTCTGCATTGAGAACTTTTGCTGTGAGATTTGCCTGCGATTCTCTAGTCACTTTATTGTCGTACTAAGTTTATCGTATTCATATTATTTTTGCTGCACATCTCATATGGTTGAATATATGTGGGATTTATATATTTAGTTTTTTATATATCACATTTTTGGTATATGTATTTAGGTTTAGTTACCTTTATGACAAGTTGGTATATGTTTTCTTTTATATGTACATTGCTTCTATACTCATTATCATAGAGTGTTTCATTATGATCTAAGGCACAAGTCGCATTCAGATTCACATTCTGATATGCCTTTGTGAATTATATACATTCTTAGCACTACATATTTTTTACTTCATTTTATTACACAATTAGTCTGATTGTTGTGTTGGCTGCTTATCACTTAGGGTAGGCGCGGTATTATCATTTTTTTCTTATGGACACACACAGCCTGGCTTGGGAGCACACCCACATTAGTGCCTCCATAGCAAGCAGATTTCCCATTTGCAGAAAATAAGGTGCCTAGATTACTATTGGAGGACCCTCCTAATGTTTAATACTGGAGTCCATGCGATATGTTTTACTTCAAACTGCACTGTTAAATGACTAGTAACTGCTTTGTTGTTCTAGGTGGATGTCATATGATGTCATCCGACAGGTCGCACTGCAGCACGAACATTCACCCACTGTGTTCACTGGATATGGGGGATGACAAATCAGTGCACCGGGTACTGTGTGATTGCTGTGGCCAATTACAGCAGATCATATGACAATTGATGGCTTCCATTTATGCCAGTCATTTTGTACTATTGTGGTGATCTCTGTGATTGGTCACAGTGATCACATGGTAAAGACAGGGCCAATCATAGTCCTTCTGTACCATATCATTAGTTGTGGCCATTCACAGCTAATCACAATAGTACACTTAACGAATGGAATTCATGAATGTTAAAAAAATGGTTGTTTATGACAATGACATTCAGTGTTATATGCAATCATAGAGTGTAAAAAAAAAAAAAACATAATCACCTCCCCAGAGTACCAGTCATAGTATGTTTTTTTTTTTTTTTTTTTTTACATACTGTCACTAGTCAGTGTCCCTGATTACTGCCACACCAGTTATACGATGACACTGTACTGCACTGGTGACAGTATGTAAAAAAGAAATTAAAAAAAAAGTTTTTTATTTTTTTTAATTTTCCCAAAAATTTGGACAAAAAAATAACAACTTCAAAAAACTTGCCATGCCTTTTACTAAATACCTTTGACTGTCTACTTTCCAAAAATGGCTCATTTGGGGGACATTTGTACTGTCCTGGCATTTTGGCAACTTTCATACAGACTAAATAGTATACACTAATTTGGGTTATTTTCATTAAAGAAATTAAGCAATATTTACATGTTGGCCTAAATTTATAAAGAAAAAAGATTTATTTGCAAAAATGTTTAACAGAAAGGAAGAAAAACTAATTGTTTTCAAAATGTTCAGTCTTTTTTATATATATATATATATATATATATATATATATATATATATATATATATATATATATATATATATATATATGTATTAAGGTTTTAAGAATTAGAAAAGCACAGTGCAGTAAAATAAAGATCAATTAGCAATATAAAAAGGGAGTACAAAAATAAGAGTACATCTACTCATGTACATGTACTCAGGTGCATTATAGTGCCTTGTGTGTAACAAGGTAGAATACAGCACAACATTTTCAACAAAATCACAGTAACAAGTTTTCTCGCATGGAACAGGGAGAGAAAATAATATAAGGGTTGGATGACTTTTGTCAAAAGAAAGTTGCGTAAAACAAACTACGGAGTCAGAATATTTGTAAGCTCATATGTACACAGATCCAAGGAGTAGAACCTGATATCTAAAGTGATATCAAATAAGGGGGAAGGAGGATGGAAGAAAGAGGAGAATGTAGTGGGAAAGAAATAATGATTTATCTGGCTACTTTAAATACATTAGCCAACCTATTTATTCATATGCTATGCCATAATATGAAATTACTATGTCTCTGATTTACTAAACTGCAAGGAAAGTCTGCATGTAATAAAAAGAAATGCATGACTTTCTATGCACATTTGCATTTGATTCAGGGAAGTTTTGTACAGGAAACGGACTGTGTGCACATGCTTTCATTTGCTGAAAGACCAGAAATGAAAAGAGCTCTCTGAGTGGAGGATGGGCAGATGACTGAAAGGTCCACATTCTCCATTAGATTGGTTTTCACTGATAAAAGTGATATCACAGTTGTTATTAAAGGATGGCAAAAAGGCGGGCATAGTCAGCACTTTTGACGAGTGCCTGTGGCAAGTTGGGCACACATATTAATCATGCAGAACCAGAAGATTATGACTACTGTGTAATGGGTGGGCAGAGGGCTTCAAATTTCAACTTGGATAGTCGGTTATTCACACAAGGGACACTTCATAATACATAATGATTTTTATTTTTTTTCATTATTATAGCTAAACCTTTAAGTAAGTTACACTTACATGAGTTTCAATGATAATAAATCCAATACAGGCATACCCCACTTTTAAGTACACAATGGGGTTTATTTACTAAAGCTGGAAAGTCCAAAATCAGGCTCACTTCTGCATAGAAAGAAATTAGTTTCCAGGTTTTATTACCAAAGCTTAATTGAACAAGCTGGGGTTAGAAGCTCATTGGTTTCTATGCAGCAGTGAGCCTGATTTTGCACTTCACAGCTTTAGTAAATAAACCCCATTGTGTACTTAAAAGTGGGGTATGCCTGTAGTAAACTTGTGTGGGAAAACATGCAAAACTAATCAATGATCAAGCCTAAATTTTTCTTAAACATCTATAAAAAGACTTCTTCTCACTTGTCAGCAGCTTTCTATCAGAACTGAACTGTTTCAATTTCTCACTTAAATTCCCACTTTAGCACATGGAAAAAATTGAAGAAATTGCTAAAAAATGTGTATGGCACATTCCTAATTAGAATGTACACATGTGCATGTATTTTGCATGTGTGAAACAAGTTTCTTTAGATTTTTTCAGTATGTTACAAAAGTACTGTATCAAGTTTTGTTGAAAGCAAAGCAAAGTCAAAATAATTGGTGTAAACTCATTTTACCTTTTAAGTGAATTGAGCTGATGATGCTTTTTCTGGATATTCGGGAAAACACTTATTCTTAATTCTTAGGGTTCTATCTTTCTTCATCCTAATTGAGGACAATTGACGACATATACATGCTGGTTTGATATTTATATTTTTTGCTGCGATTTGGATGAGTTCCATACAGAAAAAATGCAAAATGTTTTACTTTTGTTGACTGCACTGGAATGCACCATACTGGTTTAAACACATTGGAATCCATGTTAAACATTTTCCAATTGTTTTGATGCATAATAAAAATGCACTGTATTGCACCTGGTATGAACCAGCCCTTAGTATACTCAAATGGGGCCCCCTTTAGAGGAAATACTTTCTTGTGTGGCACACTTTGCATATATTGTAGTTTAACAGATCTTGTCTTAGCACAGCTGCCACATTTGGGAGTTGAATCATGTTCATGTATCTGAATGATGAGGATTGTGTGTGGTAATGCCATTATAGCTTATTTAGTATTCTTTGAATCATTTAACTACTTGCCGACAGCCCGCCGCAGTTGTACAAGGTGGCACGGCTGCGTGAATCAACGTAACTGTACGTTGTCTTGTGCATTAGCCCGCGTGGGCGCGGCCACCCACGACCGTTCCCCACAGAGGCAGAATGGGGGATTGCTGTTCTGACAGGGGAGGATACAGAGATCTTCCTGCTTCCAGGAAGACAGATCTCTGTGGTTTCCCAGTCAGTCCATCCCCCCACACAGTTAGAAAACACTCCCAGGGAACACACTTAATCCCCTGATTGCCTGTGGTGTTAACCCCTGCATTTTTTTTTAGCACTGATCACTGTAGTGTCAGTTAGTGTCAGATCTGCTGCAATGTCACAGCCCCGCTAAAAATCGCTGATCACTGATATTACTAGTAAAAAAAAAAAAATACAAAATTCCATAAAAATATCCCATAGTTTGTAGACACTACAACTTTTGTACAAACCAATCAATATACACTTATTGGGGATTTTTTTAATGTAGCAGAATACATATTGGCCTTAATTGATGAAGAAATGTGATCTTTTACATTTGTTTTTTTTGTTTTTTTTGAACAATAGAGTTTTATTGAAGAAATAACAATATACAGGACATCTCAACTTATAGTGAGGGTGGTCATACAGACCTTTCCATCAAACATACGTATATCCTTGCAAGACAAATAATAAGTAAAGTAAGTAAAGGAAAAATAATAAAGGAAGAGGGGGGGGGGGGGGGTGACAACAGGGACACATTCCAATATTGATTTACAGCAATCATTATCCAGTACCAGATAGGTTGTGGATTCTAAACAGGTGAATCAAACATAACTTTCTCACAAAGCCAGAAGTATTGTGTCTGGTCACTTCTGTTCAAAGTCTAAAACATATGAGCGTTTGTTAATAGATAGGGAAGAGGGGGAGGGAAATGAGGGGGGTAAGGAATGGGAGGGGGATGGTATCAGGTATATGGTAAAGAACGTATATGCGGTATAACCCATGGTGACCATGTGCTGTTGAATTTTTCAGTAGTTTCTTTGGCCATGGCGGCTGTTTCTTCCATAAAATATATATTATTTATTGCATTAAACCATTCTGGGATGGAGGGAGTCTCCCTAGCCTTCCAGTGTCTTGGTATCAGAGATTTTGCTGCATTTAGCAAGTGTCTTGTGAGGGATTTTTTGTATCGTTTCATAGAACAATCTGCAATGTGTAGTAGACAACATAAGGGTGTGAGGGATATTTTTGTGTCTGTGATTGTTTTAATCAGGTCGCAAACCTTGTTCCAGAAAGGTTGGATCACGGGGCAGTCCCACCAGATGTGGAATAGTGTGCCTAAATCCTGTTCACATCTCCAGCAGGAGTCCGAGGACAGTGGGTACCATTTTTTGACCTTAACCGGCGTTGCATACCACTGCGTCAGCAGCTTATAGGACGTTTCTTGCAGCTTCGTCCCAATGGAGCACTTGTGTGCAAAAATTGAGGCTTGTCGCCATTGGTTATCTGTGATATTGGTGCCGAGATCTCTTTCCCACTGTGCTCGTGCTCCTGTTGTTTCCCCCCTTCTGTCTCCTTGTAGCCACGCGTACATTAGTGAGGTAGATTTAAGTACTGGGGTTCCAGAGTAGCATAAATTTTCAAACGGTGTGGTCTGTCTGAATAATTGCAGTTTGTTTGGGGAAGTGTGTAGATAGTTGTGAATTTGTCGGTAGGTCCAGTACGTAAAAGTTTGGGGGTTCAGGTCCTGTGCCAAGGACGTGAATGAATTAGTACTGTTCGCATTTGTGCAGTGCAACACTAAGAGGGGTATCTGTTGGTCATGGGGAGAAGTCAATTGTAATTTTACACCAGGTGGGAAATCTGGATTGTGAGTTACGGGTGTGAGAGGGCTTGGCGATGAGGACAGCTCCTGATGTTTAATCAGTGTTTGAAACGTCTTCAGTGTCGTTCCTATGAGTGGGTGGTGTTGTAACTCTTGTGGAACTTTGTTCCAAGGGATCCAGGGAAGGAATCGCAAGTGCAGTAGAGTTGATGTCTCTTCTAACGAGACCCAGTCTTTTTGCTTCTTATGGCAATTCCAGTCCAGGATCCTAGTTAAATGGGTGCTATAGTGGTACAATCTAAAGTCAGGGAGTCCAATACCGCCTTCCTCCTTTGGTAGGGTGAGTGTTTCAAGTTTGATACGTGGTGGCCTTTTCCCAGCCCATATAAAGGTGCGCATGATGGTTTTGAGTTTTTTTGAAAAACTGACAAGGGAGTGGGATAGGTAAGGTGTTGAAGTGATACAAGATTCTGGGTAATATTACCATCTTAATTATTGCCACCCTACCGAACCAGGAAAAGTGTTTAGTTGTCCATGACTTAAGAACTGATTGTATTCTGCTCAGTAGTGGTGGGAAGTTGGCATCATATATGTTGTTCAGGTTGCTTGTGATTTTGACTCCAAGGTAAGTAATGGAAGAGGACACCCACTTAAATGTGCTAGCATTACGTGCTTTATCTAAGGAATCAGGTTGTAGTGTCAGGTTAAGAGCTTCAGACTTAGTGTAGTTAATTTTCATATTGGAAATGTAGCCAAATAGTTGAAAAGCTTTAATCAGATTCGGGATAGAGGTGTGGGGACGTGTTAGAGCAAAAAGGAGGTCATCTGCGTATGCGGCTATTTTGTATTGACGTTCCTGTATCTGAAAGCCAGTCACATCAGGATTGTTATTAATTGTGCGAATGAAAGGTTCAAGGGACAAAATAAATAATAATGGAGATAGGGGGCAACCCTGTCTTGTGCCGTTATGTATGTTCACAGCTTCGGAGAGGGTACCATTTATTTTGAGCTTTGCTTGGGGTTGGTGATATAAGGCCGCCAGCCAAGCCATCATATGTGTGCCTAGGCCTATATGCGTGCATGTAGCAAAAAGGTAGTCCCAAGCTACCCGGTCGAAGGCCTTCTTCGCGTCAGTGGATAGGAGAAGACCTTCGATGCCCTTTGTGTGGGCGCAGTGAATTAAATTGAGTGTCTTCGTGACATTGTCACGTGCCTCCCTACCCGGCATGAATCCCACCTGTTCTGGACCTATGAGATGTGGTAGAAATGTTGTGAGCCTGGTGGCCAAAATTTTGGCCAGTAGCTTTAGGTCCAGGTTCAGCAGCGAAATTGGCCTATAGTTCGAGCAGTCAGTGGGATCTTTCGCCGGTTTGGGAAGCAATGCGACGTGTGCTGACGTGAAGGTGTGTGATGTTGGTGGTGAGGATTTGAGATGATTTAATGCACGGAGGAGAGGAGGTTTAAGTATGTCGGTAAACGTCTTATAGTAATGAGCCGTGTACCCGTCAGGACCTGGACTATTTCCTGCTTTAAGGTTTCTAATTGCCAATGCAAGTTCGTCTTCCGTAATAGGTAGTTCCAATGATTCGCGTTCAGACGCTGTCAGTGTGGGCATACCGCTGTCTTTGATGTAGTTAGCTAAGGTGTGTTCCCTAGTGTCCTTGAAGTCGGGGGGTTTATGTGGTGGGGATATATTGTATAGTCTGGTGTAATAACTATGGAATTGGGATGCAATGTGGTCTGTGTCATGTAGCGCTTGTCCTTCTTGATTTTTAATTGCTAGGATAGAGTTGGAGTGTGTTATTTCCTTGAGAGCTTTTGCTAGGAATTTGCCACATTTGTCCCCATGTTCGTAATAGAAACCTTTCCTAAAATAAAGAACCCGTTTAGCTTTGAGATTGAGTAGTGAATTCAACTTGTCTCTAGCGTCCAGTAATTCTGCGGATACATTTTCTGCTCTGGATTGTTTGTGTTGAGTTTCTAGTAGTGTTATTTTGTCTGCTAGTGTAGCAATGTCTTTATTAGCCTCTCTTTTCTTGTGTGCACCCAAGCGGATCAGTTCCCCCCGTATGACGCATTTGTGTGCCTCCCAAATAGTCATTGGCGACATGTCCTCTGTTTCGTTGAGTTGGAAATACGTCTTGATGGCTGTAGAGATTTGTGGGCATATCGCAGGGTCAGTTAGGAGTGCGGGGTTCAGTCTCCAGTTACATGGTCTGTGGTGTTTGTCCATTCGTGTTATGGAGATTGAGACAGGGCAATGGTCTATACAGGCTGAGTTTAATAGTGGCAGGTCACGTTGAGTAATGAAGACATAGTCAATACGAGTGTATTTCTTATGTAGGGCCGAATAGTATGTAAAGTCTTTCCCTGTCGGGTGTGCCAGGCGCCAGGTGTCTATTAGAGTCAAAGAATTCAGTGAGAGTTTGATTTTCTGCAGTATGGAGTATGATATGCTGGATTTACCGTTAGAGGTATCCTGTAGGGGTTGAAGTGGGATGTTAAAATCCCCGCCCAGTAGGATGCAACCAGAGGCGAAACTTTTGAGTTCATCAACCATACGACGACAAAATGCTAAGTGTCCCGTGTTAGGGAAATATACGTTTGCGAGTGTAATTGGCCTATTGTGCCACAGCCCTTTCAAGAACAGAAATCGCCCTTGAGGGTCCGCATAGCGGTGTGTCACTTTAAAGTTGGCATGTTTATGCAGCAATATCGATACTCCTTTGGATTTGTTCACCGGATTTGGCGCATGGAACACCTCAGGGAAATGCTTATCAAACAATCTTGGGATAGCTTGGGTATGAAAGTGAGTCTCTTGTAAGAAAACAAAAGTTGGTTGTGCCCTCTTCAGTTCTCTTAACAGTGACACGCGTTTCTCTGGTATGTTAAGGCCTCTCAGGTTGTGAGAAATCAGAGTGGGACGTTTGCCTAGGGAAGAATATGCCATAATGAGCCCTTGTGGGTCAGCAGCGTTAGGATAGTGAAGTATGTGTCACTTACTTGGTATATGCAATGACAATAAAATTTAGATGCTAATAGGGGGGGGGGGGTGAGGGTGGGGGTGAGGAGGGGGTGGGTAAGGGAGGGTAGGAGTGGGGGGGGAGTCACGGGGTGGTGACAAGAAAAATTAAGTCCCCCGAGTGTACGGGAGGATTAAGTGCAAAGAATTATCACGAGCACACCTCTGGTATCCCAGAGGGGCTCCTCAAATTGTGGCCTACCTGGAACCTGTAGGGTATCCAAGAGGGCCACAGGTTAGGGTGCGTGGGAGTAGCTTGCGGAACCGTCAAGAACCAAAGAAACAAAAAATAAAAACTTGTCTACAGGTTAGACATGCAGCAAGCTCCTCCCGCAGCCAATAAAAGCACATTATCTGTGTTTAACTGGAATACTGACCAATATAACGATATTCGATAGTAACATTATCTAGAGATCCGGGTGCATAACTTATGCTCTAAATTGAATACCCCCTGCGTGCACGCCGCCCCCGAGCCCCCCCCAACGTGAAGGGAGCACAGGGTGGCACCCACGCAGCAGGCTCCCAGTGTAAAAGTAAAAATAAAAGCACCTCGGCCAACAAAACAGATAGTATCTATAGACAAATACATGTTGGGACAGACAGAGTACCCGTGTCCCCTAAATGGGGTGTATGGCTTAAATTCGTTCAGGGTAGGGTAGGGTAGGTTCACATGCCTAATAAGTTATACCTGTAGCAACATGATGACGGTGAGTAAAGGAAGCAACGTTCATGTGCCCGCCTAAGCAGTGCTTTGGTAGTAAAGGCTCTCTAAACTGGGCCTGTAGTAGCACAGTGTCGGTTGGGGTCAAAGAGCAACGTCCATGTGCCCGCCTAGGTAGTGTTTCCGTGGCAAAGGCCCTGAGAGTTGGTACTGAGGAAGTGCAGTGACGGTTGGTGGCAGAGAGCAACGTTCATGTGCCCGTCAAAGTAGTGCTTCGATATCAGAGGCCCTCTGAGCTAGGCCTGTGGCAATGTTATGGTGGGTGATATCAGAAAGAGCCCCCTGCCCCTGCCCGTCTTGGTAATAACTATTTAACACATGTGGAGCCTCTTTATCCACAGGGATAAGGGCTTCAGGGTTTATACCTGTCAGGTAGCATGTTTGTCGCACTAGGAGCAATGTGAGCCCCCACGCTGCCTGCTGTCCATCAAATAAGGGAAGAATAAAGCGTTACCAAGAAGGTGTTCGTCAAGTCGCCATCTCAGGTGTATTCTCTGGCTCTGGTGCTCCTGGAGACCTGTGAGGACCTCATAGGTGCTGCTTCTTGCCTCTTCTGATATTTCCCTTTCTTGGGATCAGGTTTGGTCGGCATGGAGGGTGGGGATGTTGTCGGGCTGTGTGGTTCTGGTGCGTGTCTGAATTCTCTGTACCAGTCGGGCAGGTCCACCAATGGAATCTGTAGTGCTGAGCAGAACATTGGTAAGTCATCTGGGGTTCGAAGTGTATAAGGTATCCCATCTAATGTGACCGACAGGGCGAATGGGAACTTCCATCTGTAAGCAAGATGGTGTTCTCTCAGAGTTTCCAATAAGGGGCGCAAAGCCCTGCGGTTACTCAGTGTAATTGGGGACAGGTCCTGGTACAGGGAAATCGTTTGCTCATTAAAAGTGATCAGCTCATTCTGCCGCGCGTGAGATAAAATGTCCTCCTTGAGCTTGTAATCTGTGAGGCAGCATATACTATCTCTGGGTGGTGCTGGTTCGCGAGGCCTGGGACGGAGGGCCCTGTGTGCTCTCTCAAAGTCAATGCTTGTGTCTGCTGGTCGTTCCAGCAGGTTGTTGAAGATGGAGGCTAATGCAGGGACTATTTGGTCCGGTAGGACTTCTTCTGGGACCCCCCGTACCCTAATATTATGGCGTCTGCCCCTATTGTCCAAATCTTCTAAATGGCGATTAACTGCAATCAATTGTGCTGTGTGTGTGTCTGTGACCTGCTCCAGTCTGGTAAGTGCCTTGTCTCTCTTCTGCCCCGAGCGTTCCATGTGCCGGGTCTTTTCAGTCAGCGCCAGCATGTCAGCTTTTAGCTCTGTGACTGCCGATGAAAAGGCATTTTTTATGTCTGCTACGAATGCAGACATATCGGCATATGTCAGTGGCTGGTCCGAGGAGCGGTGTCTTACCCGGTCCTCGTATGCGGCCTGGGAGTCCTCGCTGTCCTCGTGTTCATCCGGCGCCATCTTGGAGGCCTCCGTGCTCTGGGTCGGCTGGGGTCTGGATCTGAAGAGATCCGGTATGCTGTGGGATCGTTGCACCGCCGGTGAGTTCTTGGCAAGTACACCGGTTGAGGGTCTGTTCGTTTTGCCCATTATCCGTGCTAAAGTGGTCAGTATTAGGCTGAAGGGCTGCGGGAAGAGCGGAGCCTCGTCTCTATGCTTCCATCCGCGTTGCGTGCCAAGCCACGCCCCCCCTTTTACATTTGTTTATGGATATGTTTTATAGCAGACAGTAAAAAATATTGTTGCTCTGTTTTTGTTTATAGTGAAATAAAAACTGCAGAGGTGATCAAATACCACCAAAAGAAAGCTCTATTTGTGGGAAAAGGACATAAATTTTATTTATGTACAGTTCAGCATGGCCACGCAATTGTCAGTTTAAGTAACGCAGTGCCATATCGCAAAAATTGGCCGGGTCAGGAAGGGGATAAAACCTTTCAGTCCTTAAGTGGTTAAAGTGACATTAAAGATTCAGATTTTTTTTTTCTTTTTAAATAACAAACATGTCATACTTACCTGCTCTGTGCAGTGGTTTTTCATAGAACAGCCCTGATCCTCCTCTTCTCGGGTCCCTCACAGGCACTCCTTGCTCCCTCCCCTTGAACAGCACCCCAATAGCAAGCCGCTTGCTATCAGGGCACTGTAGCATGCTCGCTCTTGAGCCCAGCTCTATGAATCCATAAGACACATAGGCTAGGCCCCACCCCCCGCTCTCTCCTCATTGGTTTGCTGGGTGTAATTGACAGCAGTGGAAGCCAATGGTGCCCGCTTCTGTCTCAGTCAATGATGAGAGGGAGTCCTGGGACTGTCAAGGCTCTCGTTCATATTGCTGGATCAAGAGGGGGCTCAGTTAGGTATTAGGGGGGCTGTGGGGGGAGCAGCACACAGAAAAACCTTTACCATTTAAAATCACTTTAACCGCTTGTGGGCCATATACTGTACATATACGGTGGCAATGAGACTCTCCTGTGCAGAATCATCCACCTAATACATGATCTTGCACTTCCGGGTCTAGGGCATCCATGCTCACCGTCAGTGACCCACTCCCGCTGTGATTAGACACAGCGGGAGCTGATCTGCGGACTCGATGTCCGCTGGTCCCCGCCGATCGTTAGGCAGTGAGCCAGAATGTAAATAATCCAGATGTAAACAAGACAGATTCCCATTCTGTCAGTGAGGAAGGAGTTGATCCTGTGTTCCTGCAAAGCAGGAACATTAATCAATGCCTTCCTATAGTAAAAGCAGCACACACACAGTGAGGAAGCGCATGTTAGGAACACATTTAACTGTTTGATAGTCCCTGATGTTAACCCCTTCCCTGCCAGTGCCATTAGTACAGTGTGTGATTTTGCACTGATCACTGTATTAGTGTTACTGGTCCCCAAAACATGTCAAAAGTGTCAGTTAGTGTCCTGATTTGTCCGGCACAATATCGCTGTGCTATAAGTCACTGATCACCACCATAACTAGTAAAAAATAAATAAAAATTCCATAAATATATCCCATAGTTTGTAGACGCTATAATTTTTGTGTAAACCAATCAACATATACGCTTATTGGGATATTTTTTTTTACCAAAAATATGTAGCAGAATACATTTTGGCCTAAATTGATGAAGACATTAGATTTTTTACATTGTTGTTTTTTTTTCAAAATTGTTGTTCTTTTTGTCTATAGTGCAAAAAATAAAAAACGCAGAGGTGATCAAATACCACCAAAATAAAACTATATTTGTGGAAAAAAAAGCACATTAATTTTATTTGGGTACAGCCTTGTGCGACCATGCAATTGTCAGTTAAAAAAACGCAGGGCCGTAGCACAAAAAATGGCCTGGTCATGAAGGGGGGTTAAATCTTCTGGGGGTCAAGTGGTTTAACAGAGTAGCAGCAACATTGTCTAGACAATAAAGTATAATTTACAATCCTATTTTGGCATATATAGCATGTAGAGGCAGAAAGGTTTGCCATCATATACAACACACTTTGCAAACAAACATGTCCTTTTTTTATATCCACTGATTGCTGCAAAAAAATCTTCCTATCTCACAAGAGTGTACCCCAATCTTTTTGGAATGTTGCAGCTATAATAGTATTATTTTATTGAATGTGTGTTATGCAGTATGTGATGGTGATAGTTTATGGAGAAAGGGGTGTTACTATACTGATGGTGGTGGTGATAATATTCTGAAGGGTGTGTATACAAGGCAGCATACATTGAAAGTTTGGGGATTCTATAGTAACCGACTGCCATGCATTTACTGTAAGATTGCTTTGTGATGTGAGCTAGTGCCTCAACTGTATTGAAAGTTAAACTATTCCAAGGGAGATTAGCAGTATTTGATAATGTGTATTCAACTATATTATGGTTTATTACTTTGAATTGATGAGAATATATAATGAGGCAGTATTTTTCTGTTTCATTGCAGGACAGATTACAGCTAGTAAATACTAATAAATGAATGAATAAATGCAAAAACATTCAAATACTTTATAACTCATACAGTACCATGTTGCTGACATCTGGGTTCAATTAGAGCTTTTAATAACGACTATACTTCACAGTGATGGTCACCCACAGAGAAGCTTTTAATTAAAGTTCAAATCAAATCTATTTTTGAATGTTGGTTGGGAAAATTATACATTAGAAATGCAGAAAACACTCTTAAAATAGTGCAATATGTAATTATAATTGCTGTAGCTCAGAAGTGATGATATAAAAAGAAACTTTTAATAGGTTTTCAAATTCATACAATTTAGTTTGAACAGGAAAACTTCAATCTTTTAGCACATATTTAACACATAAATGACTATTAATAAACAAAATATACGTAAATTGTATGAAAAAAATGTGAGGAAAATGGAATATACATTATATTCTTAATATTATTCTATGATAATCTATATCTAGGCACAAAAAATAATCCAACTGTATTTTCATGTTCAACTGTATTTCATAAAAAAAAAATTCTACTTGGAAAAAGTTGTGAGTTTTGTATATACGTCCATTTATCTAATCGGTTTTATTAAATGTGTTATTTCCATCCTAAGTGAGAAAGTGCATGTGGTAAAAGCTGGCTTTTAAATTCATCTTTATCAAGATGTTTACAAGTAATATAAGCACTAATCTACTGGTGGGGAAAAAGGCATATGGTGAAATACTTTACTAACAACCTAATCCTCAGCCACTATGAAAAATTGTATACGATTTTTATTTAACTTTTTTCTAAATGAAAGGTCTGAACCTGAATGATTTATTTATCAGAACAAAGGAGAGCAAATAATATTCATTGTTATGATTTATTTTGAATCCCAACTCTGAGCACAATCCTTTCCACATATTTTAAGGACCCGGTAGCACTTTATCCACTTTGCCCAGGCTTTTTCCCCTTAAATACCCTTGAGCTACAGAAGGTTATTTCATTTCAATGATGTCTCAGTTCTGCAAATGTATTACATGATTATATGTGCTAAATAAATATTTGGGGTCAGATAGGGATTTAAATTGGTAGCAAATTTGAATTCATATATTTTCATTTTCTTGGTGTTTATTGAAAATATATAGTAAAAAAAATGGAACACAAATGTAATTTCCTGTAGCTTTTCCCAGTGCAATGTTTACATAGTTTGAGTTTACCCATATATTCACCCCAAAATATAATCAATAAAGTCTGCTAATTGAATTAATATCACATTATTGTGACTTTATATAACAGTGGAATGGTAAAGCTCGAAGTGAACATTTTCGTTTTTCTTTAGGAGAGCTTTTTTCCCTTTTTACATTACAGTGTGATGTACTCAGGGCAAAACAGTTTGCCTAAATTGTGTAACATTGAGATAATATTCAGTTGAATTGATTAGCTCACAAGTTTTAATGACGCTGACTTTTGTACAGATTTGCAATTGCTAAAAATTGTAATTAATTACATGTTCATTTGACATCATTGTTGCAATCTGGGTATTCATCATTTGGGAGAAAATATTTGTATTTATCATACATTTTAATTCAATTTTTTTATTAACCTGGTGGTATGATTATTTCAGATTTTTGGTGCTGAAAGCGGTACCATTAATTTGCATGGAAATTTGGTGTTTTATATTGTAGACCTGAAATTCTTAGGAATAACACACTTAAATCTGTCCAAACCAGAGTCTAGTTGACATCCCATGTATGATAACATTTGAAAAACAAAATCATAAATTATAATATAATAAATAACTATAAATAATTATACCAAATAATGATATAATGGTAATAAAAAGTATTCAATAATGTAATCAAAAACACTGAAATTTGCTCAGTTGCAGAATTGTCGCTACTGTCATTACTTTTTAGTGTTTGATGACGGATCTCCCCACAAATCACTATCGCTTAATTCTACGAGTGATTCTAATTTATTATCGCTGTTTTCTAGCTGGTCTAAAACCACTTTTGATGTAAAGGGACGGTTTTGGTTTCTATGGACAATCTCTAGTTTCCAGGCAGAAAGAACAGTTTTTATAATATAAAACTGCATGCAGGGCACTGGAGAAACTACTAGGGACAAAAGGCATGTGAAATAGTTACATACAGCAATGTAATCTGTAAGATTACAGTATACTGTATGTATAGTGTGTGTTTCACTTTTTGAATTTGATGCCGTTCTCCATCCCTGTGCGTCGCAACGTTCGCAGGGAACGGAGCTCGGTTCCGTGATGAATCAAGCGGAGGATGAGCCACTCACACTGCGGGGAGGACATCGCAGGATCCAGGGGACAAGGTAAGTAAGCTCTTCCTGGATCCTACGATATGATCCTGAGTCTGGCTCTGGGTTACCGCTTTTGGTTCTGAAATTGCACCCCGAGCCAGACTCGGGAATACTGCTATACTATACTTCTAATAGTGAACTGCCTGCAATCAGCCTGCAAAAGACCACTATAGCATCATTTATCTACTGATGTAGGTAGAGGCTCGGCCCAAGCCCACATACCGAGAGGAAGTGCCATGACATGACTGGCGATGTTACTACTCTCCCAATGCAAACAATATGCAGGCGTATATGGTTTGATTTACTAAAACTGGAGATGGCTGTTTTGCTTTTTAGTGCCTCCATCATGACACTCTGTGATCCTCTTGCTGTTGCTCTCCTCCTGCAAGTTCTGGGAACTAAAGAAAAGCACAACAAAAAAAACAGCAATCTCTTTGTTATCTGCAGTATCAGGCAGCCTTGCACCAACGGAACTCCCATGTCCCATGGGAAGTATAATATTGTAAAAAAAATTGTGATCATTATTACTTTATTGTATACGGTATACAGTAAATTCAGACATAAAACATCTATTTAAAAACTTCACACAAATTAAAATAACAATAAAACAAAACTCTATGGATTCTCATCAATTTAAAGTGATTTTAAAGTCTATTAAAAAAATAAAAAATAAATAACAAACATGTTTTACTTACCTGCTCCATGCAGTAGTTTTGCACAGAGCAGCCCCAATCCTCCTCTTCTCGGGTCCCTCGCTAGCGCTCCTGGCCCCTCCCTTCTGGCGAGTGCCCCCACAACAGACAGCTTGCTATGGGGGCACCCAAGCCAAGCTGCTGCTCTGTTCCATTCAGACACAGAGCCATGGCTCTGCCCGGCACCCTCTATTTCTCCTCATTGGCTCACTGACTTTGATTGACAGCAGTGGGAGCCAATGGTGGATAGATGATTTTCTCATGCATCATTGCTGAATCAAGATGGGGCTCAGGTAAGTATTAGCTGAGCTGAGAGGGGCTGCTGCACACAGAAGGTTTTTAGAATGCATTAAGATATGCATTAAGATATAAAAAACCTTCTGTCTTTAGAACCACTTTAAACATTTAAAAGCTTTAGAAAAATTAGAATAAACACGCACATTTCATTAAGAAGTAAGGACTTCTATGTCTATTGGTCAATTTTTTCAAAAATATGATATTATATAATAATAATTTAATTATATTATATTAATTATTTTCATGTTTTACAGGTATTCTCTTGATGCAAATGACATGAACAATAATTTTTCTGTTGATCCAATTGAAGGAACAATTGCAACAAACGAATTATTGGATCGAGAGAGCACTGCACAATTTAACTTATCAATAATCGCAAGTAAAATTAGTAAGTATACTTTTCACAAAAGGTCTCAATGTAATTATACGTGGGTCAGGTTTATTGCACCATTAAAACATATTGTTATTACATTACTTCACTAGCAATTTTCCTGAAACTGCCATGTTTACAAAGATAAAATTTGCATTTCAACAACATGGAAGTAGACAGAATTTTTCATGGAAAACTGTTAGTCGTACATGTTCATTCCAACACTATATGTCTGATTGTACCCAAGTTGATTCATCAATCAACTTGGGTACAACCAGCATTTCAAATGTTTAGGATGTGATTATTGCCAGCGGCTATAATCTCTAGCAATAATCAATGTGTTTTCCCAATAGGGAGTTCATAGCTCTGTGAAGGATGAATAATGGTAACTCAGCTTTATTTGTTGTTTAGGTATTGAAAAAAAAAAAAAAGCAAGCACAAATAATTTTATTTCAATAAATACAAATCTTTTACTACACTTTGGGATTGATATACTAAAGGCAAATAGACTGTGCACTTTGCAAGTTCAGTTTCACTCTGATAGGGGAATTTGAGAGCTTAGTAAATGAGGTGAAACATCACTTTGTAAAGAATACCCAATCACATTCAAAAAAAATAAACTATGCAGCATCTTTGCTGGCACATGATTGGGTGATGGTTTACCTCAAATGCTCTTGCAGGGTGCAAGTGTAATTGCAAAGTGCACAGTCTATTTGCCTTTAGTAAATCAACCCCTTTGCATGCTGTGCTATACTTCGCATTTCCTACACCATTGTAAATATATACATTTATGCTATTTATTTATTTTTCATATATATTATTCTCTATTTCTGGAACAGCCCACTATTGTGAGCACTTCCTGGCCCCGATCATGTCAAGGCAGTGACAAGAGTGTGAGATCACATGGAATGGAAAAATGCAGTTACACATTAAAATAATGCAGCACTACTTATTTTAACTACAGTAATGAGCAATTGATTCTGCAATTCTCATTAACAGAAAAAAACTGTTGGTCTGTAGGTACGGGAGCTATGATATTTGGCCTAGAGTGTTTAAATATATATTTTTATGTTTCATTTATGTATTTACTGTATATACTAAATATGAATCACAAACAAACTGATAATGCTAAATATTATGCATTATTACTAAATTGCTGCAATATAAATGGTACTTTCATTTATGCAGAATTGATTTAGTTCTTTACATCTTTCTCAAACATAAGGCGACAACATCTAGGAGATTATTTGCATATACAATAACTGTATTATAAACACATCCCACATCTTACAAATTCTAACAAACATAGACTTGGGCACCCAATGTTCAAAGGCCTGCTTTGCCTGTGTGTCTTGTATTGCTGCAAGGCATCTATGTCCCACATTAAATGCCATTTCATCACATTTGTTTTGGAAAACTACCACTGCAGTTTGCTGTGAACTTTAGAACTTGTTCTACAAAGAGTGCTATGTTACATTTATATGAGACTTGACACAAATTTCACTTGACAAAAGGATGTAATCCTTCTAAAAACACAGCTGAAAGGCAATTCTAACACAACACTTCCAACTAAATATTAATGCAAAGTTTTGCCTGCGGATGAAGATATTATTGCATGTGTCAGAAGTTTTAGTATGGATTTGCCAAGTGTTTTACTGACACACTTTCTGTTCACAAACCATAGTTGACAGTCACATAGGGAAATTATTTTCATAACTATAAATTATTCATGATTATGACAGATGGGATCCACTCTTTTTGCAATGCTAGATGTCTGTGGAGGTGTTTTTCATTTGATTTACGTTTAAGAAAGTTGGAAAAAACTGAGTAAGCTAAAAGCTCCTGTAGGCACCTACATTAACTTCAGACAACAGCTTGTGTTATACTTAATAGTGTTTTTTGTTTTTTTTGCCAAATTGATCACGTATCAAAAGCAAAATTCATGTCTACACATAGGGAAGATGCTGTTAAGTACCATTATATTTAATGGCATTTATAGAGATTTATTCAGATTAGTGCTTTAGTGCTTGTCCTGAAGAAGCATTCAAGGTATGCTTAATGTGCCACTGTGCCATTGTGAGACAGAAATACAAAAAACACTAGAGCTAATGGGATTATGCAAACAAACCTGCTAGTGTTTTATAGTTAATCTCATGTGATGATGTATAGGGAGCACTTACAAAGTATTGTAAATACTACTCTTGAAGATGTTAAACCCAAGTCACCAGAGTTAAAAATGTAGAATGCAAACTGCTGCACCTCTGTATTGCATCTGGTTTAGTATACCTGTGGTTGCATGAAATGCTGGAATACACAATCGTTGGTTATCGCTTACATCATATCACACTACATAAAGGGTGCCTAAACATATATTTATTTGACTAATACATAATAAAATTGTAAAAAAAATGGGTAGTAAAAAATATTTTCGTAAGACCCTTAAAGAGACCCCATTACCATCTTTAGAAAGGTCTAATAATTACATGGCTGCAGAGTTTACATGATCAAAGCAGAGATAACAGCGCAACTCATCTCTCAGAAAATAAAAAGCTTCCTGGAATATTGTAGCTCCGAGCTTATGGGATGGCCACTATATTACTGATTTGTTACTTCTGCTACTAGAAAGGCCTAAGCCCCCGTGCACACGGTCAGATATTCCGATGGAAAAAGTCAGATCGGATTATGTTGTCGGAAAATCAGATCGTGTGTAGGCTCTAGCAGGCTTTTTCCATCGGAGCTTCCGAAGGAAAAAATTTGAGAGCAGGAACTCAAATTTTCCGACAACATAATCCGATCAGACTTTTTCCAATCGTGTGTAGGGAATTCCGACGGACAAAGTGACACGCAAGCTCAGATCAAATTACGAGACCAAAGCTATTGGCTACTAGCCTCTACGTATTTCCGTAGTACGCAACGAATGTCACCACGTTCGGATTTTCCGACAACTTTGTCCGACCGTGTGTATGCAACATCAATTTCGGACAAAATCCGTCTGAAAAAATTGAACGGAATTTGTGGTCGGAATTTCCGACCGTGTGTACAAGGCGTTAAACGTTTGAATGTGAAAACCATTGTGTGGATTTAATTTCTGATCTTTGGAAAATTTGCTGGTAGCACTAGTAACAAATTGATGCCTTGTAAAGCTCCTTACTAGGATTATTAGGCAGTAATATCACAGGCTTTCAAATATAGATGTTGTCCCATTAGATTCCTACATAAAATTAGGTGGTGTTAACAGGAGGACAGACATAACCATGTTATGGAAGTTCATGGCAATTTATCATCACATCAGCTATGTAAGGAGAGCTTAACACTTTAACCAAATTGTATATCTGTCATCCACAGTAGAAGTTAGAGGTTCAGAATCAAGGACTTTCATATACATGTGAAACCTTAGCAATTAAAAAAAATATGAAACTTTTTTTCTTTTAGGCAATCCACAACTGACTAGTTTGGTGCAAATCATTATAAATGTACTGGATGTTAATGAATTTCCCCCTGAGGTGACAGTGCCATATGAGATATCAGCATGTGATAATTCAAAACCAGGACAGGTAAAGCGATCTTTTTTTTCCATACATTAAATTGCACTATTCATATCTGTTGTTTACAGTCTAACAAAAAAGAGGCATACACTTTTCTGCAGCTAGCCAGCTTCTGTTTGAGATAATTTCTTACCACTTCCTGTCCCAATGATGCCCTGTACTGTATGTTAGGGTGTCACTAGGCAGAAGGTAAGGGGATGACTTCTAAACAGAACCATGGTTACAACATATATAGATTTGCCAAATTTTTAACATTTTCTCCAATCTATATTTTTGCTGGATTTGGGCTTCACGTTATGGGCTTTACCTGAAGAAATAGTTGTACATACATTCATTGCAGAAGCATGCTTTCTGTGTTATGCACTCACTGTATACATACGCACTACAATGTGAAAATATCTGCTTTGCAAGCTGCGACTGAATAGTAATAAACTTTACCTGCGTGGCATACCAACAAAGTTTTTGGGCTGTACAAGGCCCCTTCATCAAGGGGACTCATTTTATAAAGGGGTCTTGCGTGCCCTCAAAATATTGTAGGTCAAGTAAAGCTTATTCTTCTTGCTTAATTTTTGGTGTGATGACATTTATCCATTGCATATGTCCCCACCATTGCCTGCACCCAACCAATTGCTGATGCAGTCTTGTGTATGTGCAGTTTGGACTTTTTTACACACTAAGGAGGCCCCCTTCACTTAAGCCAAACATAGACAGTTGGAATCCCAGGCCGGTTCAGCAGGAACTGGTTGAGATTCAAACTGTGTATGGGCAGGCCGAATGTACCCAAGTTGATTGATCGATCAACTTGGGTACAACCAGCCTGTCGGATTTTACTGTGTTCTCCTGATGGAAACAGCATCCCCGCCCCCCTTGCTGGAAGAACACAATGACTCCATAGGAGCACTGTCTGTGTTGATGGGGGAATCAAGCAATTTTTTTTCCTGCAACCCATGGTTGCAGAAAAGTATTTTGCTCCCTCTATGGCTGGCCTTACTGTCCTGATAACAGTGGTTACCAGGGCAGAAAATGGGGGGAAAATCTCTCCAACAGAGATCAAGACAGCAATAAAAACTGAAAGGAGAGCTAATCCTACCTCAATCTATCAATAAATCAGCCAAGTTTTAACTTGAGTTGCTTCTTATTTTTTTATTTTTTTAAATAAAATCTAATTAACCAAAAGCATAATGTAAAAAATCGTAGTATTCATTCAGTTTATTTCCTCTGAGACCCACGTCTTAATGTTTGTTACTCTTTTTTTTTTACTCTTTTGATTTTTGTCACTTACTATCTTATGTATTATATTCAACAATATCACCGAGAAGCAATGATGAAAATGCACTTTACATTTCACTTCCTTCACTTCCCTTTGTTCTCTCACACTGTCTTTGTCTGTTAAAAGCCTACTGAATCTTAGAATAAATATTCCCTATCTTTTGTATAAGCTTGATGTAAGTAGTGTTTACATAAAAAGTAGAAATGTTCTGTACAGTGTGTATTTTCTGTCTGCTTTCAGATCGTCCAAATTATTGGTGCTGCTGACAAGGATATGTCACCTGCCGGGCAGACATTTTCCTTCAGAATGCCACCTGATGGTTCCACAAACCCCAATTTTACCATCCATGACTATAAAAGTAAGGATCTTGATTACATACATTTTCTATTTTCAAATTGTGACATGCATTAGTATTTCAGAAAGAAAACAAATATCGTTGATATATGCCTGTACACATTGCTGTCATTTTATTTGTTTTCTGGCTCATTGCAGCAATTTATGACAAACATATATTTATTCCACAGGAATATCTCACAAATGAAAGCTATATTTGTATTTTAAATAAAAACATGTCTATTGTCTAAGATGCCAGTATTATTTTATTTAGCTGTTGTTCAACAGTTCTATTCCTCTATAAATATCTCCAAAAATGTATGTTATAATAATTGGAATTATAGGTTTACACTCTTAAACACTACTTGGAAATTTTGCATGTACTATGACTAACCATATCTTCATTATAATCAATCCCACAATTTGAATGAAATTAGATTCAGATCAAATCTCATTCATTTTGATGTCCTGATTCAATTCTGAATTTCAGTTTTATTTTTGTCATTTTGGAATTCCAAAAGGTTCGTGGGAGAAAGGGATCAAAGGCTTATCCTAAAGCTTTTTCTGCCTTATATCTGTTTCTGATATTTTCTGGATAACCTTAGCTTAACTTCCAGTATTACCAGACCCCACCCTTCTATCTTAGTATCCAAAGTGGACTTTTTTAAAGAAAGGTTTTTTGGCCCTGGTATCTCATCAAGCAGGGATTTCAGGAGATTTCCATTTCATTTTCTGTACTGTAATACACACTTTTATGGAACCTGGTTTACATTTGCATTGGCTTCAATAGCACATCCTGTTTAAAATTTCAGAGGTTTGCATATTTTTAAAACGTTCAGGTGAACCACAATGGGTAAAACTTTTTAGAACCTTGATTTATAATTGACATACATAGGTCATTAAATTAAAATTAACCTCACTTCTTTGTTTAGATACACTTTTTTCATTTGTGTGTTTCTAGAGGCTCACTCATATGTGCCTCTGAAAGGTTCAGTTACTGTATGTTGGCTCTAAAGTTCTGTGGATTAGTGACACTTCTTGCTTCTTGGTAGGGATGGGCCCGGTGTTCGATTTGAACCCATGTTCGAATCGAACATCGGGCGTTCGCCCGCTCGGCGAGCCCAGAACTATTTGGGCCACTCGTATCAAATTCGTGTGATGCGAGCGGCCCGCAATGCATTGCGCCAGTCGCAGTGCAATGCTGGCTGATGATTGGCCAAGCATGCACTGTGACCTCGCAGGCTTGGCCAATCACAGCGCCGGCAGCAAGGAGAGCCATAATTGTCTACAGGCAGGATGCCTGTAGCCAATTATAGCTCAGGGGCTTTAGTACACGCCCCACGGTATAAAAGGGCCGCCGCGGCGGCGGCCTCGCATATTGTGTTTCAGTGTCAGCGTCAGCTGACAATATGTGCTTTATTTCTGGGGATTTGTGTGTGCGTGCTGTTAGTACAGCATTGCAGTATCACATCTGGGGGGTGTCTATAGGTTGCCTGTGAAGGGGGGCAGGTTTCCTGTGCTTAGAACTGTCCCTGAAAAAAGTGTAATTTTTGCAGGAAAAAAGCAATTTAAAAGCACTCGCGGCTAATGAATTGATGGCTCCCGTAACACAGAGAACTGTCATTCATTGATAAAAAAAAAGCATGGGGGTCCCCCCAAATTCAATAACCAGGCCCTTCAGGTCTGGAATGGATATTAAGGGGGACCCCAGCCAAAAAAAATAAAAAAAATGGCGTAGGGTCCCCCTCAAAATCCATACCAGACCCTTGAGGTCTGGGATGGATTTTAAGGGGAACCCCAGCCAAAAAAAATGGCGTGGGGTCCCCCTCAAAATCCATACCAGACCCTTATCCGAGCACGCAACCTGGCAGGCCGCAGGAAAAGAAGGGGGGACGAGAGCGGCCCCCCTCCCGCCTGAACCGTACCAGGCCACATGCCCTCAACATTGGGAGGATGCTTTGGGGGTCTGAGACCCCCAAAGCACCTTGTCCCCATGTTGATGAGGACAAGGGCCTCTTCCCCACAACACTGGCCGGTGGTTGTGGGGGTCTGTGGGCGGGGGGCTTATCGGATTCTGGAAGCCCCCTTTAAAAAGGGGACCCCCAGATCCCGCCCCCCCCTGTGTGAAATGGTAAGGGGGTACAAAAGTACCCCTACCATTTCACAAAAAAAGTGTCAAAAATGGTAAAAATGACAGGAGGCGGTCTTTGACAATTCCTTTATTAAAATCTTCTTTCTTATTTCTTCTGGTCTTCCTTTCTTCATCCTTCGGTTTCTTCATCTTCTCCTTCCGGCATCTTCTTCCATCTTCTTCTTCCATCATCTTCTTCCTCCGATCCGCTTCTTCTTGCGCTGGTCTTCTCGTCCGGCATCTTCTACCATGGCGTCGGCGTCGTGTCGGTGTCTCTTCTTGGGCCACTCCTCGCAATGGGAGGCTCCCGCTGTGTGAGGCTTCGCTGCGTCTGACAGGTCTTTTATAATGGAGGGCACCTGGTGACCCCGCCCCCTCTGACGCACGGGGACGTCATGGGGAATTCCCTATGGCTTTCCCCATGACGTCAGAGGGGGGCGGAGTCACCAGGTGCCCTCCGTTATAAAAGACCTGTCAGACGGAGCGAAGCCTCACACAGCGAGAGCCTCCCATTGCGAGGAGCGGCCCGACAGAAGAACAGATGCCGACGCCATGGAAGAAGATGCCGGACGAGAAGGACAAGAAGACCAGCGCAAGAAGAAGCGGATCGGAGGAAGAAGAAAATGGAAGAAGAAGATGGAAGAAGATGACGGAAGGAGAAGATGAAGAAACCGAAGGATGAAGAAAGAAGAAAGAAGATTTTAATAAAGGAATTGTCAAAGACCGCCTCCTGTCATTTTTAAAATTTTTGACACTTTTTTGGTGAAATGGTAGGGGTACTTTTGTACCCCCTTACCATTTCACACAGGGGGGGGCGGGATCTGGGGCTTCCAGATTCTGATAAGCCCCCCCCCGCAGACCCCCACAACCACCGGCCAGGGTTGTGGGGAAGAGGCCCTTTTCCTCATCAACATGGGGACAAGGTGCTTTGGGGGTCTCAGACCCCCAAAGCATCCTCCCAATGTTGAGGGCATGTGGCCTGGTACGGTTCAGGAGGGAGGGGGGGCTGCTCTCGTCCCCCCCTCTTTTCCTGCGGCCTGCCAGGTTGCATGCTCGGATAAGGGTCTGGTATGGATTTTGAGGGGGACCCCACGCCATTTTTTTTGGCTGGGGTTCCCCTTATAATCCATCCCAGACCTCAAGGGTCTGGTATGGATTTTGAGGGGGACCCTACGCCATTTTTATTTTGGCTGGGGTCCCCCTTAATAGGGCCTGGTTATTGAATTTGGGGGGACCCCCACGCTTTTTTTTTTATTTTATTTTTATTTTTTATCAATTACTTTTTTTTTATGAATGACTTTCAATGAATGACTGTTCTCTGTGTTACGGGAGCCATCAATTCACATTAGCCGCGAGTGATTTTAAATAGCTTTCTTTCCTGCAAAAATGACACTTTTTGCAGGGACAGTTCTAAGCACAGGAAACATGCGCCCCTTTACATGCATACTATAGACACCCCCCAGGTACGAAATTTAAAGGAATATTACACTTTTATTGTTTCAATTTAAGCATTTTTAAAATCACTGCTCCTGAAAAACGGACGTTTTTAAAAAAAAAATTTGCATTGATACATGTCCCCTGGGGCAGGACCCAGGTCCCCAAACACTTTTTATGACAATAACATGCATATTAGCCTTTAAAATTAGCACTTTTGATTTCGAACGTTCGCATCCATTATAACTAATAGGGTTCTAAAGCTCGCACGGACTTTAGGTCCGTTTGCGGGTTCTGGTGCGAGCCGAACGGGGGGGTGTTCGGCTCATCCCTACTTCTTGGTGACATTTCATGGTAAGCTAACAAGCATATAATGCTTAAATAAATTAAGTAACATAGCATTGTGTGCCAATATTTCTCCAAAGGGAGATTTTAACCACTTCCGCCCCTCCTCTCGCCTCGCTCCGGTGCGCTTACTGGAGTCGGAGGGAAGATGGCCCCCACCTGGCTCCATACCATTGCAGGGCGGAAGAAACGCCAAAATGTCACTTCCACCCATAGCTCTTAAAGCAAAATATATATATATTTTTCTCAAACAAAATTTTTTTTATTGCATTTTAACTATTATGTAACTATTAGATCTGAGGTCTTTTTGACCCTACATCTCACATTTAAGAAGTCCTGTCATGCTTTTTTTCCATTTCAAGGGATGTTTACATTACTTTTTATAGGAATAAAAGTGACACATTTTTTTTTGAAAAGAACAGTGTAAAAATAAAAAATAAAATGTAAAATAAATAAGAAAACTTTTTTAAACGCGCCCCATCCCACAGATCTTGCGTGCAGATGCAAACGCATATGTGAGTATTCCCTGCGTATGTAAACGGTGTTCAAACCACACATCGATCGTTAGTTAATTATAGCACTAGAATTGTAACTCAAAACTTGCAACCTGTAGAATTTTTTAAATGCTGCATATGGAGATTTTAAAGGGTAAATGTTTGTTGCCATTCCACGAGCGGACGCAAATTTGAAGCGTGACATGTTGGGTATAAATTTAGGTATAATTTATAAATTTACTCAGGTATTTACTGGGTATAAATTTACTCAGCATAACATCATCTTTCACAATATAAAAAAATTTGAGACATTGCAAAACCCTGACAATCACAGATTGTCAGGGTTTTGCAATGTCTCATGGGACTTGTAGTTTCATCACAGCTGGAGAGCCGAACCCCTGCTCTAGGATGTTAGAAAAAAATATATATAATGTTTGGGGGTTCTAAGTAATTTTCTAGCAAAAAAATTTAAATTTTAACTTGTAAACAACATGTTTGAAAAATAGTCCCGGTCTTAAAGTTATTAAAAAGAAGATTGTTTGCAGCACCACAATACACGGTAAGCCAAAGAGTGCATGAAATACATTTATTGCAAGTTCTGACTTGCGTGAATCAGTTCACTTATCTAAAATTGTACATTCATCATAGGGCAACATCAAATGCAAGAGTACCCATGTCTACTAAACTAGTTGTCAGAATATATTTTCCAAACAACCAAAGCCATGGCATATGTACAGTATATGCGTGTATGCCTGTGTGGAGCTGTGCTATTTATGTTAGGCCTATAAGCACAAATGTTCAAGAACAAACTCCTCTGTGAAAAAAAAAAAAAAAAAACCTAAATCATGTTTTATTGGATTTGGACTTGAAATACCCTCAATGTGTCACTTATCTGTTTTAGTGGATCATTTATTACCAAACATACTAACTTAAAGAATCTGGAGGGGACAATTGAGACAAGGAGATTAGAGTATCCTTTTTAGAAGTATTTTATGCCAAAAAAGAAAAAGAATGTCATGAGGGGGAAATATTTCAGATGTACTTTGTTGTGTATAAATGTCACAAACAACAGCTTGGTGATAAATGGAGCTTCAGGAAAAAAGGCCATACACACTGATTTCTGTTTTCAACAGCAATAAGTAAAGAGCCTTAGAAGTTTTATTAGCATTTTAGTTTGGTAAAAAGAAAAACACTCTAAAGTAGTCCTGTGTGGATATGTTGAAAAAGAAAAAAAAAAAAAACAATAGACAATATTATCTTATAAATTTGATAAGAGTAGATTCGATTTGATTATTAATAATATGCCTATTAAATTATACTTATAAAAAGCCTGTGCATTTTAAATTCAACTTTAAAGAAGCCTTTGGTAAATATTACAAGCTAAGGGATGCACATAGACATATTTGCAGGCATATGGACGCCCAGAAGCCCCATCAGGAATGAATTACAAAATATACTGTATTCATATATAGTTGTTGTGGTATAGGGTTGCCCCGCCAGGGTCTAAAAGGAGGTTGTGACCCAGAATTCTCAACCAGACGGGTTGAGGGGCTCCAGGGAACTTGTGACATTTTTAGTTTCCTCAGTGTTTTCTTACTGAGCTGGAGCCTGGAGATTTCAAAGTGATCTGGGTGGGATGAAATCTCAGATCCTGGATCCAGGTATTCAGAACAGCCGGCATACTGATGGGTCAGCTGTGTGCTGGGCTTTTAGTAATAGCCTGACCGTGGTTCTGGGCCCCACCCCGGCAGATAGGAAGTCTGAGTACCAGGAGTCAGGAGGGCTCCACGTGGGAGCCAGTGCAGCAAGAGGCTGCTAGGTATATGCACGGTGGTCAGTGAAACAGTCTGCACGAGACAGACAAGGGCCTGGAGTTTAAGGCCAGAACAGCAGTGCTGCAAGTGAGAGCTAACTAGGCTGAATGTCATTTTGTTGATGGAAAAAGAAATGCTGAAAACCCCTGCGAGGGAAACCTATGTTTGTTTGCTGAACTTGCTTTTAATAGAAATGGGCAAACAAAGCCCTTAAAAAGAAGAACCAGCGCGTGGCGGTGTCCTTAACCTCCTTAGTGATATTCCCGAATGTGGCTCGGTACCAAAAGCGGTAACCCCGAGCCACACTCAGGATCACATCGCAGGATCCAGGCAAAGTTACTTACCTTGTCCCCAGGATCCTGCGATGTCACCCCGCTGTGTGTGCGATCTGTGTCCTCCACTCGATTCATCGCTGTGCCGGGCTTCATTCCCTGCAAGCGCTGCGAAGCATGGGGACGGAGCACGGCGCCAAATTCAAAAAGTTAAAAACACACAATACATACAGTACACTGTAAGCTTACAGATTACATTACTGTATCAAATTATTTCACACTCCTTTTGTCCCTAGTGGTCAGCCCAGTGCCCTGCATGCAGTTTTATACTATATATATATATATATATACAGTATATATATATATATATATATATATATATATATTGTTTTTTTCTGCCTGGAAACTGGAGATTGTCCATAGCAACCAAAAAGTGTCCCTTTACATCAAAAGCTGGAAAAAAGCGATAATAAATTAGAATCACTTGCAGAACTGAGCGATAGTGATTTGTGGGGAAATCCGTCATCAAACACTGAAAGTAATGACAGCGACAATTCTTAACTGAGCAAATTTCAGTGTTTTTGATTTGATTACATTATTGAATAATCTTTATTGTTATTATATTATTATTTGTTATAATTATTTATAGTTATTTATTATATTATAATTTATGATTTTGTGTTTTAAACTTTATCATCCCTGGGATGTACCTGGGATGTCTTCTAGACTCTTGTTTGAAGAGATTTAAGTGAGTTATTCTTAATGCTGCAAACACATGATCAGACTTTCCGTCAGACTAGGTCCAACGTGGACAATCCGATCATGTGTGGGCTAATCCGTTTATTTTTTGGGAAAAAACTCAGCCGGACCTAGAAGTAGAACATGTTTCAAATCTATCCAACGGACTCAATTCCGACTGACTTAAATCGGGAAATCCGTTCGTCTGTGTGCTGGTCCGACGGACCAAATACGACGCAAGGGAAGCTATTGGCTACTGGCTATTGAACTTCCTTGTTTAGTCCCGTTTACATTCACATTCAAAACGAACTCCGCCGAAAGTCAGTCGAAAAGTCTGTCGGACCTAGTTTGTTGGAAAGTCCGGTAGTGTGTACGGGGCATAAGAATTACAGGCCTACATTATAAAACGCCAAATTTCCATGCAAAACATTGTACCGCTTTGAGCATCAAAAAATCTGACATAACCATACCGCCAGGGATGTTAAAGCCCATTATTTATTGCTAGTTCTTTACAGTATGTAAACACCTGTACTTGCTTTACAGGCACATGTTTATGAGTGTATTTTCTCTAACAAGAAAGTTTCAAATTTGGGGAAAATATATCCATACGCATGTGTCTGTAAATCCAATTATTGACATTTAAACACGTACTGTATACCCACATACAGCATACTTTGTAATTCATTCCTATAAACATAATTACACAGCAGCTTTGTCTCCTGGGTGCCATGAATACTGGCACATTTTATGCTGTATATCCATATGCCTGTAAACACATCTGTGTGCATGAGCCCTCAAACAGAATAGTAGATTTATTGCAGGAGCAAAAGGCTGGCTACTTAGCAAACTGCATGTTCTCTTTACAAAGTGAATTTTGTACTGATATAAGTAAATAAGTTGAAGCTGGTTTAACTTCAATCAACCAATCATATACTAAAAATAAAAAAATAAACGTGCTTATTTAATTTCCCTTGTAGTTGCTTGCTTATTCAAAGTGAACACAGGTTACATAGTTACATTGTTACATAGTTGATAGGTTCACTTTTTTTTCTTGTTCAAACATTTTATTGAGAAATGTAATACAGATTACAGGGTTAAAGGGAGCGTCACTCCCAAATTGCAAGGAGATGTAACAATAATGCATATAAAAATATCAAAGGAGAAAATCGGGGCACATCGCGTATGTTTTAAACTTTGACAATCAGCCATATAGGTGATTTTAAGGTCACAGGGAGCACTGGAGATTTTTGCTACGCCCACTGCATGAAGTATATTCAATTTTTATTTATAACACTGGAGTTTTATGTTACATCTAATTTATTATTTAAATGATGTTTGTTTAATATATATATTTTTTTTTGCTACATTTATATATTTGATTTATCTGATTAGTATTTGGTACTTTTTTACAGCACTGGGGTTTTGGTTACACACATCATATATTAATTTTATTTTACAGGCATACTAGAGGCAGTGTTACATTTCTTTGCATTTCATATTATTGTAGTAATGTGGGAATACTTTAATGTTAGCAATACATGTGTGTATACATTTTTGCCATTGGATCCCTGCTGATGAGGATGCAGTTTTAACCCTTGTGATGACACTTGTATTGAAAAAGGCTTTCATACTAGTCTTATCTGGTGAGTTTAACCACCTAGGGGGAGTGTGCCTCACGTGGTGAAAATAGTAGATATCAGGATAGATGGTGCTTGGATAGACACCCTGAATATATCTACAGAAAATCACCGTTTATATTTGTTGAACTGTTTACCCTATCACTATTACACAAAAAGACTGCTCACTTATTATTATTTTCCTTTTTTGGATATAACACTATTTATTTTATGTGTTTTATATCTTTAGCGCTGTTTTAGTATCCCATTTTACAGGAACTGGACTGTTATACTTTACACTATCTATTTTTCATATATATATATATATATATATATATATATATATATATATATATATATATATATATATATATATATATATATATATATATATATACATATATATATATATACAAACATATATATATATATATATATATATATATATATATATATTGTTCACGTGTCATATTTTTCATAAATATATATCTTATATGATCATTTAGCAGTGTACTAGTTCGTTTGTATAATTCATTCTATTGTAATAGGAAACTCTTATACATTACTAAATGGTGCACACAAACTTGCAATCAACAAGTTGCTTTTGTATAATTTCAGATGCCCAAATTTCTGTATCTACTTAGCATTTGGAATATGAGGAAAAAAGATGCAGTCAAAATGATAAGAGTTTTTGCAGGTTCACTTAAATTAAATGGGAAGAGATTATTATAATAATAATAATAATAAAAAAAAATTATAAGGTAAATCTACTTTACACTACAAGTGCAAACTACAAGTGCAAAGTGCACTTGAAATTGCACTGAAAGTGCACTTCGAAGTGCAGTCGCTGTAGATCCGAGGGGGACATGCAAGGAAAATAAAAAACAGCATTTTAACTTGCATATGATTGGATGATAAAATCAGCAGAGCTTCCCCATTTCAGATTTACCCCTCAGCTCTACAGCGACTGCACTTCAAAGTGCAATTTGCACTTGTAGTTTGCACTTGTAGTGCAAAGTGGATTTGCCTTTCATAAATAACCCCCTATATGTTCATGAAATGTGAGTAATTGTAAAGTGAAAAATAACCATGATTATTTATTTTTCAGATAACTCAGCTGGCATAGTTGCTCAGAGACATGGGTACAGCAGGAGACAGAAAGAATTCTATTCACTTCCAGTGGTGGTAGAGGACAGCAGTTATCCTATTCAAAGCAGTACAAGCACACTGACTATTAGAGTATGCAGATGTGATTCAAGGGGAGTGGTCCTTTCTTGCAATGTGGAAGCAATTTTTTTACCAGTTGGACTAAGCACGGGAGCTTTGATAGCAATTCTACTGTGCATTATCATACTTTTAGGTGGGTTTTTTGCAAAATAATTTTCATATATATTTAAAATAAGGTTACCCCCATGCTGCAATGTGTTTTGTGATTTAAATAGTGAAATTATAAAGACTGCTGCTGATTTGAAAGGAGATATTATTCCTTTATGATGTATAATGAGAGCTGTCTCAACAATAAAAAATGTATATTCAATCTACTATATGCCTAAAAATGTGATACACTGAATATTTAAATCATATTATACATGCAAACTTAATACAACTTTCCAACAATAGTAGTGATGATTATAATGAAAAATCTATAAAAAAATCTATAATAAAGTTATTTTGAAAGTGCAAACAGTGCTTTGTGCCAAAACAGTCCTTTGGTGAACAATAGAGTTTTGAAAATATCATTGGTAACGATCTTCGGTATATCAATAAAGTGCCAAACGTGATCTCCTTCTATGTGCCCTCCCTCCCCAGCTCCAAAAAGGTAAATCGCCTGTTAGACATGTGCACTGCCAAAAAATGTCTTCATTTTCGGGTTTTTTTCGGGTGATTCATTATGATTGCAATTAGAAAATTTGTAAATTAGAAAAATTCTAAAATTAGAAATTTTGGAAATTCAAAAATGTGAAAATTCGGACATTTGAAAAAGTTTGTCAATTCGTAGATTTGAAAATTAGTAAATTCGCAAACTCTGAAATTTGAAAATTTGTAAATTCAAAAATTAGAAAATTTGAAAATTCATAAATTTGAAAAAAATTGTCAATTCATAGATTTGTAAATTTGTGAATTTGTAACAAATTATCCAAAATAACGAATGCCGCATCTAAACAAATGGAACGGAACAAATTAATAATAAATAATAATAACAAAAAAATGTATATGTTATTTATTATTATGAATTATTATGAATTCATTACATTCCATTCGTAATGTCCTCCTCTTGTATATGGGCATGTAAAATCACTGCACTGGAAGTTCATCACAATGATCTGCATTACAAAGAGTGGATGTGACATAACTGGATGTGACATAACCGGAGGTATCCACCCGCTATATGCATTTTGCTCCACCAAGGAAGCATCATCAAATGCTGGGGGATGCTGGGGGATTCCAGTTTCTAGCTATTTATTTATGTCTCCTACTTCACCCATCACTTAATTTCCTTTACCTCTTCTCCATCCACCTTATCTACTTCCTGTTCCCTTATTGAACTACCTCCTGCTCTATGATTACTCCCGCCCCATAATTATTATATATTTTTTTTATTATAATCATTTCTACTGTTGTTGTAAAGTCGTATTAAGATTGCACGTATACTAATATGATTTAATTATTCAGTGTATCACATTATTAGGAATATACAGTAGAACCTCGGATTACGAGCATAATCCGTTCCAGGAGAATGCTCGTAATCCAAAGTACTCAAAGCGAGTTTCCTCATTGAAGTCAATGGAAACGAAAATTATTTGTTCTGCATTGACTTCAGTGGCATGCAAAATCGCATGTGGCCAGAGGTGGGGGCTTGTCTTTCAAAATGCTCGTTAACCGCGTTACTCGTAAGCCGAGGTTCCACTGTAATAGATTGAATATACTTTTTTTGTTGTTGAGACAGTGCTGATTATACATATCATAATTTCCATTCATAGCTCAGACAACCATTCTTGAGCTTCATCATAGAATAAACCAATTCTAACACAATAAAAACTGTATTGCTATATATACCAGTACTATACATAACATTCAGTTTTAGCTGTGCAATTTTAGGTAGTCTAGGGTTAGTTTAAAAAACGGAGAAAGAGGTAAAAATCTACCAGATTTATGCTGCACTTTTGAGTAACTTAGTACAAAACATGGGTAATAATTTCATAGGAAACTCTATTCCCATAGTTCCCTAGGCACAAAAACAATGCCAAGTGATAAACATTTGTTGGTGGTCTAAGAAAAGTTTGGACAGAATGGAGACAGAAGGGGACCACTTGCCTATCTTTTTACCTGTCGACACTTGTGTCTTTTTAAAAAAACCTACCCTTTGGTGAACTGGCTGAGGGGAACAGCTAATTGGTACATATGTTCACTCTCCCTGATGGAACCCCCTCCGTCCTTAAAAGCCTATAAGCATCAAGCACTGGCTCCATCTAGTAACCATAATGTGCTATTTTCCAAATTCACGCTATTCTTATGAATAACAAACATCAGACCTGGATAGAAAATAACCTAGTAACATCCAATTTGGCCAGCATTTGCACAGGACAAATATACATGCAGTTTCAAAGGACAAAAAGCTTTGTGATATATATATTTTTTCAAATACACCCCTTACATTCTGAACCAAGATGAAAGGGACATTTTCAGATTTTTTCTTAGCATCTTTCAGTGATCCATATAATGTTTAAACTTGTTACCCTAAGGTGACCCTTAATGTACATTTTCTTTATTATACCACACATATAGTTTAGGTATGGAAGTTTTAAAGATTATGCAAATGTATTGACATTTTTCCATTAAATTTTTTTAGTTATTGTAGTACTCTACGTAGCATTAAGAAGACAGAAAAAAAAGGATGGCTTAATGACCTCAAAAGAAGATATAAGGGACAATGTTATCCATTATGACGATGAAGGAGGTGGGGAGGAGGACACACAGGCCTTTGACATTGGGGCTCTAAGAAATCCAAAGGTGATTGAAGACAATGTTCGCAGAGACATAAAACCCGAACCTTTGTGTCTGCCTCGTCAAAAACCATCAGCAGAATACAACAGTGATATCAGAGATTTTATCAATGAAAAGCTTCAAGAGCATGATGTGGACCCAAATGCTCCCCCATATGACTCACTAGCTACATATGCCTATGAAGGTTCAGGATCTGTGGCTGAATCTTTAAGCTCTATAGAGTCACTACGAATGGAGACTGATCAAAATTATGATTTTTTAAGTGACTGGGGACCCCGTTTTAAATTATTGGCAGACATGTTTGAAGAAGAAAATTATAATGCTGGCAACATTACTTAACTTATAAACTGAAAATGACCAACAATCAACAAGCTTTATCTAGACAATGTAAAAAAAAAAAAAAAAAACATTTTATACTAAAATGCTACAATATTTATCATACTGTCAGTTTTTGTTTGTTTCACAGCTGGAAGGTTGATCCTGTAATGAAATAAAAATGTTTTTGCTATTTTTCATTGAAACTGAGAAACTCAGGTGTGTTATCTACAATTTACTGAAATTACACTTTGAGAAAAAATATAATTTATTGGCATTATGGTGGAAAGAGGGGAAGATTTTCTTAATTCCACTGAAGTGCCTGCTGAGGCCTTTGTCCTAAAATATGCAGTGAAAACCAGAAAATTATTTTAAACACAAATGTGATGTCAAAAATATGGCAGAAGCAAATATTTCTCTTTATTATAGACAAACCCAGTTATTCAGCATTTTGAAAAACTTGTTTCCCTTTCAATCTTTGTGATGTCTCTTCTTTCAAATGTTCATCCTCTGATTGACCACTATGCAATCATCAGCAAATACAATAAAAACCCTTTCAACATTGTATTTTAAGGATATTTTGCTTTAGTAAACTAAACAATTATATAGCTGCTTTTAGTATTTTATTACAAAAAGACACAAAGTATAGGTTTATTGGTGACAAAACGGAAGAAGTTGTTATATATTGTCTATAAACTGAACAATTTTGAACTAACAATCTAAAAAAAAAAAATGTTAAACATGATAAATAAAAAAACTCTTCAAACATATTACCTACCCTAGATGTACATGACATTCAAAGCAATGTTTCAAGTACATATAAATAAAGGAAACCTGTACTGAAATAAATATAGGGTTGTCCGGGCAAAACATCTCTAAAATACCAGCTGTCTGGCTGTTATTATAGAATACATTCCTAGTTACTGTCCTGGAAAAAACATGCATATTAGAAATCCAGAGTGAAGTCTACCTATTATTTCTTGTCTGTGCTTCAGACAATATTACAACCATTGCTTTTGCATGTCAGCTAGACAACTAGACTTTTCAGAAAGAGAAGTAAGCAATGGCAGCCTCAACATTTTCTTAGTACAGCATATCATTAACAAATACCAAAATCTAGAATTCTTTTTAATGATAGCAACAAATGTTTGGCTTTGACAGTAAGGCTTGGGTGTCTGAGACTTACATTGAGCAAAAATTACTATCAGCTAAAATAATTCACAGTAGCCCCACCCTACTGTGAACAACAACTTATTGACATCCTTTGAATTGAAACTATAGAGTAACAAGCCACTACAATCCTTACTTAGATGGCCTTCTAAGTGGTCTACACCTAACCTAAAGTTCTTTACTATAAAGGACCTGCTGCTCTGAACTGAGAGAACTAATTTGAGGTGATCTTAGTTGCTGACACACATGCACATACTGTTCTTTATTTGGAATTGGAATACATTTCTTGAAGAAACTAAATGCATTTTTGGAACAATCTGAAATATTGATAGGTCTGCTGCATCTTACAATTCCTAACTAAACAAATAAATCCAAGAACAGATAAAGGGGGGTTCTGGGCTGACTTCTGCAGTTTGTTGTCCCTGTTAGCCCTGTCAGGATGAGTATATGTTTAAGATATAAACCTTAAGTACTCAGTTTTATAATGTGTATGCACAATTGGAGTGTCAAAATGAAAGATCAGTTAGATTGTACATTTTTAGTGATGTGTTACTATGTTGATCCCTATACTTGGTACTAGCACTGTGGAGCAATCATAAGGAAATGTTATCTATGAGAAAGTTGTGGTATTTACCAGAATGCAATTAATGAATGACCACTGTGTGTGTGATATAATATAATAATATTTTTTGAATGTTATTTTTTTTTCATTAAACACATTAAAAGTTTAAGTATTAGAATTTTTTAGGATGTGGCACAGCACAAAAGCATGAGACCATTAGCATCAACTCTGAACTTTTAGCAGCACCACAGGAATACATTTTAGGCTTCTAAGTTTGGAATTAACAGGATGACCAAAGAAAACAGTATACAAATTTTAAAGCAAAAAGGATGAAATCTAAACAAACAAGATTTCCGCAGCAGTCAATCTTTTGGTAAATAAATCCACCAAACATCAGCAGTAAATATAATGCAGCATTTGCACAATAATAACATAAAGAATATTACCATAACACCATAATAACAAACTCTGCAAAACTAAAAGTCCAAGTAATGCCGCGTACACATGAAGGGATTATCCCGCGGGATTGTCCGCTGGACTAAGTCCAGGGGATAATCCCCTCGTGTGTGGGCCTCCGACTGACTTTTTTTCAAAAAATCCGGTGGACTAAAGTTTTAAGTTTTGTTTTAAAATTATCCGCTGGACTTGGCAGTCCAGCGGACAATCCTGCCGTTAGTAGGCTAGTCCGCCGGACTTTTGAAATGAACGGACTTGTCGCTCATCGGAAAGCCCGTTCATTTAGCACGTGACTTCAGGTACGTAGCTAGCGTAGGCAGTAAATGCCGGCGCGCTAGCTCCGTCACCTGGCATGGATTTAAAGGGACTCCCCACGCCGAAAAACGGCGTGGGTGTCCCCCCCAAATCCATCTCAGACCCTTATCCAAGCACGCAGCCCGGCAGGCCTGGAAAGGGGTGGGGACGAGCGAGCGCCCCCCCTCCTGAGCCGTACCAGACCGCGTGCCCTCAACATGGGGGGTGCCCTGGGGAAAGGGGGGCCGTGCGGCCCCCTCACCCCAAAGCACCTTGTCCCCATGTTGATGAGGACAAGGGCCTCTTCCCGACAACCCTGGCCATTGGTTGTCGGGGTCTGCGGGCGGGGGGCTTATCGGAATCTGGGAGCCCCCTTTTATAAGGGGGCCCCCAGATCCCGGCCCCCCACCCTATGTGAATGAGTATGGGGTACGATGTACCCCTACCCATTCACCTAAGGTGTAAAATGTAAAGTAAAAAAACACACTTTTGAAAAAATATTTTATTGCACTGCTCCGGGGGTCTTCTTCCGTCTTGGGGGTCTTCTCGCCTCGTACGCTTCTCGTACGCTTTCTGCGCCGCCTTCTTCTTCAGCCTTCTTCTTCTTCTTCTTCTTCTTCCGATGTTGACACGTCGCTCTCTCTGGCCGGAATGCCAGAGCCGCGCTGTGCTGGGACTTATATAGGGACAAGGGGACAGGGTCACATGCTCATGTCACATGGTGACCCCACCCCCTTGTGATGTCACAGTCCCAGCATCCTCTGGGACTGTGAAATCACAAGGGGGCGGGGTCACCACGTGACATGAGCATGTGACCCTGTCCCCTTGTCCCTATATAAGTCCCAGCACAGCGCGGCTCTGGCGTTCCGGCCAGAGAGAGCGACGTGTCAACATCGGAAGAAGAAGAAGAAGAAGAAGAAGAAGGCGGAAGAAGAAGAAGAAGAAGAAGAAGGTGGCGCAGAAAGCGACGACATCGGATCGAGACCCCCAGACGACGGCGGCGACGACGAAGAAGGTAGCCGGACTTCTCCGCTCGGTAAAAGAGCTAGGTAAATGGCGGAGGAGTCCGGCGAGAAGACCCCCAAGACGGAAGAAGACCCCCGGAGCAGTGCAATAAATTATTTTTTCAAAAGTGTGTTTTTTTACTTTACATTTTACACCTTAGGTGAATGGGTAGGGGTACATCGTACCCCATACTCATTCACATAGGGTGGGGGGCCCGCTTGCTCGTCCCCAACCCTTTCCTGGCCTGCCGGGCTGCATGCTCGGATAAGGGTCTGAGATGGATTTGGGGGGGACCCCCACGCCGTTTTTGGGGAGTCCCTTTAAATCCATGCCAGGTGACAGGGCTAGCGCGCTGGCATTTACTGCCTACGCTAACTACGTACCTGAAGTTACGTTCTAAATGAACGGACTGCTCCGTGTGTGGGCAAGTCCGTTCATTTTCAAAAGTCCCGCTGACTTTTTCCCGCGGATTGTCCGCTGGAGAAGTCCGGGCGTGTGTGGGCAAGTCACACGCTCGGAAAGTCCGGCGAAGCCCCGCTGGAAAGTCCGGTGGATTGTCCGCTGGACTAGGTCCGGCGGGAAAAGTCCAAACGTGTGTACGCGGCATAACTCTAACTTTTTTAATAAAGTCCAAGCATAACACCCATGTGCTTGAACACCATGCAGCAGTGATCTACATCTGCAAGCCCATCACCAATAATTAGAAGGCGTATAAGAGTAAAAAACTCCCATACAGAAGTAAAGTATATTTTACTCAGAATGTATTAGCTTGGGGCTGCATCAAAGTACTTCTCCTCTCCCTTTCCCAGCCAGGACATAGATGGAGAAATAGTGTCTACCAAGCAGATCTCACAAGCACCAGCAGCCTAGGATAACCCTATTCCTCTCATCTATATTTCATACATCCCCAATACAACCCATATAATAAGGGGCAAGACAAGAAAACTCTCAAAGTGTTGCAGAACTACATGTCCCATCATGCCGCTGCTTTTGGGAGTCATGGTTGTAAATGTCAGAGGCTTGCAATGCCTCATGGGACTTGTAGTTCTGCAACAGCTTGGGGGGGGCAAAGGTTGTGCCCTAAGGAGATCCTATTGCACAAAACAAGTTGGGTGGAGTCTGTTGTGCACACTGACGTCTTTTGCGTCTTTGGTCTCCTAGTGAGCAATGGCTTCTATGCAAGTGTCTTTTTGCTGGCTTCTTTTTATATTAGGTTTTATGTCTTTCTACAAATAAATGTTGTTATTTATTATACTTTGAGAATTTTTCTCTTGCCCCTAATTATATGCATTATATTGTGGATGTCTGATATGGATGAGAGGATTAGTGGGGTAGTGTAGAGAGGTAGTACAGAAAGAACCTGGCAACTACAGGGCAATGATTTTAACATAGGTGGTAATATCATAATAGAATCAGTTCCAATAAAAGGATCAATGATCATTAAAAATAAACAACTTGTTGGACCCAAAGCATCATGGTTTTACTGAAGACAGATCATGTTAGACTAAATTGATTGAATTTTTTGACTACATCCTAGATGTTTTGGACGAGAGTGGCACTGTGGACAATGCTTATCTTTATTTCAGCAAAGCATTTTATATAAAAAAAAGTAGGGCTGCGGAAATTAACAATTAATTGTCCGATTAATCGTTAATTTCTTTGATCGATCAAAATAATTTTGATCGAGGACGAGCTCACTCCGCGGTCTCGCCCAAAGGAAAGGCCGCGGCTTCGGCCTAGCTCTGGAGCGGTGGCCATCTTGATCCACCTGGCGGCGGCTTAGTAGCGACGCGATGACGTCATCATAGCCCGCCTGCTTGTGCCGTCTACTCTGAGGACAGATGGGTCTGCCTGCTGTCTATTCCGGACAGAGCAGACAATCCGTATATGTGAATATTAAGGTATGGGGGAGATGTGGGGAGATGTAGACATTACAGTATGGGGGAGATGTGGACATTACAGTATGGGGGAGATGTGGATATTACAGTATGGGGGAGATGTGGACATTACAGTATGGGAGGAGATGTGGATATTACAGTATGGGGGAGATGTGGATATTACAGTATGGGGGGAGATTTGGACACTGTATGTGCGTTATAATTAATCAAAATTAGTCGATTAATCGATTTTAAAAAATTGATTAATCAAACAAAAACATTTTAATCAGTAACAGCCCTAAAAAAAGGTGTATAGGCCAAGAGACTTAAGCCTCGTACACACGGTTCAATTGTTGTATGACGATCGTCTGATTTTTGTCAAAAGCGCACGTGCAGGATTTTGTCTAGCATACTAACTATCTGCAAATTGTCGTTCAACAAACACGAACATAGTGACATACTATGAGAATATAAAAAGGAAGTTAATTTCGCCACCCTTTGGGCCCCTTCTGCTAATTCTTGTTAGTAGAAGTTTGGTGAGTGTTGATTTGCACTTTTTTATTAAGTTATTTTTATTTGGATGACAGGTAGCATCTCTAATTTAATTGATGTTTTTTTTCTGCACAATAAAAAAAATTGTGTAGAATAATACTTGGCTATGTGATTTTCTTCAAATGACAGTTTGGGAGTAGGCAGTTACATTAAAAACAACACAATGGAAAATTAACAAGGGACACCAACCTAGTTGCATCTTTGATCTTAAAAACTCAGGGATGACTTCCGGTTCCGGCGCCACATGAGGAGGAGGTAAGCGGACCCAGCTCCCGCCGCATACCCCTCAAAACCGGCTTAAAAGTCCTGCAAGCACCTCGGGGACATCCCCACCCTGCCTGGGGAGGCTGCAAAAGAAGATTGGCCGTTTTTCGGCGCGATCCGACGCCCGCCCGGCCTGACCGCTAAATCGAGGCCCCGGTCTCGGCCTACACGGACGGCGCCATCCATTCTCGGGCCTGATAGCACCGGCCGAATCCCCTCCTGCCGCCTGCTGCCTCTCCTGGACCTCTCCTCCACCCTCAGATAGACTCATCTGGGCCCCCCTGACACAGGTACTTGCTGAATACCGGCCCCAACATCCGGCGTGCCCGCAAATCGAGGCCCCGGCTTCGGCCTTCACGAACGGCATCTTCCTACTCCAGGGCCTGGAAGTGCCTCCCGGATCATCTCCTGCCACCTACCACCTCATCCTGTGCTCCCCCAGCCTCGAACGCCCCCCCCCCAATACCTGCATATCTCTCTCCTGGTATAGCCACAAATTGAGGCCCTGGTCTCGGCCTTCTACTCTCCCAGATCCCACCACATACCCCCCCAAAAACCTGCTACACACTTCAAGCTCTCATTTAGGGGACATCCCCATCCTTCCTGGGGGGATAGTGCGACTCAAATGGACCGTTTTGTGGAGCGATCTGGCAACCGATCGCTCCCTGCAGTGATGAACCCGGCGACAGATGATGCTGCGGCCGCGACTAAAATGGCCCCCACACACGGCCTCCCTGACCTCTCTCCGTCCCCCTCTGTCATGCCGGGCGCAGATTCTACTTCGTCTGCAGGCATAGCCCAGGCGGTGGTGGCTCTCCTGACGCCCACATTAACTGCCACAATAGACGCTGCAGTGCATAAAGCCCTAGAGCAATTCCATGCTGAACTTCAGTCACAGGCTCAGCGAATCTCACACACTGAGGAGAGGCTCTCCATAATGGAGGATGACACTACCGCTAATGCTGCTGCCATTGCTCGCCTTACTCATTCTAACAAAGACCTATGGGAAAAATTAGACGATTTGGAGAATCGTTCGAGGAGGAATAATTTGAGGATTGTGGGACTGCCTGAATCATTCTCCAATCTACAGCTAACTGACTTATGTGCGGTGACCATTCCTGAACAGCTAGGTCTCCATACGCCATGCATTATTGAACGTGCTCATCGCATAGGACAACACACGGAGCAACGTACCAAACCCAGAGCAGTCATAGTCAGGTACCTGAATTATGCTGACAAGAACGCCATTTTGCAAAAATTTCGCAATAAACGATCCCTTACCGTCGACGGCACTGATCTGTTACTGTTCGCTGACTATTCAGTGGAGGTTATGAAGCAGCGTAAAGCCTTTTCACCAATATGTGCGACCTTGTTTACCAACCATGTTAAATTCACTCTGGCGTACCCGGCGGTCCTTCACGTCACTTCCCCAACTGGAACACGCCACACCTTCACATCCCCCGCTGACGCGGAGCGCTACCTCAACCATCCTACGGATATGGATACGGAATATGATCACTCGACTAAGAACCCCTCCTCCGGATCTATGAAAGACCCTCAGCTCTCCACCAAGCACCAACTGAGCCCTGAAAAACCACCGTACAAGCGCAGTCGATCGACCAACCACTCCAATCGCACAGGGATCCGCTGACCTACCCCTGATCCTCCCTGAGCGACTGAGATATGCTGGGATCTGGTAATTTACTACCCTGCCTCTCGGCTACAGTGTCTTGTGACTTATGCTACAACACTAATTTTATAACTGTTGATAACTAAGATATGGTTCTGTTATACGTAGCTGGCTATTGTTTTTGTTTACTTACTTGCTATGTCTTGTTCCATATAGCTTATTCTAGCACTTATATGTATCTTTTTTGCAGGCTGCGAGACGCCATCTTAGGCATTTCCTGGCATCTTTGCAGCCTCCTTTTGCAACTCCCTGAACCCCCCCCCCACCTCCCCTACCCATACCCCCTCCTCTCCCCCCTAGAGAGTCACTCATTGGCCTCTCTCATCCCCTCCCCTTGTTTCCCTCCCTTATCCCCGAGGTCTTGAGCAAGCCCCTTATATAGGGGGTGCGCGCACTGACCGGGAGCTCTACGTGAGTGACGAACCTCATGTGGAAAAAGGTGAAGTCAGATCTGGCTTTTAGGTGGCTGCTCCACCTGGTATTGTTAGTTATGTTTTATTTCTCTTATTTTTGTTACCCTCATTTGTTTACCTGTCCCACGTGTATACCCTCAGAAGCTCTTCGATCTATGCCGATTCCCTATTTTCCTCAGGCTATTGCTACAACTAACCCAAGTAACATGCCATTGCATAATAATTCCCCTATTGATAGGTATGGCTGACAATAAAGGGGATCACTTGACGATCGTCTCCTGGAATGTTAAGGGACTTCGATCACCTAACAAACGTATGAAAATCCTTAGACACCTAAAACGTCTTCGGGCAGATGTGGCGCTCTTACAAGAGACCCATCTGTCCGCTGACGATCTCCCACGTCTCCGCAAGCTCTGGGTCGGCGAGGTTTATGGCTCCCCTGCAGAGGGACGCAAAGCTGGAGTAGTCATACTTTTGCATAAAAACCTAAGACACACCATGCGAGATATCCGGGCTGACTCGTTTGGCCGCAAAGTAACGTTACGCCTCTCATTGGCATCTAAAGACATTGCTATCACCAACATTTACGCCCCTAACTCCCCTGATACTGCATTCTTCCAGGACATGGTGGCCTGGATTTCACACGCACCTGAGGCTCTCCATCTAGTCGGAGGAGACTTCAACTCTGTTATGCGCCCTTCATAAGACCGCACAAACCAGAACTCCCAAACGACCGCTGCCACTGACCTTGCGAACACGGACACGACACCCCTTGCCCGTGCTGTCTCCTCAATTAACTTTATAGATGTTTGGCGTTTGACCCACCCGACCGACCGAGATTTCACCTTTTTCTCACCCCCCCACAAATCTTTCTCACGAATAGACTACTTTTTCGTATCTCGAGCCCTTCTATCGTCCATCAGCGATCCGGTAATTAGTAACACAGTGATCTCGGATCACAGCCCAATTACAATTTCCTTAACAAATACCAAACCTTCCTCGCCGTCGCCCATCTGGCGATTCCCATCCCACCTGGCAGACAACGAAGACTTTCGTCAGATGTTATCTACTAGCTGGGAGGAATACACCTCTACTAATGCAATTCACATTTCTAACCCGAACCTCTTCTGGGAGGCTGGTAAAGCTGTCCTTAGAGGCAAGATCATAGCTTATGTGACACAATACAAAAGACACTCTAAGCAGCAATATCTACAAGCTAGCGAAAGGTTACGTTCCATGCACCTAAACTTGTTACGCAATCGCACCTTGGATAACATTAATGCCTGGCAACTCGCGAAACAAAACTTTGATCTTTGGGCGGAAAGTCAAGAAAAAATCAACACATCTTTTTACACCCTCCGATTGCACAAATACGGTAACAAGGCAGGTAAACTCCTGTCCCGTCTATGTGCAGGTTTTAAACGTCCTACTTACATATCTGCCCTGAAAAATTCTGCTGGCTCCCTCGTTACCGCCCCTACAGATATCAATAAAATACTTACTGAGTACTATACCTCTCTCTATTCTGCAGACCCTATTGACCAGACAATAGCAGACACCCTGCTATCCAAGGTGCGCTTGCCTAAACTCACAACTGAACACCTAGAGACGATAAATGCTCCCATCACAGTAGGAGATATCCGATCTACAATTCAATCTCTAGCTCCATCAAAAGCCCCGGGCCCCGATGGGTATACGGCCGAATTTTATAGAATCACCAGTGACTTCATCCCTGACACCCTGACAAAAGTATTCACAGACATGTGGGAGGGGGGCCCATACCTCCCTACGGGAACTCAGGCACACATCAAACTGATCACCAAAAAAGGGAAGGACCCGCTACACCCGGGCTCATACAGACCAATATCCCTTATAAATGTGGATGTAAAAATCTTATCCAAAATAATTGCCTCACGCTTGGCCACCATCCTCCCCTCCCTACTACATCCAGCCCAATCGGGATTCATATCAGGGAGGTCAGCAACTTTAAATATTCGTAAAGTCTTAATGGCGTTAGAACATGCCAAACTGCACCCGGACCTAGACACCGCCATAATATCAATTGACGCCGAAAAGGCCTTTGATAATATCAGCTTTAGTTGGTTATTTAAGGTGATGAATGCCTTTGGCTTCTCGGGTCCAGTTACGCATTTTCTACACCAGATGTACACTGCTCCGACTGCTCGTCTTGTTACTCCAGACTTTATTTCGAATACTATACCTCTTACTAAAGGAACGAGACAAGGGTGCCCCCTTTCCCCCCTGCTGTTCAATATAGCGATTGAACCCCTATCCAGACTTTTGAATTCACCTGATGGTATCAGCGGTATCACTATTAGAGACCAAACGCTCCGATCTGCTTTATTCGCGGATGATATCTTACTTTTTTCGTCCGACCCTCCGTCAGACTTTGACATTCTGCATGATTTATTTGCAACCTTTCGACTCAGTTCTGGCTTCAGGATAAATTATGATAAAAGCGAGGTTCTCTCATTAAACCCTCGGAAATCTAGCGCTTGGCGTCCATCTTCACCATTTACACTAGCACCGCAATGCATTACGTATTTGGGCATACGCATAGGTCGAGAGCCTTCTTCACTGTATACCCTTAATTACCCACCTTTAATAACAAAGATTGTAAAGGAATTGGAAGCTTGGGCGGGCCTGCCCCTCTCGCTTTTTGGGAGATGTCATCTGTTTAAAATGATTTCCTTTGCGAGACTTTTATATCCGATGCAAACCATCCCGCTTTTATTGAAACATCTGGATGTGCAGAAGATACACAAGGCCTTAACTGCCTTTATATGGGCTAACAAAAAACCCCGCATAGCCCTCCAGAAACTATGCCTCCCGAAGACCGAGGGTGGTGCAGGCCTACCCAATTTACGTTTTTACAACATCTCTTGCCTTCTCAGACAGGGCCTGGACTGGCTAGCAGGTAATTCTCGATACTCCAGCTATGTACTTGAGGGAGCCTTGGTATACCCACTCACACTTCCAGCTGTTCTCCACTCCACCCTGCAGGCTTTGCCTCCACACCTTAAAACGAATGTCCTCATAAGGGACACAGTAATTGCTTGGAGGGAGGTGCGGAGACTCTTAGGGCTACCCTCAACCATATCCAATCATTTGACCATCCAGGGAAACCCCATGTTTCCCCCCTCCACTATCTACAAAGCCTTTGACCTTTGGGGCCAACATGGTCTTGTCCTGGTGGCCTCCATGTATGGAGCTGAACCCGGAAAATTCAAATCCTACCAGGCCTTGTCTCGAGAATACTCGCTTCCTCCATCTCATGTATTCCACTATCACCAACTGCTTAGCTACCTGAAAACATGCTATGGATCTCGCTCAGACCCTCTTCACAAATCTTACTTGGACTTTTTACTCCAAAAAGGGGACTACTCTATATCTAGCCTATACTCTCACCTTATCATCCACCAAGTGGATAAATATCACCTTGCCCCATTCACGAAATGGGCCTCAATATTTAATGATGCAGACCTACCAGGAAAGATCCTATGCAGCTATCGCCTAATCCACAAGCTTGTCATTTCAGAAAAATGGAGAGAAACTCATTTTAAAATTATCCACAGAGCCTACTACCCATTTCGTACTAACGACCTGGATCCCTCCCAAGCACAATGCCCATGGTGCTCCATGACTCGCCCCACCTTGGTGCACCGCTTGTGGGAATGCTCATCAATCTCCACATTTTGGGACTCAGTACTTAAATACACACTGGAAGTTACCAAAACACGCTTGCCTAAAGACCCACTTGTCTGCTTGTTTGGATGTGACCCACCGATGCCTCCTTTGACGCAAACGCAATCTCCCCCCCTCACCCACTGGACCCACATCTGTCTACTGGCAGCTCGCAGGACTATCATGAACCATTGGATTGACTCGACTCCACCTGGCATACAAGGTGTAAAGCGAGCCCTACTCTCCTTATTCCACATGGAAAAATTGGACACCATCGTTCTACACTTCCGATCTGCCGCCCGCTTTTTTACCAGATGGAGAAAGTACATAGAGTACACATTCCACGCGGAGGAAATTTTCTCTATCATCCACCCATTTAGGTACACTGAATGGTATTTAAAGCATGACCTTACTAACACGCTGGGGAAACTTAAATTACCTACCACATATACCACCTCTTGTCCTCAACAGCCACATACTCCTCTCACGGCAAACCAATGACCTCGGAAGGACGTCCTTCACCTACTTGGAACTTTGAGATAAGGATCATACGACTGTATTTTATTCTCTCTCTTTTGCTTACTGTTTTTTTTTCTCAGCCTGATACTGATTTGATCACGAAAGCTTCCACTCCTGAGGGTTTCCGGTTTCTTGTTCTATACTCGGATCGACCACTGTTTATATGTAAACTTTAACTGATTTCCTTCGGTTACACGTGAACGCCCCCCCTTTTTCTTTTTTTTTTTTTTTTATTATTATTTTATTTTATTTTATTTTATTTATTTATTTATTTATTTTTATTCCATTTTCCTACCTCTCCTGCCCTCCCCCTCCCTTATACTACTACTAAGGCTTATTCAATGCCATTGTATATTAGATAAGTTGGATTTTTGTATGCCATACCTGTCAACTGTTTTGATAAGTGTATCGTGAAAATATCAATAAAAATATGTTTAAAAAAAATAAAAAAAAAAAATCAACAAAACAAAAACTCAGAAACAAAAAAAAAATATGTTTAAAAAAAATAAAAAAAAAAACTCAGGGATAAAGGTGTTGTGGTTACTTCCCCAAAAAATCTAACAACAACCATAAAATTTATATTATTTATATCACTACAAAACAAATGCCTTTTAAAATATGTTTGGCATAACTACATCAGTATCACCAGCAAAGCAGCTTCACTATTATCCCATTTAAGAATATGAGAATGTGCGTTGCATTTCAACATTTCATCAATTGCTGCATCACGAATGTTAATTCTAGATTACAAACAGTAGTGTACAAAATCAAACTCTTCCCAGTCGTTCCTTGATTCTGATCATGCGTGTTTGTACGCTTGACTTTTGTGTGACGATTTTTCTACTGACCATCCAAAAATCAGACGTTGAGTTCACATCCGACAAAAAAATTATAGCCTGCACATCCAGCTGCAGATAGCTTGTCTTACGAATTTTCCCATTTGATTTTCAAATTGTGTGTACGAGGCTTTAACCCTTGGGTGATTCAGTGGATCCACAGTTAGCTAAAGGATAAATGGGGTTCATTTAAAATAAAGACCAGTCAACAAAGTGTGGAAAGTTTGAAAAGTGAATAGAATTCTGTGGTGCATTACTAGAGGAATAATCAGCAGGAGAAGGGACAACGTGATTCCCTTATACACTGTAGATCTTTAGTTAAACCTCATTTAGAGCTCTGTGTCTATTGTTTGAGACCTCAAAATATTCATAAGACTGAATGAAGAAACAACAATAGTGAAAGGTCTGAGGGATAAAACATATCAAAAGAGACTGCAGGAGCCTACTATGTACAGTCTTGATGGAAGAAGGGAAAGAGTGAACATAACTGAAGCTTTTTTTTTATATACTTTAAGGGTGTTAATAGGGTGCACAAAGGTAGTATTTTTAGTATGAAGCTAAAATCAAAGACACAGGGACATAAAATACATATACAGTTGTTCTCATAGGTTTGGAATTTATTAATTCATTTTTCAGAGAATGATGACACAAAAACATTTCTTTCACTCATGGTTAGTGTTTGGCTGAAGCCATTTATTATCAATCAACTGTGTTTATTCGTTTTATTGTTGTTGGTGATTTTGGCCTCATAACATGTACACAAGTTGACACAAAGGGGTTTGAATGGCTATTAAAGGTAACCATCCTCACCTGTGATCTGTTTGATTGTAATTAGTGTGTGTGTATAAAAGGTCAATGTGTGTCTAGGCTCCTGACAGACCCTTGCATCTTTCATCCAGTGCTTCACTGAGGTTTCTGGATTCTGATTCATGGGGAAAGCAAAATAATTGTCAAAGGATCTGCGGGAAAAGTTAGTTGAACTGTATAAAACAGGAAAGGGATATAAAAAGATATAAAAAGATATCCAAGGAATTGAGAATGCCAATTAGCAGTGTTCAAACTCTACTCAAGAAGTGGAAAATGAGGGGTTCTGTCGAAACCAAACCATGATCAGGTAGACCTAGTAAAATTTCAGCCACAACTGCCAGGAAAATTGTTCAGGATGCAAAGAAAACCCCACAAATAACAGGTGAAATACAGGACTCTCTGAAAACATGTGGTGTGGCCATTTCAAGATGCACAATAAGGAGGCACTTGAAGAAAGATGGGCTGCATGGTTGAGTCGCCAGAAGAAAGACATTACTATGCAAATGCCACAAAGTATCCCACTTACAATATGCCAAACAGCACAGAGACAAACCTCAAACCTTCTGGCATAAAGTCATTTGGCATGATGAGACCAAAATTTAGCTTTTTGGCCACAAACATAAATGCTACATTTGGAGAGGAGTCAACAGGGCCTATGATGAAAGGTACGGAGGTGGATCACTAATATTTTGGGGATGTGTACAAAGGCACAGAAAATTTGGTCACAATTTTTGGCAAGATGACTGCAGTATGTTATCAAAAAATACTGGAGGAACATTTGCATTTATCAGCCAGGAAGCTGCGCATGGGACGTACTTGGACATTCCAACATGACAATGATCCAAAACACAAGGCCAAGTGGACCTGTCATTGGCTACAGCAGAATAAAGGGAAGGTTCTGGAGTGGCCATCTCAATCTCCTGACCTAATTCTCATGGAGCCACTCTTGGGAGAGCTCAAACGTGCAGTTCATGCAAGACACTCCCAATAATTTACAGGAACTGGAGGCTATTTGCCAAGAGGAATGGGCAGCTTTACCATCTGAGAAGATAAAGAGCCTCATCCACCAATACCACAAAAGACTTCATGCTGTCATTAATGTTAAAAGGGGTAATACACGGTATTAAGAACTGGGGTATGTAAACTTTTGAACAGGGTCATTTGGGTAGTTTCTGTTGCCATTATGATTTATAAAGAGTAAACACAGTTGATTGATAATAAATGGCTTTAGCCAAACACTAACCATGAATGAAAGAAAAGTTTTTGTGTTATTCATATTCTCTGAAAAATGGCCAAGAAATCATAAATTCTGCCAGGGTATATAAACTTATGAGCACAACTATATATATATATATATATATATATATATATATATATATATATATATATTGTAAACCTGACCCCCCAAAGGAGCGGCTGAATTTTTCTGGACTTACTGACTACCTCCACCAGCTCGTAACTCGTTGTCCTTGTCTAGGGGTTCCCAGGGTTGATGACCCAGTAACTGTAGAGACCGACACTTGAATTCCTTTTCAGGAGTTTTATTTGCTTAAAAAAGTTAAACAAACTCAGTCTCTAAGTTGGGAATAGAAGGTATAAGGATAAAGTTTAGCTCAGGTGCTTGGAACTGCTGACTTCAATAAAAGTCTCTCTCTGTACATAATCCAGGGAATAGCCACTCGCAACTGGATTCTTTAATTGCTGGATAAATCCTTGAACTTGGATCTAGCAACCAACAAGTAATTCTAGCTTTGCAAAGTCTCTCACACAGACATGGTTGAAAAGCTTAGTTGTAACCGGAAGGTAAAGGTATGAACTTTTCTTACTGTACCAGAATCTTTCAGCCGGTCCGGCAATACCGTAAGAAATTGTGGATTCAATTAATGTCCATGGCAGCTCAGCTTCCAGGCTCTTACCGAGCAGCCAGCTTCGTGCGTGGCTCTCTTCTGAAGAGTCCTCCCCTGGTTGCATGTAGAGTTGCTGGGCCTCTCCAAACCCGAGATGGCACAGGACACCTTAGAATCCTCCTTCCAGTTACTGCGTCTCGAATTAGCCAGTTCCGAGGCTTGGAAATGGATGAATCCGCACCCCAGGCCATGAGGGCCTCTGGGGGCTGGTCAGGAGGACCAGGACGACGGAGTCAGCAACAACTTTTGGACCGGAACCCCGAACCACGTGACTTCAGCACCTTAAGTACCCTCTCCCGGAATACACAGCGAGACAAACGCGCCCACTAATTGGCTCCGAGAAGAGATTGGTACCCAATGCATCCAACCAGACTGTGTTCTAGGGCCTGTCACAGGTGCAAATCCCACCTATGACCAGGCAGAACCTCAATACAGCCCAGCCAAACTGATGCCAAAGCATAATTTAGAACAATTTACCCCAAAACTCAACAACAGTTTTGGGAAATACATAAATTTAAAGACATCAGGAGTACCAGCGCTACATATATTAACAATTGTTTGTATTGTGGACCCTTTGGGGAAAACAAGAGAGCCAGCTTTTATTACTTAGGATTAACCTACCCGTGAGACAGGCCTAAAAAGACCAGGAAGCAGTCAGCGGGTGACTGTGAGGTGTTTTGTGAACTGTTCTTTGCTGAGACTCTGCTTAACTCTGTGACCTTTTCAGGTCCCCGAGAGCAGGTGGGAGTCCTAAATCCTGTTGTGGAACAGATCTATACTGGCAGTGAGACAAATATTTTGTTTTGTACCCACAGTATATGGACTAATTTTTTTGCTATATTCTGAAGAAAAACTTTATTGTTTTGTTGATGAAACAATAAAAAGACTGTTTGCTTTTAAAAAGTCAGCTGGCTGGTGATCCAGGGCTTCCTTATATTGCAAATGGTGGGCAATCTAGCTGGGAAACCTGCTTAAAGCAAAAGATTGACATTTAAAAATTCAGTACCTGTTTTGCAAGTCGTGGGTCAGAATGACACAGGCACAGAAAATCACTGATAGAGGTATGAAGGAAGTCACAAAAAGCCATGGTTCAGGCCATCACGGTGGGTGACCATCACCATGAGGAATTTTAGACACTCCAGCAGCAGATTTTTGTAGAAGATAACCACCACTATGATGAGACCACAGACACTAGGATGCAACTTCAGTCCTCTGCAGAAGCCAATGTGCCTTTGAGGTGGGAGAAATAAAATATCTGGGGTGCATTGTGGGTAGGGGTTTGGTGAAGCCTCAAATAAACAAGGTAGAATCTTTTCAGGCTTGGCCCTCCCATTCACAAACAAGTCATTCATGTCCAGGTTATTTCCTACTACTGATACCACCGATAGTTTGTCCTCAACTTCACCACCATTGTCGCACCACTGACTGACTTGACGAAGGGTAGGAAGTCTGTCGCGGTTAAGTGGAATGACAAAGCTGAGGCAACTTTTCTTTAGCTGAAAGCAGCTATATGACAGTATCCAGTGCTGGTTACTCCAGATTTCACTAAAGCGTTCACTGTCCAAATGGATTCAGCAAAGGTTTAGGAGCCATTCTGTCCCAAGATGTCAATGGGGAGGAACACCCTGTGGTCTTTTTCAGCAGGAAGTTGACAGCCACTGAGAAAAACTATGCCATAGTGGAACAGGAATGATTGGCGATAAAGTGTGTCTTGTATTTTCTGTGCTATTTTCTCCTTGGGAGGAAGTTTTTTAGATGTTGGACCATGCCCCACTGACCTGGGTGAGATAGAACAAGACAACAAAGATGGTTCTTGCCCCTTCATGAGTTTGAATATATGGTTGAATTTATGGTTGAACATAGGCCTGGGAAGCAACTTCATAATGTTGATGCCCTTTCTCGAGTACGCTGCAGCGTGTCCCATGTTGCCTCTGACACGGCAGAGGTGGGGATGTGTACAAGATTCCAGGGATGAGTCCTTGAATAAATATGTGCCACATTTGTTTGGGATGTGGACCTTTTAAGAGGGACAATAAGAGAGACAGCTTTGATTACTCAGGGTTAACCCACCTGCCAAACATAACTGAAAGGAGCAGGAAGCAATCAGCAGGTGTCTGTGAGGTGTTTTGTGGAGCTGGGCACATTGTGCTGTGAGCTGCCCTTTGCTCAGACTCTAAAGGTGGAAACTCTAAACCCTGTTGTAGGACAGGTCTATACTGGCAGTGAGCAGGATCTTTGTTTTGTATCAGAAGTGTAGGGACTATTTTGCTTGTTTTATGCCAAAGAAAATCTACCTTGTTTTGTTGTCTAAACAATAAATAAAATCTGTTTGCTTTTAAAAAGATAGCTGGCTGGTGATCTCGGGCTTCCCCATATCAATATACATACATACACACATATAAATAAATAAATATATATATATATATATATATATATATATATATATATATATATATATACACACACACACACACACTATATTGTCGAAAGTATTGGGGCGCCTGCCTTAATACACACATGAACTTTAATGGCATCCCAGTCTTAATCCATAAGGTTCAATTTTGAGTTGGCCCACCCTTGACCATTTTTCCAGAAGCACATTTGTGAGGCCAGACACTGATGTGGACGAGAAGACCTGACTCTCATTTTACGTTTTAATTCATCCCAAAGGTGTTTTATCGGGTTGAGGTCAGGACTGCAGGCTAGTCAAATTCCTCCACCCCAAACCCGCATGTCTTTATGGACCTTGCTTTTTGCACCGGTCCAAACCATTTGGTGGAGGGGGAGTATAGTGTGGGGTTGTTTTCAGGGGTTAGGCTTGGCTCCCTAGTTCCAGTGAAGGAAACTCTTAAGGTGTCAGCATACCAAGACATTTTTGACAAATTCTTGCTCCCAACTTGTTTGGGGTTTGCCCCTTCCTGTTACAACATGACTGTGCACCAGTGCACAGACAAGGTCCATAAAGACATGGATGAGCGAGTTTGGGGTGGAGGAACTTGACTGGCCTGACCTTAACCTGGTGGAACACTTTTGGGATGAATTAAAACAGAGACTGCAGGCCAGGCCTTCTTGCCCACATCAGTGCCTGACCTCACAAATGCGCTTCTGGAAGAGTAGTCAAACATTTCCAAAGACACATTCCTAAACCTTGTGAACAGCCTTCACAGATAAATGATGAGATCCATGCCAAAAATTACTACAAGCCCACAGCTGGCAATTCTCTGCTTCCTTATACAAGTTGCCATTATCATAAGTGAACTAAAAACTTACCCAAAGGACAGTTCGGATGAGAGGGGCTGGCTCACAGTCTCTGCTCTAATTCATCCCAAAGGTGTTCTATTGGGTTGAGGTCACCATCAAGCCAGTCACATTCCTCCACCCCAAACTCGCTCATCCATGTCTTTATGGACCTTGCTTTGGTGTGGGGTTGTTTTTCAGGGGTTGGGCTTCGCCCCTTAGTTTCAGTGAAGGGAACTCTTAAGGTGTCAGCATACCAAGATATGTTGGACAATTTTCTATCAGATTGAGGTTAGGACTCTGGGCAGGCCAGTCAAGTTCCTCCACTCCAAACTCGCTTATCCATGTCTTTTTGGAACTTGCTTTGTACACAGTCATGTTGGAACAGAAAGGGGCCATTGTCAAACTGTTCTCACAAAGTTGGGAGCATGAAATTGTCCAAAATGTCTTTTTATGTTGACACCTTAAGAGTTCCCTTCACTGAAAGGGGCCAAGCCCAACCCCTAAAAAACAACCCCCCAGCATAATCCCCCACTCCAAAAAATTATTTGGACCAGTGGACAAAGCAAGGTCCATAAAGAGATGGATGAGTGAGTTTGGGGTGAAGAAATTTGACTGGCCCAACCTCAACCCAATAGAACACCTTTGGGATGAATTAGAGTGGAGACTGCAAGCCAGGCCTTCTCGTCCACATCAGTGCCTGACCTCATAAGTGTGCTTCTGTATGAAAGGTTAAAGGGGTTGTATAGGTTCGATTAAAAAAAAAATAACAAACATATCATACTTACCTCCACTGTGCAGTTCGTTTTGCACAGAGTGGCCCCTATCCTCCTGTTCTGGGGTCCCACGGTGGCTGTCTCGGCTCCTCCCCGCTAAAGCTAAATCCCTCTGGGAAGCTCTTTCCCGAGGGGGTTAGCCTGCGGGCGCTCTCCCATGTCCTACACCTGGCGTCCATAGACGCCAAGTGTATGACTCGGTCCTGCCCCGCTGGCGGCCACGTCATTGGATGTGATTGACAGCAGCGTGAGCCAATGGCTGTGCTGCTATCAATCTATCAATGGCCAGACTCAGTGGAGAAGAGGACGCCGGGGGACGTGCACAGCAGGTGAATGGGCTCGGGTAAATATAACGGGGGGGCTGGGGGGCCCATGACAACAAGGTTTTTTTTTCACCTTAATGCATAACATGCATTAAGGTGAAAAAACACGAACCTTTCCAACCCCTTTAAAAATTCCCATAGACACACTCATAAACATTGTGGACAGCCTTCCCAGAGGAGTTAAAGCTCTTACAGCTGCAAAGGGTGGGCAAACTCAATATTGAACCCTACGGACTAAGACTGGGATTCAATTAATGCTCATGTGCGTGTGAAGGTAGGTGTCCCAATACTTTTGGTAATATAGTGTGTCTGTATATATATATATATATATATATATATATATATATGTTTGTGAGTATGAATTTATAACTATAAATTGTTTCTAACTATAAACTGTGAAAACACTGAAGGTCGTTACATTGCAGTTACAAATATATATTTATAATTAAATTATTTCAGGAAAGGCGATGCTATACAGCAGGGAAAATATGAAGTTGAGTGGCTGACAAAGCTTTTCTCCCTAGTGCAGAAGAACCAGTTTCTTTGCAATAGCGCAAAATGTTTCCGTCTCATCTTTATTCCTCCTTTACTAATCCTGAAATAGACCCACGAAACTGGCATGAAGGAGTCAGAAGAATTATTTTAGCAGCCTATTAGTTCCTTGTAGAAATAGAATGCACAATAATTCCTCACTTTAAATGTTGAGGCAGGCAGGGAGCATTAAGAGGCAGGGATCTCCCTGCAGCTGCAGCATACTACCAAGTAGGAGCCAGAGGAGGCTGGGATGACAAGGTGGCAGACATTAAATGGGTTTCAGAGATGGAGAACAAGACATTGAGAGAGAGGCTAAACAGCAAAAAGGGGAGTTGTACCCATTCTTTTCCACCTGATGGCATGGTCCCATAGGGACAGAACACTGCTAGCCCTAACTCTGTATTCAGGGATTTTTTTTTACACATATCTGCTGCTGACAGAAACATTATGCTTCTATCTGAAGTAAATACGTCTTTGTAAATCTACCAGTCATTTGGGTACCACATGCATGAGGAGACACCTGAATCGACATCACAAACCATGGTTGGAGCAACACCCTAATCACAGAAAAAGGTCTACACTTCCCCTCCTCCTCCTCATTTCTTACTTTTCAACTCCACAAGATTCTCCATCTGCTTCAACATTGCATTAAGTGCTAGGGATGGAAGTTCTAAAAGGATTTCAGATGCTTACCTAGCACATCAAGCAGAGTAGGCCTTCAACCTTGCCACATTTCACATAATATTGTTAGAATGCACTTTAATAATTTATAATTCTTTTTTTTAACAATATTCTGCAGTTTATGTATGATACAGTATGTAGGAGACATAAAAGTCATATTCTGAAAATCTTGCTAAACATTATTTTGTAATTTGCACAATATTTATTTGCACATAGGACACAAAATTGTTTAAATGCACCTGATTAAAAAACCCCAGGTGCAGCTCACCACACTAAAAAACAAGATATATAAAGAAATTAAAACACATAATGTAAACCAAAAAACATATTCCAATTATATATAAAATGAATGTGACAGTGCCCCTCAAAATTATATACTTACTAATATATATAATATATATATATATATATGACCTCACAAATGATCATAATAGTGCCAAAAATGCAAATTTAAATAAAAAGTCCACAATTTCCTTCATCTAGATTATGAAATATCTTAAATTGAATCATGCGTTTAATTGTTTGCATTCTCTAAATACACCGTGCCAAACCAAATTAATGAAAAAGAAAAAAAAGGTACTCCACTGCTGTGTGCCAACACCTGTCTCTGCTGCCTCTTACCTCAGGTCAACACAAAGGTATGGTCAACCAAAGCTGTCCCAGACACCTAGGTCTATATTGCTGCTGTTGTCTTCCAAGTGGGTGAGACTCACTCTCCACTCAGTACCTCAGGAAGCATTACACTCAGCAGGGAAATAAAACATAAAGCCCTCAATAGTGTAGTATGAACCAATAAAAAAGTTTATTTAGCAAAGGATAACAATGTACTGACAAAGAAAGTGCACTACTGTATCCAGTGCACAAGATATAATCGTCTTATTATCACATTTATATTGCCCCCTTAAGCATGGATATCAGGGAGAGGATATATAAAAATGGCCGCTCTGTGACTTCAGGGTCTGATGACATGACGTGGCTCCACCCCTAACACGTTTGGTCACATGGTACAGTGACTTCCTAAAAGGGAAAATTGCTTTTATATATACTGTATATAACAGTTTTTTACCCCTGAGTTTAGGTTCAATACCCTGCAGATAGTATGGAGCAATATTCTGTGGTTTTGCACAGTTTGTAAGGTCTTGTAAGGTCTTGTACAGAAATTGAAGACACATTATTGATTTTTAATTTTTTTTTATATTTAGTTTTTTTACACAAAGAACATAGCATTGTTTAAATACATCATATTATATGTTTATGAGTAATACTCTACAGATAGTATGGAGCGATAATCTGCAGTTTTGCACAGTTGTATGTTCTTGCACAGCAATTGAAGATATAGTAAGGATTGAAGAGTAATACTCTGGAGATAGTATGGAGCAATAATTTGTGGTGGTGTATAGTTGTATGATTTAGCACTATAGATACAGTAAGGATTAAAGGTTATTTTTATTTTTTTCATTATATTTGTAGTATTAAACAATAACATAAACAAATCATAGATTTTTTTTTTTAAGTTTTATTACAATTTACACATGGTTTGTGCATACAGTAGGTTTTAAGGTATAGCGCTGCACCTATTTTTCACTTATAGCTCTACACCAAGCTGTCTCCAGCTGCATCCTTTACTGGAAAAGATTATTTTTTACAGTTGCTGGAGCAAAACCAAAAAAGTCCCACAATCTCCCATGCCCACTGTTTCTTTGCCACCTTAGCACAACTGAGGGATTTAAATCTGTTCTCACTTCAGCTTGTGAAGAGGTCCCCCTCCATGAGTTTATGAATGGTCAGGGGCGATACATCTCCTTAAAGGATAAGTTCATCTTTAAAAAAAAAAAATATAAAAAATGCAGGTAAAAAAATGTATTCATTTTTTTAGGAGCCTGTAAAGCATTGCACCCATCTGATCAACATATTGTCAGTGCAATATCAGGCTCCAGCAGGCTCTCAGCATAGCTGTCTGACCATACCTTGTATGGGCAGGTAGTTATCTGAGAGCAAGAAGATCAATGGACTATGAGGACCCTCACCACTCACCAGTGTCCTCGTAGTTCATTGAAATCTACAAGCCATCAGCCACATTGGCTGACAGTACTTGTAGGCATTCATTCACAGGAAAATGTAAATAAATGACGTAGCCAGGTTGGGGGAAGCCCTGCATGGCAGTGCAGTCTTCAAATAATGACAGTGGGTAGCAGGGGGTAGGGGGGATCTGAAGATGCTGCAACATGTTTCATAAGTGAACTTATACTTTAATAGTAACCAGGGTGCACTCCTGATCTGGTTAATGTGAGTGCATTTTCACGATTTATCTTTTCAGTTTAATAAAGTGTTTTACTGTACCAGTTGTGTGCTTCCCTTTGGTCCCTTATATTTTGAAAAAAACAAATGATACAGATAGTACTGAACGTCCAAATTATTAAAACGTAAAAAATTTGGGTCAACCTCTACCATTTCCTTTAACACAAAACTGGACACTGAAGGTACAAGAGACAAATGCACTTGTATGAAAACCAAGTCAGATAAATACCATATTTATCGGCGTATAACACACACTTTTTTTCCCTTAAAATCAGGGGAAAATCGTGGGTGCGTGCCGATCTCTGCCAATTCCCCACTGATTGTAAGGGGAGAGGAGCGAGCACCGCCGATATACACATAGCTGCCGAGTGTACTCGGCTAGGCTTGGCCCCTCTAGGCTCTGTTCGCAGTCACACCCAGTATCGCCATTGGACCGGGTGGGACTGCGAGAGGAGCCAAGCCTAGCCGAGAACACAGGATTTTAAATGTGCAAGGCTGCAATGAGACTGGGCAAGGCTGGGCAAGGCTGGGCAAGGCTGCAATGAGTCTGGGCAAAGCTGGGCAAGACCGCAATGATACTGGGTAAGGCTGCAAAGACACTGGGCGAGGTTTTTTCCTTAAACTTCCCTCCTAAAAGTTTTTTCCTTAAAATTCCCTCCTAAACTTGGGGTGCGTGTTATACACCGGCACATTTTATACACCGGCACATGTTATATGCCGATGTATATAGTAATTGCATGACAAATTATACATGGGGTATATATGTAAATGTTTTCACATAAGATTTAGACAGCTTTCACATAACATTTACACTTTTTCTAATTGGAGAAACTGGAAAATACATGAATCGTATGTGAAAGCAGTTATCTATAAATAGACCCCCCATAGTGTACATAGAAACATTTTTAAAAATGTGGAAGTAAAGTCCAAAACAAATATTTGCTAGAAAGAAGGGTATTTTGATAGAAAAGATGTTAAGTTTTTTTTTTAAATCTGTAAACTGACTTTGGCACATAGTACAATGTACAGTCAGTACAGAAACGGAGCCAGGTGCTGATATATAAATCCAAAGTGTGAAAGTTACAATACCAGTGCCTGCAAGATGGGGGGGGGGGGGAACTAGAACAAAAGAAATAAATTTGACACTTGCAGGAAAAGAGTGGATGTGGGGAGCTCGGAACCTTACATCGCTGAAGGAGAGCAGACCCAGAGGTAAGTGTACCTCTAACATCCTTTACATTCACTTAAAATGTAATGCATATTTATATGATTTTGTACATCAAACAAGGGAATTGGGAGGGGGATAGCCTTATGAAATATGAACTGAAAACACCCACAAAAAATTAACAACTTCTGGCTTTCTGACTCTGTCCCTGCTTTCTCCCATCCCACATAGATGAATACTTGCACAAGTATTTTTTGGAAATGCAAGGAAAATAAATGGGGGTCAGCTATAGCAATCAAAACATTTTTTTTTTAATTTCAAGCACCCAGAAGCAGTGATTTTTTGTTTTTTTAAATTAAAGTTTATTTTAAGTTTTCCAAAGTACAAAACAAACAGCGGTACAGTGACTTGTCATGAATACGTTCTGTAAACAAAGCAGAGTAATACAAGAGGTACATAGGTCATGAAAGTACCATACATCAGAGTTAAGGTTGGCTTGTTAGGTAGAGACATTCGGAAGTGGTAAACCATAAATTGATAGAGCCAGTGCCGATCCTGACCTCCCTGGGGCCCTGAGCAAAATTCTGCTGAGGGGCCCTCTACCTGACCCGTGATGCCGTGAGCTATGTAAACCATTTGCCATTGCCACACAGTCACACCTGACACTTCAGAGCTTCCAATACAATCCTCCCTCCTTTAAACAAAACAGTCAAAGAATAAGTACAACAAAATAGAACAGACATGTATACAATATATATATCTTTACATATCTGAGTGTGGATCCCCCACTTACATCAGGGTCCCCAGAGAGCCACCCCTTACATCAGGATCCCCAGAGAGCCCCCCCTTACACCAGGGTCCCCAGAGAGCCTCCCCTTACACCAGGGTCCCCAGAGAGCCCCCCCCCTTACACCAGGGTCCCCAGAGAGCCTCCCCCTTACACCAGGGTCCCCAGAGAGCCTCCCCCTTACACCAGGGTCCCCAGAGAGCCTCCCCCTTACACCAGGGTCCCCAGAGAGCCTCCCCTTACACCAGGGTCCCCAGAGAGCCTCCCCCTTACACCAGGGTCCCCAGAGAGCCTCCCCCTTACACCAGGGTCCCCAGAGAGCCTCCCCCTTACATCAGGGTCCCCAGAGAGCACCCCACTTACATCAGGGTCCCCAGAGAGCACCCCCTTACATTAGGGTCCCCAGAGAGCACCCCCCTTACATCAGGGTCCCCAGAGAGCACCCCCCTTACATCAGGGTCCCCAGAGAGCCTCCCCTTACACCAGGGTCCCCAGAGAGCCTCCCCCTTACACCAGGGTCCCCAGAGAGCCTCCCCTTACACCAGGGTCCCCAGAGAGCCTCCCCCTTACACCAGGGTCCCCAGAGAGCACCCCCCTTACATCAGGGTCCCCAGAGAGCACCCCCCTTACATCAGGGTCCCCAGAGAGCACCCCCTTACATCAGGGTCCCCAGAGAGCACCCCCCTTACATCAGGGTCCCCAGAGAGCACCCCCTTACATTAGGGTCCCCAGAGAGCACCCCCCTTACATCAGGGTCCCCAGAGAGCATCCCTATAAAGCCCCTCCTTACATCGGGGTCCCCAGAGAGCCCCCCATACATCAGTGTCCTCAGAGAGCCTCCCTACTTACATCAGGGTCTGCAGCATTGCCCTTTACATCAGAGTTCCCCCTTGCACTGTAAGGTGGAATCCTGCATACTATGATGTAAAGGGGAACTCTGGGACTGTGGGGAGGACTCTGGTGACCAGAGAAAGAAAACACTAAGATAAGGGGGTTTACTGATAAGGGGGAAACCTTTATATCAGTGCCCCCTTACAATATTGTATTGACCCCCCCCTAGACTGGCCTGGCGGTGCTGTCACTGACCTCCTCTCAGGTGCATCATGCAGGGCTCAGTCAGGCGGCTCCAGCTTGGTGGCTCTGGTTTTATCCCATAGTTTCCTCTCCACAGTCCATACATGTCTGACTTCTCCCATGACCCCCATCCTGGCTGCTCTCCCTCTCTTGACTCAGGGGAGGTCAGAGGCTGCGGATGGACAGGGGAGGTCAGAGGCTGTGGGGGGAGGGCAACAGGAGAGGTCAGAGGCTGCGGGGGAGGGCAACAGGAGACGTCAGAGGCTGCGGGGGGGGCAACAGGAGAGGTCAGAGGCTGCGGGGGGGCAACAGGAGAGGTCAGAGGCTGTGGGGGGGCAACAGGAGAGGTCAGAGGCTGCAAAGGGGGGGGGACAGGAGGTCAGAGGCTGCAAAGGGGGGGGACAGGAGGTCAGAGGCTGCGAAGGGGGGGACAGGAGGTCAGAGGCTGCAAGGGGGGGACTGGAGGTCAGAGGCTGCAAGGGGGGGACAGGAGGTCAGAGACTGCAAGGGGGGGGACAGGAGGTCAGAGGTAGCAGGGGGGGACAGGAGGTCCGAGGCTGCGAGGGGGGGACAGGAGGTCAGAGGCTGCGAAGGGGGGGCAGGAGGTCAGAGGCTGCAGGGGGGGGACAGGAGGTCCGAGGCTGCGAAGGGGGGGGACAGGAGGTCAGAGGCTGCGAAGGGGGGGGGGGGGGGGGGGGGGGGGGGCAGTTGCATGCCGGGCTACTGCGCATGCGCCAGCGCTGTTGCCGCTGCTCGGCAATTTTCGGAAAGGCGGGCGCATGCGCAGTTGCATGTCGGCCCCGCGGCCATCTTTTTTCAGGCGCTGCTGCCCTCACAGTGGCGGCAGCGGCTCCAGGGGCCCCCGAGCAGAGCCGATCCGCCGCGGGGCCCTACGCAGCTTGCGTAGTCCGCGTATAGGGTGGATCGGCTCTGGATAGAGCACTGCTGAATGAGTAAATAGCAGTTAGGGGGTGTTGGACGTATAAGATAGGTAAGACGGTGCTTACAAGTTAGCACTGGTCAGATTGGGTGTGGATAAAGCACAGAAGCCTCAGAAAGGGTAATGAGTAGTGGAAGGTTCAGGCACTTAGGGTGTTTTAGCTAAAGTTTCCATTGTTTTGCATACATATATTCCACCAATCAATGGTAGTTCAAGATAGAGATAATTTCCAAAATGGAGAGGAGTGAGGGGCTTTCCAGTATCTGGCAATAGCCAGGTGGGTGGCTAAAAATACTTGAGAGATGACGGTGTGGGAAAATCGGGCCAGGTATCTATATCCAAGCCCAATAGAACCATCCGTGGTGAAAGGGAAAAATTGATTGGTATAATAAAAGAGAGCAACTTGGTAAGAGTCGACCAATGAGGTGACTACTGGACAGTTCCACCAAATGTCTAGGGAAGATTATGAATTTCCACTCTTTCTCCAGCATTAATTAGTGATAGAGGGGTAAATGCTAGCAAGTTTAGATTGGGTAAGATACCAATTATGAAACATTTTCTGGACAGATTCCCAGTGTAATATGCAGTGGGTGGTCTTTAAAGACATATCAAGGGAACAATATTATTATTGGGGAGTGTAGGTGCATTTTAGCTGTTGCTCCCAATGTAGCATCAATGGATGAGCAGTGCTTTTTTTAAAGTACTGACATCGATAAAGAAATAAAAAATAAAATGCTTGTAAGCAGGTTAAAATGCATTTTAGTGAGAGTGAAGGGAGGGAAAGTGTCAACTCTGTGCTGAGCTCTGCCACTCCCCTTGTGCTGTTAATAAAAGGGGGGGAGGACTCTACTCAGACAGTCTGGATTGGAAAAGACACACACAAGACCCAGTGTGTAATCACTTTACAGAGTTACTGCTGCTGCAGCTAACATAGAGAGCCTCACCTGCCTCTAGATACCTTCCACATGTAGGAGGATTGCTGGGACCTGCAGTCCACCCTGAAGAACACCACTTGCTGGATACTGCTAGGTTTGGACTAACCAGGTTATGGACTCCTGTGCTGGTCTCTTGTTCTGGGGCAGCCACAAGCCTGAGTTAGGGTCTAGGGGCATTAAGGAAAGACTATGCACTTTGTTTTGAAACTTTTATGCTGCTATTTTCCAGTAATACTTTTGAAACGTTGTCCTTGTCTGGCCTGAAGTTACTAAATTGATATAATGTAAGTAAACCGCACTCATAGTCTATGATTTGGGTCAACTAAAGCACATTGGGGCTAAGAGTTAAAGTGTTACTAAACCCAGGACCCTGCATTCACTATATCTGGTCTCCCACAGTACACAGAACATGGAAATGCAATCATTTTTGTAAATATAAACTGCTAAATACCTTTTCTCATCAGCAGTATAAATCAGTCTTGTGACTTCTATCAGTGCCTGGTTAAAGCTTGTAGGAAGAGTTTTCATACTGCTCTGGTTGTCCTATCTCGATGCAGGACCCCTGCACCTCTATCTGGACAGTGCTGATTGGCCCTGTGCTGATCACATGAACTCTCCCAAGAGAAAAAAAAAAAAAAAAACTATCTAGCAATACACACCAAACTAAACATGTGCAGCCTGACTCCAGTAACTCTGTCTTATCTAGACATGTTTTAGAGACAATTCAAGAAAGGGAGGATCTGTGCATACAGAATCAAAAAGCCTTTTTACACAATGCAGAGAATGGTCCCACTGTTTGAGTCAAATGTAAGTTTGTTTCAAACATCGGGTGTTCGTTTGTTCGTAGAACAAATTAACATATGGGGTGCTCGCAGCAAATTTGCCCACTGAAGAGTGCCCCATAATGCACTGGGAGATTGCAGTGAATTGACGGCTGCTGATTGGCCAAAGCATGCACCTGACCTGTATGCATGCACCTGACCTGACAGAGTATAGAGTGCAGTCGTTGTAGTATATGTAGCACCCTCTAGGTAGGTAGCTACTAGAGATATCATTTTTATAGATTTGGTAAATTTAGGCAGGCCTGGCCTCCTTAAATACCCTGGGTCAGCCCAGCTGGGGAGGAGTTGTTTGAGTGGAAGAGCTGGAGATGGAGTGCTAGCTGTCGTGGTCTTTGAGGGAGCTTCCCAGTCTGGGGGGGGGGGTGACCTTGGGCCTGGGTTCGAGTGTGGGCAGGACCCTTGCACAAACCACAGGAGTGTCCTGGACAGGAGGCACAGGAGAATCAAGAGAGGACAGCATGAGAGAGCACTGCCGGCCAAGTCTCCAGGGAGAGTAACAGCTGGTCACAGCCAGATGGACTGCTGAGTGACAAGCACTGACCTGACAGGACTGGGGAGGCACGTCTGAGAGGACTGGGAGGACGCAGTCTAGGATGGATGCAGAACCAGAGGAATGGACTGTGTGTGTCATGGGCAGTGGAGAATGAGGAAGTTGCAGCCAGGAGGGCTGGCAGTGCCCTCAAATGACTTACTGGGCTCAGTAGCTGCATGTAGGACAGCTAGCACCAGAGACTTTCTATTTTACTACACTATAGGGGCTCCTGCAGCTTCTTCAATTCCCATAGCTGGCTCTGGCACATCTCCACTCTCGTACTGAATCTCCAGGACCTGGGAACCTCCTGTCTTCCTCCTATGAGATGACCACTCCGCTAGCCTCTCCAGGGACCCAAACTTAGCTTGTAATCTGGGGGAACCCCAATTTATGGCCCTGCCCTCGCATTCTCCTTCTGGCTCACCTGAGGGCACATCCCCCTCCAACACTGGCTCCTTCCAGGAAGGGTTAGCAATGGGCACAGGGCCAGCTGGCATGTCAGGGAAATCTGGCTCATGTATGGCTGTACTCACAGTCACCAGGTCCCCGACCAGGCCACAGGCCACAGCAGACTCTTCTTCCCTTATGCCACTAATCTTCACAGGGGAGTCAACAGGCTCTGACTCTGCTCCGCCTTTTAGGGATGATTCCAGGCCCTCTCCGGCCTTCCGGGACATCCGCGGATGCACACGACACAGTTCTGAGTGCAGGTCCACATTGTAGTACTGTGGCTCCTGCTGGCTGGATGCAAGTCGGGTAAGCGGTTCACCACAATGGCCACACCGGATCTATGCACTGACCACCACGGTCGGTATCCGGCATTCTGGACACAGCAGGCACAGTTGCTTCATCCCATCCACCATCCCAAAGGCAAATCCCCTGCGATGCTCTGACTGGACACCAGTGTCCGCTCCTGCAGATCAGGCAACCAGGTCAGCGCTGGGTATACACATCCACCCTCCGCCATATTGCTCCTCTACCTTGTGGTGTCTGCTAGCAGGGAACGCTAAGGGTCTCCTCAAGGGTGTGGAACTGCCCCCTCGGTTCCAGAAAGGCTTACATCTGTACAGCTGATAGGTAGACCCCTCCCCTGATGTGCTGGTGTGCCCTGTTAGACAAACTGAAGTTAGCAGGTATGCTGATACTATCAGGACTTGTTCAGGTATGTTGCTCGGCACTGACTGTGCCCAAGCAATTGGGAACTAATGACCGTTGACTTTTTCAGTGGTTGCCGGTAGCAACAATAAAGTTTGTAGCCCATGCCTCACTGAAGAGAACATCTGTAGCACAGTTACCGCAGGCTGGCCCCGATCACCCCAGGCAACAGTAGACACTTCCAGGCATACTTTACTGTTAAAAGCAGGAGTTTGAAGCATAAGTTCTTAGATGTTCAGCATCAGCAGAATGCTGGACATATTTGTAATCCAAGGTGGGAAGTCCAGTAGTAGCAGAGCGCTGGAAGTATTTGTAATCCATGGGTGTGATTACCTGGCGTGGTTGCCACGGGTGACAGCACATAATAAACAGTTTCTGTGTTGCAGGATTGGCACAAGTGTCCTTCCCAGCACTGGTTGGGGCAACTGGGTAAGCAGTTAGCAATAATTGGCAAATGGCTCCCACTGGTGGCTATGGGCAATGGCACTCGTTACTGTAGTACTGAATAGCAGGCAGAGCACATACCATATATACTCGAGTATAAGCCGATTTTTTCAGCACATTTTTGCAGCACTTTTCTGCAGCAGAGAATTACATTTTCCGTACCGACTTTGGGGCCCCGTATCTTGGGGCCACTTGGTGCTAGGAACCCCAACTTTGGTGGGCAAATCCAGTGGAACTATCACTACAACATATCCAAATTTCCTAGCACAAAGCGGCCCTGAGATACAGGGCCCCAAAGTCGGTACGGAAAATGTCATTCTCTGCTGCAGAAAAGTGTTTGACATTTTCCGAACCGACTTTGGGGCCCTGTATCTTGGGCCGCTTTGACTTAGTATCTCAGGGGCTACTTGGTGTTAGGAACCCGAAATTATGGATATGTTGTAGTGCTAGTTCCACTGGGTTTGCACGCCAAATTTGGGGTACATAGCACCAAGTGGCTCTGAGATACGGGGCCCCAAATTTGGTCAACTGTGTATATCTGCAGCAATGTCATTTCTGGAACCTTTGGGTCCAGAGACCCCACATTTTGTCTGTTGGCAGCTAGGGGGCATCTAGGAACCCTTAAAGCGGTTCTGCACCCATCTCCTAAACTTACTTTAAATCTATTCTCCATCATGTTAGATTACAGAATTGATGGGTCAATTCTGCATCTTGGAAGCCTACCTTGAATGCTGGCTTCATCTTTTGTGTTGTCCCTGCAGGGGTGGGCGGGGTCTGTGCGGGGATCCTCATCATGCTGCACTGTCTCCTGGGATCTGGTGTCATTCATCCTAGATTTCGGGTCGATGGCCGCAAATCTCGCAAGATTTTGGGCGATGTCCACAAATCTTGTGAGATTTTGGGTCGATGTCCACAAATCTCGCAAGATTTCGGGTCGATGGCTGCAAACCTCGCGAGATTTCGGGTCCATGGCCGCAAATCTCGCGAGATTTCGGGTGGGATTTGCGGACGTGCTCTTGTAACAAGGAAGTGACTGCTTGTGGGCTTCAAATGCCCACAAGCAAGATGACATTGGCTGACAAAGATTTTATAAACTATGGATTCTATATCAAAATGGACAGAGATAACGGGCAGCGTCACTACAAGTAAGGATATTATTATCAAGACATATATATTTTATTTTTTTTAATTTTTAAAAAAAAACTTTTTTTCCTTTATTTATATATTATTATCAATAACAAAATCAAGTCACATATATTTTTCCGTACATATAGACATATCAAAAATAGAAAAACAGATAAATACAATCCAATTGCACCCACAGTGCCTCAGATTTCAAAAATTAGCTGATAGATTATCGTTGTTAACCAATCCCCCCCCCCCCATCCCCAGGTTGCTATCTTATATCACCCCTCTAGGTTATGTATTCCTCCCTCGCTTCCCCACCCCACTACCCGCTCCTTGGCTGATTGTCAGCAGTGTAGGGTGGGAGAGAGGGAAGGAGGAGAGAGGAGAAATAAATAGTAATAAAAAAAAAAAAGGAGAAACAGGAAGGGGAAACAATAAGTACCTCCCCTCTGGCAAAAGAGTATCAAATACCTATAAGCCATCCTAGAACCTATTCTCACTCACCCAATAGTGTTTATCGTCCATGGCGACCAAATACTTATACATTTCTTATAGTTGCCATGTTTAATAAAAAATACTCTCTCGTTCCCTATTGTTGTTTTTATACTCATGCGCCAAGCCTCTACCGTCGGGGGAAGCTGTGACTGCCATTGCTGAGCAATCAGCTTTCTAGCCTGAAATAGACACCTCATAGCCAATTCGATAGAGTTTTTCGGGACACCGCCCCTCTCCATCAAGCCCAGAAGGCAGGTTTTGGCCATTGCCTGTAGTTTTATTTTCAAGGTTTTGTTAATCTCTTCAACGATATTCGTCCAGTATCTGAACAGCTTTGGACACTTCCAAAGCATGTGCAGAAAGTCTCCAGATGCGCCGCATCTGGGGCAGCAGTCATCATCCCGCCATCCTAGCTTTAGCATTTTCTGGGGCGTATAATATACTCTATAAAGTAGATAAACCTGTGATACCTTATGCAAGGGAGATATTGAGACCCGTGTTCCTTGTCCGAGGATCCAGTCATAATTTTTAAACATTAGCAAAAAAAAAAAAATTAAATAACGTCAGTGCAGAACCGCTTTAACTACCGAGTTTGAAGTTTGGGGGACCTATGGCTGCAAATGGGCACAGTAAGGCATGCAAATGGGCACAGTGAGGCTGCAAATGGGCATTGGAGAAGGGGAAGTAGTGGCGCGCAAGCGGTTTAAACTAAACTAAAAGCAGGTAAGATCAGGTAAATAAATCCAGTTGGGGTATAAATTAAAAACGTATGTGAAGAGATCGGTAATGAATAGATTCACATAAAAGTGGTGTGCCAGTGATTGTAAAGATAAAATCACAGATATGTAAAAGACATCAAAGCGTGGTTAAAAAGCCAAAATAGCTTAATAAGAAAAATAAACAGTGAATAAAGTGAATGGTAACTGTGATTTAAAAATCCACATATATATCTTCATAAAAAATAAGTGAATATGATCAGACAAATAATAAAATGCAATCAAGCAATTAGAGAAAGAAAAATCGCAGTAAAAGGCGATAATTGCAGTAACCATAAAAGTTGCAGTAAAAAAAATATATAAATAATTTTTTTTTTTTTGCTGTGACGTGAGCCCCCCCCCCCCCCCCCCCCCCCCATAACTGGATAAACCTACATGCAACTAAAGCACCAGTAGGACCCGGGACACAGATTGGAGCCCCAAAGGAGGAAGGTCACCAGGGACCACAAAGATACACAAACCCATGCTGTAACCTTCAGGCAACAATGAAGCAGAAGGAATGGTACTGTTCCAATGATGACAAGGAGGGAAGCTACCAATGTTCTAAGACATCTAGTGTGCCAATTCTTGATACAACAGACAGGAAAACACACTTGGGAGTCAGGAAGAGGAATAGAAAACACTGGTTACCAAGATAACATGTTTAAGGGTGTGGCACCTTTCTCAAGTCTCGGCCTCTGTGCTTTTCTGTCTCTTTTGTTCCCCTAATGTTACTCGCTGTATAATTGTCAATGGTCCCAAAAATGTGTCAAAAGTATCCAATTTGTCTGTTGCAATATCGCAGTCTCGATAAAAATCGCAGATCAGCGCCATTACTAGCAAAAAATAAATAATAATAAAAATGCCATAAATCTATTTCCTATTTTGTAGACGCTATAACTTTTGCGCAAACCAATCAATATGTGCTTATTGCGATTTTTTTTTTACCAAAAAACACTCAGCCTAAACTGAGGAATTATTTTTTTTTTAATTGGGTTATTTATTATAGCAAAAAGTAAAAACCAAAAGAAAGCTCTATTTGTGGGAAAACAAAGGATGTCAATTTTGTTTGAGTACAGCGTTGCACAAATGCGCAATTGTCAGTTAAAGCGACGCAGTGCCGTATCGCAAAAAATGGCCTGGTGCAACCAAATCTTCCGAGGCTGAAGTGGTTAAAGATAGCTATTTTATTTTTAATTATTACAGGCTCATCACACATTTTTGTACATCTATTTATTGTACAAGAGTACTTCACTGATGCTCTCCAGTAAAAATTATATTTTATTAAGCACTCAAATATATTTGATTGCCAGTTTAAAGTCCTTAAGTAGTTCATGATGTTAAAAATTAATAACTGTAATTGTTCCAAATAAATCAAAATCGTTCACATTGACTTTTCACCCAAAGTACTTCACTTAATGGATTAATACGGTTTAGCAAAAGGTGCATCAGTCTAGTCTGAAAAAACTGTAAATCTAGGTAGATGCATTTATTCTAAAATAATGTATACATGTATTTATTTACTATAGAAAAGTGTTATTGCATCACTAATCTGTTATTTGGCCAATGAATGCTAAACTTTAGATTTAAAGTTATATGGAGTAAAAAAAAAAAAAAAATACAATAGTAACTCTGCACTAAAATAAGTAAAATAAATAAGTGTCAATTGAACTAAATGTGTAAAATACACACACTAACAGCTATTAGTGGGGAAAAAAACACAAAGTAGAAACCAACTGCTATACTAAAATACCCTATAAATACCAAAATAATGTATGAAGGGCATATACATATATATATATATATTGAAGTGTAGAGGAGAACGGCAACATATCTTTCAATCTAGTGCCAGCAAACAGGTTCTCCCTCTGACCTTGTATATATAAGAATAAAGTTCCAAAAGTTGCTGCACTTAAAAATGTGTTGCTTTATTCCATCAAATCTTTAGAAGAAGATTACAAAGCAAGTAGAGTCATTCAAGACAAAATCGTTACAATCATCTGTTCAGACAAGGATTACGTTTCGGGCTGGTTTGTTTGAGCCCTTCCTTAGATCAGTCAGAACACATCTGAAGGTTTTCACCACAATCATCTACTTTATATATGTTTCACAGGCATCATCACACATGGAATCAATATGGTTAATTATTCTCAGTTTCTATTCAATCAGTGTTACAAATTCTAATCTTATACCATAGACACAGAAAATAGCTATTCGCACGTCCGATAATCTCAATATCTCATTATCATCTTGCAATTAATCCTATTGTCAGATCTGAAAGGCATATATATATATATGCATAAAATATATATATCTTTGATAGATATAAAAATCTGTTCAGTCACCACACAGAACCAATAACCTTTCAAATAAACAAATAAAGATCTAGATCCACGTTTAACCCATATGGGGCAATTGTATTAAAAAAAATTGATCCAGTGTACCTCTCTTTTTCTAAGGGTTAATTCACGACCCCCCCCCCCCCCCACTTCTGTTTCTTTCAATCCCCTCCAGGACCATATATTTCAATTGTGACACACTATGTCCAAATTCCACAAAGTGTCTAGCAAGTGGTAGCTGGGTTCATTTATCCCTAATGGAATATTTATGCCTTGCGATTCTATCCTTCACTTTCTGTGTAGTTTCACCAATGTAGACTAATCCACATGGACATTTGATGGCATATACTACAAACAATGATTGACATGTATAGTGTCCCCTAATAAGAATATTGAAACCTTTATGGGGGTGTGTGAAAAATTTGCCATTAATCATAGAGGCATGATAGACAGGGATATGAACCTAGATTTTTTGGTCCCAAAAACATTGTTTTTGGTACTGTTGATGAAAATTGATCAGATCTAATTAATCAATCACGTATTGTTCTACCCTTCCTATAAGATGACATATACATTTTAAATAATTCAATAATTTAATAATAATAAAAAAAATAATTAATTAATTAAATAATATTTTTTGGGGGGTACTAATACTATCCATACTGGACCGTTCCTTTTTAACCAAGGCTTCAGGATATTTTCTATTAATCAATTTTGTCTCCATCTCATCAAGTCTCTGACTACAGCGCAGCGGATCACTAACTATCTGCTGAACCTTCATCAGCTGACTCCTTGGGATGGAGGCAAAGACATTAGATGGCTGAAAACTATTAAAATATAATAGTTGATTACGATCAGTAGTTTTCACATAGAGATCACTTGTGTCATATTTTCAAGTTTTAAAGTAGTATCGAGAAAGGAGATTTCAGTAATACCAATCTCAATATTAAATTTGAGACCGGGAACAAGATAATTGATATATTTATCAAATAAGAAAAGGGTATCCATGTCGCCATCCCATACAGAAAAAATATTGTCCACAAACCTATACCATCCCTGGCAATGCTTAAGGAACATATCATTAATGCTGCGTACACATGACGGACTTTCCGGGAAAAACTAGGTTCCGACGGACTTTCCGTGGAATTCCGACGGACTTTCAAAACGAACGGATTTGCCCACAAATGAACAGACTTGCCCACAAACGAACGGACTAAGTCCGTTTGTAAGTCCGTTCGTTTTTAACATCATGATGTAAACGGGACTAAACAAGGAAGTTCAATAGCCAGTAGCCAATAGCTTCCCTTGCATCGTATTTGGTCAGTCGGACTAGCACACGGATGATAGGATTTCCCGATTTAAGTCCGTCGGATAGATTTGAAACATGTTCTATTTCTAGGTCCGCCAGATTTTTTTTCCCGAAAAATTTACGGACTAGCCCACATACGATCGGATTGTCCAACGGACTAATCCCGTTGGACCTAGTCTGATGGAAAGTCTTGTCGTGTGTACGCTGCATAACAAAAATATAAGATGTTTCTATCATATTCATGAACGAATTTGCATATGGGGGTGCGACATTAGAACCCATCGCTGCACCTTTCAGTAGTAGAAAATGAGTATCTTTAAAGAGGAAATAGTTCTCATCAAGTACAATCGCCAGAGACGGTGAAAAATTATGTGGTACATAATATTTCTTCAATTACTTTAACTAAGACTGAACTGCATGTGTTAAATAAGGGATTAGGTTTTTGTCCCAAGGAGAAAATTAATATATTTGTTTTGAAACAAGACCTCTACAGGTTTTATAGACAATTAAGGTTTAAAGCTCATTACTATGGTTTACCTATAGCTAAGGAATACTTACCATTGTCTAGTAAAAATATGGGAAAAAAATGTTAAGGTCCCCCCTACCTCATGCTCTGCGGTTGAGGTGTACATTGAAAAGGTGGTGAATGATATAAAAAAAAGTGATAAAACTAAAAAAGACCACACACCAAACAATTTAAATAAAGATGAGGTAATGGCATTGAACTTCTTGTCGGCTCGGCGCGATATAACTATCAAACCGGCCGACAAGGGGGATGCTATTGTAATAATGGACACAAAGTATGAGCTAGAGGTAAAGAAACAGCTTGGGGACACTAAGCCCCCGTACACACGGTCGGAATTTCCGACCACAAAATCGGATTTTTTCCAACGGATTTTGTCCGAAACTGGTGTTACATACACGGAAAAAGTCAGATCGGATTTTGTTGTTGGAAAATTTTAGATCCTGCTCTCAAATTTTTTCAGACGGAAAAAAGTCCGTCACACGATCGAATTTTCCGACAACATAATCCGATGAGACTTTTTCCATCGGAATATCCGACCGTGTGTACGGGGCATAACACTTACAGAAAACTAGACACATGCCCAGTATTCAAGGTACAAAAAAGAATTAAGGATATTTTGACCATTGCAGTAAAAAACTAAATCATAGATAATGAAACTGTTGTTTTTCTAACTTCTGAACATCCTATTACACCGGAGATATAGGTTTTACCAAAGATCCATGAGGATCCTATCAATCCACCGGGTCGTCCCATCGTATCTGGGATGGAATCGGTCACAGCTCCTTTAGCACAGTATCTTGATAAATGTTTAACACCGCTATTGTTGAACACAAAATCTTATATAAAAGACACTTCTGACTTCTTATCCAGAATTCAGGATATTAAACTGTCGGCCGATTCCATCCTGATATCATGGGATGTCTCTAGTCTTTGACTATAATTCCACATGGACTTGGGATAGAGGCTTGACTGCGGCTGCTGATCTAGTCCGGTATATATAAAACACAACATATTGAGTTTTTATTGGATTTACTCAAAATTGTACTTAATGGGAACTATTTCCTCTTTAAAGATACTCATTTTCTACAACTGAAAGGTGCAGCAATGGGTTCTAATGTCGCACCCCCATACACAAATTCATTCATGAATATGATAGAAAAGTCTTATATTTTTGTTAATGAAATGTTCCTTAAGCATTGCCAGGGATGGTATAGGTCTGTGGACAATATTTTTGCTGTATGGGATGGTGACATGGATACCCTTTTCTTATTTGATAAATATATCAATTATCTTGTTCCCGGTCTCAAATTTAATATTGAGATTGGTATTACTGAAATCTCCTTTCTCGATACTACATTAAAACTTGAAAATATGACAATCACAAGGGATCTCTATGTGAAAACTACTGATCGTAATCAACTATTATATTTTAATGGTTTTCAGCCCTCTAATGTCTTTGCCTCTATCCCAAGGAGTCAGCTGATGAGGGTTCAGTGTATAGTTAGTGATCCACTGTGCTGTAGTCAGACTTGATGAGATGGAGACAAAATTGATTAATATAAAATATCCTGAAGCCTTGGTTAAAAGGAACAGTCCAGTATGGATAGTATTAGGACCCCAAACACATAGATTAAAATAATCCCCTTGATTATGCAATATCATCTTTTTTCACATAGAATCTCTAAAATAATTAACAAATATTGGAACCTACTCAGAACCAGTTATCCTATGGTTCAAGAGTTCTGGAGTCCTCCTATGTCATCTTATAGGAAGGGTAGAACAATACCCAATCGATTAATTAGATCTGATCAATTTTCATCAACAATATCAAAAAATCTAGGTTCATATCCCTGTCTATCATGCATTCAATGCAACTCTATGATTAAGGGCAAATTTTTCACACACCCCCATAAAGATTTCAATAATCCTATTAGGGGACATTATACATGTCAATCATTGTTTGTAGTATATGCCATCAAATGTCCATGTGGATTAGTCTATATTGGTAAAACTACTCAGAAATGTACCATTTTTAGCACCCAATAAAAAAGTTTGTAAACAAAAAAAAGAAATTGAAGGATAGAATCGCAAGGCATAAATATTCCATTAGTTATCCATTTTTCTATAACCTGGTGGGGAATCGACTTATGAATAACAATAGAAACTCCTCTAGACTTTGAATAGGCATATGTATCATGGAACCAGCTAGGATAATATCTGTTGTGTATATTTGGTATGTGATCTGAGCGAAAATGTGTTTCCTGAAAGAAAATAACACCTATTCCTTGTTTTTGGAGGGAGTACAATATTTGTGCTCTCTTGGCGGTTATATTTAACCCTCTTACATTAAATGAGCAAACCTTGATGCTAGCCATATATTAAACAGTCAAAAAAAAAAAAAAAGAGAGGAGGGAGGGAAGAAGATAGAGGAAAAAAAAAATAAATAAATAAAAAAAAAAAATAAAAAAAAAAAAACACACAACTACTCAAACTCAGGTTTTGTTACTACCTGCTTGTATCCTCACTCACTCACGACTTATGTGTCTCACTACACAATCATACACTATATGACTCCCTTGAGTCTAACCTTACTATGTAAGTTCCCTAATTAGGGGTATCAAGGGATTTATTAGGAGTAGGACGTGTCCCTGGTCCGGGTATGTCTATAAAAAAAAAAAAAAAAAAGGCCAGCCAGGTGAAATCAGATAATTCTTCGATTTTCTACCGAGGGGGGGGAACCCCAAAAAAAAAAAAAAAAAGAAAAAAGGAAGCCACCCCCCTATTTAGAAAAAAGAAGAAATCATACTGATATACATCTTTTTTGGAATAACACCCCCTGCGTTACTAAGTACAACTGGTATATATCAACATTTTCCCAACTATATCTCAGTTTCTAAGTTATTAGTCTTTATTTCTAGTTGGGATTATAATGTATACATCTTTATATTGCTATTCCATAAATTATAGATCTCAAACAGCGACCTTTTGCTTATTAAGCCTATCCCCCTATTGAGTTTATTATTCATATCATTTTCTATTAGCTTTTTGTTTATATATCTCTCTTTCTTCTAACCTGTTTTGTGTTGCACCTTTCTCCATTACTCCTTTTTATATATATCAATTTCTACTGGGTCCCACTTGGGGAGGGGGGAGAAAAAAATAAAAATAAATAAATAAATAAAAATAAATAAAATAAAAAAAGGTATATGGAAAAAAAAAAAATATATATATATAGAAGGGAGAGGGAGGGGGGGTGAACCTCCCTCTCCCCCCTACCCATCCCTTGTTTGTCAGTGTACGTATCTGTGCATTACATTATTACTTTCCCACTATTACCCACCCTCTTTTGTCTCCCCAGTGGTATCTTATCACCTGTGTACATATTCATACATGTTTAAACATACATATATAACGTGCCAATACATAGATACGAAGGGAAAAAAAAAAAAAGGAAAGGAGGGGGGTAAAATCTCCCTCTTTCCCCCTTTCTAGTCATTATATTCATCGCTGTGCATATGTGCATTTCAATAGTAATTTCTTGTATACCTTTCCCCTTACCCACCCTCTAGTTATTCCCCTTCACAATCACATCACCTATATGTGTATACAAACATATATTAACGTGCCAGTGTTAATAAGTAGAGACGGTAGGGCTATAATGTTAAAACTTAATATATATGGAAAGAAATGTACACTTATTAATATATATCTACCTAATATAGATCAGATTAAAAAGGGCACACAACTGCTGACAGAATTAACGGCAAGATCCGAGGGAACGACTATAATAGAGGGGGACTTTAATTTTGTGTTTGATCGAAATATGGACACGACAGCATCAGCGGGACCCCTGACGAATTCTGATAAAAAAGAATTTAAAAAAATGTTAGAAAGACAACAACTGGTAGACATATGGAGGATAACACACCCATCTGAAAAAGACTATACATTTCATTCCAAAGTACATGATACATATCACAGATTAGACTATTTTTTGATAAATGCGCAAGCCATCACAACAGTTACGTCATCAGATATAGGAAATTTTTTATGGTCGGACCATGCCCCTATTTTTTTGACTATAGATTTAATGGACCACAGTGTACCAAGAGGTACATGGAGGCTTAATGATAATCTAATGTTTGATGAAATCTGTAACTCTGAGATTAGCTCAACAATATCAAACTTTGTACAAGATCACAGTAATGACAATACGACACTTCCAAATCAATGGGAAACATTGAAATGTATAGTCAGAGGGGTATTCATAAAACATGGGGCCAGATTAAAAAAAGCAAAATGTAACAGATCAACAGAGCTTATACAGGAAATTGCCGAATTAGAAAAACAACATAAGCAAAAAGCAACACAAGAAATATTAAAGATCCTTCTGGATAAAAGAGCAGAACTATGTACCCTATTAGATGAGCAGACACTAAAGATTAGGGACAAAAACCGCACGGTATTTTACCAACAGGGAAACAAACCAGGCAAGCTATTAGCGAAGGCCCTACAACAACAAATAAAAACCACATCAATTGTTAAAGTTAAAACAGAAACAGGTGAGATGGTATATGATCCAAAAACTATCCTGAAAACGTTTCATACGTTTTACACTAGTTTATATAATATTTCTAAACGATCAACAGAAAACCCTGAAAACCTTCACCAAAAGATTAGACAATATATAACAGAAACTGCAATACCTACATTAAACAATGAGGAGATCGAACAACTAGAAAACGAATTCTCAGAGACCGAAATCCAAAAAGTGATTGACTCATTGACGGCAGGAAAAAGCCCGGGTCCAGATGGTTTCACCCCACGTTTTTACAAAGCTTATAAGGATTTACTTATTCCAATCATGAAACGTACTTTTAACGCAGTCTCTATTTCTCAACCATTTGTACCACAGGGTATGCAAGCGTACATATCACTCATACCTAAACCTGAAAAAGACCACACACTCTGTGGGAACTATAGACCAATTTCCCTTACAAACATTGACCTTCGCATATACTCCAAAATTATAGCAAACAGACTTACACCCAAATTACCTAAAACAATACACTTAGATCAAGTAGGGTTTGTACAGGAACGGGAAGCGAGGGACAACACCCTGAAGACCTTGACATTGGTGGAATATGTCCGGAGACACGCCATCCCATCCTGTCTACTGGCAGTGGATGCCGAGAAGGCCTTTGACAGGGTGGGATGGCGATTCTTTGAAGAGACACTGAGACAATGGGGACTGGGCCCTGGGCTACTTGAAAAAATTATGATTCTATATCAAAACCCAACTGCTAAAATACGGGCAAATGGTGAGCTATCGGATTCAGTAATAATTGCAAACGGAACTCGACAGGGATGCCCCTTATCCCCACTATTATATGTGCTAACCATGGAACATATGATGGTGGCGATCCGGAACAACAAAGATATTCAAGGAATTAAAATAAAAAATCAGGAATACAAAATGTCTGTATACGCAGATGACCTATTACTATATATTACAAACCCTATGGTAACATTACCTAATCTAATTAAAGAGTTTAAGCGTTTTGCAGAAGTAAGTAATTTTAAGGTTAACTACAATAAATCTGAAGCCCTAAATATTTCGCTTTCAACAAACAGTATTGACATACTTAGAAAAAATTTCTCTTTCAAATGGCAAAATAATGCTATCAAATATCTTGGAATATATATACCCAGAGAACTGGAAAAACTCCAAGAATTTAACTATTTACCACTACTACAAAAAATAACTAAATTACTCCAAATTTACCAAAAGGGAACGTTTTCTTGGATAGGCCGCATAAATATTATAAAAATGGATATACTCCCAAAAATACTTTATGTTTTTCAGACAATTCCAATATTTCCATTAAAAAATGTACTTAACTCCCTACGGAAAGCTATTGGGAGTTTTATATGGGCAGGTAAACCCGCTAGAATTAGTAGAGAGGTGTTAACTAGGCTGAAAAGAGAGGGGGGCTTAGCTCTTCCTGATCTGTCAGTCTATCTCAGAGCAGTTCTAGTGACCAGGATTGTAGATTGGTTCCACAACAGAGAAAATAAACAATGGGTGAAGTTAGAAGAAGAGATTATGAACATAAAATTAAAAGCTTTACCTTGGATAAAGAAAGATAAAAGGCCACCTCAGAAGGAGACCCCACTGTTGATTAGAGCAACATTGAAAGTGTGGGATGGATTGATGAAGAGGGGAATAGGATCGTCTTATGTGGGCCCAATGACACCCCTCTTCTGCAATCCAGATTTTCCACCAGCGAGAGAAAGTAAGACCTTCTTAAAATGGCAGAGAAAAGCAGACACCAGAGTTATACAGATAATAGAGAACAACAGACTTCCTCACCTGGAAGAAATGGGCAGCGAACATAGAAATAAATGGATGCAATATAGACAACTTAAAGAATATATAGCTACCCTTAAAAAAGAAGGGACACTAGATAGATCACCAACCGCAATGGAGCGATTACTGCTACAAGAACAAAAACCCACACATAATTTATCTAACGTATACAAATATTTAATCTCAAACAATAATATACAAGAGTTGAGCTATGTAAAGACGTGGGAAAAAGAACTGGGCGTAGTTATAACGAGAGACAAATGGGACAAAGCAATCGCACTAACCCACCAGATGACGATCTCCAACAGGCATCAGGAAAGGAACTATAAGCTGTTAAGCAGATGGTATAAATGTCCGATTGACATGCACAAAATTAACCCAGAGAATGACGACACATGCTGGAGATGTCAAAGAGCAGTAGGTACAATGTCACATATCTGGTACTTTTGCCCAAAAGTCCAGACATTCTGGGAAAAAATATATAAAATTTACCACGAGATTACGGGCATAAAAATACAACCAGATATATTGATTTCCATATTGTCAATGATACCAGGATCGATAAAAACTATAAAAAAAGGGATATTAAAATACTGTTTAACAGCAGCTAGAACAGTTATAGCAAGAAGATGGAAAAGCAATCTACCCCCATCAGTAGAGGAATGGATAGTAGAAATGGGCGAGATGCGTTCCCTGGAAGAAAGGATTACGATAGAAAAAGATCTAAAAAATCAAATAAAAACAATATGGCAAAGATGGGAGGAATACATAGGATCGTCGCCGGCAATGCTGGCGATATAAAAAGAACATAACAGATCAGGGGAGAGGCGAGGGGAGGGAAGGGAAGGAGGGTGTTTTTTTTTTATTATTTTTTTTTTAATTTGTTTTTTTTTATTTTATTTTATTTTTATTTTATTTTTTTATTTTTTTTGAGTACTTGTGGAATGATAGAGTAGAAAGAGAATAAATGACAAATGGATGAGAGAATGAATGAATAACACAAATAAGATATATCATAAAGAAGATAATAAATATGTATTAAAAAAAAGTATGTAATAATATAAATGTATACAACAATGGAATGATGATGTGTATAAAATGTGAAAAAGGATGTATAAATAAAGATTTAAAAAAAAAAAAAAAATATTCCATTAGGGATAAATGAACACAGCTACCAGTTGCTAGACACTTTGTGGAATTTGGATATATTGTGTCACAATTGAAATATATGGTCCTGGAGGGGATTAAAAGAAACAGAAGATTTTAAATGGTGAATTAACCCTTTAAAAAAGAGAGGTACATTGGATCAATTTTTTGAATACAATTGCCCCATATGGTTTAAACATTGATCTAGATATTTATTTGTTTATTTAAAAGGCTATTGGTTCTGTGTGGTGACTGAACAGATTTTTATATCTATCTATCAAAGATATATATTTTTTCAGATCTGACAATAGGATGAATTGCAAGATGATAATGAGATATTGAGATTATCGACCGTGCGATTAGCTATTTTCTGTGTCTATGGTATAAGATTAGTATTTGTAACATTGGTTAAATAGAAACTGAGAATAATTAACCATATTGATTCCATGTGTGATTATGCCTATGAAACATATATAAAGTGGATGATTGTGGTGAAAACCTTCAGATGTGTTCTGACTGATCTAAGGAAGGGCTCAAACAAACCAGCCCGAAACGTAATCCTTGTCTGAACAGATGATTGTAACGATTTTGTCTTGAATGACTCTACTTGCTTTGGAATCTTCTAAAGATTTGATGGAAAAAAAGAAACACATTTTTAAGTGCAGCAACTTTTGGAATTCATTCTTTATATATATATATATATATATAACAGTATATTTAAACATAAATGTATAGGTACAATCTAGTCATAAAAAATATATAATAATCTGAATAACAAATATAAACCAACATGTAAAAAACACAATACATACAATAAAATGTGTGAATGTATATAGTTCTTACAAATCCTTCTTAGAGATATCACCCATTGATTTGTCAAAAAAAAGTGTGTATGAAACAAAATAAATCTTGATCCACAGTGCTCCCTTCCCTTCAAACATACTCCCAAAAGTACAGCAGACTGAGGAAATATTGTAAAACAGCATATGCAAGTGGATACTGTGAAACAATTCAGCACTAGTTGCAAGCTGAGAAATATGATGGCGATTCAGCTCCAAGCCACACACAGAACACAGGGGATCAAGGGTTCCCCTCAACAAAGTCCTGTGTGATGGAACATGTTGGGGGTGCAGCGAGATGCTGTAGGCAGATTGGTGCTGTGTGAGCTCTGTGTTCTGTAAGCTGCTTATAGCAGAGTGTCTGGCAGATTTCTCAGCTTCCAACTAGCACTGAAATGTTTCACAGTATCACACACTGCAAAACATACTCTATCTTTAACAATGTGAAAGTTCATAAAACATAAATAAAAACTCACTTTGTCCGCAGATACTGCTAATACTTGTAACCAGATGACATTTGAAAAGGCACCATATTTATTGGGAAGTTCAGAATCTCTGTGTAAAGTATTATGTAACTAAAAAGGCACTTTCTGTTCAGGTGAGTGATTTCACGACTTGAGTAATGCACAATAGAGTATACCTTTAAGGGGGTGGAGTTAACAATTTACATGGGTTTTGGATTCATGCAGCGCTTCATTATTTTAAGGATTGACTTGTAGCTGAATTTATATAATTTGAAAAATGGTTATATTGTTTAACCACTGGTTTAACCCCCTTCCTGACCAGGCCTTTTTTTTTGCTATTCAGCACTGTGCTACTTTAACCGCTTCTTTTTTTTTATATTAAAACGTTTTTATTAAGTAATCAAAAATGTAACAAATTTCTCCCTCGCAGGGGAGTCTGAGAAGAGTAACAAAATAACATGCATATCAGTAGCGATTAACTAGAGCAGTTACCGGGAATAAATGGCACTTTTACATAACACTGGGGGTACCATTGAGGGGCAGATAAACAGTTAGGCAGAATTGTGCACAAAGACAGTCAAGTAAGTAACCCTCCAGAGGGTCTGGTGCCCCGACACCCCAGCTGGGTTCAATCTGTGTCAGGGCCTCAAGGCCCCCTGGTCATGAGAAGCCCAGAAACTCATCTTTAAAAACTTCTTAACTCCTTGCCTGCCAGTGACATTTATACATTAAACAGTGCATTTTTTTTAGTACTGATCACTGTATTGGTGTCACTGATCCCCAAAAAGTGTCACTTAGGGTCAGATTTGTTCGCCGCAATGTTACAGTCCCGCTAAAAATCACAAATTGACGCCATTACCAATAAAACCATGAAAAAAAAATGAAAAGTCCCTAAATGTATCCCCTATTTTGTAGACGCTATAATTTTTGCACAAACCAATCAATATACGCTTATTAGGATTTTTACCAAAGATATGTAGAAGAATACATATTGGCCTAAATTTATAAAGACATTTATATTTTTTTATTTTTTTTTATTTTGGATATGTATTATAGCAGAAAAAAAAAAGTGTTATTTTTTTCAAAATAGTCAGTCTTTTTGTTTATCAAATACCACCAAAAGAAAGCTATTTGTTGGAAAAAAAAGGGATATTAATTAATTTTGTTTGGGAACAAAGTCACACTACCACGCAATTGTCAGTTAAATCGACACTTTGCGGCAGTATCGCAAAAAATGGCCTGGCCATTAGGAGGGTAAATCCTTCTGGGGCTGAAGTAGTTAACTGGTAATTGCATAGACCTTGCAACACTGTATGCAAATTAATTAATATCATTGGTGGAGGCTGACTGAGCAGGCATGCCAGCTTAGAGATCTGCTACAGAAGGGATGTTTCTGCCTTATTATACCGTGTCCCAGCTCAGCTTCACCCCGTAAATATTATTACTCGGTCTGCTAATAACCCCCACCACTTAATATAATGGTTCTTGGGAGTTCTCATCTGAAAATGAAGCCAAACTTTACTTTGCTCTGCAGCCCCGTACATTTTCCTTGGAAGCAACTAAGGTGGGCTTTGTGATCTCTCTCCTGTCCGGGCGAACCACAGACCTGGGCCCACCACCTCATGAGGCAGAAGTCCGCCTTCCTCGATAATCTGGACACCTTCTTTGCTGCCATGTCCCAGCTGTATGAAGATCCCCAGTTAAAAGCGACCGCTGAGGCCGCCTTACATGCCCTACAACAGGGGCATAGGGAAGTGGAGGATTATGTGGCAGAGTTCAGAAGGTGGAGTGCCGACACCGAGTGGAATGACGCGGCCTTGCTTTACCAATTCCGTATGGGACTATCTGACTCCCTTAAGGACGAGCTGGCACGGGTCGGAATACCTTAATCCCTGGAGGAGCTTATCAACCTGTCAATCCAAATTGACCAGCGCCTTAGGGAACGCCGCTCGGAGAGGTCCACCAGTCAGTTTCGCCCCACCTGGATGCTTCCCAAGGTCCCTAGTGCCACCATCTCTCTCGGACAGACCCCCAATGCACCTCCTTCTCCGGTCATTGACCCCTCCGAACCTATGCAGCTTGGTCTCCTCCGACCATCCCTTACCCTGGAAGAATGGCAGCGCCGAGGAACCAATAACCTGTGCATGTACTGTGGTGAACCCGGTCACTACGTGAGATCTTGTCCCAACAAGACACGTAAGTCTCTCTCAACATTTACTCAGCTTGCATCTGCTTTACCTAAACCTGCTTCTCATCTCGCTCTCTCTGTCGTCCTACAGCTTCCCGAAAAGGACATACAAGTCCCAGCTATAATTGACTCCGGAGCATGCAGTTGCTTTATTGATCTCACGTTTGCTGCCAACCACCGCATTCCCCTTCGACCCAAGCCACAGGAACTTGCTGTACACCTTGCTGACAGCTCTGCTCTCAGTTCCGGACCTGTCACGCAGGAGACCGCCCCTTTGCTGGTCACCTTAGGCACTCATCACCAAGAACTTTTACGTTTGGATGCCATTTCCTCTCCCCTTTTTCCCATCATCCTGGGAATACCGTGGCTGCAGGCTCATAATCCCAGTATCAATTGGTCAACAGGGGAAGTCAAGTTCCTTTCCGGATATTGCCGGCAGCACTGCCTTCATAGAACCCCTGTAAAACTGTCTCAGCTCCTCTGTCTGGACGTTGAATCTGAATCACAGCAGGCAATCCCGGCACCCTACCGGGACTTCCAGGATGTCTTCAGTAAGAAGGGAGCAGAGGTTCTCCCTCCTCACAGATCTTACGACTGTCCGATAGAGCTTCTGCCAGGAACTGAGGTCCCTTTCTGGAGGATTTTCCCACTAACAGGGCAGGAGCTTGAAACCCTAAAAACCTACATCGATGAGAATCTACAGAAAGGTTTCATCCGCCCATCAACCTCCCCAGCTGGGGCTGGAATTTTCTTTGTCGAGAAAAAGGACCACTCCCTACGGCCCTGTATTGATTATAGGGAGTTAAATAAAATAACAATCAAGAATCGCTATCCCTTGTCCCTTGTGCCTGAACTCTTCCAAAGATTGGGGTCTGCAGTCATCTTTACCAAATTGGATCTTTGCGGGGTCTCCAACTTGATCCGTATCCGAGAGGGCGTGAATTGAAAACGTCCTTTCGTACCCGATTTGGGCACTTTGAATATTTGGTCATGCCCATCGGATTGTGCAATGCACCGGCTACGTTTCAACACTTCGTTAATGATATTTTCCGTGACCTCCTGGACCTGAACGTCATAGTGTACCTGGACGACATCTTAATCTTTTCCTCCTCAGTCAGCGATCACCGCAGGCACGTTCGGAACGTCTTAACCCGGCTCAGGCAACATGGGCTCTATGCCAAATTGGAAAAATGTGAGATGTGCAGCTGTAATTGCAGTGAAAGGTGGTTCTACAAAGCATTGACTCAGGGGGGGCTGAATAAAATGCACCCCACACTTTTCACATAATTATTTGTAAAAAATTTTGAAAACCATTTATCATTTTCATTCCACTTCACAATTATGCAGAAATGAAAGTGAGGCTTGAATTGCCTGTTTTTCCTATTTAAAGCGATATCAGGAAATGATGCTCATGCCCCGGAAGAAGTCATCTTTGTGACAAAACCACTCAGGTAAAGAGCTGTTTCCTGCTATTGCGTTCCTATGCACATTGCCTGGATATACTATATGGTAGCTGCCTATTTGTCCACAACGCTGGTTTTATCTGAATTGATGTAAGTGCATTACCTTTTATTAAATTAGATTTTTGGGATTTGACACAATCTGGTGTCTCTTTCATTCATATGATTGATCTTATCGTGGGGTGGATGGAGTCTGGTTTGAATATCCAGCCAATGCCCTTTTTGGTCTAAGGACACATCTCCAGCGGATGACTCCTGCAAAGATTATTACATCAAGCCTGTTTGACCCTTCACAATAAAGGGTCCAGGCTCTCAAGGTGGGCACGCACGAGGTGGAGGTTTTTTATATTTACCTGCATTATCACGGATCTGTGATTTCTACAGTTGGACTTTTATATTACATTATAAGCAATTTTGTTTAGTGCATCACCTTTATGTTTATGCTGTTATTGTGATTATATATATATCACTTTAGTGATGCTGCTGGGCTATATACACTGTAATGGTTTTGATTGATATAAATTCCTTTGTATGTTTTTTTGCACATGCACAGTATTTTCTTTTTTTGTTCATAAAGATATGTAGCAGTATAAAAAAAAAGACAAATTAATAATTTTCTAAATGTTATAAAAGAAATGAAGAAAAAATACATTTAACCCAGTGGTCAAGTGGTTAATCTCACTACTCAGAGAAGATGTTGCTCCCCAATCCTACACAGGAATCTGGTTCCAGGGTGGAGCATCTTCCCCAAGCAGCCTGGGAGTTTTACATGAGCCCAAAGTACTCAACCTAGCTTGGTAACCCCTCATTGAGTCCAAACAGGCTCACTACACAACACAACAAGGAAAACAATTAGTGTACAGCATAAAGGTGGGACAAATATATTTCTCATCCTGGACACAACCCATCTTTTTTTACTGGCTTCCTGTCACAATATATAAATATATATATATATATATATATATATATATATATATATATATATATATATATATATATATAGATAGATAGATAGATAGATAGATAGATAGATAGATAGATAGATATATAGATAGATCTTTTTTATATATATATATATATACTGTATCTTTTACGTTTAGTAGTTACAATATTCTTATTATTCACTTGCTCCTGTACGTTCTTTTCAATGTTTACCAACACTTTAATTTGTTTTCTGTAAACTTAAGTACTTAATAAATCTTGTCCCTTTACTGTTACTGTTATCACCTTATTTTCTGCACAATAAACCTTTAACAAGTTCTTCCATTTACTTAACATTTACCCTTCAGTGTATGTTTGCCTTTCTCTGTTGGATGACTGTTTTACACTTACATTTGCACATTATTATATACACACACACATACACAAAAAATGAAATCAACCATTGCAATTTGTTTATTTTTCCTACACATTTTCTTGAATAAATAAATGATTGGTATTAATAAGGTATTACACAAGCACACATATATATATATATATATATATATATATATGACAACTAGTGATGAGCTGAAGCACCTTGGGTTTGGTTTGGCAGGAGTTTGGTGAACTTTGATGACCCCGAACCCCATTGAAATCAATAGGATCCAAATCTGTCAAATTAAAATGTCCATTTTCTGGCCGAATAGGCAAGGGGGTGTCATAAATCCTAATGAGAGATGGTCATTGCCCTGGGAAACATGTACCAGTGCAAAAACTTAAAAAAAAAAAAAAATCAATGCCAGCAGGAGAAATGCTATTTTAATATTGACATTTACAAAGGAATGCGTTTTAAAATAGCCAGCAAATGACTTTGCCAACTGTGATTGACAGTTGCTTGGTTTTTAAAAAAGAAAGCACACAGAACCCCCAAAGGTCTGCTATGTATTTTGGGGGACATTTGGAGGAGTTTGGAGTCCCCCCTAAAATACATACCAGAACTTTTGAGCCTGGAATATATTTTAAGGGGGTACCTCACAAAAAAAAGTTGGGTCTGGTACAGATTTTAAGGGAATCTCCATACAAAAAAACAAAAAAAGTGTGGGCTCCCTTAAAAATACATACCATATCTATAATATAAAAATGTATCCTGATTGGCCTGGAAAGCAGGTGGGAAGAGTGTGCAGCCCCCCTCCTAAATTATACTAGGCCACATGCCTTCAACATGTGGGGTGCCTTGCCAGGGGGGACCCCCTAGAAAAGTACCTTCTCCCCATGTTGATGAGAACAAGGGGAGAAGGTAGAACCCTTGCCCAGTTGTTGGGGTGTTCTGTAGGCTGAGGGTATATTGAAATCTGGAAGCTCTCTTTACCAATAAGGCGACACTTAGATACTGCTCCCCATGAGAATGAGTAGAAGTACTGTACAGAGTAACCCTATCTGTTCACAAAAAAAGTTATAACCTAGAAAAAAAGACACCCAAACATTTGACAATTCCTTTATTAAAGACCTGCAGGCGGGGGGTTTGTCAAAATCTGAAAGACCCCTTTAACAATAAGTGAGCATCAAAATACTACCCCCCCCCCCCATCTAAATAGGTAGGGGTTAACAGTACCCCTACTCATAAGAAAAAAAATCTGTAACCTATAAACAAAGACACCCAAATATTTGACAAGTCATTTATTTTTAAAAATAAAAATCCCCAAAAAGTCCCTTATTGCAAATCCATTGTCCATCACGTAGTTTAGAGATGCAGAGTCATATCAAACATGATGCTCGAAGGTCGACTACCCTCTGAGAGAAAAAAAATGTTGCCGCTGAGACATGTCTCGCTTGTCACCCACTAAATGAAAAGTTGGTGATTAATAGGTGTTATATACAAGGGAGCAAGGTCTTCTGGTGATGTCACTGACCATATATGGACATGACCATATATGCTTAATGAATTCACTGAGATTCCATCCCTTGTTTATATGATTGGGAATTATTGATTATGTATGTAAATGGGGCCAGTTATGTCACTAATTGTTAAGGACAAAACAATACCATTTTTTTTTTTAATGTGTTTTTCTTAGTTTCTGTTATATAATTTTAAAAATAAATAACTTTTCTCCATAAATTTAGGTCAAAATGTTCAGACAGTCCCTGAGTTGCAAATGGGTTAGGGACTGCAGGTTTGTTCTTAAGCCAGATTTGTTTGTAAGTCGGGAGTGCAAGCGCAGAATGGCAGAGACAATGTTTTCCGATGTTCTGTCAAGTAGCCCTGCATGCCCAAATATTGTTTTCCAATGTGCCCACCGCTGTTCGTAATTAGGAGTCGTTCGCAAGTCGGAGGTTCATAACTCAGGGACTCCCTGTATTCTGTTACTTTTCTTTGGTGAAAATAACCCAAATCAGTGTTTATTATTTAGTCTGTAGGAAAGTTATAGAGTCCACAAACAATGGTATATATTTCTGAAAATTGATTGATCCTGATGCACTGACTGCCTTATGCTATGTACACACGATCGGACATTTCGACAACAAAACCTTGGATTTTTTTCCAATGGCTTAAACTTGTCTTGCATACACACGGTCACACAAATGTTGTCGGAAATTCCGAACGCCAAGAACACGTTGACTTGCAACACGTACAACGAGCCGAGAAAAAGGAAGTTCAATAGCCAGTGCGGCTTTTCTGCTTGATTCCGAGCATGCATGGACTTTTGTGCATCGGAATTGTGTACACACGCTCAATTTCCCACAACAAGTCTTGTTGTTGGAAAATTTGAGAACCCGCTCTCAAACATTTGTTGGCAGAAATTCCAACAACAAATGTTCTATGGAGCATACACACGGTTGGAATTTCCAACAACAAGCTCACATCCTACATTTGTTGTCAGAAAATCCTATCGTGTGTACGGCCCATAACTAATTTCTTGAGGCCCCAAAACTCCAGGACAGTACACATATTTCCCAAATTACCCATTTTTTTGAAAGTAGATAGTCCAAGTGTTTAGTAAGAGGCATGGCAAGTTTTTTGAATTTGTAATTTTTTGTCACAATTTTTTGAAAAATTAATAAATAAAAAAATTCACAATTTGTTTTTTTACATACTGTCACCAGTGTGGAACAGCATTATCATATAACTGGTGTGGTGGTGATTAGGGACACTTACTGGTGAAAGTATGTAAAAAAAGTTTTTTTATTGATTTTTTTTTCTGTGACCAGAGCAATGCAGTGTTACCATAGTAACACTGTAATGCTCTGTAAAATTGATTAGGATTTTACACATTATGATTGCTTATACCAATGAATTTAATTGGTACAAGCAACCATTGTTTACTGAATGAAACTGATTCATTCAGTGTAATTTGTTGTGATTAGCTGTGATTGGCCAAAGCAATCACATGGTACAGATAGGCTGTGAATGACCAGGTCTGTACCATGTGATCACTGTGACCAATCACAGCTAGCAACACAATTGTATACAATGGATGGCATAAAAAGGAAGCCATCCATTGTTTACAAGTGTCATGTAATCTGCTGTGATTGGTCACAATGGCAGTAGGCCAGTATAGTGATCAGTCAATGACTGTGTCCAGTGGACACAGCAAGTGACGGATCACACCGCTGTGCAGCCCCTTCTGACAGGATGTCATATGACAGCCACTCAGAAGGAGTAAAGTCTTGCCCGGCAATCAATATGCTATAGGCTGGGCAGGACAGTATTAAATACCACCAAAAGAAAGCTCTATTTGTGTGAAAAAAATATAACATTTTCTTATGGGTACAGTGTTGCATAATCACAGAATTGTCATTTAAAGTGTGACAGTGCTGAAAATTGGCCTGGGCAGGAAGGGGGTAAAAGTGCCCGCTATTGAACTGGTTTATCATGAGAAATAGAGGCCAAAATGTATACACAACTGAAGGAACCACCCCTGAACAGGGGTAAGGGTTTTTAACACCATCTGTCTTCTACATATAATACTGTTTGAACATCTCTATCGCAGCAATTTGACAACAAGTTACATCTTTAGCCATGTAAATCAAGGAATTAGCAACTATGAAGGCTTCCTGTCATAAAGGGTAGGACTATGTAACTAGAACAGGGTGGTTCCTCAATGTTCACACATCCAATCATGCTCTTAGACAATCAACATTTATGGTGAATGTATTAAAGTGGAGCTCCACCCAAAAGGGTAAGCTCTGGTTGTTCGAGCCCTCCCTCCTACACTGCCACATTTTGCACTTTTTTGGGGGGAGAGGTTGAGCAGGTACCTGGTTTTGACAGGTACCCACTCCCACTTCCTGGTAAGATCGCCACATGGCGATCTGCGACATGTCCACCCCCTCCTTCTTCCCCCGCTGCCTTCTGGGACATGTGTGTGTCCCATAAGATGACAGGACCATTCGGAAAGCACATCGTGACTCGTGCATGCGCAGTAGGAAACCGGATGTGAAGCCTGAAGGTTTCACTGCCGGTTTCCCTTACTTGCAATACCGTCGTCTGTACCCAAAGCCGATGGAAAAAATCGGTTTGGGGTTCCAGCATCTCAGGATCCCTGGACAGGTAAGTATCCTTATATTAAAAGTTAGCAGCTACAGAATTTTTCAGGCTGGAACTCTGATTTAAGGTGCCTGAGCTACCTGTGTGGATGTAAATGCTGGGGTACCTTTTTGACACGTAGCATACACAAGCTACAAAACATTACAGAACTTGTCCAGTCAAATGGATCCAGTTAACCTGGATAAATAAAAACACTTCACAAGGATACTTTTTAAAGTATGGCATAGTGTTTTAACACTGTTTACCCATCTTGTCTGTTTTTTTCTGTTTAATTTCTATGGGTAATTTTAAATAGCAAAACTGTATTGTTTGGATTTAGATGTAAACAAAGAATTAGTTGTTTTTGGTGATTATCTTGTTGATCTGAAAAAAAAAAAAACATTTATTCTAATAAAAATTAGATGATTATTATCAAATTCTAACTAGTTAATCTCCAAAGCCAGTTTGACTTTTCAGACATGAACAAATACCTTGCCATGCAAGATAAATAAGAAAATATTTAGTTAAATTCTGAATCAAAAACAAAGAAAAGAAAAATGCTGGATTCCTAAAAGTCTTAAACAAAATAAATAGCAGCTGTCACAATACAAGGCATATCATCATATACAGTAAACACAAAAGTATGGTACTTAATATACAGTATATCACAAATATAGTGCAGTATAATACAGCTATGTTGAAAAGTGAAAACAATATGTGTCACAATAGAAAATTATAAAGTCCCATGCAAAAAGAAGATTAATAAATCCCATACAAGAAAGTCCCAAGTGACTGATGATCTATTGGCACAGTGAAAAGGTGCATCTCCAAAAGAACAGATTTCCAAATCCCAAACACACCACAGTGGAAGTAAGATGGAGGCGTACCAGATAATATTGACCCTCATTAAAGAGAAGTTATAAAAGCATTTGTGGATATATCCTGGCTTTACAGGACATCTGGTTCACTCACTTCAATACATCAGAGCAATCTGTATCTCAAAATGTACCTGCATGCCCTGAACATTTGGGCTCCATATATCGACATTCCCATGAAAAGAGAAAACGCTCTCCATAGTGTGAATTGATTAAAACAATGTAATTTATTAAAATGATTACACTTACAATTATGTAGTATAAGCAGGCATATGAAGCAAAACAAGTTCTGGTCTTTCCCACTAGCAAGATGGCCGTGGCTGGTTGGTGCATGTGCAGTGGCCTGTGTTCTGGCTCCACCAGAATGTCGATATATGGAGGTGAAACTGAGGTCCTGTAAAGCCAGTGTATATCTACACATGCTTTTATGACTTCTCTTTAATGAGGGTCAATATTATCTGGTAAACATCCATCTTACCTCCACTGTGTTGACTCATTGGGATTTGGAAATATGTTCCTTCAGAGATACACCTTTTCAATGTGTGAATAGATCACCAGTCACTTGGGACTTTCTTGTATGGGATTTATTAATCCTCTTTTTGCATGGGACTTTTTAATTTTCTATTGTGACACATATTGTTTTCAATTTTCTTTTTAACATGGATGTATTATACTGCACTATATTTATGTTATACAGTATATTAAGCGCTGTACTTTTGTGTTTATATGTTTAGTAAGAAGGGACAAACAAGGATTTTGCTGGTGTTGTGCTTTAAATAGTCATATAAGGTTATACACTATGTATTTAAAGGCAAATAGAACTAAAATAATGAAAAAAAGTTTTTGTTTATTTCCAGTTTGACCAGTAGCCATTTTAAAAGTGTTGCTCCAAATAAAAATATATTGTAAGAACAGCCATTCTGGCAGATTATTATCACTCTTTGTTATCATCATAACTTTGGGCAGCTAGTAGTGCAGTGCGTGTGCACATTAGACCTCTGGTGCTACAGGCACTAGATGCCTCGACTGTCCCTTTCTCTCTTATCTTTGCAAGCTCAAAATTCACTTCAGCAAACAGTGTGCATCCAATAAGTGTCCCCAACCATGTGGCTGTGGCTGTCACATCCAGCAGCTGAAGTCTTGCCTAATCTTTTGCAAATGTGCCCCTTACTGTGCAACCCCCTTCTGTCTTTTACTTTTTATTGTAGCCCAGGTTCCTGATAACATTGTGACTCATGGTTTATTTATTTATTTTGCCGCTCAAGCTTGATTACTATGGAGAGTATTGTGGGTGATGCTGCAGCCACTGCAGGAGTGCAAGCAAGGGATGGAGCTCATCCCAGCTCCTGTAGTCACTGGAAGGAAGAAAGGAAAGATCCCTGGTGCTGCACATCCACAGAGTCCTATGGTGGTATGAGAGAGACAACCTCAGCCTGGGCTCCCCCCAGGTCACGCCCCAACGAGTTTCACTCCATCCCCCCTTAAACTTAGTCATGGGGACCATGATTAAGCTCTGGGGGCGGAGTGAAATGTGTTGGGGTGTGGCCTGAATGGAGCCCAGGCTGAGGTTGTCCCTCTCGTACCACCACAGGATTCCGTGGATGTGCAGCACCAGGGATCATTCCTCTCTTCCTTCCAGTTCCTGTCAATTTTACCTGAAGAGGCACCGCCAATGTGATGATGATGAAATGACAATGTAATGGGGAGGAAAATCGGCTTCCCAGCTCTCACATGACAATGGGGTAACATAGACACTCCCTCTAGGCTCTGACAATAATCAACACTGGGTATTTTAATGGTGGCTGTGTCAGAAGAAGGAGTAGTGGGATATTATAGCTGAAGATATGAGTACTCTCACTGGGCAAAATTACGGTGTCTCTATAATGTGTGTTGTTTTGTACTTTGACATTGGGCTAAAGAAGCCCATTCATTCTGCATAGGTTACCAAAAAACACACTGCACAAACAATACACAAACAATAAAACAATTTTTATGAAGTGAACCACAACCAGATGCTCTATTTAGGATCCCTGACTCTGTTATTCTCATTGCAATCTTTTATTAAAAACAGGCAGCAAAAGAGGTTTATACTGTGTATGTATGTATGTATATATATATATATATATATATATATATATATATATATATATATATATATATATCATTTTTTCCCCCTTATTGGAACCTATTAAGACCATAAGCTTTAAGCATAAGAGTAAAAGGAGAATTAGGAAAAAAAAGTACAGGTATACCCCACTTTTAAGTACGCAATGGAGTTTATTTACTAAAGCTGGAAAGTGCAAAATCAGGCTCACTTCTGCATAGAAACCAATCAGCTTCCAGGTTTTATTACCAAAGCTTAATTGAACAAGCTGGGGTCTAGAAGCGCATTGGTTTCTATGCAGAAATGAGCCTGATTTTGCACTTTCCAGCTTTAGTAAATAAACCCCATTGTGTACTTAAAAGTTGGGTATGCCTGTAATGTAAGCTGCATTACTGCATTAGAATAGCTAGTACCCAGTATTTTCATACTGGTGCTGCACATCATATACTTGCTTTTTTTTTTCCAGATTTAATTCTTGAGGGAACAATAGGATGTGGGATATGTTTGAATTTTTCTGAAATTTAGCAACTGTTAGTATCAGTTGGACCCCAAAACAGTATGTGTTTTTATACAAACAGGGTTTTTGTACGGATACTGTGTTTGTGAATATCTGCCTTAGCAGTAGTATATATTTTAAATCTCTATAAAAAGCCTAAAGCTTGTCATGGAGAAATAGTATATGCCTCATTACATTCTTTTTACTGTATATGTATTACTTATTCAAAAAGAAAATATCTGTACAGCAATATTTTTTCTTCACTAAAGACCCCTATGAAGGTACCTCATTACATGACACCAACATAAATACAGTAAGTAATAGGTATTGTTTATCCAATTCAATTAAGAAGCAAATGTAGCAGCATCTGTCTTTATATGTTCTGTTCCAGTGAGGTTTTTTTTTGTTTTGTTTTTTGATGATCATTCATGTTTATTTTCAGTAAGCAGAGGCTACTTCTACATAATCTTAAAGTGTAATCTCATTTTTTTTTCAAATCCATTTGTTCATTCATGCCCCATTTACCTTTATTTCTCATTTAACTTAACTACTGTATGCATTTTCAGCTTTCTCTAGGGTGTGATAGAAGAATAGCTTTAGATTCTAATAAAGTCTATTACTTTCTGCTTTAATGGTTCTCACTATTATTCACACTGTATTTACCTTTTAGAACAATCAATTAAAATGTTCTATTGTACAAATTGTTCTTCCAAATAAAGATCAAATGCAGAAAATAGAGATGCTTCTACTACAAGAATGACCTCAGATTCACAAAATCTTCTACCATGATTGATCTCATAACAAAAATATCTGCCATAGTTTGTGAATTTACCCTGATCCAGTTTAAGACCAGAGGTCATTATTACCTAAATGCCTAGGCATTTATTTTTACAATAAAGTTTATTTACCAAATCAGAGTACACTGATTCACATTTTTTAAAGCAATCGTGTACAAAGGACTGAGATAAACACAAAGCAGTGCACAGTATGACAGAATTACCACTGAATTAGTGTCATTCTTTTCTTTGTTCAATTTTTGTAAATGTAAAACTATCAAATTCAAAATCAAATCAAATTTAGAAAAACAGCCCCTGACTTTACTAGTTAATCTGCTTTGGGGCAACATTTCCATCCAAGATCCCAGTAGATGTCCAATCAAGACAATAGTTTTCCTGGTGTAAAAGAGAAGCAATCTTACAAAATGTGTTTATCTGTCCCAAGGTTCTATACTAAACACACTCATAAGACACCAAGAGTTCCAAGCATAAAGTGATAAACAAAAAGAACCAAGTTCAGTAACTTGGAAACAGAACATCTTAATTTTGGGGCGTTCCCAAACCATCTGCAGCCTGATGTTTGTGATAAAGAGAAGATTATCTCTTATCTATTTTAAACAGCCGGACAGGGGTGAAGTAAGTTCTATGTTGCACGCTGCCTAAAAACCCCAACGTGGGGGAATCCTTTCCTTTTTTGTTACCCTTTAGGGGTGAGCAGCACTCTCTTTACCCTCGGTTATGTGTCTTTTCTTTGTCGAAGTAAGTTCTATGTTAATTTTGTAGATTTATAAGTTTGTCTTTAAATTTCTTTCCACAGTACAGAAATAAAAGTCAGAAATTGACCGAATCCTGTTCAGGCATTTTTCAAAACCATTGGTCCCTAATGTGAGACAATCCAGACATACCCCAGCCTAAAAAGGTACTGTAAAATCTAGAGACCAGTTGTGAGTGATTGGATTAGAGCAATTACTTTACCACTATCAATAGCTAAAATAGTACACCTTGCAACCCTTACTCAGCTTTTGCTTCATGCCTTAGCTGAAGGTACTGAAATTGACAGTTATTAGGTATTGACCATTCTTGTTTTAATGCAGAAAATAACTTATGCACTAAAGATATTTGGATTTTGCCTGTTCATATCTTTACATGCACCAGATACAAAAAAAACATAGAAACAATGACACAACAAAAACTATTTTCAAGAGACTTTTCAGGTGCTACAGTGATGACAATATGCGTTTTATAAAAACATATATTGTATGTATTGCATGAATTCTGTTAATAAATTGTGGTACATTTTAACTAATTATGACCAACTCATAAAATATTTAAAATTCACATATAATTTGGTATTCATTCCAGTTTGAAACCAAATTACACAATCAACACTTCACTCCTGTACTCCCACATACCACTGCATAACTTATTCACCATTTATCACACAGTGACTTCAGTCACAGAATTACACTAGATAGTCTAATGGAAAGTGGGTAACTCTCTCCATTGGTTCACAGACTGTGATGTTGTCTTCAGGAGATGCAGTGAATGAATCTATTAATCCTGTAAATATCACAAATATTGACACTGTATGGGCTCCTGTAGAACATGGTGAACTTGGTTCTATGTGAGGAGGTGTTAGAAATGGGAATTTGATATTTGTGTCTACCCTGCTTGTTGGAGGATAGAGTATCTGTCAAGTGAGGCATTATGCATATATTGTTCTTTTCCTCCTATAGATTTAACAACTCCTTTGTCAGTTATGTGGTCATTTACAGTGTTCTATCAGTCAGTTCAAGCTTGGTATTTTTGCTCAATTGACAAGCTTCTCTTAAAATGGAAATGTCTGAGGTAGACTGGGTTGCTAACGATTGAATAATTAGAATGATATAGGAAATGGAAGTTTCTATCAATATATATTTACCCTTACCAAGGTTTGTTGCCCTGTAGGCGACTACTGGAATATCGCATTAATGAATACCCAATGAATGTGCCTAAGGATTTGTATCCATTTAGGGGAGGGACCAGGGTTGTGTTATTTTAGACATTTAAGGGAATAGCAGAGTGTCCCTCTATGTATGATTAACAGTATAGATCATGCAGAAGGTTGCCTATATCTTTATTCTTGATTTACTTTATAAAGTTGTTGAGACACTGTGGCTAATTGAAAGCATCTGAGAGAGGTGTGGTGGGGTGAGGTTAGAAAGAAACCCAGGGGTACTAGAAGTATTTATAGAGTGTTACTGGAGAACAGTGATAAACTGTGTGTGACATTTCATATATTGTATATTTGTTTATTGTTGGAGTGACACAAACTGCACCAAGTAGTGTATTTAGGAAAGAAAGACCCAAAGAAGAAACACATATAGGACACTGTGAAGAAATGCCAATATGGAATAGTTATTGCATAAATACTATATAAAAACATGTTATAATTGCTTGGTCAGCTCATATCCCCTCAGGTTCTCCTATTAATTTCTTCCAACCATCCAGTCACTGACATTTTGGTATTACCTGGGGAATTGGCCTATTACCAATTTTTACACAGTGAATATTATATTGAAGTTATTGTTATTAATTATTCATGATATTTGATTTAATTTGTAGATGCTGTCACTGCATAAAGAAGCAGACATCATTGTCTGTGAAAAGGCATCAAGAGTAGAATGTCACCAGCTTTCCACTAGACAAGCTAATGTAATTGTGTGACTTAAGCAAAAGTAGTATTTTGTGATGATAAATGTTGTATTTTGTAATGTTATCTAGTGGTATGTGTGGGGGACTCTTAGGCAGGAGCAAAGTGTTCATTGTGTAGTCTGGTTGCAAGCTAGAATGTATACCAAATTTCATGTGAATTTGGAATATTTCAAGAGTTGATCATAACTAGCCATGATTTTTAACAGAATTATGATTATATAAAACATATGGTTTTTAAGGAAACCACGGACAAGCTCTTTTCACAAATACTGTGTCCCTACCTAACATACCTAGGGCCCTTCAACAAGCATTGGACATCCCGATCACTGACAAAGAAGTAGTGAAGGCTATTAAAATGCTAACACTACTTTAGGCTCCTTTCACACTTGTACGACTCCAAAGTTGTGGAGACTTTGGAGTGCAAGTTAGATGCAACTTTGGTGCAACTTGGATACAACTTTGGTTTTGACCAATGATAATGGACAACTGCTGGAAAACTGCTGCATAACTGTTGCATCGTATAACATTCTTGTAGGACTTTCATGCAACTTCTGAGGGTTAACATTGAATTCTATGGCCCTCAAGTTCCATGAAAGTTGGACCAAAGTAGTGCATGAACTACTTTGAAGTTGCTGCAACTTTAAGTCGTGCATATATGAATGGTTGTTATTGGAATACATGGGGAATGACTTGTCATGCAAAGTTGATGTCCAAAATTGCAGGACAAGTCGCACAAGTGTGAATGGAACACTTTGTTGGATTTAGATAATCCTCTGGTTCCGTGGGGGTTAATATGAGTGCTGGTACTGTCACAGGTACTTGTCAAGACTATGACCACCCTTCCCACTCCCCTCCTCCACTCATAGAAGCTGCATTTTATAGCTTTCATTAATGAAAATTTATCTTTGAATGAAAAACAGGTAGATGAATGAAAGGTCCCTTCTTCCACTCATTCTGCGCTTTTTACTAATGGAGGCTTTAGTACAGCTTTTATGAATAGAGGAAGGGGGCAAAAAGGGTGCGGGGGAGGCAAAGTCAGAATTCTTGACAAGTGCCTGTGACAGGTCCAGCACTTGTATTGACTCCAGCAGCATACAAAAAATTTGGCTGCAGGGGTATGGGGGGGGGGGGGGTGGCTTCAGATTTTAACTAGGCCGGCCAGCACTTCTCTTAAATGTAGGTACTGTCTCTTGTGCTGATTTTTTAAAAATAAATTTATGTTAACTAAACTTAGGCTTTAAAAACGGTTCCTTTAGGATTCCTACTATAAGTGCTCTATGGACATTTTTACATTTCTCCTGCGACAAGCATTTAATGACCTTCATGAAAACCAGTCCCTCTGCCCAGAATCTCAATGATACCAAAAACCCAACTCCGACGATACCAACTGGTCAAACTACAGACCGATATCCCTCCTAAACATGAACATTACATTCTAGATAAGATTTCTGCCACCAGGCTGAACCAAGGCATCAGAGGCCTCATTCATCTAAACCAAGTAGCCTTAATGCCCATTAGGCATGCCAGTGATAATATCTGCAAGCTTGCTCTCTTGATCGAGGCATCCAAAAAGAGGAAGGGTCGACTTATTCTCCTTTTGCTCAATATACGTAAGGGCTTTGTCACTGTGTCCTGGCCCTATTTGTTCTTTATACTGGAGAAGTGGGGCTTTTGCCACAAGTTTCATCTGTGGATCCTGGATTTAAAAAAACCCTTTCTGCATACGTCAAATAAGTGGGCTTTAAATATTCCATATTCATCATGCCGAGTACCAGACATGGCTGTCCCCTGTTACCATTTTATTCACCTTGGCTATTGAATTGAACCCCTGGCGCACCTGATGTGGTAATTCCCAGACATCTCTGGCCTTACATTAGAAACCCACCAATTGAAGTTAAAACCCCTTTGCAGATGATTCGGACTGATGCCCAAACTAGACAAGATTTTGACACAGTTTGCTTGATCTCCGGCTTGCAGGTTAACCAGGCAGTCAAAAGCCCTGAATATTTCACTCCCCTAAATAACTCTATACGCTTCAGCAAAATTTTAAATACCAATTGAAGCCCCCTAGGCGCAGGTCTAATGCCCTGTCCACATGGTCGGAAATTCCGACGGAAAAGGTTCGCCCGGGTTATGTTGTCGGAAAATCCAATCGTGTGTGGGCTCCATCTGACTTTTTCTGTCGGAAATTCAGACGGAAAAAATTTGAGGGCAGGATCTAAAACTTTCCGACAAAAATATCCGACTTTTTCTGATCGTTTTTAGAGAATTCCGACGGACAAAGTGCCACGCATGCTCAGATCAAATTACGAGACCAAAGCTATTGGCTACTAGCCTCTACGTAGTTCCCTCGTATGCAATGAACGTCTCCACGTTCCAAACAATTCGATTTTCCAACAACTTTATCTGACCGTGTGTATGCAACACCAGTTTTAGACAAAATCCGTCGGAAAAAAATCCAATGGATTTTGTTGTCGGAATGTCTGACCGTGTGTACAAGGCATAAGAATGTTGTGATCCTCTCCATTCTACTCCTTCTCCACCTGACTGTTCCCACGTTGCCCTATTCCCCACCTTTTGAAGTTCTCTCATTTTAAATGACTTTAGCAAAACCTCCAGTGCCCTTACAACACTTGTATCTCCATCCGTCCTTCCACTTTCCGAACGTGCAGACTTGCCCACACACGCCCGGACATGTAGTAAAGTCCATTCATTTAGAACGTGACTCCAGGTAGACGGGACTAGCGAAGGAAGTCAATGCCGCTGCCTCGATCGGGGAGATTGACAACTCGCTAGCCCCGTCACCTGGTATGGATTTCGGGGAACAAAAAACGGCAGGGGGGTCCCCCAAATCCATATCAGACCCTTATCTTAGGACGCAGCCTGAGCAGTCAGGAAAGGGGGTGGGGACGAGCGAGCGCCCCCCCTCCTGAGCCGTACCAGGCCGCGTGCCCTCAACATGGGGGGGTGCTTTGGGGCAAGGGGGCCCTGCGGCCCCCCCCACCCAAAAGCACCTTGTTTCCCATGTTGATGAGGACAAGGGCCTCTTCCCGACAACCCTGGCCATTGGTGGCCCAGATTCCGGCCCCACACCCTATGTGAATGAGTATGGGGTACGATGTACCCCTACCCATTCATCTGGTGAAAAAAAGTGTAAATAAAAAACACAACACAAGTTTTTAAAATACTTTATTACACAGCTCCGGGGGTCTTCTTCTGTCTTGGGGGGTCTTCTCGCCGGACTCCTCCTCTATATTCTGCTAGATCTTTTACTAGCGGAGGACCCTGGCTTTCTCCTTCGTCACCGCCACCGTCCGGGGGTCTTGTTCCGACTTCGGGGGTCTTGTGCTGCTCTTCGGTTCTTCTTGCCGGGCCTCCGCTTTCTTCTTGCAGCTCTTTTACTAGCGTTGGCCCGGTCTTCTGTCGCCATCGCTGTCCCAACCACCTTCTGCTTCTGCGGAAGATAGAAGAAGACCCCCGTAGCTGTGTAATAAAGTATTTTAAAAACTTGTGTTGTGTTTTTTATTTACACTTTTTTCACCAGGTGAATGGCATGGCCCCCCTTTTCCCCAAGGCACCCCCCCATGTTGAGGGCACGCGGCCTGGTATGGCTCAGGAGGGGGGCGCACAAATAAGGGTCTGATATGGATTTTGGGGGGCCCCCATGTCGTTTTTTCGGCGTAGGGATCCCCTTTAAATCCATACCAGGCGACGGGGCTAGCAAGGTGTCAATCTCGCCGATCGAGGCGGCGACATTGACTTCCTTCGCTAGTCCCGTCTACCTGGAGTTACTCCGTGTGTCGGCAAGTCTGTTCATTTCAAAAGTCCCGCGGACTAGCACACAGACAGCCAGATTGTCCACCGGACTACCGCGTCCGCCAAATAATTTTGAGTCAAAACTTCTTTCTAAGTCCGCCGGATTTTTGGTAAGAAAAAGTCCGCCGGAGCCCACACACGGTCGGATTGTCTGGCGGACTCTAGTCGGGTGGAAAAATCCACCAGTCCGATCGTGTGTACGGGGCATCCTCATTTTCTGTGTCATCTGCTCATTTATAGAGCACCATATGATCACTTAACCAATAAGGACATTTTGCTTACGTTTAAGACCTGGAGGGGGTATCAGTGAATAGGATTATAGGAAGTGGTGATCCTAAAGTACCCTTGATAAATAAGTAATATGAGGGTGTCGCGGACACTGGCTGCAAGAACCTTTTTCTGTCCACATTCACCCTGTTATTGCTATATTAATCTTTTTTGTTACATTTTTGAGAGACTGTTTTCTTGGACTCTCCCAAAGACTATTCTTGGTTGTTAATTTTGAACAATACATGATCCTTGAAAGAGCTGATCACCATGATCTGCGGAGACGGATTGTCCGGTCACCTAGGCTGCCTTAAGTGCTGTGTTAATTAACATGTTAATTATATAATTGTCTTTTAAGTTGTTCCTAGAGGGGGGGGGGAGTATCCATGAGCCAGCCCTACCTCATTATCTAACCCCTTGTGTTAAACGTGTTTTAAAAGGCTGTATTCTGTCCAATAAATCATTCAAGATTCTACTAGCTATTTTCGGCTAGACTTGTATTCAATGCAGCTATAATAATATATCTCTCTGATGGTCAGACTGGAGGAAGCGGTTTTACTGATGGAAGCACTGAGCAAAGTGGGGGGTAGGATCCGTCACAGAGGGATTATTTGCAGTAAGTCTGGCATAGCCAGTCTTGACAACATGTGGGAAAATGGCATTAATACTCTCTTTTATCAGGGTGTTTCCAGAGCCGTACTTTCATTATAGTACTGGTGCATGCCCCATCATGTAATAATGATGGATAGATTTGAATATTCCAAAACCAAGCTTGGGGTCAATCAAACTATTGGCAATATAGATGAGTTTTGCATACAGGCATATAATTTGACTATTTGGCTATTTCAAGGGGAGGGATTTACAAATTGTCATCCTGAACATTCAAATGAAAGAATATCAAGTCAGCCTTGAGAGTCTATTTTCACATCAAGGATTTTTAGATGCAAGATGCAAAATAGAAAGAAGGAGGGGGTGGCATTAACGGTGTGTGCTATGAAGGACTTTTAAGAGCTGTGACTCTAGAACCATGCTATGAGGGGCTTTTAAGAACTATGATTTTGGAGCCAATCAGGTGTGTCCCTTTAAGGAGACTTATGTGGGGTTTGATACTAATGACCTCTTAATTTTAGAGTTAGGACCCCAGGAATTCCAGGTTAAGACTGGTTAGCATAGGCAGGTTATTACAAAGATGAGTGAACATGTTCCAATCTACTTAATGAAACCTAGTCATTAATCAAAGTAAAGTATAGTAGAGTAAAGCTGGCCATACAATGATTGAATTCAGCCAGTTTAGCAGGGAATGGGTTCTACCTCTGTCTATTCTAGCGCTGTCCCTGCTCGAACATGCTGTAAAACTTTTAATGATCAGCGTCTACTTATCAGTGTTTTTGGACAGCAGTGGGAGCTGCTGTCAGATTACAATATCCTGGAGGGATTTGTATGGATAAAGGAATGTGTTATTTGTATTTGTTTTTTTTTCATTCAGCCCGCTGGCTGAATAAAAAAAGAAAAAAGTATTGTGCATAGCCAGTTTTATTGTAAACAGGAACAAAAAAAGCCAGCTACAAAACTGAAAGACAATGGAATCCAGTGCCATCTTGTAGTAGAACCTATACTCAAGCAGTTATAAAAGTTTAAAGAAAAAAAAATCAACAACATCAGCAAAATGTTTGTGTTCTCTGACTAATAATATATTAGTGAGTGATATGCGTTGTACAAATGGTCAGACAGAGGGTTGCACGAACCCGAACTGTAAAGTACCAGACTTTTGGGTTTTTGGGTCCCGGACCCGAATAATTGACTGTATGTTCGGGTCCGGTGTTCGGCTATGTAATGGCGCATTTTTATTTTCAATAGATTTTTATTGAGTTCATCAAATTAACAAAGAAACACAGGAACAGGTAAAATATACATTGAAAGGCCCAAAGTGTAGGAGGTACAAACACAATTCACTAGAAAAGCAACAATATACAGTGGTCAACCGCCTGGCTCTGGCCCAGAGCCCGTCCGTGCCCCAATCTTGTGTGAGAGAGGAGGTGCACTCCCCCGCGGCACCCCTAAGGGGATCTAACTGTGCCAGGGAAGAGAGCCACCACCCCCAAGAAAGCATAGTGAGGAGGAAAAAAAGAAGGGGATCGGGGCCAGACCCAAGTCGTAGTAGATCAACAAACATTTGCACAGTGTGTTGAAAAAATTGTGAAGATGGTCGTCTCAGGATCAGACTGGGAGAACCAATAGGCTTCAGAGACCGCTCCTGTAGCGTAAACAATGAGTGTGTCGTGACCGTGTCTTCGTGTAAAGGACATATATGCACCATGTTTGGCGGCAGTGACCAGAGATCCCAATTATCCGCTGCGAACCAACCATGGGAGATCGTATGCATAGATGACAGCGGATAAAAATGAAAAGTCAAAAAAAAATGCAAATAAAAAGAAAAACGTCAGACAAAAAATAAAAATAAAATAAAAAATTCCGTGTGTTTGGTAGTCAATGGTCAAATCAATCAATCCTGCCTTGGTGCCTCCAGTGCTCCCAGCAGATAGGAGATATGGCCTAGTCCTTCAAAAGCGAGACAAATCTTAAAAAAGGGAATGGACGTTTGGCCTGTGTCGTAAGCATGGAATGCATATGAGATAAAATAAAAACTAAACCCAAAAAAAAAAAAAAAAAGGGGACTAAACAAGAGATGAGCATAGGTCAAGAAGGAGATCAGAAGAGACAAAAGAGTGAGGATGAAAGGAAAGGAAAGAGACAGAGAGAGAGAGAGAGAGGAGAAGAAGAGGCAAGAAGAAGATCTTCAGTGACGGAGCATAACCCGCTGCCTTACTCAGCGCCTGGGGAAGTGGAGGTGGCTGGAATCAGGGAGATGTATTTAAGCCAGGGTTCCCAGATGGCTTCATGGTTGGGAACAGTGTCTAAAAGGATGCTAGTCATCTTTTCCTGGGCCATAATCCATGATATTTTTCTTTTAACTAGGGTGAAAGAAACAGAAGGCTGCTTCCAGGAGCGAGCAATGGTTAGTTTAGTGCCAAGTAGAATGAACATAATGAGGCGTTGAGTCAGTTTCGGTGTACCTGGGTGATGAAAGTTTAGAAGAGCTATTTGAGGAGTCTGGGGGATGGGCCTATCTGTAAGTTTCCTAATGATTTGGAAGACCTTATTCCAAAGTCCCCTGAGCTTGGGACAACTCCACCATGTGTGCAGCATCGACCCCACATGTCCACAATTTCGGAAACATAATGGAGATGCATTAGGGTAAATTTTCGCTATTCGGAGTGGAACGAGATACCACCTCATCAGTACTTTCAAATTAGCCTCAATCAGAGTTATGTTTAATAAGCCTTTGTAAGCAGAGGTTGATGCTTTATGCCATTCCCCCAGACTCCAGCTCTGGTCCAGGTCCCTTTCCCATTCCCTCATGTAGAGAGTTTTGGAGGATGCTGAGGCAAGTGATTGGTATATCACCGATATCCCTCCCCGCTGCTCCGTGGCCTGACCACACCACATCTCATACGCCGTAACTGTCAGGGAATTGGGCTTGGAGGACCCCAGAGAACGGACAAAATGAGAGATCTGATGGAGTCTGAACCTTTCCGTGTGGGGCATGTCCAGCTTTTTAGAGCAATGAATGGGTGTCAGGGGCCCCATAGAGCTGACAAAATGTCCAATTCTATAAAGCCCTCTATCCAGCCACCATTGAAACGCCTTAATGTCCATGCCCGGGGGGAAGAGCGGGTTTCGAAAGATATGTGAAAGCGGGTGCCAATGTGATATCAAAAGTGGGTTTCCATTAGCGTCTCTTGCTAATATGCCAAATACACATACAGATTCTATGTGTATTGGGGGGCCAGCATGGACCTGAATCCAAGTACCACCAGCTCAGGGGTCCCAGGCTTGCAGCTCAAAGAGCACTGTTCCCCCAAATGCCAGGGCCCATAATCGCAAGGTAATAGGCTCGCGTTCAGTCCCCTCCAACAGCCTGTGTCCCAGCCAGGTCTGTCACATTTCTCCCCTTTCGGCAGGAGACTAACTAAGTTTTTGGCAGGGCAGCCATAAAATAAAAGGAAGTCCAGGGTGCATTGGGGAACCGCCTGCCGTTCCATATGCACCCAGTCAGGGTGTGCTATTTTAGAGTAAATGACAGAAAGTTGAGACAATTGAGTTGCGTGGTAGTACCAGAGAAGGTTATGTAATCCAACCCCCCCCCTGAGCTCTGGAGCGATAGAGGGTCCCCTTCGCCACCCTGTGTCCCCTTGATCCCCAAACAAAATGTACTATCTTAGATTGGAATTTTCTAATCTGATCCCTAGGAATAGGGATGGGTAGGGACCTGAATAAGTATAAAATGCGTGGCAAAAGGGTCATCTTAACAGCGTTAACCCTACCCATCCAGGAGAGTCCAAGGTTATCCCATTGTCCAAGATCATTTCCCAGTTTGCGAAACATTGGAGGGAAATTAGCTGCATAGAGACTGTCTATAGAGGACGTTAGGTTAATCCCTAAATAAGGGATCGCCTTATCATGCCATTGAAATTGAAAGTTTTCTTTAAGTTGTGAGACCAAGCTGGTGGGTAAGTTTATGTTTAAGGCTAGAGATTTTGCATAATTAACCCAGAGACCAGTAACTTTACCAAAGTCATCGAGCACCTTGCAGATATTAGGAAGTGAAGTCAAAGGCGAAGTGACAAAAAGCAGCACGTCGTCCCCAAAATTTATGAGTTTGGGGCCCACAACTAACTCCGCAGATATCGGGGTTATCTCTTATGGCGATGGCTAGGGTCTCAATGACGATGGCAAAAATCAGTGGAGAAAGGGGACAACCCTGCCTCGTACCCTTGCGAATAGGGAAGGAGTCGGAGTAAAAGCCTTGCATTCTAATCTTTGCCTCCGGGGTGGCATATAGGGCCGTAATAATGTTAAGGAAGGATTGCCCGAAACCCCACCTCTGTAGGATAGGAGTCAGGAAAGACCAGGAGACAGTATCGAAAGCTTTCTTCAGATCTAATGAGAGTAGGAGCCCCGCCTGAGAAGGACCCCCATCCCAACCTGATTGAAGGAGGGAAACAATGTCAATCGCCCTCCTGATCTGATCCGGGCCCTGTCTCCCAGGTATAAAGCCAACCTGGTCCCTATGTATGTAAAGACTGATAAAAGAAGAGATCCTGTCTGCCAAGATTTTCGTCAAAATTTTTAGGTCATTGTTGATCAATGAGATAGGGCGGTAGTTAGTAGGACAACTAGAATCCTTGCCAGGCTTGGGAATAATTGTGATGAGGGCGGAGTTTAAGACATTGTCAAGCTGAGAGCCCGCTCGTAGTTGGTTATAGAATCTAGTTAGATAAGGAGTTAGGGTGGCCGAAAAATGTTTGTAATATGGAGTGGAAAAACCATCAGGGCCAGGGGCTGAGTCATTGCGGAGATTTTTAATAACTAAAGTTACTTCTTCAGCTGAGATCGATGAATCCAATTCAGCCCTGTGTTGATCTATGATCTTGGGTATGTTTAGTGAGTTGAGAAATGAGTTCCGAAAGGTAGGGGAGGAAACCTTTCCGTCATCACTATATAGGGAGCTATAAAAGTTGTGGAAGACCTCTAGGATCTTTTGAGGGTTTTGAGAGAGGGTACCATCATGAAGTCTAATTTTGGGTAAGGTGTGACATTTAATTTTAGGGGTCAGCCTGTTAGCTAGGAGGGAACCCGGCTTGTCCTTCTGATGATAAAACCTACTCCCTGCCCAGCGTAAACTCTTTTCCGCTAATGCTGTGAGTGCAAGATTCAGGGCAGTACGTGCCGTGTCAAGTTTGTTCGCCGTGGTTGGACAGGGGTTACGTTTGTGTAGTTTGCTTAACAGTTGAAATTCTTTATCTAATCGTGCCACATCTGTTTTACGAGCCCTATGAATCCTAGAGGCTATTTGGATAATTTTACCCCTAATAAAGGCCTTGTGCGCAGCCCATAGTGTAGTAGGAGAAATATTATTGACATCATTCAATAAAAAGTATTCCTGCAGTCCCTTTTCAATTTCAAGAGCATGAGCAGGATTACTAAGAATCGAGGCATTAAGTCTCCAATAAAACCCTTTACTGGGTCTTGACGATCTGTTCATGGTGAGCAGGAGCATGGAGTGGTCCGACCAGGCAGAGTCTTTAGTGACAGACCTATTTACCAGCGGTACGTGGGTAGACAGCATAAAGAAATGATCAATTCTTGCATAGGTGTTATGGGGGTGAGAAAAGTGTGTGTAGTCTCGTGCACGAGGATTTATTTCCCTCCACACGTCCACCAACCCCTGGTGAAAGATCTGTCTAGCAACATTGAGGCTCTGCCTGGTGGGACGGATACGGTCCCTGCCAGGCGGGTGGGACTTGTCCAGTCCTGCGTCAAAGGCAGTGTTAGAGTCGCCTCCATAAACCGTCAGGCCCTCGGTAAGCGGGTTCAAAGTGTGAAAGAGGTGTTTGAAAAATTTTGATTGTCCCCGGTTTGGAGAATAATAGGAGATAAATGAATAGAGTTGTTCATCAATGAAGCCTTTCACCAGCAAGAACCTGCCGTCCGGATCCTTAAACTCAGAGAGAAGAGAGAACTGAGTATTGCGGGAGAAAAATATGCCTACTCCTTTGGATTTGTTGTCAGAATTAGCCAGGTAGAATTTGGGGAATTTAGCGTGTATAAAGGATGGAGAGTATGATTTGGGGAAATGTGTCTCCTGGAGGAATAACACATCTATTTTACGGTCATGGTAGGACTGGAAAATTTTCCTGCGTTTAATGGGAGAATTGAGCCCCTGAACATTATGCGAAGCAATGCACAGGGAGGGGTGAGATGTGGCGTGGTCAGCCATGGAGCATAACAGAGGGCACAGCTAGTGATTCCCATTCACTTACCTTTAACTCAACAGGAATTAAACCTGGGGTTCAGACGAGCAGTATTCTCAGGGACAGCAGCCTCCATATTCCGGCAGGAGTACGAGCTCGCACGCATCACTGGAAGAAGAGAGTGATTAGTACAAGTAAGAGTGAATAGAAAAGAGCAAGAAAAGAAAAGCTTAGGGAGATCCCAAGAGTGGAAGCAAAAGAAAATCATCCAGTTCCGAAGGAGAAGAGTAGAAGGGAAAAACATAAAATAAAGAAAAAAAAAAAAAAAAAGAAATTTTTATAAAAAACCCGAAACAAACAAAAAAAATAAAAATAAATAAGTCAAAATAATTCAGAAAAAACGTTTTCACGTCCCCCAACCAGTGGGGAAGAATCCGACTCCGAGGGCAGAGGAAAATCTGCGACTCTGAGTACAGGAGGAGGTGCAGTGGTACCGCTCCGCTTGCGGCACTCCTAATTGTAAACACATGAATGCAAATTGAACAGGTAACGTCACTATAGGTAACTAGAATAAAACAAATCAATGAGGGTAAGCTAAATGAAGCAAAAGTACAACCGGTGGTCTAGGGGGAGCAAGGCCAACTAGATGGTAGGGAGCCATTCAGAGAACTAGGTAGGAGAGGGGGTGACTAGGCTCCTAAGTGGAAGTGGCATAAGGAACAGGGGTGTATTGCAGAGGGCGAGGAAGGAGGCCGACTACTTGATAGGCTGCAAGTGGATACCATATGGGGAGGAGAGGGGAAGCGGCCGTCCTCAAAAGATCAGCAAGTATAGTCATACAATGTCTTGTTACTTGGGGGAGGGTATAGGGGGGTATAACCGTGGCCAATGGGTGGAGGGAAGAACCAGAACGTCCAGGCAGTCCAGAGGAGTTTTGAGCTTGTCCATAAGCCGGAAAGAAGGGATCTGGCAGGAGGGTAGATCACAAATAAGTAGGTAATATGTGGAGAACCTGAAGGGTCTGTGGAGTTCAACAGTGGATAATGGGAAGGAACCTCAGGAAGTCAGAGGAGATGTGAGTCCATGTGGGCATTAATGCAAAACATGCCGAGTGGACCCAGCCCCTGTTAAGGGGATGTGGTAATAAAGAGGTCCAGATCAGTAGCTCAGGGAGGAAGTCCTTCTTTGGCCTTCTTAGTTTTAGGTTTCGACCATAGTGACGTGAGTGGGCTAGATGGAGGAGGTCGCTTAGTTAAGACGGAGGCTGAGGTTTGCATTGGAGAGGGTGGATCCGTAAAGATGAGGCCCAGTTTCTGTAGTAATTGTTCACCGTCCTGGAAGGAGGAGAATCTGAAGAGCTTGCCGTTATGCTCAAACTTCAAGCTGAAGGGAAAGAGCCACCAGTATTTGATGTTTCTTTGTGCAAGTATTGTCAAAAGAGGTTTAAGCGCCCGCCGTTTCTGAATCGTGTATGGCGAAATATCCGCGAAGAGTTGAACTGGGTGACCCATAATTTGGATTTGAGGGGATGAACGAGCTTTCCGCATGACTTCTTCTTTGACGTTATAGTAGTGTGGTTTGACCACAACATCTCGGGGTAGACCATCAGGACGAGGGGGTCCCAGAGCTCTATGCGCCAGATCAAGTTCCATTTTGTGTGTTCTGATATCAGGAATGAGGGATTTAATGAGGGAGTGCACCGCTTCAGGAATGTCAGTGATGGTCTCAGGCAGGCCTCTGATCCTAAAGTTAAGCCTTCTGGACCTATTTTCAAGGTCATCAATTTTGGCTATGGCAGTATCTAGCTGGTCATGTAAATCTTGGATACGATCGGTATTTTGATTGACTCTAGCGATCGTGGAATCCACTCTGTGCTCAACGGTTTCAATGCGGGTACCTAGCATCTGGAGGTCCATTTTAATGTCAGAAGTTATTCTGGCGGCATTCTGTGCTAATCCCTTATCCAACATTTCCGCAAATTTAGAAAACATCAGGGCCATATCTGGGTGCTGGAGGGTGTGAGATTCCACAGCTTGATGTGTTACAGGCTGACCAGGGGATGCTGCTGAGGAGGGGGACAACAGCATCTCATCCAGTGTGTGGTGAATGAGGGACACAGTGGTGGCTGGAGATAAAGGTCCCACAGTGGGTATGGTGTGAGGAACTCTGCCACATACCTCCTCATGAAGGGTGTTCCGCCATGGAGATGAGGGAGAATTGCCTGAGGAGATTGCCTCATGCAGCTGCCGTTCCGCCGCCATTTTGGATTATTAGGGCTCTGAGGAGAATGAAAATCGGGCTGCTAGGCTCCTCTGACACAGTCCCTGACAGCCAAAAATTGTGCCTGCAAGCAGTCTCTGCGTCCCAGGGTCGATGGGATCTATTTCTCTGGGGGTGTCCCGCTGTGGAGTGAGGGAAAAAAGCGCCTGAGGAGACAGCGCCTGAAGAGACAGCGGCCTTATCGCCGTCAGGTAAGATCAGCCCGAACAGGGCTTCCTAGCTTCCCCTCTCCTCTCTAAATGGCCGAAAAGTGTGCCCGCTGACTTCCCCCGTATTCCGGTCCTGCCGGGCGGCTAACTGAGTGACGTTGCTCCGTGCAGGGAGCGATGAGCGAGCGGAGCGGGACGGAGCTCCGAGATCAGGCGGCCATCTCGGTCTGCTCCGCGCATGCGCCTCCTAATGGCGCATTTTTAAAAGCTGCAGGGCAGCCAATCAACATTTGTTTAATTGGTGTGCCCTTAGAAGCCATCACAGCCATTCCTACTAATGGCATGGCTGTGATTGACCAGTGCAGCATGTGACCCAGCCTCTATATAAGCTAGAGGCACACAGCACAGCACGTCACTCTGCTTTAGACAATGTAGGGAAATGTTCCTGGCTGCTGTTGCTGTGAGGGAGAGAATTACATAATAGTAGTCAGTCCAGATTCATGAAATCTATTTAAATTAGTCAGCGATCTACATAGATTTAGTTGTGTGGGTGCAGTGCGCAAGATTTTTGTAGGTTTTGAGATACACCGTTTACATACTCTGGGTGTATTCTGCTATTGAAAAAACACATGCGGCAGCCTGGCACACATGAGCGATTACATGCTGCAGTGTCTCCGCAACGACCGCCGAGTTGCCCACATTTTAACTGGTGCTGATTACTCGTGGCCACCCTGCTAGATCCCCATTACAAGGACAACGTATTGTCCTTATTTACCTCACTGGAGCGTGATCGTAAGATGCGCGAGTACAAGCACACGCTGGTAGACGCGCTGCTGGTGGCATTCCTACCTGACAGCGGGGGTACGGTGGAAGCACAAGGTGAAGGCAGAGGAGGAGGAGGAGGTCGCCAACGCAGCCGGGGCACTGCCAGCACCTCCAGCGCCTCAGAAGGCAGGGTTAGCATGGCCGAAATGTGAAAAAGCTTTGTCAGCATGCCACAACAACCAGCACCACCAGCTGAGATGGAACGTCTTAGCAGGAGGCAGCATTTCACCAACATGGTGGAGCAGTATGTGTGCACACGCCTACATGTACTGAATGACGGGTCGGCCCCCTTCAACTTCTGGGTCTCCAAATTGGGCACATGGCCTGAGCTTGCCCTTTACGCCTTGGAGGTGCTGGCCTGCCCTGCAGCCAGTGTATTATCTGAACGTGTATTTAGCATGGCAAGGGGCGTTATTACAGACAAGCGCAGCCGCCTGTCCAGAGCCAATGTGGACAAGCTCAAGTTCATTAAAATGAACCAGGCATGGATCCCACAGGACTTGGCCGTACCTTGTGCAGAATAGACATGTATACCGGTGTTCAGACAAAAACTGTCCGGCCATCGGATAGTGTCCGGCCACTTACTGCGCAGGCGCAGCACTTGCGCAGTACGGAGGACAAGGAGATTTACAAACTCTCTGAAGATGAAAAGCGCCTGCGCAATGAGTTAAGGTATAAGCCCCACCATCCAAGTGGACATACGGTAGCACATAGTAGCAGGGCCCCTCACGGGCTCGCTTCGCTCGCCACGCTTCGGGCACGGCCTCGCTTGGCTCGGCTTCGGCGTCGGATGGTGTGGCTTGAACCTAGACTCACGGCGCAGGCGCCATTCGTCTTCGGAGATTTTAGAAATTCCCTTGTCCTACGTACTGAGCAAGCGCAGGGCGGACACTATCCGACGGGGGGACAGAATTCGACACATCACCGGCCTTACCCAGCCATTGTTGTATTTTTGAACCAGTGTTGGCTACCTCGTCCTCCTCCACCGCCGCTTCCACCTACACAGCCACATCCACCACCACCTCAACCTCCTACTCCATATGGACCTCGTCCTCCTAGGTCAAGATTATATTTTTTAATTTTTTTTATTTCAAAGTATTTTATTTTCCCACTAGCTTATGCATTAAATTGAATCATTTTTTCCAGAAAGGGCATATTCTGGGGCATTCCCACCATATGATAAAAGATAGGTGGGTATCAGCGCTAAAAACAGTATATATAAAAAAGGAATATAGCAAAGGAGTAGCAGCCAGCACAATTTGTTGATCATCAAACTCAGTAAATATAGTCCAATGTGCAGCGCTTAATAGTATTATAGTTCATTCTTTGCAGAAAAACGGTAAATATTATGCGATAATGAGAAGGAGAAACTTCCACCACTTCCAGACTGTGTAAAAAGAAGCACACGTCACCCAAGTGAGTCAGATCTGCTTACCAGAAGTCAGATATAGGTGAGCATCAAACCCAAAGTATGGATAGAAGCCGAGAAAAGACCAAGCTTTACGGGTGTCACTCTCCAACAGTATGGTCTCAAAATGGGTCCGGGGTAAGACAGCCAGATAAACTTCAGGTCACCGTAATCGAGTAATTTCACATGTCATGCAAAGCAAGGAGCAAAGCAAAAGCACATAGTGAAGCCCGTACAGGTAAAATAAAGATTTTTTATTTGTAGTACACTTACATTAATGAAGTCATAATACGGCATTGGATAAATACAATTTTCCACGTTCAGTAGCATGCTTGCATCAGCCAGCCTGACATGTTTCATCCAAGTCGGATATCATCAGAGGCATGGCTATGTGATGCAAGCATGCTCTATAAATAATGAACCCAGTGGAGAAGTCAGGTGCTGCATCACTTCTCATGACGCAGCAACTGTCTGCAAGGTATGTCAGTAGTGGAAAAGTACACCTGCACATCAAAATGTCATTCAGAGAACAAGATTACCATTATATCAGAGTGGAGCACATAATTATTGCACATCAAAGTGATTTTAAAACATTTATCCAAAGTTAATGTGGGGATGGCTATTTATAAGTGTCACTCAGTACTTGGATTAAAATGAGCAAGAAATTAGAGCCGCCCAGGGACCGCCTCCGGAGGGAGGATACAAAACCGGAAGGCGATCCCTAGACTGTCATTAAGAACAACATTGATGACCACTTCCGGAAAGAGGAACAGAAAACCGGAAGTGGTCAGTAGAACGCATCGTCGAGCGATGCGCTCCACGGGGCGCATGCGCACTGTGCGTTGTGGGAGCGGGGACGGCCGGTGGAACGCACCGCCGTGCGCCACGCTCCACAGCAAGCCAGCGGTCAGGAAATGCTGTGAGTAGCGGCCGGTGGAACGCACCACCGAGCGCCGCGCTCCACAGGAGGCCCCGCAGGCCAGAAGAGGATAACCCCAACGCAACACAATATTCAAATGGGGAAATCTCTAGCTATACACAGGACCTGGGGAAAAGTCAAACTGATATTGGCCAGAGTGAACTAATACAAATATCAGGCTGTTAATAATGGGCCCAATACATTCAAAGAAATAGGTCACACATTAATGAAATAGTATGTAGTGCACATAAAAAATGAGCACCCTAAAAAATATGTATAAAAAGGAGGCATCTTTGTACAATTAAATGCATGGAGGAAATGCACGATTTGATAAATAGTGAAATATTATAAATCGTTAAGGAGTCATGATGGTAAAAAAAAGACCATTAAGAATAATATTACATATATATAAATATATCTCTATAAAAATATATATATAAAAACAGTAATACGTAAAAACTGAGCAATATAAAAAACGCATGTAAAAATTAGGTGGAATATAAAAAAATGTATATATAAAAAATAATAAAATAAAAATTAACTGTTATTAATAAAACAATTCACATCCCAGTCAATGTTCATTCCAAGCGGAGTGTAACATTTTAAATCAAAAATCCACAGAGTTTCTAATCTGGAGATTTCTCTTTTGGAGGAACTACCCTGCCAGTGGGGATTAAATCTATCAATGGCGATAAAACTGGTGCCACGGGGGTCTTTTTTGTGGCATTTAAGATAGTGTCGCGAGACACTATGTTTTGGAAATCCCCTATAGATATTACCTATGTGTTCATTAACTCGAACATTCATAGCGCGTATAGTGCGACCCACGTATTGCAGGCCACATGGACAGGTCAAGAGGTAAACTACATTCAGTGAGGTACAAGTAATGAATGTATATATATCATAAGTTTTGCCAGTTACATTGGACTTAAACTGGCAGATTTTACGATCCTTAATGATATTAAGGCGACAAACCCTGCAGTTACGGCATGGATGGAAACCTTTTGATTTCTGCAAAAAAGACACTCTGTTTGGTGCATCCAGAATGTTTGGTGCCACCTGTAATTTGAGTGGGGGTACCCCTTTAAAAATTACCTGTGGACGGTCGGGAAGCACTGGCCCTAGGACTTTATCATTCTTCAGTACATCCCAATGTTTTGATATAATTTTTTTAACATCAAAGTGTTGTTGAGAGTATGTGGTTACCATAGCAAAACTAAAATTGTTATCCTGAGAGGAAGCCTTGTCTTTGGTTGCAAACATAGACTGCCTATCCATCATACTGACTGAAGCGATTACTGCATCCAGATCAGTGTCCATATAGCCCTTATCAATACATTTATTTTTTAGAGTAAAGGCCTGCTCAAAGAAATCTTTTTTTGTGAGTACAATTCCATCGTAGCCGTATGAATTGGCTCTTGGGCACAGATTTCAACCATTGCGGGTGATGGCAACTACCCTGTCCAATGTAACCATTTCTATCTGTACTTTTAAAATAGGTAGAGGTAATAAAGTTCCCATTCACTATTTCAATATTTAGGTCAAGGAAGTGTACCTTAGAAGTGCTGATTTCGGACTGTAGTGATATACCAAGAGCATTCTCATTAAGCTGTTGTATAAATGTAGATAAAGACAGCATATCACCATTCCATAGAAGGAGGATGTCGTCTATATACCTACCCCAGTAGACCAACTCCGGTCTCCTGTTGGCATAGACGACATCCTCCTCCCACTTGGCCATAAACAGGTTTGCCATGCTCGGTGCGAACTTTGCACCCATGGTAACACCACGGTTCTGAAAGTAGTGAGTCCCCACCATATGTGTGGCATCGTGCCGTTGAGTTTCTGAGGTTCTTAATGACTTCCTGTACCTCTTCTGCTGTGAAGGGGGCCTCCAGAATATTATTTTTATTTTAATTTTTTTTTGTTATTTTAAGTTATTTCCCTTTCCACATTTGTTTGCAAAGCACTTGCCATGCTCTTAACAACATTTTGTTGCCATTTGCAGTCCTCTAGCCCTTTCCATTACTTTTTTAGAGACATTTTAGTCCTCAAAAGTTTGGGTCCCCATTGACTTCAATGGGGTTCAGGGTCAAGTTCAGGTCAAGTTCAGTCCCGAACTCGAACTTTTTTCCCGAAGTTTGGCCGAACCCGTCGAACCCGAACATCCAGGTGTCCGCTCAACTCTAGTCAGACATGGTTATTCTATTTACTGTAGGTGTAGGAGCTCCTTTACATAGACAATCCATTCAAATAGGCCAGGCCCTACTGTGAAAAGTATATACACAGTGCCCCACCTTCTTCCATTTACTTTCAGGATAAAAAACTGAAGAATTGCTGATGGGAGGACCTGTATCATCTGACTTGGTTAAGAGTTTAAGTTCCTTGTAGCAGGTCAGCACAAGGAAGAAAAGGAAGAACGGGTTGGAAAAAATCTGGAAAAAGTGCACTATTACTTTTAATATATTTAAGTTCACCAAGGTTCTGAGGTATGAACATGAGCATGGCCTCTTTATCATTAAAGTGTAGAATTCTGGTGAGGAGATGTCTGGGAATGGTTCCTGGAGGTAGAAGGCATATGTGAACTCAGTGAGCTCTCTCTATGGAAAATAAAGCAGACAGCACATTATCTCCACATTATTAAAAGTAGTTTAAGCACTTTTTCAGGTTGATCCCTGTGCTATCAGGAAATCCAAGTAAACAGAGCTTATTATATGTGTAGGTGATCTTCCAAATCCCCCAACTTAGCAGTATGACCAGGGATATCTTTCTAAACTGTGTACAAATCAGTAGACAGAAGAGTAGCAATGCCTTCAATATCACTAGTCTGATGTTTTTGCAGAATTGGAGTTGTATTTATAGTTCCTGAATATCATGCTTCAGCATGGCATAGATGTATGGCCTCCAAATCCGACCTTAGAGTAGTCTCTGTGTCATCAGTGATGACTCATCACTCCCTGTTTCTCCAGACTCCTATTTGGCTGTGTCCAGGTGCTGCACTTCACACTCCACCGCTGAATTTGGTCACTGCCTGCCTAATTTACAACATTTTACAGGGTGAGGAGGGTCTTGGGATCCTGCAAGTAGGGGGGAATAGGTATGTGCAGCTTCTGTGCAGAGGGATGACTGTATTGCCGCGTACACACGGTCGGAATTCTCGTCGGAAAAAGCTCTGATGGTTTTCCCGTCGGAATTCCGACGGAATTTCGCTCAAACTGTCTTGCCTACACACGGTCACACCAAATTCCGATGGTCAATAACATTGCGTCAAATTGTTTCCGAGCATGCGTCGGAATTTTGCGTGTCGGAATTGCATACACACGATCGAAAAATCCGATAGAAAGGTTTTCCGTCGGAAAAATGAAGAACAGGTTCTCAATCCAAAGTCCGTCAGAAATTCCGACAGAAAAAGACCGATGGGCATACACACGGTCGGAAAATCCGATGAAAAGCTCCCATCGGACTGGTTCCATCGGAAATTCCGACCATGTGTACGCGTCATATCAGTTTCAATGGCAAGGTCAGAGCACTCAGTCGACTCTGCTCACATCCTGAAAGCTAGCCACACACCATCCAGATGAAATTTAGCAGCATCAGCATACATTACTTAAGTTGACAAAAACTTTAATAGCTAATTTTTGCATCTAAAGCATTTTCATCTTTTTTTTTAAAGGAAATATAAAGCTTTTGTACATTGTTTTAGTAAAAAAAAAAAAATGCACAGATTGTGCAGCATTTTACAAAATTAAAAGGTGACAGTAAAGTTATAATATAATTCAAGACAAAAGTGTTAGTTTGGCCCTGTCAATGAGAGCCTATGAGCTAAAAGTGAGAGGGAAGTGATACAAAAGGTAATAATTGTGGGAGCGATGAGTTTATGGAGAGAATAAAAGTTCAGTTTTTAGGTAGGATAAGCTTCTATGAAGGGATGAGTTTTCAGCAAGTGCTTAAGGCCCCTTTCACACTGGGGCGTTTTTCAGGCGGTACAGCACTAAAAATAGCGCCTGTATACCGCCTGAAAAAATCCTGCCCCATTCACTCCAGTGTGAAAGCCGGCTGGAGCGGTGCGCTAGCAGGACGGCAAAAAAAGTCCTGCTAGCAGCATCTTTGGAGCGGTATAGGAGCGGTGTGTTCACCGCTCCTATACCGCTCCTTCCCATTGATTTGAATGGGAAACCACGGTAAAACCGCGACAATCCCGCCGCAAAGCACCGCTACGTCGCTCTGCAGGGGTCTTTAACCCTTTTTCGGACGCTCGCGGGGGGTAAAACCGCACCGCGAGCGGCCGAATACCGCGGTTAAAACGACGGTAAAGCAGCGCTAAATATAGCGTTGCTTTACCGTCACTGCGGCTCCCCGCCCCAGTGTGAAAGGGGCCTTAAGGTGGAAAGAGTGGGAGAAGGAGAGTTTGGGCTAGGGAGATCCAGAGGATGGAAAATCGCAATAAGCGTATATTGATCGGTTTGCGCAAAAGTTATAGCGTCTACAAAATAGGGGATAGATTTATTGAATTTTTTTTTTTTTTTTTTTTTACTAGTAATGGCGGGGATCTGCGATTTTTTTTTCGTGACTGCGACATTGCGGCGGACACTTCGGACACTTTTGACACATTTTTGGAACCATTCACATTTACACAGCGATCGTTGCTATAAAATTGCAATGATTACTGTGTAAATGTGACTGGCAGGGAAGGGGTTAACACTAGAGGGCGCTGGAGGGGTTAATGTGTTCCCTAAGCGACGTGATTCTAACTGTAGGGGGAGGGGACTTAAGGGGAGGAGACCGATCATGTGTTCCTCCGTACTGGGACCACATGATCGGTCTCCTCCCCGCTGACAGGACGTGGAGCTGTGTGTTTACACACACAGCCCCACGGTCCCGCCCGGTCCCGTTGTTTTAACGGGCAATCGCGGGTGCCCGGCGGACATCGCGGCCGCCGGGCACTCGCACCGGGTCCCGAGCGATGCCGCGGGCGCGCGCGCGCGCCCCCCAGGCGGCCGGGAATCCGAGGACGTCATATGACGCCCACCCAGGATGGTAGATCCACCTTGTGGGCGTCATATGACAGCGGGTGGTGCTGAAGCGGTTAAAATACAGCCTGAAGATGTCTGCTATTTTGTCAGTGAATCTAGTAGTCTGCTTGAAAGTGAACATTTTGTTTATGAACACTGTGTTTGCGTGAATGTAAACACTTTGTTAAAGCTGACAGTGATCATTTGATTGGGAACTGCTTTGATTTTGAGTTTGCTACATTCATTATTTTAAGGGGGCCAACAGACCAACAATGAAAAATACATAATTATAAATACACTATAGCAGGGGTATGCTTCATTCATATTTAATGTCTGAGGTTTACAACCACTTTAATATACACTATATTACCAAAAATATTGGGAAGGCTGTCCACAAGGTTTAAGAGTGTGTCTATAGAAATGTTTGACCATTCTTCCAGAAGTTCATTTGGGAGTTCAGGCACTGATATGGATGAGAAAACCTGGCTTGCAGTTTCCACTCAAATTCATCCCAATGGTGTTCTATCGGGTTGAGATCAGGCCTGCAGGCCAGTCAAGTTCCTCCACCTCAAAACCGCTTATCCATGTCTTTATGGACCTTGCTTTGTGCACTTGTCTAAATCATTTGGTGGAGGGGGGATTATTGTGTGGGGTGTTTTCCAGGGGTTGGGCTTGGCCCTAGTTCCAGTGAAGGGAACTCTTAAGGTGTCAGCATACCAAGAAATTTTTGACAATTTCATGCTCCCAACTTGCTTGGGGATTGCCCTTCCTGTTCCAACATGACTGCGCACTAGTGCACAAACAAGGCATGTCTTTACATGGAGTGGTGTATCTGACAGGGCAGGACTGGTATTCTTGGCTGAAATTTGTTTGCTAAACAGGGCTTATTGTTTGTCCCTGTTTTATAAGAAAGTTACCTTGATGGACTATTTAAGGATACGGTGGATGCTGTTTTTTGGGGTCGATCAATACCCCTGACCAGTACCCATATCTACCTTTTTGGCAACACACACAAAGTGCAACTCTGCTGCCAATCACTTGAGACCAAGGCTCCTCATTATAGGGTGTCTATACACCTATTGGAGCCATCTTTCTTGCTCCTTCTATTTTATTTATTTTTTTTTTTCTGTGTATCTTCTTACACTTCTGAGATGGTGCACTGTTCCATGGATTGAATCCTGCATGCATGTCACGTACCTAGTGACGAGTCCGGATTGCAGAAGGAGACCTCTCTTGCGTCCCAGACTCATGGCCCCTGGTAGAGGAGACAGGAGGTGCAGGAGTCGAAGGTAGCATGAGTGCCTGGCAGGAACAGCTGAAGGATGGATCAGGTGATTCTCAGGGAGCTGTGTCAGGATCAGCAGACCTTGGGAGCAGGTGGCAGGAACCAGCAGGCAGCAGGAGACAGGAACCAGCAGGCAGCAGGTGAAAGTAACCAGCAGGCAGCAGGTGACAGGAACCGATGGGTCTCACATGGACAGGCACACAGGTAGGTCAGGCAAGCTGGGTCAAACCAGATGATCGTTACAGGAACAGATGCAGAAGGCAGAGGCAGGGTCGTGGAGCAAGCCGGGGTCAATAACGGTAGATCACAATCACAGATGGACCAGGGGGATTAAGCAGGTGCAGAGTCGTGGACAAGCCGGAGGTCGGAGGCAGGCAGAGAGCAGAGAAGGTCGTGGATCAGGCCGGGTCAAACACACAGGGTCAGATTAGTTTCAGAAGGCAAACACGGGGACACTGTAGATCAAGCAGCAAGAGCTGAGGGGAGAGCCAGGTTTAAATAGCCTGCCTGGTGCCGGTAACCGTGCGCGCACTCGCGCACACCTGCGCACATGTGTGCGCACTCGCGCACCCGCACGCACCGATGGGGAATTACTGTTTCCAGACAGCCTTTTCTTACAATGCATAACCCTTTTTGGATACCTTTTTTTTAATGTACCAATAGGATTCCCTGAAGAAGCCATAGTCATCCATTGGTGCTGATATTTGTGACTCCATCTGTTTGTCCCCCAGCCAGAAGGAATTTGTTTGGACCACAGTGTCATTATCACAGGGCCATCCATGTGGTTTTTCCATTATCAGCTCCCTGTTCAGGTAGTTTATACATACATGTTTATGTATTTCTTTAGTCATGTGTTTTATATGTATAGCGCTGGCTCCTGACGAGCACACGCTATGTGTTTTTCAAAGTTAATGTTCCTAAAGCCACAGTTGGGCTTTAGGGGTAATTATGCCAAATTATGGTCTCAGTATCAGTCTAGCTGGAATTGCACTGAGTTCTCCTTGGCCGCAGGTGTTGCTGTCACCACCGGCAAGTATGAGAATGCAGTTTAGCTGGGTGTATTGGATACCCTTCTTTCCCTCGGAACCAGCCCAGTGGGAGTATTTATCCTGCTGTGAATTCTGGGAGAAGGTATTTAAGGTACTGAGATCACGTGCTTTGGGGTTCCGGTCCAGTCGAGAAGATATTTTCTGTCTGTTTGATCCTGGTCCTCCTGACCAGCCCCCATGGCCCTCCTGGCCTGGGGTGCGGATCCATGCAATTCCGAATCTCGGGGCTGGATAGCCCGAGGCGAAGCAACTGCAGGGACAGGCCTGAATGGATATCAGGGCCTAATCATCCAAAAGTGGTCTGGTGCCGTCTCATCTAAGGAGAGGCCCAGCAACTGGAGAAGCATCCAGGGGAGGACTCCTCGGGAGAGGAGGGCCCGACCTCTGTTATATAAGACCTGTCAGAAGAAGAGAAGCATCACACAGCGGGAGCGGAAGATGAAGAAACCAAAGGATGAAGAAAGGAAGAAGGAAGAAGACCAGAAGAAATAAGACTTTAATAAAGGAATTGTCAAAAACCGTCTCCTGTCATTTTTAAAACTTTTGTCACTTTTTTGGTGCAATGGTAGTGGTACTTTTGTACCCCCTTACCATTTCACACAGGGGGGAGGCCGGGATCTGGGGGTCCCCTTGTTAAAGGGGGCTTCCAGATTCCAATAAGCCCCCTGCCCGCAGACCCCCACAACCACCGGGCAAGGGTTGTGGGGATAAGGCCCTTGTCCTCATCAACATGGGGACAAGGTGCTTTGGGGGGGACCCCAGAGCATCTTCCCAATGTTGAGGACATGTGGCCTGGTATGGTTCAGGAGGGGGGGTGCTCTCTCATCCCCCCCTCTTTTCCTGTGGCCTGCCAGGTTGCGTGCTCGGATAAGGGTCTGGTATGGATTTTGAGGGGGACCCCCACGCCATTTTTTTTCTTGATAAAAACAAAAACAAAGGAAATGGGGGCAGAAGGGGGCAGTGGGACTTTATATGAAACAAGATACTTGGGGTAAATTACTCCAATCAATATATTAAAGTAAATTCCTAATTTATTGGGAACACATCACAGAGTAGTACAATGGATATAATGTAAAATGGTAATAAGCAAAATTATACAGTATGCCACAGCATGATGTAAAATGGTAACAAGCAAAATTGTACAGTATAATAAAGTATGATATCACAGTAAAATTCATAATACAGTAATATTGCTACACATGGTAAGATAACCAAGAAGCCCACAGTACATTCAATAGTGTGTATATAAAAATAACCAATAAAATAGATAATTGATTGAGGTAGGTCAAACCCATAATATTGTCCTGGCTATAGAGACATGGCATCCAATGGTACAAAGTTCAGAAAGCTCAACGCGTTTCGTGGAATAACTCCACTCATCAGGAGCAGCTGTATATTGAAAACACCTGTGATAAATGATATATTGATAGTATTAATCAATATTGATTGATTAAACACATAGACAAAAGGGGGAGCATAATGGTGGTCCTAGCCACTCTTACCTATGGATGACAAGTAATATATATAGTGTAATAGATGGTACTGATAGTATGGATCAGAGACGCTGGGAGGTATATGTAAACATCCCCCCGGGAGCTGAGGTGACATCCAGGGTCAGTAAACGGGCCATATTAAAATTATTTAAATTTTTTTTTTTTCTTAATTTTTTTTTTTTCTTAATGCTAACATGACCTGTGTTCAAATAGCCTTTAAAAAACCCATAGAAGTGAACCAGCGCAAAAAAAAAGTCAAGTTGAGATGTGCGCCTGTTCAACTTATGCAAATTAACCTATGTGGCTTGACATTTACTAAGATTTTGCCGGCGCAGTGAACCAGAGCACATGAACGGGCGCAAATTCCGCTTGCGCATGCGCAGTACATAAATTGACCGGGCGCAGTTACAAGTGTATTTGCAGGCGCAGCAAGCCTGCTTAGAGAAAGTATATTTTTGGTTCTATTTATGGCATATTTGTTAGTTGGACAGTCATATTTATACTTCCTCACATCACCCACATCACCTCCATAATATTGCCACTTCCAGCTTCTTTTATTTTCTGAGTTGAAGAATGCTTGCGCCAGGTCTATAGCGGTGCACAGATCACGGCCGCCCGTGCGCCGGCAACATTATAGTAAATGGGGAATTGCACTGCGTTACAGGCACAAATGCTTTGTGAATATGAAAATGGCCATTGTGCGGCGGCGTGCGCCGCAACTCATGGCGCAAATGCTTGGTAAATCAGCCCCATTGTGTAACTGGAATTATCAGTAGAAATAAATTGTCAGCTGGTCATTAGTGACATTTTGTAATGCATTAAAACTGGATAACCATCTTGCACAATTCTTCCTCTGGCTAAATACAAGTATGAGCAAATAAGCTTTCTTCAAGTGAATTGTTTCTTTTTTTTTTTCAGTGAATCCTCCATCCTGTCAATGGCTTTACACAATCCACATACACAACAAAGTATTGTCATTAACTTTTTAAAAATGCTTACATTTATGCAATTCTCATTTATCATACACAGGGTAAGCAGAGTGTGTTCAGTTTTGCATGTTCTTTCACATTAAGGCAGAAATCACATTTTTATCCTTTCCTGAACTTTACAAGTTAGAAGAAAATGTTTCATGTTTTATCTGCGATACTTGGCTTGTCCAGACAGATTCATCCTGGAAATGATCAGTGAAAGTGGTATCAATTGTTATACTGCCTTATGTAAAACATCTCATTTTTACACTCTCTTCCTCCATCTGTCTTTTTATCTATTCTATTATTTTCTTTTTATAAACAGGGCATTTTAGATTGAAAGCAACTAATTGCAATGATTCATTGCAGGTGACATGTTGTTAAATTTACCCTGGAAGGACTACGGTATTAGATATAAATGTTGAAGCAAGATATAATGTGAAATACATTTTTCTTGAAATGAAAATGGTATAATAAATGGTGCATAGGTGCATTTTCCATGTGGACACGGATCATTCTGTCTTAGTAATTATGCAAATGCATACATCAAATGTATAGCTGTAAGTGTACATGGAATATAGCCTTTTAAAAGCAGCTCTTTGTAAGAAAAATGGATAGGTGATTCCTTATACTGATAGCTTAGAACAGGTTACAATTCACACAACGCCCACAGATGAATATCATATTTTCTTAGAAATAAGGAAAAAGGTTTTCCTAGGATTGTAAATCAATGTCCTTAAGTTATGTTGTATGGCATTAACCACTTGCCTATCAGGCACTTTTACCCCCTTCCTGCCAATTTACAGCTTTCAGCATTATCACATTTTGAATGACAATTGGCAAGTCATGCTACAATGTGTCAATATGAAATTGTTATAATTTTTCCCCATACAAATAGAGCTTTCTTTTGGTGGTATTTAATCACCAATGTTTTTTATTTTACTTTTTGCTAAACAAATGAAAAAGACTGAAAATTTAAGTTTGTTATTACATTTTTTAAACAGGTAATTTTTCTCCTTCATTGATGTGTGCTGATGAGGCTGCACCAATGGCCACTGATGACATGGCACTGATAGGCTGCACTGATGGGCACTGATGAGGTGGCACTGGTGAGGAGGCACTAATGAGGCTGATAGATAGCACTGATGAGGCTGTTGGAACACACAGATCGGCCCCCCTTTTTTCCTTCTCTCTATACCCACCGGAAGTGATGTTGAACACTATGCTCACAGCCTTGGTATTTACTTTCCTTGCTGACAGTCACATTTTTCTGAGCGGCGCAGTAGCATCCACACGCAGCATTATACAATAAACTGGAGAATGTCCTGGCCTTGTAACTTTTCCTTAATAAAAGGGATCACATTCCCCACAGCCCTAAGCGGGGACTTGTTTGTGCTGACAGTTATACTCCTTTTTCTTTTAAAGTGATATGCCAGTACCACTATTCAATATTCAATAATAACTGCAAATGATTTTATTATTGCAATCTTCATTCAATCTATATCCCCAATTCATGTTTATTTAAATATCACCCCCTCTCAACGACCCGGATGTATTTTGGGAACTTGGTTCACATGCCGGACTATTACTTCCTGTTCACGGGTCACATGGGAGGTACCTTTCTTCCATTTTGTTTTCTTTTTATCAATGAAAGTTTTTTATTGGTATTTTCAACAGTATACAGGGTATAACAATACAGAAAATCATATAGAAAATCAAAAATCAAAATAATAGTTAGGAACTAGAAGGAGAAGCACATGACCACGTTAACGATTCTCTTTCTGTTATATATAGCTAGATATAATTATACCTTGTTGTAGGAATTGGTCCATATTTCCCATAATTTGTCAAATCTATGACATTTAAGCGAGTTAATTGCTAATAATCTTTCAAATGAGTAGTTTTGTTGTACTACTCTTGTTACATCCGTAACATTAATAGTGGGTGTGATCTTCCAGTGTCGAAGTATCAGGGATCAAAAAGATATGCGATACCACATGTCGCATATTATGTGGATATTTTTCTAATCCAACATGTAGTATAGCCATAGCTGGACTGGGGGATGTAAGAATTCCTGTAAGAGATGAGACCAGTTTGAATATTTGGTTCCAAAAGCTAGTTAAGTTGGGACATTCCCAGAACATGTGGAGAAGATGACCTTTGTGTCCGCAGTTTCTCCAACAAAGGGGTGAAACGTCAGAGAACATTTTGGAGAGTCTATATGGGGTGTATTGCCAACGATTAATGATCTTAATCATTGTTTCCCAATGGCCAATGCAGTGCGACGTGCGATGTATAGTTTGGTGCGCAAATTTCCATTGGTCTTCTGAGATAGGGGTACCTATATCCGATTCCCAGTTTGTGTGTGCTGTCGTTTTTTTAAATACTCTTTTGTTCTGGAGTGTGTTGTAGTAAAACGATATTCCCTTATTGCGGAACGTACTATTAGTTAGGTGTTGCCATATGCGGGTCTGAAGGTGAACAGTGGGAATCGGGTGGGTATGCATGAAGTGGGATACTCTCATACAGGTAAAAAGCATTCAGGTTGGCATGCTAAATTCTGTCATTAGATGTTCTGATGTTTTTGGGCAGTTGTTGTGTAATAAGTTGTGTACAGAAGATATCCCTTGGGATGGGAATGTTTTTAGATATAGCATAGGAATATTGGCTTCAATTAAACTGAGAGGGAGATTGAGGGTCAACACCTGATCGTCCGTTTGTTGGCTAGATAGCAGGAATCTCCACGCTAGTAGAGACACGTTGACAGTGGGGGGTAGACCTTTTAGGTTCCAGGGTATCCAACAGTCTCCTATTAGGACTGCCTGTAGGTCTGGTATAGGAGTGAGGGTTTTTTTCTATTTCTACCCAAAATGGTGTGTCAGTAGGGGAAAACCAATATTTCAGTTGGTCGAGTCTTGTAGCCCAATAATAGTCGTGGATATCTATTAATCCCGCCCCTCCCACGCTTTTGTGAGGGATCAAATTAGTACGTGAGCATCTGGCTTTTTTTGAGTCCCATAGTAATTTCCATTGGAGGTTATCTAGGGAAGTACGGAAATGTGCGGGTATGGGTATTGGAAGAGCCCTGAATATATAAAGGATTTGCGGTAGGATAAGCATTTTAAATGCCGCTAATCTTCCCATCCACGATATTTCATGTTTGGCTATACTCTTGGTTTGGGGTACTATTTTGGCTAAAAGAGTGTTCATATTAGTGGTTGCAAGAGAGCGAATATTATTCGTTATGGTAATGCCCAGGTAAGGTACACCCTTATTGGTCCAAGAGTATGGTAGGGATTGTTGTAGTGTGATACGGTCTGCATCTTGCAGTCCTAAGTTTAGGATGAGGGACTTGTTAAAGTTTACCTTATAATAAGATATGTCACCAAAGGACTTCAGGGTATCATGTGCCATAGGGAGTGAAATGAGTGGGTTCGTTAGTAATAGTATCACATCGTCCGCAAACAAATTGATTACATGAGGGGCAGATCCGAAGTGAAAACCAGTGATGTTAGCATGGGATCGAATGGCCTCAGCCAGGGGTTCAATCATAAGATTGAAGATTGTGGGTGATAAGGGACACCCCTGGCGGGTGCCATTAGTTATCTGAAAGGGGGTGGATAGCATGCTGGAGGTGTAAACTCGTCCCGAGGGGCAGGAGTATAAGGCAAATACAGCATTCAGAATCTGCCCACTAAAACCAAACTTGGACAACGTCATTGACATGTATTTCCAGTGTACTCTATCAAACGCCTTCTCTGCGTCTATGGATAGCAGCAGAGAAGGCGTTTTGTTTTTTTCCACATGGTGTAGAATATTTACAATTCTCCTCGTTGCGTTGGAGGTTTGTCTCCCCTTCACAAAGCCCATCTGGTCGCGTTGGATAAGGATTGGAATAATGTCCGTCAGTCGTTTCGCTATCAGTTTCGCATAGATTTTGATATCAGTGTTTAGTAAATAGATAGGGCGAAAGTTGGATGGAGTGTTAGGTTCCTTGCCTGGTTTGGGAAGGGTGACAATGTATGCTTGTAGCATTTCAGGAGGAAATGTTGCTGTGTCCACAGCCTTCATGAAGACCTGTTGCATATGTGGTGCAAGTTGGGAACTAAAGGTCTTGAAGTATTCATTGGAGAACCCGTCAGGCCCGGGTGATTTGCCATTTGGTAAAGTGGATATGGTAGCTTCTATTTTGGCTAAGGTGACTGGGGAATTTAAGGATGTAATTTGAGAGTCTGAGAGGGAGGGTAGATCCAATTTTTGTAAAAAATCTCGGATGTTTTCAATTGTGGGTTGGTGTGTAAATGGATCATCTTTGATATTGTACAGAGTACTATAGTAGGTAGCGAATTGATTTGCAATGTCTTGTGGGTTTGTTATTTTGTTTTTGAGAGTGGGGTGAATCAAATGAGCAATTTTAGTCTTCGTGTGTGCTGCTTTAATTCTGTTGGCTAGATATTTGCCAGCTCTATTGGCATTGGCATATGAGCTTAGCTTCAGGTGTCTAAGGTGAAAATCATATTTCTGGGATAGTAGGTGTCTAAGTTTTTCTCTCAATTGAGAAAGCTGTTGGGAAAGGGTGCTGTTGGGTGTTTGCTTGTTTTGGGTTTCTAATGTGTGTATTTCAGTCAGTATGGCATTGAGATTGGCAGTGTATTTTCTTTTTTCCCTAGCACCGATTTGTATCAGTATGCCTCTCATGTAAGCCTTATGGGCATTCCAAAGGGTAAATGGATTATCTACGGATCCTGTATTAAGTTGAAAGAAGGTGTTAATGTGCTGAGAAATTAGTTTGGCAGTGTGAGGTTCCTGTAATAATTTGACGTTGGTGCGCCAGATGGGTGAGGAAGAGGAGACAATCTGGTCATCAATGGCAATGGTAACGGCTGCGTGATCAGACCATGTGATGTCATGTATCTGTGCTGAGGAAATTTTCTGTAGCAACCATTTATCTGTTAAGAATAAATCAATACGTGAGTAGAAACAATGCCTGTGGGAAAAGAAAGTATAGTCCCTTGTATTCGCGTTCAGGCATCTCCATATATCAAACAGTTCTGCATGGTGTATTGTTTTACTCAGGTATGAGGAACTACTAGATTTCCGTGCGGAAGTATCCATTTTTGGGTCCACAACAAGATTAAAGTCACCGCATATGATGAGATTACCATATTGTTGAGATTAGATTTTTCGTAGTAATCTGCTAAGAAAGCGTATTTGGTGTGAATTTGGTGCATAGAGAGAAACTAGGGTGTATGGATTGGAGTTAATGTCCCCTTTCAAACTAATGTATCTCCCATTGGAGTCCAGGATAATTTCCTTGTGTTGGAAAGATAGGGTATCTCTCAGTGCAATCAGAACTCCTTTTTTATGACCAGGAGTGCAAGCTAGGAATACTTGAGGGAAGGCTTTGTGCGAACATTTTGGGGCTTTGGACTCCTGAAAGTGGGTCTCTTGGACGCATAATATATCAGCTTTGTGTTTCAAGGCATCATCCCACATAGAGCGTCTCTTTACAGGGTGATTTAGACCCCGTGCATTTATAGAGAGGCAATTAATAGTCATGGGAAAAAATATGGATTTGTCTGCAGTGACGTGAAATATGTGTACTCACTGTGGGCACAGTTGGCATCTGAAGAGGGATCACTGGTTTGGCTGTGTCCATGGTGTCGGAAGAGTTCAATGTTGGCCCGCGTGCTTCAAACATGGGATATGCAAAAAAAAGGTAGTAAAATAAACATAAAGTCAATAATGCAAAAACAAAAGGCATATTAAGAAAAGGATCTATTAACCGATCCATGTGCAGGAGTAACTGCTGCTAAAAGTAGTGAGGGGAAAAACAGGGATTGCAAATGAGAACCCCTGTGTCCGGAGAGAACTTGTTGCGTAACTTGTAGGTGCTTAACCGCTTCCACCTGTGTTTTTCTTGGAAGAGCGTTTGCGAGAGACTACCTGCCATTCGTTCTGAAGCTGGGGTGGTATCGGGACATGAGCAGGCGGAGGAGCACAGTCAGGTAAGATACCCCATTGGCACAGAGCTGCTATACCCTCATCCAACGTGGAGATCAGAATTGAGACTCCATTGTGGGACACTGAAAGCTTGGCGGGGTACTTCCATTTATGGGCAATGTGGTGGTTCCTCAGAGCCTTAGTTATTGTTGCCAGATTGCGATGCTGTTGTAGTGTATGCTTGGACAAATCAGGAAGTAGTTGCAGTTCAGCATATTGTGGGTGCCTGTCCTCCATTTTGCGGGAGTTCAGTAGGATTTGCTCCTTAACGTGGTAGAAGTGTACTCTGAGTAACACATCCCTGGGAGTATTTTCTGGAAGGAAGGAGAGTTTGGGGATACGGTGGATACGATCCACAATGAGGTCTTGTGGCGATAAGGTTGGTACTAGTGTGGAGAACATTGCTTGGGCATATGACAGCAGCTGTGTGGCAGGTATGGCTTTAGGGATCCCCCTGATTTTTAAATTGTTCCTCCTGGAGCGATCTTCCAAATCAGATACCTTATTTTTCAGCCAGGCAATCTCCTCAGTGTGAGAACTGTGGGCATCCACCATTGTGTTAAAGGAGGAGGTGAAGTCACTCATGCTGCGTTCTATGTGATCCACGCTGTTGCCTAAGGCCTGTACTTCCCTCTGGCAGTGATTGATCCCTGCAGTCATGTCAGCATGTAGGGAGGCTTTCAGGGATAGCAGCATTTCTTTAAGGACAGTGTCAGATATTGGCCTGTCGGATGTGGGGAATGCTGCTATGGGATCTTGTGGTGTTAGAGTTCCTGTGTCCCCCTCATGTGTAGGCCTGCTTACCTCCATGGCTGTGTCTATCGGCGGCCTCACAGGTGAGGTGATCCTCTGCTTCTGCTTGGCAGGGCTTCTTGTGGATGGGCTGGAGGTCCCAGATGATGAGCCGCTGTGCAGGAGGGTTCCTTGTTGGTGCTGCTGGTGTCCGGAGCGGCCGTTAGACTCGATCGCGGCCTTCGGATCCGTCCGTCCTCCTGAGGCGCCGGCGCCATCTTGTTGGGGCCCGCGCGCTCGGAAGAAATCCTGCATTTTTTGGGGATTCTGAGGATTTTTACGCTGGCGGGTCATCTCCGCCGATGCTGCGGGATCCAGGGATCCTGTGAGTGCTGTTTAGCGTTCGGATGTTACCGGTGGTTGCGGATTTTTGCGGATTCTCTCCGGCGGCCGAGTGGAGCTCTCAATCAGGCATCCATGCTGGAGCTCAGTCGCCACGCCCCCCCCTTCCATTTTGTTTTCTATATATATTGCAGCAATGTGGGGGATCATTGATTGCCCATGTTGAAGACCACTAGGTCAAAACGCATAGGGAATTTTATCTGATATTATCCACATTGACCTTATTGTTTTTAGCCCGTATCTTTTAACTGGACTATTTTTAATTTGCTCCTGTATTGTGAAACTTTTATTCCAATAAATTATTTTGGTTAACCTGCACCATATGGAGCATTTTTTCCTGCTTTCTCACAATATGTCCTACTTCATGTGATCTCGGACCGACTGGAAGTACAAGTTTCATACCGTGCACCACCGTGTGCGTTTACTGGATGATCCAACGCGTGTTTAACCCTGGAAGTGCCGGCGATGCCCTGAGGCTGCGTGTTCTTACCTTTAAGACGTATTCGCAGGACCTGGAACCAACATCCAAAGGGAGAAATAACACACAAGGGCTGTTGACTCACTGCCATATGGTATGTGCGTCCATCTCATCCGGTAAGAAGTACCTTTTCCAGTATTAATATCTCCTCCGGATCGCATTTCATACTTTGGTGTATCTAATACCTCTCCATACCAGTTTACCTATGTTTGGAAAAGAAAATTCCATACCTCCACTCCAGCAGTCCATCTTGAATAAGAGAGACTCTTTTACCATTAGTGTCATCACTACCACCACATTTATCACTACTGCACTTTATTTGCATATTTTTTGTACTTTTTAAATTTTATATGTAATTTTATATTCATATATTTTACTGCAACTTTGCACATTTTCACATTTTAGCGCTTCACATATTGTTTCCACCTTTACTTGACTTTGTTTGTTTGAATGATAGCAGCTTTAGAAAAGCAATTTTCTTCCTTCTGTTTTTTGGGTTTAGCGCAGTGATATTCCCCCATACTTGCACATCCTTTCTGGCGGTATCTTGACAGTAATGTTGGGATCTATCCAGATGCTTAACCAGCAGCATGCTGCTGAGAGGAGCCAGCCACTCCAACCCTCTCCACAGTCCACTTTGAGTGCTGGAGGGCCAGAGGACAAAACGGGAGACCGAGCCCCCGTACACATGGTTGGACATTCCGACCACAAAATCCATCGATTTTTTCCAATGGATTTTGTCCGAAACTGGTGTTGCATACACACGGTCGGACAAAGTTGTCGGAAAATCCGATCGTTCGGAACGTGATGACGTTCATTCGTTACGACGGGACTACATTCAGGCTAGTAGCCAATAGCTTTGGTCTCATAATTTTATCTGAGCATGCGTGGCACTTTGTCCGATCGGAATTCTCTACAAACGATCGGACAAAGTCCGATCGGATTTTGTTGTTAGAAAATTTGAGATCCTGCTCTCAAATTTTTTCCGTTGGATTTTCCGACAGAAAAAGTCCGATAGAGCCCACAGACGCTCGGATTTTCCTACAATATACCTATTGACCTTTTCCATCTGATTTTCCGACCGTGTGTACAGGGCATGAGAGTTACCAGAGCAGACCAGAGAACTGAATGATTAGTGGTCTTTGATCACTCAGCTATTGGTGTAGAGACAGGTGCAGCATTGGATTGATGCTACAGTCATCTTGGTGAGTATGTATGTTTATTTTTCCCCTTTTCTATTTTAATATAGTGGTGAAACATTACAGATGTAATAGTCATTACAAGTGTTTGATTGTGCACAGCTGGGGGAATTCAATAAAGCATTTGCAACCCCTTGCTGAAGGTTTTCCCATTTAAAATGTCCTGTGCCAAATTCAAGAAAGCATTGCAACAGTTTAGTTCTGACACATGCAATAGATGCAGGCAATACCTTATTTCTGTCACTTTACAAAAAATTACCACCAGTTTATAGCTAATGAAACTGGATTTAATTAAGACCAATTCAAAGTTGGTGTATAGCAGGAAGGGTGTTATGTGTTCATTACATTTTTTTAATTTCAATAATTTTTATTAAGTTTAGATGTTATACAAAGAAAAAAAAAAATCAGCATACATTAAAAAACTGTATTTCTGTGATTATCAACATTCTACAGTCGTTTATGCTTTATGTATACTCTTAGCAATACGCATCCATTGTCATATCAGTAAAACAATACCGCTCTATACCTTAGAGGTAATGCTGAGACATTGTAATTGTCACAAGGTTGCTGTGAACATCCACCTGCAATCACTCTAAATTGTCGCCGTGGGCGTTCCACTTATCTGTGATTAATACCTTCTACATGTATATGTATTGGTTATCAACATAACTGAAATCTTGAGTACAACATTTTTATGACCCATTTTTTTAAGCGACTGAGAGAACTAGATTTAGAATAAACTAACATAAAACAGAAATCTATGACAGGGAGGAAGTATAGAATTAGAACAAATAAGAAAGAAAAACCCAAATACAGTCACATCAAAGTCCACTTTTCTTTTTCTCTTGTTGCGTTTACTTTTCCAGTTTTATACTTTGCATCACTACCCCTATTTGTGCTCTTTTTATTATTATACCATTCTCTCCAAGGAGACCATTGTTTGTAAGTTATATCATAATTCTCTGAGGCTGATGCATGTAGAACTTCGTAAGTGCTGTGAGTGTGGACAGTTTGTACTACCTCCGAGGCCAGAGGGACCGCCATTTCCCTCCAGCGTCGGAGAATAGACAGTCTAGTAGCTAGTAATACATGTGATATTACAGTTCTATATGGTAGGGGGTATAGATTGTATGTCTAGTGATAATATTGCCATTCCTGGAGATAAGGGGTGTTGTGTACCTGTGATACTCACTATCATTTCTTCAACCTGATTCCACAGTGATCTTATCTTGGGGCATTGCCATATAATATGGCTAAGAGTGCCTGCCTCTCCACACCCTCTCCAACAGCTTGAGTCAGCATCCCTGTAAATTTTGGCTATGCAGTGAGGTGTCAGGTACCATCTTAGAGATATCTTTTGTTGCATTTCGCATAAGTTGATGCTTTTTGTGGAGGCATATATAAGGCACAATGTTTTCCCCCATTGTTGGGAAGTATATTCTATCCCCAGTTCCTGCTCCAAAGCCATCATAGATTGTGATTTTACGCAAATGTTATTTTCTGTAGACCTGAGTATATAAGTGAGATCCCTTTGTCCTTTCCTGGGGTTGATTGGTAGAATTGTGTTATTTTTTTCCGGTAATGATGTGATTAGATGGGGTTGGTTCCCTAATAGGTGGGCTATTTGTGTGTATCTATATATTTCTGTGTGGGGTCCAACCATGGCGTACACATGGTTGGACATTCCGACCACAAAATCCATCGATTTTTTCCAATGGATTTTGTCCGAAACTGGTGTTGCATACACACGGTCGGACAAAGTTGTCGGAAAATCCGATCGTTCGGAACGTGATGACGTTCATTCGTTACGACGGGACTACATTCAGGCTAGTAGCCAATAGCTTTGGTCTCGTAATTTTATCTGAGCATGCGTGGCACTTTGTCCGATCGGAATTCTCTACAAACGATCGGACAAAGTCCGATCGGATTTTGTTGTTAGAAAATTTGAGATCCTGCTCTCAAATTTTTTCCGTTGGATTTTCCGACAGAAAAAGTCCGATAGAGCCCACAGACGCTTGGATTTTCCTACAATATACCTATTGACCTTTTCCATCTGATTTTCCGACCGTGTGTACAGGGCATGAGAGTTACCAGAGCAGACCAGAGAACTGAATGATTAGTGGTCTTTGATCACTCAGCTATTGGTGTAGAGACAGGTGCAGCATTGGATTGATGCTACAGTCATCTTGGTGAGTATGTATGTTTATTTTTCCCCTTTTCTATTTTAATATGGTGGTGAAACATTACAGATGTAATAGTCATTGCAAGTGTTTGATTGTGCACAGCTGGGGGAATTCAATAAAGCATTTGCAACCCCTTGCTGAAGGTTTTCCCATTTAAAATGTCCTGTGCCAAATTCAAGAAAGCATTGCAACAGTTTAGTTCTGACACATGCAATAGATGCAGGCAATACCTTATTTCTGTCACTTTACAAAAAATTACCACCAGTTTATAGCTAATGAAACTGGATTTAATTAAGACCAATTCAAAGTTGGTGTATAGCAGGAAGGGTGTTATGTGTTCATTACATTTTTTTAATTTCAATAATTTTTATTAAGTTTAGATGTTATACAAAGAAAAAAAAATAATCAGCATACATTAAAAAACTGTATTTCTGTGATTATCAACATTCTACAGTCGTTTATGCTTTATGTATACTCTTAGCAATACGCATCCATTGTCATATCAGTAAAACAATACCGCTCTATACCTTAGAGGTAATGCTGAGACATTGTAATTGTCACAAGGTTGCTGTGAACATCCACCTGCAATCACTCTAAATTGTCGCCGTGGGCGTTCCACTTATCTGTGATTAATACCTTCTACATGTATATGTATTGGTTATCAACATAACTGAAATCTTGAGTACAACATTTTTATGACCCATTTATTTAAGCGACTGAGAGAACTAGATTTAGAATAAACTAACATAAAACAGAAATCTATGACAGGGAGGAAGTATAGAATTAGAACAAATAAGAAAGAAAAACCCAAATACAGTCACATCAAAGTCCACTTTTCTTTTTCTCTTGTTGCGTTTACTTTTCCAGTTTTATACTTTGCATCACTACCCCTATTTGTGCTCTTTTTATTATTATACCATTCTCTCCAAGGAGACCATTGTTTGTAAGTTATATCATAATTCCCTGAGGCTGATGCATGTAGAACTTCGTAAGTGCTGTGAGTGTGGACAGTTTGTACTACCTCCGAGGCCAGAGGGACCGCCATTTCCCTCCAGCGTCGGAGAATAGACAGTCTAGTAGTTAGTAATACATGTGATATTACAGTTCTATATGGTAGGGGGTATAGATTGTATGTCTAGTGATAATATTGCCATTCCTGGAGATAAGGGGTGTTGTGTACCTGTGATACTCACTATCATTTCTTCAACCTGATTCCACAGTGATCTTATCTTGGGGCATTGCCATATAATATGGCTAAGAGTGCCTGCCTCTCCACACCCTCTCCAACAGCTTGAGTCAGCATCCCTGTAAATTTTGGCTATGCAGTGAGGTGTCAGGTACCATCTTAGAGATATCTTTTGTTGCATTTCGCATAAGTTGATGCTTTTTGTGGAGGCATATATAAGGCACAATGTTTTCCCCCATTGTTGGGAAGTATATTCTATCCCCAGTTCCTGCTCCAAAGCCATCATAGATTGTGATTTTACGCAAATGTTATTTTCTGTAGACCTGAGTATATAAGTGAGATCCCTTTGTCCTTTCCTGGGGTTGATTGGTAGAATTGTGTTATTTTTTTCCGGTAATGATGTGATTAGATGGGGTTGGTTCCCTAATAGGTGGGCTATTTGTGTGTATCTATATATTTCTGTGTGGGGTAGGTGAAATGTTTGCTGCAGTGTTAGGAATAGTTTAATTGAGGAACTTTCCATAATCTCATCTAGGGTAGTTATTCCGTTTGCTATCCATTTAGATAAGTTAATATCTGGTATTATTTGGGACAATGCTGAGATGGGGAACTGTAAGGGTGCCACCCAACCTCTCCATTGTTTAGAGTTACGTATGTGAATCCAAGCCCTTGTATTCTATTGTATTGAGAGAGGCTAAATCGGTAGAGAACATCTATTTACACCAGAGTAAACCAGTTAGGTGATAAGAGTATATAGAATCATATTCAAATCTGACCATATTATGGCACTCTGGAGTCAGTGATGTTCCATTGGGCTAATTGAGTAAAGCGGGAAGTGAGATAGTAGTACCTAAGGTAAGGGAGGCCAAATCTGCCTGTACTTTTAACACAGCGTGTCTAGGGTTTCTTTTTTAATTGAATGATAAAAAATGTCCCTCCCTTTAGAAAAAAAAAATACCCTGGCATACTAGATGGGCTGCTATAAGAGAAGATCCCCAAAAATGAGGGAACCCCTTCCAAGGCAGTAACACCCAAAGTTCCAGCAAGGGGGAGATTATTTGCCACTTCCATGTCCCAGTGAGGTCAAGAAGCCTCCCTAGTTAATAGGTCCTTTCAAACCCAAACCAGTTCACCATACCTGCTGGTATGTGACTGTAAATAAAATGCTTCATAATATTAAAGTGGATGTAAACCTGAAAAAAAAAAGAATAAGAGAATACGATTTCCTTTCATTTGAGCCCAGTCTTGCCACACAGATTTACTTGAGCAATCCTCTTTTATTGTTCAGTTAGAGAAATATTGACAAAGTCTTGAAAACTTTGTCAAAAACTCCCCTTGCTGTGAGTGACAGGTAATTTACATATCTCATGCACCAGCCTGAGACAGGCACATCCTGTGTAAAAAGTTCACAAATCACATCCCCTCCAGCTCTCCCAGGATTGGCTGCCTTTACTGTGTTTTGACAGGATGTTTCTCATCATGGGATGTGATCCACAGACCAGAGTGAAAGGAAATACATTCTTGAGTGAACAGCAAGAAGAATATAGGGGAGATGTATGTAGTCAGAGATGGGCAGAGTAGAGCATCCAGTGATCTGATGATTGTTATAGTGCAGTGTGTGTGTCTGAGGTCACCTGATCACAGTTGCAACATTCCTTTCCATCACCAGGATTTGTTATGTGGGGGAGGGGTGTATTTCTCACTTTTTATAATTACACCCAGTAAGGCTGAATGAGCTTAGGGCCAGTTCACACCAGTGCGCATGTGATTCACACCACACTGCAGTGCAAATGTGATGCACCGTACAGTGCGATTTCAGCCATACAGATAGTATGTGTGATATTGCATCACATTCGGACCAAACTCACACAGGACCATTTTTTTGGTCTGCACCAGAATCGCATGGGTGTTCATACCTATGCGATCCGATTCATGTCCTAACTGTCAGTTTGCAGTGCGATATGCAAGCTGAAATGGGGGTGTCGTTAACATTGTATGACACTCCCCAGCAGTTTGCATATGGCAGCGTGAACTGCCGTGCGAGTCAGATGCGATGTGGGAACTTGCAGTGGATTCTCAGGGTTCCCGCATCGGACCAGTGTGAACCAAGCCTCAAAGCATACAGCCTACAAATGTCACCTGACTACTCCCATCAAGGCTGCGATTCGGGAACCCTGCGAATCCACTGCGGGTTCCATCATCGCATCCGACTCGCACGGCAGTTCACACTGCCATATGTGAACTGCTGGGGAGTGTCACACAAAGTTAACGACACCCCCATTTCAGCTCGCATATCGCACTGCGAACTGACAGTTAGGACATGAATCAGATCGCATAGGTGTGAACACCCATGCAATTCTGGTGCGGACCAAAAAAAGGGTTCTGTGCGAGTTTGGTCCGAATGTGATACGATTTCAGCCATACAGTTTGTATGGCTGAAATCGCATCACACAGACATTGCATGTGATCTGAACAGCAATGCGGTGCGAATCACAGGAATCCGGAGTGTACAGTGGTGGGAAGTACATGCAGGATGGTGTCAGGATAGTGGACAGTGTCAGATTATTTTTTTATTTTACAATTACATTTTTTTTCCAAAGCTTTTTTGGGACCAGTGGATTTTTTTTATTTATATAATTTTTTTTATCAGCCCTGTTGGGGGCTTTGGTGACATGTCAGGGGTCTAAACCCCTGACATCTTCCATTTGACACTGAGAAAGGGACAGAGGATACAGATTCCCCAGTCCTTTTCTCTGCATTGAAAATGAATGGAGGGAAGACAGCAGCTTCTCTCCATTCATAAACTGAGCAGAGTAACACACAGGTTACTCTGCTCAGTTATCACAGGTCACAGAGCGATCGGTAACGAACGCTCTGTGTCCCATTTCTCTGCTCTCCATCCTGATAGATTCCCCCGTACACCCCCCCTCGCAGCCGGAGGGAAGCCGGCTGCGGGGAACGAGGGGGGGCGGAGGAGGAGGAAGACAGCGGGGGATGCAAGCTTTCTTCTGCACATGTGCAGGAGAAACATGAGCGTGCTCTGACTCTTCACAGAGCGCACTCTGTCACTCCTGCACATGCACGGGAGTCTGACCAGGAGCGAGGCTCATCCTGGCTAGCAGGAGTGTAGCGGTGGGCGAAGGCGTCGTCTGACGTCACGACTCCGCCCACCGAGCACTGAGATGTAAGAACGCCCACATTATGGAGCAATTTGAGGGGCTTCTAACAGGTGAGAGGGTGATTATTTATATATAAGGATACATGCAGGAGGCATGTAAATCCTTATATATTTTAACTATACTAATACTATTAAATTGATGACAGTGGGTTTACATCCACTTTAGGCATATTTTTAATATTCTTAATTTTACAAATTTTTGCCTTCTAGGTTCCTGTGTCAAATCCCTGGCAGGTATTTTCCAGAATAGGAATGGGAAGAAAGGGAACATAGCTCTCTCTTATCTCACTTCTCAATCTCAATAAGGCAGATAGCATCTGGTATCTCCCTGGAATTCCTTATGATAACACAGCTATATTTGGTCTATGGCCAGCTACATTTCAGCTACACTGTAAACATCTGAACTAATACCAGACAATGTCCTGTGATGTCACAGGTTATGTTACATTCAATTTTTGGCTGACCACATTGACCTGGTGCACATTTACTCTATTATAATAAAGTATTTTTTCCAACTCTATTAAGGGGGCATGACATAACAAATGGAGAGGTGAGGCCTTCTCTCCCTGGCTCCCACTCATTTAGGGCAATTACTGACTTATGAGGAGCTACCAGTCATCTGTAGGGGCCTCTGCTCCTCCTAATTTGGAAGCTTTTATTGCTTTTTATGGCCGCAGGCTAGACACTTTATTAATCCTTCCTCAGAGCCATCACTCTATCAATCTTTTCCCCACATGCCCCTATGGACTGACTCTCTCCAATTTCCCATCTTTTATAAAAACCTCCAATCAGCTGGTTCATCCCAGCATTCCCTCACAATTCTTGAAAAATTCCCTCTTTTGGAACAACCTAGCCATCTGCTACCAACATCTACAAAATACTACAACACAAAGGCACCAATCAATCTCTTTCCTTTACAGCAGCTTGAAACAGGGATTTGGGATGTAAGGTCACACCCACAGAATGGTGTGAGATATTTGACATCTATTAAACAAACGGTTTGGGACTTTAAATGAGGCAGGTTATCAATATTGAATACAATGAGTAGATCTGATCAGCCAAATGCAGAATAGATTTAATTAAATTGTGTACATTCACATTACATGAAATATAAATATTGGAAAGAAACAATTTCATATATATAGACGTCATAAGTAATTAGAATATACATGCATGCATAAACATTAGAACAGTCCAATCCATTAACCCATCCTAGTTAGGCAATTGAATGCCAATCATTGTATTTATGTCCTGTCCAAAATTGGTAGCGTATGATGGTATGTGTGTTGGCATCCCATATAGCTCGACACGTTTCGTGATTTGAATCACTCATCAGGAGCGGGTGCCTATTGTATATCTAAGGGTAACGTAATGGCAAGTCAGATATATGGCATAAAAGCAACATGATGAAAAATTGTTAGGACAGGATGGAAGGATAACCCATCCCAGTCACTTACATGACATGCAATAGGAAAGGGGTATGCAGTGTGATGGATTGGAACCTACTAAATGAGCCTGGCACGGGAGCTGAGGTGACTGATCCCACACACAGAGCGAGCGCACACGCATGAACCCCTAAAATAGAAAAAAGAAAATAAATCTCCATGAAAAATGTAAAAAGTATTTGAAAACAATCTGGGGTTGGTTAAGTGACGAGGAGTATGAGTATGTGGCGCCGATGCGCAGTGTGTGAACCGCCCACTCCCCCACTCAATCTGCCGTAGCTAGGAGGGGGGAAGAGGGTGGAGAAACAGTCAGCATCGCAGCTCCCGATCATCAGACAGCATAAGTGGTCCCATAGATCAACAGCTGGTCAGGGAATGGGGAATGCTCTCAATGCAATGTGGTATCTGTAAAAAAAAGTATATGTACAGGCCAGTGTAAGGCCCATTGTACATGCCAGACTCAACAAGAGCACCGGTATTATTGTGGCAAATTAGGGTCTCTATGCCACGATAAAGAGGTCAAATGATCAGGTGCCTCCATCCCTATTTGGAGCATAAAAACAAGGGGCTTGGGACTTTAAATGAAGCCTGGATGAACACAGGCCTCCATCCCTATTCAGATACATTAAACAAACAGTTTGGGACTTTAAATGAGACAGGTGATCAATATTGAATTCAGAGTAGATTTGATCAGTCAAATGCAGAGTAGATTTAATCAAATTGTGTATATTCACATTACATGAAATATAAATATTGGTAAGAAACAATTTCATATATATACACATCATAAGTAATTTGTATATACATGCATGCATAAACATTAGAACAATCCAATCCATTAACCCATCCTAGTTAGGCAATTGAATGCCAATCAATGTATTTATGTCCTGTCCAACATTGGTAGCGTATGATGGTATGTGTGTTGGCATCCCATATAGCTTGACGCATTTCGTGATTTGAATCACTCATCAGGAGCTGGTGCCTATTGTATATCTAAGGGGAATGTAATGGCAAGTCAGATATATGGCATAAAAGCAACATAATGAAAAATTGTTAGGACAGGATGGAAGGATAACCCATCCCAGTCACTTACATGACATGCAATAGGAAAGGGGTATGCATTGTGATGGAATGGGACCCACTAAATGAGCCTGGCACGGAAGCTGAGGTGACTGACCCCACACACAGAGTGAGCGCGCATGCATGAACCCCTAAAAAATAAAAAATAAAATAAATCTCCATGAAAAATGTAAAAAGTATTTGAAAACAATCTGGGGTTGGTTAAGTGACAAGGAGTATGTGGAGTAGTGAGGGAGTGGTGAGTAAACCACTGAACCCTGGGGTCTAAAGGTAAATCGGCAAAAACTGGGGTGTTTACCTTAAACCTGGTGTCGTGATGAGATCTGTGTGTGGGGAGCAACGCCGAATTCGGTGAGTGACTAGAAAGTGAGTGTAAATGAAACAGTGAGGGGTATATGTGCGCGCACGCGCAACCTGCAGGTAGGTGTCCACCAACGTCACACCGGCAGGATAACACGGAAAGGCGCCAAAACATGGGCGGCGTCACACGCCCACGAATGGCGCCAAATAGTACAGCGCGATCAGCCGAAGAATGGAAAGAACACGCCCATCCCCGCGATGCCCTGAAATGAATCAGACAGCATAAGTGGTCCCATAGATCAACAGCTGGTCAGGGAATGGGGAATGCTCTCAATGCAATGTGGTATCGGATATTTTACATCTACGACAAACTCTATGGTGAGTTATTATTTATTTTTGCATTCAATTGCATTATTGTCCATTCTCCCAGGACCAGTGAACTGACAAAAAGCACAACTCATAAGAAACTTACTGTCAGAAGGTAGACAATTATTACGCTCTTTATGGAGCTCAACCAGTTCTTCCTCCCTCCTGAGTTGGGTACACTTAGTAAAGTATATCATGCGACTGGAGGATCTCCTGGCTTTTGATCTGAACTTGTTTCTTTTCCAGTGGTCCTCATGGGTCTCATTGTAATGTACCTTGTCAGTGAGCCTGATGTGCAGAGGAAGGCCTCTTGTACATCCTTGGCTTGAGGGCTACTGGTAGTGAGAAAGCAGCCACAGGAGCAGGGCGAGGTATGAGTGCCTGCAATCAGTCCAGTAGTCTGTGTGGCAGCAGTTAACAGTAGAGTTGGGCAAACGGTTTGGGCTGAGCAAAAGTTCGGCCCTAATATTGCCGGTTTAGCGGTTCGGTGAACACCCAAATTTGCAGGGCGCGCTGCACAGTGCACACTGGCACGGTGAATAGCTGGTTGTTAAGAAGTAGGTCTGAAAGCTGGCCGTGGCATCCTTAACAACTGATGAGTCATCAGCTTCCTCGCTGACAGCTGCAAAAATAAACATTGCCGGCAATTAGAAAGTGAAAAAAATGGCTTGGTGTCCCCCCAAAATCCATACCAGACCCTTATCTAAGCATTCAACCTGGAAGGCCAGGAAAGGGGGGACAAGCAAGCCCCCCCCTATACCATACCAGGCCATATGCCCTCAACATTGGGGGCTTTGGGGTGGGGACAAGGGCCTCATCCTGACAACGATGCTGCCGACGGACCCAAAAAAATTAAAAAAATTGCCCTGCTGTCAACTAAGACCCTATACACACTATACAACTTTTGTTGTCTGATTTCCTTTATATTTACCAAAACCATGTAGTGCAAGAACTTGCCTGGTTGCATACAAATTGAAACTCTTAAGGTTTGACCTCATATTATATGGTTTTGGTAAATCTGAAGGAATCAAACCGCCTAATGTCTGGCTTGCCATTTGCCAGTTCTTATGTAGGAAAGGGGTGGGGATGTCACCTAGTGACAGCACCCCTCTTGTAACATCATGGACTGCTGCATGCTGGGTCTATGACATCACAAGGATGCGGTTGCCACCAGGTGACATCGCCAGGTGACCCCGCCCTTACCTATATAAGAACTGTCAATCACCAAGCCAAGCATTCGGCGGTTTGCCTTAGTTGACAATAAATCTTTATTTTTTTATTTTTTTCGGGTCCGGCGGTGCAGCGGGCGTCGTGATTGATAATGGATTTAAATCGGGGGACACTGTTTTTTTATTTTTTAATAAAGGATGTATTTTTTTTTACTTTGTACCCCGTACTCATTCACATAGAAGGGGTCCCTGATTTGGGGGCCCCCTTCTTAAAGGGGGCTTCCAGATTATAAGCCCCCTGCCTGCAGACCCCCTCAACCACAGCCTACGGTTGTGGGGAAGAGACCCTTGTCCCCATCAACATGGGGACAAGGTGCTTTGGGGCAGGGGGAGCCCTGCCCCAAAGCACCCCCCCAATTGTTGAGAGCATGTGGCCTGGTATGGTTCAGGAGGGGGCCGCTCACTCATCTCCCCTTTCCTAGCCTGCCACGCTGCATTCTCTGATAAGGGTCTGGTAACATCTTCTATCGGAATGTTCTATGATATTGTATTGCTGGCAATTTAAAAGTAATTTCATGATTTTTTTTTCTTTAGAAATTTCATTTTTGCTGCAGCATGTTCTATGTATGCTTCAGATGAACCACTTTACAGGCAGACTAATGGGACCCCCCAAGCACTTAAATTAAAGGCATTTTTTATTTTTATTGCTGCACGTTAAGCATCATTAAAATCACTGCTCCTGTAAAAAAAATTGTATTGATACTCAGGGCAGTACCCAGACCCCCATACCATTTTTATGGGCAATTACTTGCATATAAACCTTTAAAATTGGGACTTTTGATCTTTCTAGTTCAGGTCTCATAGACTTTAATAGGGTTTGCCGTTTGGGTTAGAAATTTTTCTCTGTTCGGGGGTTCTGTTGCAAATTGAACAGGGGGAGTGTTCAGGTGGATGTGGCAGAAGAACAGGCTGGTGGCAGATGAGCAGGCACAGTGCTTGGCTGGGGGCAAACTGTGGGTAAGCAGCTGGAAGCAGGCACCAGATGAGAGCTTCCTGGATGGAAGAGTTGCATGAACTGCAGGCTGGATGAGCAGAATGCAGGATCAGATAAATGGGGTCGGTATTGGTCGGGCAGATTAGGCATTGACAGCAGACAGCAGGATAGTCAGGTCACAAGCCAAGTTAGCAATGGGAGGTAGATCAGGCAAAAACAAGAGGCAGAAGCAGAATCCAGAGACAAGCCAAGGTCAGGGCAGATAGCAGGCAAAAGCAGGTCAGAAGCAAGCTGGGTCAGGATCAGAGGGCAACATAGGAATCAGGAATCAAACACACAGAAGCTGCAGAACAAACACCAACAATTCCATACTGTAGCCTGTTTAAATATCCCGTTTGGTGACAGGCACACACCTGGATGTGCGAGTGCGCCTATGCCCATGTCCATGCACATTTGCCTGACCAGTTGCCAGTCTGTGCATGCATCGGGAGACTTCCTCGGCGCTATGGGCATTCCTTCCTTGACACTCATACTCTTCCTTGGATGCATTAAAATGCAGACTTCATAGGTGATTGTCTGCTTTGGATTTCAAGCAGGCTCCCCCAGCTTAGTATAAATCTCCCTTGATCATTATTATTGTCACTACGGCTCTATGTGAGACTTGTCCTATTTTGACTATGTGTGTTGGCTCCAGACTAGACTATCTCTTTTCTTTTCCTTTACTTATTTTTCCTCAATTTTTTTCCTATAAATCGCCCCTCCCAATAGGACTGTAATCTATCACTGTTCATGTACATTTCTCCTGGACATAGTCACACTGCATTTTTATATAGTATGGACGATTTTGGTCACTTACATGATTTGGCTTATGCTTTCATGTACTCCCTATTTTCACTTCCCATTGTCTGTTACAGTTAATACTGTACTTTAACTATGGATTCAGCTCTTAAAACATTCTACTGTTTTCTTGTATATGATGTATAAGTTTTTCTCTACGAAAAAAATTAAAATAAAAAATATAGTTAACACTAAATTCAATATGGGGCAGTGGCAACGTTATTAATGCATAAAATGAACACCAAAAATGCAAAATTTCATTAAATAACATTCCATGTGGATACCATGACTCTATTTGTGAAGTGAGAAATCTGTGCAATGTATACAACCCACTACAGCAACACTAAAATTCCTAAAGAAATATGTGTGTCCTGGCATCTTTATTCCTTTTGTAAACAAAGTGGCCAGGGATTCAATTTCTATCGATCTATACCAGACCAATATATTAGATAAGGGTCAGATATACTGTAAATGGTAATCGGAGACATCCAAAAACAAAGGCATAGAGTTTTTCCATATTGTATGCCATGCCTAGATCCCAGTGAAGTTATTGACCAAACCTGGTCATGTCCAAACATGATCAATTACTTCACCCAGGAAACCTATTCCATTTATTTATATCAGATGTTATCCACTGTAGCTGCTATTGGAGCAGTTATCTTAGTAAGATCATGATGGCAGGTTTATTCTTACTTGTGAACGAGTAGGGTTATTATGTATGCTTTTATCTTTCACACAGGGATAGTATCCAGTAGTCCCCTTTTAATTACTGTATATACTCGAGTATAAGCTGACCAGAATATAAGCCGAGGCACCTAATTTTACCACAGAAAACTGGGAAAACGTATTGATTCGAGTATAAGCCTAGGGTGAAATGCACAGCTACTGTAAGTGGAAAAGAGGGTCAACAATGCCCATTTGCAGCCTCACTGTGCCCATTTGCAGCCTCACTGTGCCCATTTGCATGCATGCCTCACTGTGCCCATTTGCAGCCATAGGTCCCCTGAACTTCAAACTTGGTAGTTAAGGGTTCCTAGATGCCCCCTAGCTGCAGCCAAAATATGGGGTCTCTTGGGAACCCTAAATGTGTTGTGAAAACCCAGTGAAACTAGCACTATATCATATCCAAAGATGGGGTTCGTAGCACCAAGTGGCCCCGAGATACGGGGCCCCAAAGTCGGGTCAGAAAATGTCATTCTCTACTGCAGAAAAATAAAGAAGTCCTACCAGCAATAACATAGCCCAAACCACATCCCAGAAAAGTCAAAAAAGCAAAGGAGAGAAGCCCCAGGGATAATTCCAAAAAATATATAAAAATACATAATAAAACAATAATAAATAGAACAATACAATACAGATAAATCTCCTGAAAAACAGGTCAGAGAGACTCTCTAGATAAGGAGCACAGTCTGACATATAATATCAGGATACCCGACATGTTTCGGAAAATAATTTACGTTCCTTCTTCAGGGGTATGAAGGTATATACTGTAGTGTCTAGCATAGAGACAAGTAAGTACAAATTAGAAATATATTATATGAAAATTTATGCATCTAAACATAAGAAACAAGGGCATATGGACATGGCGACATATTTAATATGAAAACACTAAAAACTGAAGCACTTACTAGAAATAGTCAGTTATAACTTGTATGATGCTGATATACGATGGTATCTTGATTCAGATAGAGAATTCTCCAGCGCCCCGGTCACCAAAAGTGATATTGTCAAAAAATGACTTAGCTCTATATTTAAGATTTCAAAACGATATTGAGGTACTTTTATGTGTTTTTGGGGTTTTTTTTGTGGGGAGGGAAGATATTTTTTGAGCAGGCACAAGTGTAATTAGCCTGAAACAGGCAGCCTGGCAAAACAAAAAAATTCCAATCAAAAAGTTTCCAGAGAGTGTAAATAAACAAACACCCAACTGGGGGTGTATGAATCAATGGAACTAGGCAGGAGGAAGAGGGGGTAGAGAGGAGGGCAGATATGCACAGGTTGGGAGATCCACGAGGAGCAGCTGACCTCAGACCATGATCCCTTGAATAATAAACAACAAATAGTGTGTTATAATCTATAGACAAGCGAAGGATATAGTTGTAACGCTTGAAATAGCAGAAACATTATAGCTAAGTTAGCACCTAGGTAAATATATACATATATATACATATGCACACACATATACACATGCATACATATACATATGTACATACATATGCATACATATAGAGGAAACCACCTGAACATATGTGCACATATACAAACACACATAAACATACATGCATAACACATACATATATGTGTATGAAGTAAATACAGCCGGATAAACCCTGATATATTATAAAAGTTTGGCAAGGAAAATAACACCCCAATAGAGGATACTCAGTATGTACTTATAGCAAGTAAAAATAGAGTGGAAGCAAAGAAATCGTAGATTTCAAGCTATGATTGTTGAATAAACACTCCAAGAGGTTGATTAAAGTAGCAGATAGCAACAAAGTATAAACATCACTTACCAAGAATCAAAGAGGGAGAAACAAGATACGCGTTAGTGCTGATCGTATCAGCTTGGCATACAGCAAGTGCTGCTGCAGCAAGGCTTTAATATGTATTCCTAAAAAGCTACACATCTAAGTGGGGGCAAATTGCTAATTAAATAAATTGTTTAAAGATGTCCAGGTAGAAAAGAGGTTAGAGGAGTGTGTCGCTACACCCCCTCTCGCCGTCAAGAAGTGTCAGCAGAGAGGTTTGTATGAGCGGCACGAGCCACTCCCCCGGCGGGGCGGCGTCCGGCGCCATCGCGTCATATGGCGCAATGACGTCAGATGTCGGAGCGCCACCAGACATGGAAGAAACAGTTACAGAATCCCCAAAACAGGCACGGCAAGGACCCCACCGGAAGTGGGGCCTTTCCGTGCCGGGGGACACCCAACCAAGTGCACAAGAAATAGCCCGGAGAGTCCTAAAGTGGGAAAAGATGTCAAAAATGTATGTAAATGTAATGGTCGTTCTTATAACAATATTGAAAAAACATATAAGTAATTGAGAGCACTAAAAAATCTTAAATTGGACATCGAGGCGTTGAATCACTCTAAAAGAAAGAAACAACCAGCAATAAACATAGTAGACATAGTTCAAAATATTCCACACAGATTTTGACATTTTAGGTGGATATTTAGATACATTACATCTGCAGAAAAATAGATAGATAAGCACAACAGGTGCATTATGGCAATTAGTTGCATACAGAGAGCAAACAAAAAACAATACAGAATAACAACATATATACCAGATAATACTATATATGGATGGATTAGAAAAAAAGCATACAAATAAAATGGAAAGAAAACGAAGAAAAGCCAGTCATAGATAGTTGGTGAGCATGACCATCAACGTGTTAATGGGCATAACCACCAATATGGTGTATTATAAATCTCCCTCATAACCACCTGATGTAAAACCTTGAAGCAAGGGTTTAAAACTAATCTCTGCTGCAGAAAAGTGCTTGACTCAAGTATAAGCCGAGGGGGGCATTTTCAGCACAAAAAAATGTGCTGAAAAACTCGGCTTATACTCGAGTACATACAGTAAACAGGACTTCCAGAATCTGACTGACTGAAGACTCACACAACCAGGGTTGCTATGAAGATGTCTTTGTCCCCATCAACATGGGGATAATGTGCTTTGCTAGGGGTGTCCACCCCATTTTGAAGGCATGTATCTTGTTATGGTTCAGGAGGTGGGGCACACATCACCCTCCCCCTTTTTTGACCAGCCAGGCTGCATGCTCATACAGTAAAACCTTGGATTGCGAGCACAATTCATTCCGGAAACATGTTTGTAATCCAAAGCACTTATCTATCAAAGCAAATTCCCCCATATTAAATAATGGAAACTCAGGTGATTAGTTTCACAACAATTCATAGGTCTTTCTGTTTATAGTCCATATAAAAAGATTATAGCAATGTGATAGGTTTTGTAACCATAAAATGTCCATACACAAATGGCAGCCTCCACAAGGGAATTAGAAGCAAAATCCAGCAGGAGCTACAGAGTATAAAAGAGAAGAGAGGCACCTCTTATGGTTACATTTAATGAAGGTACAACATTTAGAAACTCACATGGTTGATGACTAAAACAGGCACATCTAAGTATGCATGCATCCAGGGTAAACCTGTTCACATAGACCATCCTCCACACCACTGGCTCTTACCGCTGTCAGTCTGCAATCGTGACCAGGACTACCCTGAAATCGAGGCTTGAAGTGCTTGTGGAGCACAGCATGGAAGGGATGACGTTGATGGCAGTGCTGAGGATGGCCAGCCAATATGGACAGCTTTACCCCGGATACCTGCATACTTAGATGTGCCAAGGTAAAACCAAGGTTTTACTGTATAAGGGTCTGGTACAGATTTTTGGGGGGACCCCATGCCTTTTGTTCCTGATTTTGACTGCAAAAATTAAATGTATTTTCCACTGAGAATAGGTGCTTAAGAGGGGATACAGTAACCATATACAAATCTTCGCTGGTGACTGTAGTATCAAAACTGTTTAATGAAAGGCCTCTGAAGAAAACAGATAAGGGTTTTTACAGATTTTTGGGGACAGCATGCCTTTTTTTCTTGATTTTTCTGTTGGATTCCCCATTAAAATTCATACCAGACCTAAAGGGTTCATACTGTTTTTTTTCCTTTTAACTATCCCCAGCTCATTTTCTGGGAAGTGACATCACTAGTTGTTAAGAACTCAGCACTGCCTGCAACAGTAATTGACAACAGAAAGCTGTCATGTTTCATAGTTTGTAAGGTTGAATAAAGACATCAGTCCATCCTGAGTGAGTGTCTACAATTGTCCCCATCCCTGTACATTGCACACTCACATCAGTCCCTACCCTCAAGGAGCCCACAATCCAAGGTCCCCATTCATATACTAGGGCCAATTTTTTTTTTGGACAGAAGCCAATTAACCTACCTGCATGTCTTTGGATTGTGGGAGGAAACCAGAGTACCCGGAGGAAACCCACGCAGGCACAGGGAGAACATGCAAACTCCAGGCAGGAAGTGTCGTGGTTGGGATTCGAACCAGCGACCCTTCTTACTGCTAGGTGAGAGTGCTAACCACTACACCACTGTGCCGCCCTATACTATGTATAATAGTGGAAGCAATCTCATCTATACTTACAAACAAATTCTTAATAACTAGACACCTTAGTGGTGTATAACAGGCTGAACAGCCTAACAAGTACAGGTATAGGTAAAAAATGTATTTTGTTTCAAAGGTAACCTGTTACAAACCTAGGTTAAGCCTAAGTTAAGCCTTTAACAACATTTTCATCTGTTAAAAAAGTTTCTGTAAATGCCACTTCCATTTAAAAAAAATATTGTGTTAATCCAAAGGTTGATCTCTGTAGCTTTACTCTGGATACAATACTTGCCCTGTGAAAACAAACTGGACCATTTTTTTTGCCTTTAGGTTGAAGTTAAAGGATCTATAGATGCAATGATTTTTTTACTAGTTAAACTTCATGGACAGGTGTCTTTTTTCAACCTAACAGTACATCGGTGCTGTAAAGTTAAATATTTCATGGTTGCTTTTTTCTTTTATAGATAAACCACACTTCTGTTACATACATGCACATAATCTTACCTAAGTGAAGCTAAAAATTTTGCTTTGTGCCTACCGTTCAGATCTGCACTGCATTGTGAAGTTTTTTTCTACATATATTTGTAATTCCTGAACAAAATTTCTGCAAGTCCCTTCCATTTGTATGACATAGAAAGGAAAGAGATGAGTGGATCTGCCTGGATTTAATTCACTGCTGTAAGTGTTCTGTGAATCCTGTTTGAAATTAAGTAAACCCTAACTCAGCAGAAAATGTATTGAAGTCTATGAAGGGTAAATCATGTTAATAAATGCTGGTCAATTTTATGGATAATAGGCAAACTACTGCAAAAAGGCAAAGGATGATGGGCAATACCATGGAGGGCGTGTGTCAATGTATTTTTTTTTTTAAATGCCATACAGTGGGAAGATAGTATTTTTATGTACTTCAAGGGCATCAATGAAAGTCCCTTAAATAACGTGCTAGAGGGATGTCCTAAAGCTGTAAATGTTGTTACGGACAGTGCAATTTTCAAGGATAGTCTCACATGCAGCCTACACTGGCAGCACATACTAGGTTGTAGCATTGATATTTTTCTTTTACAATTTGCTTGGTTCACATACAAAAGCACCCTAATCTTATTCATTGCAGTTTTTTTAGGTAGCTTTAACAGCATGCTGATTCACCAAGCAATGATATGATGTTTTGATTGGCAGATAGCAATGGGCCAGTGGTTCACTTTTGCTGTCCCTGTTCTCACTGATAAAAAACTGTCCTGCTGCTGGCCAATTTCAATAAAACTCTAATTCGTAATAAAGAAAGCACAGGTGATACAGTGGTGTAAAATTGGCCAGCAACCATTTCTTATAGGTAAATTCCTGACTTTTTTCAGGAAAAGGAAGGAGTCGGTAAATGACAGATTTATCAGATCCTTCCTCCACTCTCCATCCTGACAGATTGAGGACAAAGGGGGCAGAGGAGCACAGAGGGGGAATGGAGAACGGAGGGGAACCGGAGCATGGAGGGGGACCGGATGAGCCTGCAGGAGCACAGAAGAAGACACAGAGGGGGACTGAAGGAGGATACAGGGACAGGCAGGGGTGATTGGTGTGGGGGGAGTTACAAGCACAATCTCCTTGTATAGATTTCAATAAAGCAGCTGAAAGCTGCGGGAGTGAGAGGAGAAGAAGCATCTGTCAGCTGCTTTATTGAAATCTATACAGGGGGATCAGTTTTTGTAACTCCCCTACCGATTACCTCTGACTTCCCAGGTATCGGATAATGCATCAGAGTATTTGCCCGAGTACTTGGGCAGATTCTCTGTATCGGCACGGATACTAGTATCAGTGCAACTCCTAGTTTTAAGTAAAGCCAACTCATATTCCTAACTTAAACCTATGGCCTAATTAACTAAAAATATTAGTAGACTTTACTTAAACCAATGGTCTATAAACTGGAAAAATTGAGTTGGCTTTACGTAAAAAAACAACGTTTAAAACATGAAAAGTCCAATGAGTCAGACAAAAATACATTTAGTTGACAGTACTTAAAAAACTGATGCAAATAATTTCCTAAATTTTTTGGCGTAGACCCAGCACAATATCTTTTACTGTGTAAAACTTTCCAGCAGCTGAATTGTTCAATCAGGGATAATATGTCTAACTTGTGTATACCTAATAATAATTTGTCTAAAGGAATGGGGGGGGGGGATGTGAATGATAGAATGTGAGGTAGTTTAGGTGCATACTGTTCTCACACTGTTTGTATTTGTCTTTCAAATGAAGCAGCAGTATGCTGCAAAAAAAAGGTAATTTAAAGAACAGATGGTCTGCACTTTGAGCACATAAAATCCCATCTTTAAAGAGACGCCTTGTTGCAAATACATTGTTTAACTTAAAAAAAGAGGCCCTATCAACTTAAACATAAAAAATCAATATACCATCCCCTGGGCAGGGGACAGGGCAGCAGCTAGAAGCCCCCTACAAATGAGAACAAAAAAAAGCTGCAAAGAGCTAGAAACAAAAACAATTAAGTAGAGTTTTCAAACTGACCCTAATGTTTGATTTTTCACTTTTCCATAAAAGATTTCAGTAATCTGACACCTTGGCTGCTCTGTGAAGTAGCCCCCTTGCCCCTTTTAAAGCAAGGGGTCTGGCTAGTCCAAAAGTCAAAGGCCATGCAATGCATTATGGTTTAGTAAGTACTCCTAGGTGAATCTGCACAAAACTGTGCTGGGACTGTGAATTTTTGAACTGACAAGATTGGTCTCGAACCCATGTAAGCGGTGAACCTGATCCTCAAGCCTAGTAATATACTGTAGCTTCAGCTTTTACTTATCACTACTCTGAACCTGATTGGTACAGTGTAAACAGACCTTCCAACTTTGCAGTCAGAAAATAACTGACAAGAGCAATGTCAAAATCTACAAGACAGGAGCCTAATTCTATAGACTTCCTATGGCTTACCTAATAATAACGCTTGTTTTTTTATTTAATTTTTTTCACAACAAAACTGGAATTTAACTTTAAAGAAAGAGGTTAAGCATGTCAGACTGGGGTCCATAATTTATTAAAGCTCTTCTTTAAACATTTAACAAAAATACATTTGTGCTTTAGAAGTTTAAAGGTTCTAAATTATTTTAAACTACAAATTAAAACGCAAGCAATGTATTGCTTTGGTGAAATGTTAGGTGCTCAAAGAATAAAGGATATTACACAAAATAAGAAAAAATCCTCCTACAAACGGTACTAACTATTGTCATGCTCTAACGGTTTCTCTATTGAATTTTGCAACTCATTTAGAAACATATTATTAAAATAGAAAGTATTACTTCAAAAACTGTGTCTGGTTATTATATGCTTCATTATATCATAATTGCATTGGTGTTCAGAGCCTTGGTAAAGTGTAATTTATATGTTTGTTGGAATCGAAAGAAATCAATGCATTTCTGTTAGAGTAGATTATTAACATTCATATCATAAATAGAAACACAAGATTTATTGTAAATTGTATTTCTAAAGTACATTTGTCAAGCTGAAATAGCTCACACTATCACATATGTCAAGGGAAATAAATTCAGCAGTATTAAGATCAGTGTTCTTTGATGTGCACTTCAAAAGTGTAGATTAAATGTTCCCTTTTCAAAATTATATTCCAGTATATAAGAAGCTATATTATGCACATTTAAATATCTCCCTTGAAAAAAAAAAGTGGCTTAGTTGAGGACTTTTTTCTGCAACACCTTCATCTTTAGCTCTGTTTGCAATATGAAATGATAAACATGCTTGTTAATATTTATGGTCAATTGATTCTGTCATTTCTTCCAACATGATTGTATAAGCAGTGCTTTGCACTCTATGCTAGAAGTCAATGCCCAGGTGCCCAGGTACCCACAAAGGAATCCATATTAATACAAGTCTGGTTAAGTGGCACTCATGGGTCTTGCAGAGGCGGAAGATCAAAAGCAGCAGTGTTTTTTGTGTCAACATTTCGATGATGCGCAGTTCATCTCTCTAAAGACGCCATGCGAAAGATAGACTATGCGTCATGAAATGTTGACAATAAAAACACTGCTGCTTTTGATCTTCCTCCTATGCAAGACCTGTGAGTGCATCAAAACCAGTTTTGCATGTATATATATATATATATATATATATATATATATATATATATATATATATATACTGTAATCTCTAAAATCTCTATTTCTGATTTATTAATCACAAAATATGATATGGGTTAAATGAGAGTTCTATTGACCAGGAGGAAAGGCTTTGAATATAATAACATTTATTATAGGTAGTTAAAAGTCAAGCTAATACACAAATCCCTAGCACATCAAGGAAGAAAATGCTAGGTTGAAATAAAATATATATATATATATGAAGGAATATAGATTATATTCCTTCAGACCGTGATCTACAAGCATGTTTAGTTACAAGTAGCAGGGCATACCTTCCCCTGCTACTGGAGAAATTACCTTGGGTCCATCTCGCTTGCTGGTTCTCCCAGAAAGACCGAGCTGCCTCCCCTTTCCCCAGAGTAACCAAAGACCCGCCTGATTTCTCATTGGCTGGCTTAGAGTCTAAGCCAGCCCCCTTACGGGCCACTCCCACCAGTGATGTAAAATATACTTGTATGGTCCCGGTGTGTTTAAGTATCAAGCTTGGGGTGAGACTTACTTCATTAATAGTAAATAGGTGACAATGTTAATTGGCTCCCCATTGTCCTTCAAGTCTCGGCGCCGCAATGTCTGCAGTTCACAAAAGCTGGGAGGAGGGCTTTTGCCCACCTTTCAGCTGCAAGCAAAAAGAGATATATTCATAATATTTCACAGATATTAATGGAAATTTCACATAACCGCATCAGGCAACAGATGGCCCCTTGTGGCCAGTTGAGTGTATGAGACTCGGCCACACATAGAATAATGGTTTATGTGCAATCTTCTTTAATATTTGTAACTTTTCGGCTTTGCCCTCTGAAATGAAATAAAACTTCTTTGAGAAGAAAAAAAAAAACTTTAAACTCTCCATCTCTACAGTTCACATTTCTGGATCCCAGTACCGGTAGACATCACTTGTTCAGGATGTAATAAGTCCATAATAATAAAAGAAAAATCATATGATAAATAAAGAGAAAAAAAATAAAAACACACCCCAAAAAAAAAATTAAGGGGGAAAAAAATAAAAAAAATAAAAAAATAAAAACATGAGGATCCTTGTTCTCAACTGTCCAATAATAATAGTGCGAAAGTCCATAATGTCAATCTGGTCATGTTGTCCTTGCTTCTGGGACAGCCTTCCATGGTGATTCCAGTTGGATACAGCATACAGTAATGGCCTTTGGAACAGCTATCCGGGCTTTCTAAGATTATACTTTATTAATGTGGACAGAGGTAGAGAAAGAGATACACAAGTACATTTGGGGACATATGTATTCAAATTAATGCTTGTCTGGTAAGTCTGAGCAGTAAGGACCTTTTAATTGCCATAGATATACTGCAACATAAAGTGAGACCCTTTTCCCAGTGACATGTGGAACAATTTGAAAGTTTACGTTCTTCAGCCAGGTTTCTGATTTCACCGCTCATCTTTCTTCCTCCATTCTCATATGCCTGCAAGTAACTCTGCTCCACCTTCTGCTGAATACCACTGTGTGTGACACTTTAAGTGTCCAGGGGGATTTTGTTGCCATCGCAACTCACCACTAGCTCCTTTTACTGCAGCTATGTTCAGTGCTGGTGCCAAACCTTTGGGCATATAGCTCCGTCCTTGGCTACCATGGGTAGCTACTGTACCGTCCTGCCTTTAGCAGGCTACAGAAGAGGTCACCACTATGAGAGTTCTATGTGCAGATTAGGCAGTGTCATCTACGCAGACAAAAATAACTTGATTTCAGAATATGGATAAGTGTGATGTCACCAGTCACTAGTGGCTTCAGGAACAATCAAACTAAAATACTTTTAAGTACAATTGTACTATACTCCCTGCTATTTGCCAATCACTATGAGTCTCACCAGTTCCAGTATATCTATATTATATTCACGCAATGCTCTTTGACTTATTCTGGCACACAAAGGAAAACCTGACCAACAAAAAAAACAATATCAATGACCACATCTGATGACTGCCCAAATGTTAGAACTGTAGAGAGGATTGTATGTCACATTTACACAGAAAATAGTCACATGACTGTTGTTAAAGCCTAATATTACTAGTGTCATGATAAATAGCTACCATGACCTAAATTCAGATAAAACGAATATCCCATGTCATAAGAGAAAACTAACACCTGTTGGAACTTGGCCCATCCCCAAAATGCTACAGGGAAGCCATAATATTCTATATCAACATTTCTAATCGCTTTAAATGTTCTCCATGTAGTGTTCCCCATACTTACTCCCCTCTTTTTTTTTTTTATTTGACCATAGTCAAGCAAAACTGAAGAATCACCAACAAAAAAAAAAAAAAAAATAAGGTGATATAGGAAAGAAATAAAAAAACAAACAAAAAATAAAAATCCTTTCCCTTAAGAGAAAAAAAAGAAGAAAATCAAACAAAAAAAAAATAGATTAAAAAAAAAAAAAATAAATAAAAATTACAATTAAAATAATAAAAAAAAAATAATAAAACCATACAGATTGAATGCTGGCCCAAACTTTAACTTTGTTAAAGAGGCTTAAATCTGTGTTTTGTTAACCCAAAATTTTTTTGGAAAAACTGCCTTTAGCATGTAGCTATACAAAAGGCAACCCCCTCTCCCGGCTGTGATTAACATATTAATTGACTCTCATTGCAAACCCATTTGCAAGTCAACAAGGCCACAAAAAGTTGTTTTTAGAGAGGGTAGGACATCTGTTTATTGAAAAAAAATAAAATAAATAAAAAAAAAAAACGCCCCAAACCAGTGTTTAGAATTTAGCTAGGCCTGTAATTAATTATATTCAAGGCTTCTCCTCAGAACATACAACAAAAAAAAAATAATGTTCTTTAAGGTCCTTATGTGTATTTGGGTACACCTCTGGGTCCAATCATCCGTCCTTGTTTGTGCATTTATCCTATAATACAAAACTTAAAAATCATTAATAACATCTCACTGTACCTCTCTGAGAGGTTCATACTGGCCTAACTAGTAGTGGATGCTTGGAACCGCCTTCCAGCCGAGGTAATGAGTCCATCAACCGTAAGTAAAGTCAAAAATGTACAGGACCCACCCCATATCTAAACTCTGATAGCCAAAAATTATAGGAAAAATCTGTAGGGTTTATAAATACTTACATTCTAAGAATACAACATGTAGACCTATAATCTTCACATGAGTGAATTTGGAAGGGAAAACAACACGCAACACAAGACCTACTGAATGCCTAAGATGCCACAATGTGCAAAGTAATGTATCATGTAGTTTCCAAGTGTCAGAGTGAATGAACCTTCACTCTAAGCCACCTGAAAGGACATAAAAAAAAAAAAACGAACGAAGGGAAAGAAAAAAAAAAAAAAAAAAATCTCACATCTGTGCACAGGTTATTTATTCGCGAATACATTTAAACTTGTAAAACCAAAAGTTATACATTTAAACTGGTACCAGTATTGAGCTCATTATAAACGGGGAAAACAACAAATATTTATAAAATAATCATAAACAGTACAACGCATGCGCATTAGTGTGATCACACTTATTGATGGCCATAAAACAATGTTGGGTGCACCCCCTATCAAAAAAAACAAATCTTAGTTTATACATGTACTGTTCATACTCATGCATTCCATCGCTCACACATACACATTCATTTGGTTTGCATCCCATACCTTCTGGATAACGCTTTGGTAATTGCAAATTAATTGTTAGGCGTTTCTGTAAACGGGAGAAAGGAAAAAAAAAAAAAAAAAAAACAACCAAGAACACCAACCAGAAACAAAAAAATAAATAAATAAATACAATGAAGCGAGAGTAAGCTTTTGTACTAAGCAATACTTGTACCCTATACCTTTGAATATTTATGACAGTCTTCTGATCCTTTGGGGAAGATAAACACCTGTATTACTAATAACCATGTTTGAATACCTAGCCTAATATACATTACCTTAGTTGTATATATTTATGTATATACATCTATATTAATACACCCGCTTAATATGTAAATACTTTTTCCTGAGCTCCCTGCACCTGGAAAATAAAAACTTAGACAAAAGTTATTATCCTTTTCCCTTTCTTTGACACAAAGAAAGCAAACACTGCCACATTGTTACATTTACATAGGTATATGTTCACTGACATTCACACTTGGATCTGGTGAAAATAAATTACTCAGATCATAGACATCTGAATGACACATTAGATCTGGTATTTCTTTCGCTGTTTCTACATTGCTAATATTTAAGTTTTGTTCCCCGTAAGGGGAAGTCCTAGCAGATAATATAGATAGGTTGGCCCTCCGTCCTTTATTTTGTGTTTGAATGGAACAGACGGTTTTCTGTGGGACCTTAACAATTTGATCAAAAGATTGTTTTATTTCTTTCAGTTCTTTATTACACTGTCCCAAATCTGCATGGCATGCTTCATATTTTACCTTAAGAGCATGTTGTGATGTTTCCATTATTTTATTGGTATTTTCCCAATTATGAATATGTGACTTCAGTAGTTCAATCTCATTTTCAAGAGAGGTAATTGTGGTTATTAACGTAAGTTCTTTTAGAACTGATTTCCTGTGCTGTAATCTGAGATCGCTTTCCATAGGATTTACATTCAAAGGGGAGCATGTGGCTATTTGCCTTTGACTAGTAACTGCGGGGCCATGCCTACAGATCTTATCTTTGGAGGCATTGTAATTGTAATGGTGCCTCTTTCTGTTTGAAAAGGTGGCCAAGTCTCCTGTAGCGTGACTTGCTAAACAGGTATTGTTTGTATGTTTGTATGTTGTATGTTTGTATGTTGTATGGTGATGTATTTTTGATTTCACAGGCTTAGACTTTATTGCTACATGAAAAAAATTATGCATACAGTCCATGATACATTGATATGAATCTTTAAGAGGATTTATAAAAAATCCACATTGACTTTTAAATTTTGGATGGGCATTAGATATTAGGGTGGTTTTGTACTCTGGGTCTTCTCTGTGTACGTTTCTCCGTTTGCCTACATAGTAAGCTGACCATAGCCTGTTTGCATAAAGGAGTGGATTCTCATTATTTTCCTGTTTTGTTCTAAATGCTGCTATTAAGCCTAGGTCAAAGGGATATAATATTTTTAGCAATTCATCTACAGTTTCATTGTAATCTGCTCTTCCTTCTTTAACATGGTCTGGTAGGGAAGACCATGTGTCTAAGTTAACTGTTAATAGTAAAACTTTAACCTGATCTCTGGAGTTGGCAACTCCCAGCAATTTACATCGTTGCAAGACATTATCTGCATGAAATGTTATGTGTACTCCTGGCAATAGTTTGCCAATATTGTTAGCTACAAGTAGCACATTTTCTAAAGACTGTCTATTCTCCCTATCCATCTTTTGTGCTGTGTTTCCAATTCCTGTTGATGGGCATCCATGCACTTCATCCCCTGCAGGAAAACATCTTTCAAACATTTTTAAATAGACTGAATCTCCATGCATAACATTGGGCAACAGCTCTTTTCATCTCCTTCTAATGCATCTGGACTCTTCATGTACAAATGCTATATTATATTTAGCTTTTAACCTAAGTTATGTGTTCCTTAGTATACTAACAGTAGGCTCCCTAATGATTACACACTGTACAACAAAGCTATTTCTTATAGCCCATTTCTATATTGAGCACATAGAGCACCAATGTTCATTTTTAGAAAAACCCTTTCATAGCGTGCTTTTTGTAGATATTTGGTCCCCCTTGTCTGTGACCATGGTTCATTCTCGATTTTCTTGTGGCTCTGCGATTTCTCCCATCGCCACAGGAAAAGTAGAATTAGGATCCATATCCTCCTTTCCTCTATACTTTTCATATACGTTATTGTCCCCAATTTCATAGGCACAAGTAGATGCCATAGCATTCAGCATTTAAGAATTGAAATTATTTGTAGCAACTGTGACATTGTTCTGTTTAAGAGTAAAAGTTGCTACGGACTTCTAGACGGGACATGGCTGCCATTACCAACAAATAATATGCACAATTTGTAAGCTAGTTAAAGCTTAAGTTAAATGTTGAAAACAACAAACAGCTCCACGCTTAGGGACAAGTAATCCAGGTATGCAGCCTTTCCAGAAAAAAATTGACCCCCTAAGAGGCAAATTTAAATGATTGGTACAAAATAGGGAAAATTGGCGCTTCCTGTGAGTCCAGGATATTAGAATGTACTTGACTAGACCGTACGATAATAAAGAGAGAAGGGTGGAAGTAGACACCTAATTGCTGGCGGTACTACCATATATCTATCACCCCCTCCTAGACAGTGTATTATAAATTCAGAGCCTATACTGAGATAATAAAATGAGTGTAAGGGAGGGCAAACCCTCGGGGTATAAGCATCCACCCCTAATTTGCCAGTCTCCAATATCCACTGATAGATATGTGCAAATATGTATGCAATAAAAAAAAAAATGTGCACGGGGGGGGGAGAGAGAGTGTACCCTAGGGCGGCTATCCGAATAACCTATATCCTCTACCCACCCGTCAATAGTTTAAGTTAAATGTTGCCCTGTCCTTTTTAGATTACTGTAACGAAGTTGGGAAAACGAACATTAAAATCGAATAAAATCATGAAAATACAGTAAAGTGGAGTGGAAAGGAAAAAATAAAATAAAATAAATAAACTATCTATATATATATATATATATATATATATATATATATATATATATATATATATATATAGATATATAGCTGTATATTTTCAGCTTTCAATAAAACAATCCTTTAGATTACTGTAGACACTCCAAATCCACTTACAATAGTCTGTATTTTACCTTATTTGAGCCTACACCCCCCTACACAATAGGCCCAGGGGACAATAGGAACAATAGTAGGGCCACAAGTATCAAATAGGGTGAATAACCCTCTTGGTTTACAATAGAAAGGTAAACACATCCGTGTTTACACCAAAGTTCACCCATTCAGTTTAGACAAAAAAATAAAAAATCTAGCACAAACTCAGAATATCAAATTTGTGGTAAGGTTTCATCCTCAAAAAAAAAAGTCAGGGTATAATACAGTATGCTAAATGCACCTTATTTTACCCTATACTAATAATCTTTCTCAGATATTAGCTTCAGCATTCAGCAACAAGTCTTCCACAGTCCTGTACTTTAACTGACAACAATGAGAATATTACTGCTCTCCTGTCCTATACACAAATATTATGCATTTAGTGGACAGACCATTTAAATTAAAAATCTGTTGAAACTTTTCAACAGGAAACCAAGACCCCACTCAATTGGTGTCTTTCCAATGAAGCATGTACTCATCATGCCACACTCTCAAACAATGGTTAGAGAGAGCGATTAAGCTTGGTGAGCATTAAAAAAAAAAATAATAAAAAAAAAATAATAATAACACTTTTTCCCGCCAAGTTGCTTCCTCCCCACAACATAAAACCGGTTTGTAAATGGTACATCCAAAGAACTTGTTCAATTAAAATTTATGGGATATTTATGCAAAACAAAATATGTGGTGTATCCTCTCTCATTTTTAGAGTTAATACACACTTTTTTTTTTTTAATTTGCCTATAGTTTTCCCTAGATAGATTGAACAAACTGACTCAATTTAAGTTCAATCTACTAAGTACCTTCAGCAAATCCACAGTTTTTAAACCAAAAAAAAAATTTAAAGTGTACCTATGGTTTTCCCTAGATAGATTGAACAAACTGACTCAATTTAAGTTCAACTACTAAGTGCCTTCAGCAAATCCACAGTTTTTAAACCAAAAAAAAAATTAAAGTGTACCTATAGTTTTTCCTAGATAGATTGAACAAACTGACTCAATTTAAGTTCAACTACTAGCCTTAATCTCTAATACATCGATTGATACATTTGATATTAGATTCAAACACCTTCCGTCCTGTACTGGTTTCGTGGTCGCCATCTGTAATCTCTAAAATCTCTATTTCTGATTTATTAATCACCAAATATGATATGGGTTAAATGAGAGTTCTATTGACCAGGAGGAAAGGCTTTGAATATAATAACATTTATTATAGGTAGTTAAAAGTCAAGCTAATACACAAATCCCTAGCACATCAAGGCAGAAAATGCTAGGTTGAAATAAAATATATATATATATGAAGGAATATAGATTATATTCCTTCAGACCGTGATCTACAAGCATGTTTAGTTACAAGTAGCAGGGCATACCTTCCCCTGCTACTGGAGAAATTACCTTGGGTCCATCTCGCTTGCTGGTTCTCCCGGAAAGACCGAGCTGCCTCCCCTTTCCCCAGAGTAACCAAAGACCCGCCTGATTTCTCATTGGCTGGCTTAGAGTCTAAGCCAGCCCCCTTACGGGCCACTCCCACCAGTGATGTAAAATATACTTGTATGGTCCCGGTGTGTTTAAGTATCAAGCTTGGGGTGAGACTTACTTCATTAATAGTAAATAGGTGACAATGTTAATTGGCTCCCCATTGTCCTTCAAGTCTCGGCGCCGCAATGTCTGCAGTTCACAAAAGCTGGGAGGAGGGCTTTTGCCCACCTTTCAGCTGCAAGCAAAAAGAGATATATTCATAATATTTCACAGATATTAATGGAAATTTCACATAACCGCATCAGGCAACAATATATATAAAGCCATGTCCTCCTTACCATCTACTACCTATCCTATTTACAGTACAAAGCCAAAAGCTGAACTGTTTCAGACCAACAAAATATAATTGAAAGAAAGTTCTTGATTCTCTAGAACATTTACTCTGGTAACATAAGAGAGATGGCTATAGTCTGTATATTATAGCCCTTTATATTTTATTTCCCTGACATAAGATATATCAAAGATAAGGTTCTGATATCTATTTTGGGTGGATGCATGCAAGTTACGGCACTTCTCCTCAAATGTGAAAGTGGTGCATCTGGGAAGAGACATAGACATGCATGTGTGGGTAAATGGCAATGTAGAGGGCATTGCAATTTAGCCAAATGGGGCCGCATAATGCCACTCATTGGTCCAGCTCGGTTACATGTAGGTATTCAGGTGTCACATCCCGAGGGCATCTGTGGATGATGAAATTCACTGTAGTAGTCATATACTCCAGTCACTTCACTCCAGTTCAGTACACCCCAGTCACGCACTCCCATTCTTCTGCCATTCAACAAATGACTGCTTTTTTATTGTATACAAGACATTTTCTGATTGGACAAGGCAGAGAGGAGGGGCATATTACATCATGATGGGAGAGAATAGCTTTGTTAGTTTAACAAAAAAGTATATTATTGATCTCTGTATTGACTGTCTTGGATTGAGAGTGAGAGCTAAGGGGAAGATTTACCAAAACTAGAGTGTGCAAAATCAAGTGCAGCTCTGCATAGAAACAAATCAGCTTCCAGGATTTTGTTTTGTCAAAGCTTAATTCAACAAGATGAAATTAGAAGCTGATTGGCTATCATGCACACCTGAACCAGATTCTGAGTTCTCCAGTTTTTGTAAATGTCCCCCTAAGTGTGAAATGCATGATTATGTTTATTTCAAACAGCCAAAACACACACAAACAGGGAAGGGCTGATATACAGTACTTACATGCTTTGATACAATTGCTTCTCTAGTCTCCCTCCTGCATTGCTTGCAAAAGCATAACTACAGTAGTCTGCTAATTTTGTCATATGATCTCTGCAGAAGAAGAGGACCAGAGATGTCCCTGGAGAGACAAAGATGAAGAAAAAAATGTGTTTTTAATTCTTGGAAATTCTTGTACATACAAATTGTCTGCCACCATTTACACATTTTGGGCTTTGAGTGACCCACACTCCTGACACCTCTATTCAGAAAACTTTGCTCTCCAGCAGATAACAAGCTAGTGCAAAGATTTTTGCAAACACAAATGCTATTTTGTAGGGATTAACATTTTGTTGAAAAAGTAATCAACTTAGAAGGTTAAATGAGGGTTGTTGTCATGGATTTTAAGGGTGTAGTGGGCTTTAAATGACTCCTGAAGGTTATATTAGCTCCATGGAGGTGGGAAAACGGCACTGAGGACTAAAGTGTATTACTAAGAGCAGGGCTGAAATACCTAAGGTAAAAAAGATTAGAGTGGGGTGCAAGGTGAGAGTGCAGAGAGCTATAGTAGAGAGCAGGTGTGGCTGCAGAGAGAAGAAAAATCAGGAATATACTACACCTCCTACCATTTGGTAGTGCTCACACTCAGCTACAACTTCGGATCCAAGTACACTTCTGCTTTGAATGTACTGATAGGTTTTTCTATTGATTTGCAGGGGTTCTCAAAAATTCTCAGTGAACAATGTAACACAACACACAATGGGGTTGATTTACAAAAACTGGAGTGTGCAAAATTTGGTGCAGCTGTGCACAAAGACCAGCTTCCAGGATTTTGGTCAAAGCTTAATTGAACAACCTGAAATTAGAAGCTTACTGGCTACCAGGCACAGTTGCACCAGATTGTGCACTCTTCAGTTTTAGTAAATCAACTCCAATGTATTCATTTTTGTTACTGTACTGTATATGTGAATTGCGGTGTAATTCAAGATAAATGTCAGTGCTCTGTTATGTATATATACCCCTCGTAAAACCATGTGTTGCAGCAACATTTGTAACTATAACTCAAAAGTGTAAATGTGCCTTTTGTAATTTGTTCTCATTTACTTGCATTTAGCAACCTTATACAATTTCTCTTTAAAGAATTTATGAAGCGCTTTATGATGGGGAAGCTAGGAGCACTACCGTGGATTTAAATGTAGGTGATGAAACAAAGACCCGGAACTCCAGAAAGCCAAAGGATCAGATAATATCTATCAACCATGTACATATTTTTAGAAATCCTACTTTAGATACATAGGTATTTGGAGAGATAAGGTTAGCAAAATAGTCATCATGCACACTGGATGTTTTTACAGCTGCTGGTTTTGGCATTAGGCGTTTTTTCTGCAGCCAGTAAATTCCCCAGCATGTTATCTTATGTGTTTATGCACACATAGGCTTTTATCAGCATTTTTTGTCAGGGGCGTTTTTAGGCTGGAAAAAAAAATAGAACTACTGCGTTCGAAGAGGAATTTTTTAGCTGAAAAAATGCTCTAATGCTAAAAAAAACACTGTGAAATACTATAAATTTGGGCTATCCGGCATTTATGAGTGTTTTTGAGACTCAAGCATTGTAGGAAAGTGGCAGTTAAAAATAGCAGAGAGCTGTTATTTGCTTAAAATGCCAAGGTGGCAAAATGCTAAAAAACGCTAAAGAAAAGGTAAAACTCAAATTATTTATACAGCGACACTACTGTCATTTTATAACATCCAGTGTGCATGAGGCCTTAGAGTGCAGTAATCCTAAAATCAACAGATTCTATATTGAGAGAAGGACAGGCTGCAGTAACATAGGGCCACCCAGGGTGTGGAGAGCCTTCAGAATTATGTACACTGGGATATCAAAATCCAAAAAATAAATGAAAATCCAAAGATCAGAACCTGGGTACAAGGTCAAAAAAAGCTACAGGATCAATCTGAGTATGCAACTTAAAAGGTAAAGTTTCCAAGAGTACTAAGTAAAAACTATTATGCTGTGTACACACCAGCTTGGATGTTTTTTCTGACGGAATTTCCACTCAAGCTTGTCTTGCATACACCCGGTGTCACGTACCTTAAGGCAGAGCCCGTGTTGCAGGGAGCGGCCACTCGAAAACCCCTGGTTCAGGAACCCCTGATAGGGAAGACAGGAGCTCGAGAGCACAGGGGAGCACAAGTGCCTGGCTGGTAAGCTGGGTAGAGGGCCGGAGATCTGTGCGGACGGAACCAGGAGGTGACCTGTAGTCCAGCGGCAGGAAGCAAGCAGGTGATGCGCAGCAGACACAAGGAGGTGTCCTGTAATCCGGCAGCAGGAAGCAAGCAGGTAATGTGCAGTAGACACACGGAGGTGTTCTGTAGTCCAGCAGCAGGAAGCAAACAGGTAATGTGCAGCAGACACAAGGAGGTGTCCTGTAGTCCAGCAGCAGGAAGCAAACAGGTAATGTGCAGCAGACACAAGGAGGTGTCCTGTAGTCCAGCAGCAGGAGCAAACAGGTAATGTGCAGCAGACACAAGGAGGTGTCCTGTAGTCCAGCAGCAGGAAGCAAACAGGTAATGTGCAGCAGACACAAGGAGGTGTCCTGTAGTCCAGCAGCAGGAAGCAAACAGGTAATGTGCAGCAGACACAAGGAGGTGTCCTGTAGTCCAGCAGCAGGAAGCAAACAGGTAATGTGCAGCAGACACAAGGAGGTGTCCTGTAGTCCAGCAGCAGGAAGCAAACAGGTAATGTGCAGCAGACACAAGGAGGTGTCCTGTAGTCCAGCAGCAGGAGGCAGACAGGTAATGTGCAGGCGGGTCTCAAACAGGCAGGGTCAAACACAGACGGGCAGATCAGGTACAAGGGAGCATCCAAAGGGGTAGTCAAAGTCCAGAACCGAGATCGGGGCAGGCAGAGGTCAGAAGAGTCAGAGACAAGCCAGGTTTCAGCAGGGATCAGATAAATCAGGTTTTGCAGGTTGACCAAGCACATACAGGAAACACTGTTGATCGGGCAGCAAGGCAACAGGGATTGGGTTGGGCTTAAATAGCGCTCTTGGCGCCAAACAGCGTCAAGGAAGCCGCGCGTGCACGCGCGCGCCCCCGCGCGCTCCCGCGCGCGCCCGCGCGCGCCCGCGCGCGCCGACAGCCGCGCTAGTGCGCATGTGTGGGCGCAGCAGGCCCGTTCTGAGCCGGGAGTCCTTCTCCTCCTGGGGATGTTGGGACGTCTGCTGGAGGGACTTTCCTGACATTGCCCCCCTCCAATGGGCAGCCTCCGGATGCCCAACTGGGCCCACTTACTTGGATTGGCTCTCCTGAAGGCCGAAATTAGCCTCTGGGCATGGATGTTGGCCTCTGGCTCCCAAGAATTCTCTTCCGGCCCATAGCCCTTCCACTTTACAAGGTATTGAACCTGGCCATATCTCTTCCTGCAGTCCACAATAGTTTCCACTTCAAATTCCTCCTCACCATCGATAAGCACAGGTTCAGGAGGGCCGGTGTTCCGGCCAGCAAAGGGATCCGGAGTTGACGGTTTTAGGAGGGCAACGTGAAAGACTGGGTGGATTCTGAATGAGTCGGGCAGTTTTAACTCGTAAGCCACGTTATTGATTTTTCTAGTTATAGGAAAAGGACCCACAAACTTTGGCCCCAATTTCCTGGAAGGACACGCCAATTTCAAGTTCTGGGTGGACAGCCAAACCAAGTCTCCCGGCTTCAGGTTGAGGTCCCCTCTCCTCCTCTTGTCAAATGTCGCCTTGTTTCGTTCCTGGGTCTTCAGTATCGTCTCCTGAAGTAATTTGTTATTGGTGCTGAAAAAATTCAGGGTTTCCTGGGCTGCCGGCACGGGGCACTCTGGGATGCTGTTGGACAAGAACAGGGGATGAAACCCGTAATTCGAAAAAAATGGAGACTGGTTGGTTGCAGAATGAACGGAGTTATTGTATGCAAACTCGGCAAGAGGTAGGAGGGGGACCCAGTTATCTTGAGAAAAACAAGAGTAGCAACGCAGGTACTGTTCCAAGGTCTGGTTGGTACGTTCAGTTTGACCGTTGGTCTGAGGATGGTAAGCAGAGGAGAATAGGAGGTTGATCTTCAGGGCCGCACATAATGCCCTCCAGAACCTGGACGTAAATTGCACCCCTCGGTCAGATACGATATTGGCGGGGATTCCGTGAAGCCTCACAATCTCCTTGATGAAGACTCTTGCGGTCTCAGGAGCTGAGGGGGTGCCTTTCATGGGTAAGAAATGGGCCATCTTGGAGAACCTGTCTACTACGACAAAAATGGTTGTGAAGTCTTCAGAAGGGGGCAATTCGACAATGAAGTCCATGGAGATCATCCTCCATGGCTTCTCCGGGACTGGAAGGGGGTTCAGCAAGCCCCAGGCTCTCGTCTTGCTGCCCTTGTTCTGGTTACATGTGGTACATGACTCGACGTATGCCCTGCAGTCCTTTAGAAGGTTGGGCCACCAAAAGGTGCGCAGGAGAAGATCAGCGGTCTTGCGAGCACCAAAGTGGCCGGCCAATTCGTGGTCGTGGCAGGATTTCAGGGCGGCCATCCGTGACTGTTGGGGGACAAAGATCTTCTCCTCATGCCACAGTAGACCGTCTCTAGGCTGCAAGGAACTGCCAGGCTGGTGAGGGATCGAGGCGGAGGTTTGTTTAATTTCGGATAGCAGGTCCTCATGCAGAAGAAGGAAGTTACCTGGGGTAAGTATGGTGTCTGGAGGTGGCGGAACTGTGGGCTCACTGAACATTCGTGATAGAGCATCAGGTTTAGTATTCTTGGATCCGGGCCTGAAGGTGATGTGAAATGAAAATCTGGTGAAGAAGAGTGCCCATCTAGCCTGGCGGGGTCTCAACCTCTTGGCTACTTTTAAATATTCCAGGTTTTTATGGTCCGTGTAGACCAGGATAGGATGGGCAGCTCCTTCCAGAAGATAACGCCACTCCTCGAGCGCGGCCTTGATGGCCAGTAGCTCTCTATCCCCGACATCGTAATTTCTCTCTGCTTCGGACAGTTTACGGGAGAAAAAGGCCACTGGGTGGAGGAGTGCCTTAGGGCCTTGTCTCTGGGAGAGAACTGCCCCTACCGCCACTTCAGAGGCGTCGACCTCCAAGATGTAGGGGAGTGCAGGATCCGGGTGTTTTAAGACAGAGGCCGACACGAACTGGTTCTTTAATGTTGAAAAGGCAGACTGAGCTTCAGGAGACCACTGGAACTTGGTACCTTGCTTGGTCAGCCTCGTAATGGGAGCAATGATGTTGGAAAACCCCTTAATAAATTTGCGATAGAAATTCGCGAATCCTACGAATCGCTGAATTCCCTTCTTGTCCGTGGGGGCAGGCCAATCCAAGATGGCAGACACCTTTTGCGGATCCATCTTAATCCCATCTACCGAGATAACCAAACCTAGGAACTGGATACTTTGACGTTCGAACTCGCATTTTTCAGGCTTCGCATATAGGCCGTGCTGGCGCAGACGGGTCAGGACCTTCTTGACGTGTTCCCTGTGAGTAGTCAGAGAGGGGGAGAAAATCAAGATGTCATCCAAGTAGACAATAACAAATAAATCAAGATAGTCTCTAAAAATGTCATTTACAAAGTGTTGAAATGTCGCAGGGGCGTTGCAGAGCCCAAATGGCATCACCAGGTATTCATAGTGTCCGAAGCGGGTGCGAAAGGCAGTCTTCCATTCGTCCCCGCTTCGGATACGGACCAGGTTATATGCCCCACGGAGGTCTAATTTGGTAAATACCACAGCGGTACCAAGCCTCTGAAATAGTTCCGGTACCAGGGGCAAAGGATACCGATTCTTAATTGTAATTTTGTTCAAGTCCCGGTAATCTACGCAGGGGCGTAGAGAGTGATCTTTCTTCTCTACAAAGAAAATCCCTGCCCCGGCCGGGGAGGTAGAAGGTTGTATAAACCCCTTTCGCAGGTTGTCATCAATGTATGCTTTGAGGGTCTCCAACTCCAGTCCGGTTAAAGGGAAGATCCTCCCGAAGGGAATTTCTGCACCTGGTAAGAGTTCAATTGGGCAGTCATAAGGCCTGTGTGGAGGGAGTGTCTCTGCCCCCTTTTGACTGAAAACGTCCAAGAAACTGTGGTATTCCTCCGGGACAGCCCTACGGGCCTCAACATCAACCTCTAGACAGAGCAGAGAGGGTGAGACATTGGTGGTCTCTTGCAGGCAGTGCTGACAGCAGTAAGGAGAGAGGAAACTGATGCTCCCCGTGGGCCAGTCGATTTGAGGATTATGGGCCTTGAGCCAGGGCATGCCCAGGATAACAGGAAACAGGGGAGACTCAATGATGTCCAGGCAGAGTAGCTCACTGTGGTTACCCGCAATGGTAGCGTGTAGGGGAGCCGTCTCTTGGGTCACAGGTCCAGATCTGATAGCCGACCCATCGGCTAAATGTACCGACAGTCCTCTGGCTCGGGGACGTAAAGGAACTCGAAATTTGCGGGCAAAAGTCTGATCCATGAACCCACTACAGGCTCCAGAGTCAATTATGGCGGGGACCAGAGTATTCCCTCCTGGGAGCTGTAGGGAAAGGGAAACAGTCAGGTGAGACGCATTATTAAGTACTGCGGGCAAAACAGTGGAACACAGAGAAGAGTGCTTACAGGACTTCACGGGGCAGGTCCTCACATAATGTCCGGGTTCCCCACAGTAGAGGCAAAGGTTCTGGACTCGCCTGCGTTGTCGCTCCTCTGGGGTCAAGGAAGGGCGGAGGACGCCTAGTTGCATAGGTTCAGAAGGTGCCGTTGTGGTGCGGCCAGAGGGGTAAGGTACCCGGGGTAGCATCCATACCGGACGGGAAGAACCGGTCGTACGCTCAGTCCTACGCTCCCTCAGACGCCTGTCTATCTGAGTGGACAGGTTGATTAAGTCTTCGAGAGTCTCAGGGATGCCCACTCTGGCCAACTCGTCCTTCAAAGACTCGGAGAGGCCCATACGAAATTGATGACGCAGAGCTGCGTCATTCCAACTCGTATCGGCGCTCCAGCGCCTAAACTCGGATGCATAGTCCTCTGCCGCCCTACGGCCCTGTTGTAGGGAGAATAGAGCTGCTTCGGCCGTCGCTGCCTGTTGGGGGTCTTCGTAGAGGATGCCCATGGCTTGGAAGAAGGTGTTCAGATTGCTAAGGCATTCGTGTTTCTGTTCCACCAGGCGGTGGGCCCAGGCCTGGGGCTCCCCTTGTAGCAGGGAGACCACAAACCCCACCTTGGTGGACTCGAGGGAAAAGGTTCGGGGTTGGAGTACAAAAAAGAGTTCACAGGCGTTGCGGAATGCCCTATATCTGTTCCGGGCCCCGGAGAATCTATCCGGAGTAGGGACCTTGGGCTCAGGAGGCAGCATAACCACCGAGGGTGTAGGTGATGCGCTGAGCGCTGTTGGGCCTGAGGTGGCTAGGGTCTGCACACGTTCCTCTAGGCGGGAGTACCCCTCTTGTAGGGAGTTGACGGCCTGTGTCAGTCCGGCCAGGTGACGGCATAAGTCCTCCCTAGCCGTGGCTCCCTGCATAGGCTCAGTCATGGCTGCCCGATACTGTCACGTACCTTAAGGCAGAGCCCGTGTTGCAGGGAGCGGCCACTCGAAAACCCCTGGTTCAGGAACCCCTGATAGGGAAGACAGGAGCTCGAGAGCACAGGGGAGCACAAGTGCCTGGCTGGTAAGCTGGGTAGAGGGCCGGAGATCTGTGCGGACGGAACCAGGAGGTGACCTGTAGTCCAGCGGCAGGAAGCAAGCAGGTGATGCGCAGCAGACACAAGGAGGTGTCCTGTAATCCGGCAGCAGGAAGCAAGCAGGTAATGTGCAGTAGACACACGGAGGTGTTCTGTAGTCCAGCAGCAGGAAGCAAACAGGTAATGTGCAGCAGACACAAGGAGGTGTCCTGTAGTCCAGCAGCAGGAAGCAAACAGGTAATGTGCAGCAGACACAAGGAGGTGTCCTGTAGTCCAGCAGCAGGAGGCAAACAGGTAATGTGCAGCAGACACAAGGAGGTGTCCTGTAGTCCAGCAGCAGGAAGCAAACAGGTAATGTGCAGCAGACACAAGGAGGTGTCCTGTAGTCCAGCAGCAGGAAGCAAACAGGTAATGTGCAGCAGACACAAGGAGGTGTCCTGTAGTCCAGCAGCAGGAAGCAAACAGGTAATGTGCAGCAGACACAAGGAGGTGTCCTGTAGTCCAGCAGCAGGAAGCAAACAGGTAATGTGCAGCAGACACAAGGAGGTGTCCTGTAGTCCAGCAGCAGGAGGCAGACAGGTAATGTGCAGGCGGGTCTCAAACAGGCAGGGTCAAACACAGACGGGCAGATCAGGTACAAGGGAGCATCCAAAGGGGTAGTCAAAGTCCAGAACCGAGATCGGGGCAGGCAGAGGTCAGAAGAGTCAGAGACAAGCCAGGTTTCAGCAGGGATCAGATAAATCAGGTTTTGCAGGTTGACCAAGCACATACAGGAAACACTGTTGATCGGGCAGCAAGGCAACAGGGATTGGGTTGGGCTTAAATAGCGCTCTTGGCGCCAAACAGCGTCAAGGAAGCCGCGCGTGCACGCGCGCGCCCCCGCGCGCTCCCGCGCGCGCCCGCGCGCGCCCGCGCGCGCCCGCGCGCGCCGACAGCCGCGCTATTGCGCATGTGTGGGCGCAGCAGGCCCGTTCTGAGCCGGGGAGTCCTTCTCCTCCTGGGGATGTTGGGACGTCTGCTGGAGGGACTTTCCTGACACCCGGTCACACAAAAGTTTGCGGAACTTTCGACCGTCAAGAACGCGGTGATGTACAACACTACATCGAGCAGAGAAAATTAAGTTCAATGCTTCCGAGAATGCGTCAAATTGTTTCCAAGCATGCGTAGGAAGTTTGCGCATCGGAATTGGTACAGACAATCGGAATTTCGAAAAATTGAGAACCTGCTCTCAATCTTTTGCTGGCTGTAATTCTGCCAGCAAAAGTCAGATGGAACATACACATGGTCGCATTTTCCGACCAAAAGCTCTCATCGGACATTTGATGGTGGAATTTTTCGATCGTATGTACACGGCATTAGGACAACTTTTGAGCCAATAAAAGCATGCCCATGCAATCAAAATCTTATGCAGCTGTGCATGATAGCCAATCAGCTTCTAACTTCAGCTTGATCAATTAAAGTGGATGTAAACCCCCACATATACCCAGTGAAGTGAACAGCCTCAGATGATACACAGAGATGTGAAAATCTCCCTACATAAGTTGTATATCTGCTGTCTACAGCTTGCTATATTCTTTAGAATTCTTACATCGGTTTAGAATTTTCTCTTCTTCATTCAGCAGTAGCAGTGTAGTGTTGGCTTACACTGGGAGACATCTGATTGGAGGAAAGGCACACCCCCCCCTCAACACTGGCAGAAGAATGGAGATACTTTCAGAGCTTTGCTGCGATAAGACCAGCTTTAGCTCCTAATCTATTTATAGCAACCTCCCTCAACATAAATTTTCAGCTGCTTTTATCACCCATCTAGGAGAACTTGTCAGAAGTTATCATGCTGATAAGAGAAGAAAGGAGCAGCATAAAGACACAGGGCTTAGGGCTTTGGAGAGAGATAAGAAAACACTACAGATATACAGTATGTGCCTAGGTCAAATGTCATAAATCACATTTGCATCAACTTTAACCTTTTGATAAAAAAAAAAAAAAAAAAAAAATGGAAGCTGTTTGGTTTCTATGCAGAGCTGCACAAGATTGTACACTCTCCAGTTTTAGTAAATCAACCCCACAGTCACCATATATATAATTGACATAAAGAATTGATAAACCATATGTGGTGCTTTTAATTGGCTTAAATTTTGTTTTTGTTTTTGCCCAGAATGATTGTAACAAAATGTCATGGTTCACCTATTTGATTTACCACTCTTGTATGTTTTATTTGTTATGTTTAATCCTTATGATTGTGCACCTGTCAGGGAGAAATGTTTTTCTCCCACTGCATTTATTTGCTCCCCCAAGCATACCTTTGTTTATCCTCTACAACAGTGGTCATCAACCTTGTCCTCATGCATAATGTTAGTGGAACAGGCCAGGTTTTATGCATTACCTTGGGGAGATGCAGACTAGAATACTGCAATCACTGAGCAGGAAATTATATCACCTGTGATGTATTTCAGTTATCTTGCAAACCTGGCCTGTTAGTGGGCCCTGAGGACAGGGTTGATGACCACTGCTCTACACTAGGGATGAGCCAAACACCCCCCTGTTCGGTTCGCACCAGAACCTGTGAACAGACTTAAAGTTCGTGTGAACTTTAGAACCTTATTAAAGTCTATGGGACTCGAACGTTCAAAATCAAAAGTGCTAATTTTAAAGGCTTATGTGCAAGTTATTGTCATAACATTTTTTAAGAACAGACATTTTTTCGGGAGCAGTGATTTTAATAATGCTTAAAGTGAAACAATAAAAGTGTAATATTCCTTTAAATTTCGTACCTGGGGGGTGTGTATAGTATGCCTGTAAATGGGCGCATGTTTCCCATGCTTAGAACTGTCCCTGCACAAAGTGTCATTTTTGCAGGAAAACATTTATTTTAAAAGCACTTGTGGCTATAATGAATTGTCGGCTCCCGTAATACAGAGAACAGTCATTTAAAGTCATTGATAAAAATAAATAAATATGCGTGGGGTTCTCCCCAAATTCAATTACCAGGCCCTTCAGGTCTAGTATGGATTTTAAGGGGAACTCCACGGCAAATTAAAAAAAAATGGCACGGAGTTCCACCCAAAAATCCATACCAGACCCTTTATCCGAGCACGCAACCTGGCAGGCCTCAGGAAAAGAGAGAGCGCCCCCCCCTCCTGAACCGTACCAGGCCACATGCCCTCAACATTGGGAGGATGCTTTGGGGTCTGTGACTCCTCAAAGCACCATGTCCCCATGTTGATGGGGACAGGGGCCTCATCCCCACAACCCTGGCCGGTGGTTGTGGGGGTCTGCGGACGAGGGGCTTATCAGAATCTGGAAGCCCCCTTTAACAAGGGGACCCCAGATCCCACTCCCCCGTTTGAAATGGTAAGGGGGTACCTACCATTTCACAAAGAAAGTGTAAAAAATTGTTAAAAAACACACAGACACCATTGGGAAAAGTCTTTTATTAAAAATAAAAAAATAAGAAAAAGATTCCAGCGGTGGTAATCCACTCTTGCTATCCAGCGATGGGTGATCTCTTCTTCGGGGTCCAGCGATGGCTGATCTCTTCTGATGACATCCAGCGCAGCACATCCTGTCTCAACGGAGACACTACGGGAATCTCAGGTCTTAGCTGAGGAGGACCGGGCCCTCCGTCACCTGACCCCGCCCCCCTCTGACGCAAGGGGGAAGCCAGGCTTCCCCAGTGACGTACGGGTGACCCCGCCCCCCCCTCTGATGTAACGGTAACCTGCGTTACATCAGAGGGGGGCGGGGTCACCCGTATATCACTGGGTAAGCCTGGCTTTTCCCTTGCGTCAGAGGGGGGCGGGGCAACCCGTACATCACTGGGGAAGCCTGGGTTTCTCCATGGAGACCCTGTGGGAATCCCAGGTCTTAGCAGTGTCTCCATGGAGAAAGGATGCGCTGCGCTGGACGTCATCGAAAGAGATCAGCCATCACTGGGCCCCCAGAGAAGAGGTCACCCATCGCTGGATAGCAAGAGTGGATTACCACCGCTGGAATCTTTTTTTTATTTTTTTTATTTTCAATAAAGGACTTTTCCCAATGGTGTCTGTGTGTTTTTTAAGAATTTTTTACACTTTCTTTGTGAAATGGTAGGGGTAATTTTGTACCCCCTTACCATTTCAAACAGGGGGGGGCGGGATCTGGGGGTCCCCTTGTTTAAGGGGGCTTCCATATTCTGATAAGCCCCCACCCGCAACCCCCACAACCACTGGCCAGGGTTGTGGGGATGAGGCCCTTGTCCCCATCAATATGGGTACCTGGTGCTTTGAGGGGTCACAGACCCCCAAAGCATCCTCCCAATGTTGAGGTCATGTGGCCTCTTTTTCTGTGGCCTGCCAGGTTGCGTGCTTGGATAAAGGGTCTGGTATGGATTTTTGGTTGGAACTCCACACCATTTTTTTTTTATTTGGCCCGGGGTTCCCGTAATATCCATACCAGACCTGAAGAATTTTTTTTTTTATCAATGACTGTTCTCTGTATTACGTGAGCCGAAAATTCATTATAGCTGTGAGTGCTTTTAAATGCTTTTTTCCTACAAAAATTACACTTTGTGCAGGGACAGTTCTAAGCATGGGAAACATGCGCCCCTTTACAGGCATACTATACACACCCCCAGGTACGAAATTTAAAGGAATATTGCACTTTTATTGTTTCACTTTAAGCATTATTAAAATCACTGCATTGATACATGTTCCCTGGGGCAGGACCCAGGTCCCCAAACACTTATTATGACAATAACTTGCATATAAGCCTTTAAAATTAGCACTTTAGATTTCTCCCATAGACTTTTACAGGGTGTTCGCCCCAAATTGTTTGCTGTTCGGTGAACAGGCGAACAGGCAATGTTCGAGTCGAACATGAGTTTGACTCGAACTCGAAGCTCATGCCTACTCTACACTAGTCCTTGTTCATCTCTGTTGCTACCAGGCGCTGCTTGTTATTATCTTTTTCCTGGCCATACCTCCCATCAGCACACAATGGGTTAATGCCTCATCTGGTGCCCACATGACCACCTTTTCCTAGCTGAATAAAAGACAGCCCTCCCCCTGTTCTTTTTTTTTTTTTGGTCTGCTCCAGACCACCTGTGGATTGCAGTGGTAAGTACTTTGTTTTCTGCAAAGATATACCCCCCTACCGCACTGCCCCTCCATGTTCAGCCTCTCATAGATTAGGAAGACCCAGAATGTTGGACGATAAAGCCTCCTGAAAGTTGCTTAGATAGCAAAAATATTTTACAGGTGTGGTGTTAGTAAGCTCTGCAATGTCACCATTGGGGTTTTCCTGTCTTGTATAGGCAGTGTGCCGCTCTCCTGGCTTTGTCTTCAGTCTGCGGGCAGCGGTGGGTGATGTCACAGAGGGCATCACAACATTCCTACTCAGGCCATACCAGACTTCAGCTTCTCGCACCAGTACACCCTCCTACAGGTTTGTGCTTGGCACAGATGTGCATCTGAGCATCGGTTACCTGGCCAGTAACCTCCTGGCTCACCTCGGTTGCCACGCATTGTTTTGAGTTTTCTAAATTTCCACTCAACAGCGTTCGATGCTTCAGAATGCAAAACAGCTTCTTCACTGCGCCTGTCATTCCTTCTTATATATTCTTGTGTACGCAACACTTCTCTTTCGTTATTATTTTTACGACTCTTCTTAACACATACTTCCATCCCTCTATCACCCTCCGTGGGTTCAGAGCATGGCTGCGCTCACACCCTAAAGGGATGAATCATCCCCAAACTTACTGCAGCGTAGAAGGCCTTGCCACACACAGTGGATTAATTCCACTCACCTACCATAGCCTGATTCGAATCCCAAGCGTTTTTTGTGACACAGCGATTTGAATCCTTGGCACGATTCAACACATCCTGTCTTACACATACACCACAAGCTTCTTCAGCTCGGCCTCCCTCTTCAAGGCACCTGTCACAAGCACCCAGTCGCTACACATACCACTCATTCATACGTTTGCGTTCACTCGTAACACATACAATGCTTTGGGTCGCAGTTCTGAAACAACTCGTCACGTCCTGTTCTCATTTTACAAACATACAATCACGACAAACGACTAGCATGGTCTAGGGTTCCTCCCCACACACATTCCAATTTCTCTGCTTTATTGTTTTCTGCCTCCCTCATGAGGTTCCTTTTTGCAACACATTATTGCTTACTTGTTTTGGGTAAGCTATAGCCATCATTTATTTTACTTACTCTTTTTTACTAGATATTGTTCCCCTAGTTATGTTTTAGTTTACTTTTTGCTTATATTATTCTGTTCAATTTATTTAATTTTAGTTTATCCACCTCAAGACCTTTACTCATAAGCCTTCTTTGGTTGATTAGATATTTACGGCTATTCCAGCGCTCCCTCTTTAATTTCTTATTTTCATCTTTCTCTGGTATGTATTGAGGCTATGTTAGACCTCTTGTTTGGGACATATATGGGCTCCATGACAGTTAATTGTCCCTACTAAACAAATATAATTTTCTTTTTTAGTTTTTATTCGTCTCCTTTTGGCCCTCTGCAGCCACACTACGGCGGTTCTGGCTTGCCGTCCTTGGTACGCTACCCTGTGTGGACCCCACCACTTGGGAGTATTGGGGTAGGGGGGGATTGTATTTGGGGTTACGGGCTGTTTGATTACCACTATTCAGTGGGAGGGGGGATGATATCTCAAATACCCTGTCGTCCCATTTTCTGGTATTGCGCACTATGTTTAGCTTACTTTGTACTTTTAATATTTACATGTACTTATTGTTATATATTTTTCTTCTAGAGCAACATTTGTTATATTGGTTATGTCCTATTACTGTACCATGAAGAAGCCAATGTCTTGGCGAAACATGTAGGGAAGATTGGACCCTTCACTACAATAGGCCTATACCATCTCGGCCATTAGTAAATTATATGTGCTCCCTTCTTGGTTGTTGTCTTTTATGGATTTTTGTTTTTGATATATTTGGTAATAAAAATTGTCATTTTAATACTAATTTTCTGGTATTGCGCACTATGTTTAGCTTACTTTGTACTTTTAATATTTACATGTACTTATTGTTATATATTTTTCTTCTAGAGCAACATTTGTTATATTGGTTATGTCCTATTACTGTACCCTGAAGAAGCCAATGTCTTGGCGAAACATGTAGGGAAGATTGGACCCTTCACTAGGGATGAGCCGAACACCCCCGGGTTCGGTTCGCACCAGAACCTTCGAACCGACCGAAAGTTTGCGCGAATTTTCGAACCCTATACGTTATAATGGACGCGAACGTTCGAAATCAAAAGTGCTAATTACAACGGCCAATATGCATGTTAATGTCATAAAACAGGTTTAGGGACCCGGGTCCTGCCCCAGGGGACATATATCAATGCAAAAAGAACTTTTAAAAAACTAACGTTTTTTCGGGAGCAGTCATTTTAATGATGCATAAAGTGAAAAAAAAAAGTGAAATTTTCCTTTAAATATGGTACCTGGGGGGTGTCTAAAGTATGCCTGTGAAGTGGCATGTGTTTCCCGTGTTTAGAACTGTCCTTGCACAAAATGACATTTGTAAAGGAAAAAAAGAAGCCATTTAAAACCACTTGCGGCTTTAATGTGATGTCTTGTCCTGGCCGCCATATGGCTGAAAATCCTTGAGAAAACTGGCATGGCTACCCCATCACCCCCCCCACCCCAGCCCCTTTGGGTCTTGTATGGATATTAAGGGGGACCCCGCACCCAAAATAAAACCCTATACCTACAACCCTATATACTCTGAACAGCAGTATATAGGGTGTAAACAAGATGTTCTTTATTTCTGGGGATATGTGTGTGCATGCTGTTAGAACAGCATTGCAGTATCACATCTGGGGGGTTCTTAAGTGAGTAATCTGAACAGGTACATTATGAAGTGTAGCTCCATCCCAAAAAAATCTATTTTTAAGCTTTTTGGAGAACATAGGGAGGGGTTATCACCCCTGTAACATTTGCTGTCTTTGCACATGTGTTCAGAACATGTCACCTCACTTTCCGTCCCAATGACAAATGTTTTTGGAAAAGTGGGGTTTTAATTGAAACAAGGATTGGTGATAAAGAATCAGTAGAGAGGAGATACCTTTTTCCCAAATTAAATCTAACAGGATAGAATTTCCCTTCCTAGGGGTAGATTTCCTCTCACTTCCTGTTTTCTCTTTCCATTTGCAAGTAGGAGTCGTTTGTAAGTTGGATGTTTGAAAGTAGGGGCCTGGCGTATATACTCTGCAGAAATTTGCCCTATTAGATGTTGGTGTAGCCACAAGACTGGTGGGCACAGGAATGGGCCCTGCTGTGAGTTAATAGATCAAGATTTGTACTTGCATGCACCTGTTGAACCGGGCAGAAAAATTGGCGGTGGTGGTGGTGGTGGACGGTGTTGCCACAAGACTGTAAGCTCTCACAGTTACTCTTGGTGGGCGCAGGAATGGGCCCTGCTGTGAGTTATTAGATCAAGATTTGTAATTGCATGCACCTGTTGAACAGGGCAGAAAAATTGGGCCTTTGGCGGTGGTGGTGGTGGTGGTGGTGGTGGACGGTGTTGCCACAAGACTGTAAGCTCTCACAGTTACTCTTGGTGGGCGCAGGAATGGGCCCTGCTGTGAGTTATTAGATCAAGATTTGTAATTGCATGCACCTGTTGAACAGGGCAGAAAAATTGGGCCTTTGGCGGTGGTGGTGGTGGTGGTGGTGGTGGTGGTGGTGGACGGTGTTGCCACAAGACTGTAAGCTCTCACAGTTACTCTTGGTGGGCGCAGGAATGGGCTCTGCTGTGAGTTATTAGATCAAGATTTGTAATTGCAAGCACCTGATGAACAGGGCAGAAAAATTGGGCCTTTGGCGGTGGTGGTGGACGGTGTTGCCACAAGACTGTAGGCCCTCATAGTTACTCTTGGTGGGCGCAGGAATGGGCCCTGCTGTGAACTATTAGATCAAGATTTGTAATTACCCGCCCCTGTTAAACAGGGGCTGAAAAATTGTGCCTTAGGCACTGGTGCTGGTGCCACAACACTGCAACCCCTCACAGATACTGTACTTGGAGCACAGCAGTCACACGTGTTGCAAAGCATTTTTTTAAAAAATTGTAAGTACACGCCCCTGTTAAACAGGGGCTGAAAAATTGTGCCTTAGGCACTGGTGTGGTGGCATGGATCATTGAGGAGGAGGAAGAGGATAGTCAGTGAACATAAGAGGACAGTCACTCAGCATCAGCATAGGCAGTCTTGAAGGGATGTGACATTATAAAATTATTCCGTTATATCCGCTTCAGGTGCCTGGTAGCTGGTGGTGATCCAAGACTGATTCATTTTGATGAAGGTCAGTCGATCAACCGAGTCGGTGGACAGGCGCACCCTATGATCGGTGACAAATCCTCCAGCAGCACTGAATGTGCGTTCGGAAAGAACGCTGGAGGCAGGACAGGCCAGTAGCTCAATTGCATACTGTGCAAGCTCTGGCCAGTGATCCATCCTCAGGACCCAGTAAGCCAGAGGATTTTCGGTGGGAAAGGTGTCCAAGTCTGACCTTGCCCCAAGGTATTCCTGCACCATGTATATCAGACGCTGGCGATGGTTGCTGGAACCGATCATACCTTGGGGCTGCGGACTAAAAAGTTGTCTGAACGCATCGGTCAGACGTCCACCTTCCCCACCGCTCCTTCTGCTACTGACCGAAGCCTCAGCAACTCGTTGCCCAGGACCAGGAGTTTGTAACCTCCCAGTTTCTGGGAACGCGTTGCACAGACCTTTCTGCAAGGCCTCCCTGAGATGTCTCATCCTCTGCTCCCTCTGCGACGGCAAGATAAGGTCCGCAACCTTACCCTTGTACCGTGGATCAAGGAGAGTGGCCAGCCAGTAATGGTCCCTCTCCTTGATCCGAAGAACACGAGGATCCTTCCGCAGGCTTTGCAGGATCAGGGAGGCCATGCAGCGTAGGTTAGCTGAGGCATTCGGTCCGGAGTCTTCTGGGTCACCGAGGATGACATGATCGCCAGCCACCTCCTCCCAGCCACGTACAAGTCCACTGGTTTGTTGGGACTGTACATCATCCCTAAAAGACTGCTGCTGCTGATGCTGAGTGCCAGGCTCCACCTCCATGCTCACACAATCCTCCTCCTCCTCCTCCTCCTCATCCTCATCCTCTTCCTGTGTGATGGGTGGGACAGAAGGAACACTGTCCGGATAAAGGGGGCCTTGAGAGGCAAGGAAGTCCTCCTCTTCCTGCCTCTGTTCTGCCTCAAGTGCCCTGTCCATTATCCCACGCAGCGTATGCTCCAACAGGTGGACAAGAGGTACAGTGTCACTGATGCATGCACTGTCACTGCTCACCATCCTCGTGGCCTCCTCAAATGGTGAGAGGACAGTGCATGCATCCCTGATCATGCTCCACTGACGTGGGGAAAAAAAACCAAGCTCCCCTGACCCTGTCCTGGTGCCGTAGTCGCAAAGGTACTCATTGATGGCCCTCTGCTGCGTGTGCAGTCGCTGCAGCATGGCCAACGTTGAGTTCCACCTGGTGGGCATGTCACATATTAGGCGGTTCTTGGGCAGGTTCAGCTCCTTTTGCAGCTCAGTCAGCCGAGCACTGGCATTATAAGATCGGCGGAAATGCACACAGACTTTCCTGGCCTGCCTCAGGACATCCTGTAAGCCTGGGAACCTGCCCAAGAACCGCTGCACCACCAGGTTGAGGACGTGAGCCATACAGGGCACATGGGTGAGCTGCCCCTGTCGCAGGGCGGAGAGGAGGTTGGTGCCATTGTCAGAAACGACCATTCCTGGCTTAAGCTGACGTGGCGTCAACCACCTCTCGGCCTGCCCCTGCAGAGCTGCCAGAACCTCTGGCCCAGTGTGGCTCCTGTCCCCCAAACACACCAGCGCAAGCACGGCATGGCATCTTTTTGCCTGCGTACTTGCGTAGCCCCTTGTACGCCTACGGAGCACCGCTGGTTCCGAGGACAGAGCACTGGAGGAAGAAGAAGAGGAGGGGGTGGAGGAGAGAGGTGTGTCACAACCAGTAGCAGTAGTAGCGTTTTGGAGGCGTGGTGGCGGAACAACCTCCAACACTACTGCACCTTGTCCTGCATCCCTCTCAGCTGCCAATAGAGTGACCCAATGGGCCGTGAAAGAAAGGTAACGTCCCTGTCCATGCCTGCTGGACCATGAGTCAGCGGTAATATGCACCTTACCGCTGACCGCCCTGTCCAGCGAGGCATGGACATTGCCTTCCATATGCCGGTAGAGAGACGGAATCGCCTTCCGTGAGAAAAAGTGGCGTTTGGGAACCTGCCACTGAGGAACCGCACATTGAACAAACTCACGGAAGGGGGCCGAGTCTACCAACTGAAAAGGCAGCAGTTGAAGTGCTAGCAATTTAGCCAAGCTAGCATTCAACCGCTGGGCATGTGGATGGCTGGGAGTGTACTTCTTTCGACGGTCCAGCAGCTGGGGCAGGGAAATTTGCCTGGTAGAATCGGACGTCGGTGTACTGCAAGTACTTGGTTGTGACACACCTAATTCTACACCTTCAGTCCTCTCACAGCAGCTTTCAGAGAGGACTGAAGGTGTACTGGGGATGGAGATCCCAGCTGATGAGGAGCAAGGAGAGGTCCGCTTAGTTCTTTGGTGTGGGTCTTTTATGTGTGCCTGCCAACGAGCTGCATGGCAGGTCGACATATGTCTGCTCATGCTTGTGGTGCCCAAGCGGCTGATGTTTTGGCCACGCGAGATACGCTTGAGACAAATATTGCAAATAGCAGTGATGCGATCTGATGCACTCGTCTCAAAAAAGGCCCACACCAAAGAACTTTTCTGATAACGTGCAGAGGCAGCGCCCTGCACAGGCGGAGCTCTGCGGTGTTGTACAGTTGCTGTGCTGGCCTCTACCTGGCCTCCAGGGGGCAACCTGCCTCGTTGGACATGTGACGCCGCATCCTCCTCCTCCTCCTCCTCCTCCTCCTCATCCTCTCTCCCTTCAGGCACCCACGTGGAGTCCTCATCATCCCCTCCCTCTTCACCACTAGAGCAAACCTGGCAGTAAGCTGCAGCTGGTAGAACAGTACTGCCAGATTCCTCAAGCTGGGTATCATCATCCGAGCCTTCGAATCGTTGGGCATCCTCCTGGAGCATGTACCCAACACTGTGCTCAAAGAGTTCGGGGGACTCCTCAGGAGGACATGGTGGGTCTAGGGAAGGGGTGGCTGATGATGCCATTGAGTACGCATTGGCAGCTGCTCTGCCAGTACCCTGAGCCTGGGTGAGAGAGGATGAGGAGGATGAGGAGGGCTTGGTCATCCATTCTACCAAGCCTTCAGCATGATGCGGCTCCACATGTCCAGCTGCCGAAAACAAAGACGCGCGTGTCCCATGGCCACGTGCTGATGACGATGCACGACCACGTCCACGGCCACGGCCACGTCCACTAGAAACAGAGCCTGCCTGCCCTGTGTTCTTGGCTCTGCACGCTCTGCCTCCCCTTGGCGGTCTTCCAGCCATTGTAGTCGGTAGTCCTGTGGGTGTTGCTGAGAAGAATATATAGGAGCTCTGTGTGATGCCACTAACACACTAGAAGTCCTATGGGTGCTTCTGCAAAGAAAATATAGGAGCTCTGTGTGATGCCACTAACACACTAGAAGTCCTGTGGGTGCTGCTGAGAAGAAAATATAGGAGCTCTGTGTGATGCCACTAACACACTAGAAGTCCTATGGGTGCTTCTGCAAAGAAAATATAGGAGCTCTGTGTGATGCCACTAACACACTAGAAGTCCTGTGGGTGCTGCTGAGAAAAAAATATAGGAGCTCTGTGTGATGCCACTAACACACTAGAAGTCCTATGGGTGCTTCTGCAAAGAAAATAGAGGATCTCTGTGTGATGGGACTAACACACTTCAAGTCCTATAGGTGCTTCTGGGAACAAAATATAGGATCTCTGTGTGATGGGACTAACACACTACAAGTCCTATGGGTGCTTCTGGGAAGAAAATATAGGTCTGTGTGATGGGACTAACACACTTCAAGTCCTATAGGTGCTTCTGGGAACAAAATATAGGATGTCTGTGTGATGGGACTAACACACTTCAAGTCCTATGGGTGCTTCTGGGAACAAAATATAGGATCTCTGTGTGATGGGACTAACACACTACAAGTCCTATGGGTGCTTCTGGGAAGAAAATATAGGTCTGTGTGATGGGACTAACACACTTCAAGTCCTATAGGTGCTTCTGGGAACAAAATATAGGATCTCTGTGTGATGGGACTAACACACTTCAAGTCCTATAGGTGCTTCTGGGAAGAAAATATAGGTCTGTGTGATGGGACTAACACACTTCAAGTCCTATAGGTGCTTCTGGGAACAAAATATAGGATCTCTGTGTGATGGGACTAACACACTTCAAGTCCTATGGGTGCTTCTGTGAACAAAATATAGGATCTCTGTGTGATGGGACTAACACACTACAAGTCCTATGGGTGCTTCTGGGAAGAAAATATAGGTCTGTGTGATGGGACTAACACACTTCAAGTCCTATAGGTGCTTCTGGGAACAAAATATAGGATCTCTGTGCGATGGGACTAACACACTTCAAGTCCTATGGGTGCTTCTGTGAACAAAATATAGGATCTCTGTGTGATGGGACTAACACACTACAAGTCCTATGGGTGCTTCTGGGAAGAAAATATAGGTCTGTGTGATGGGACTAACACACTTCAAGTCCTATAGGTGCTTCTGGGAACAAAATATAGGATCTCTGTGTGATGGGACTAACATACTTCAAGTCCTATAGGTGCTTCTGGGAAGAAAATATAGGTCTGTGTGATGGGACTAACACACTTCAAGTCCTATAGGTGCTTCTGGGAACAAAATATAGGATCTCTGTGTGATGGGACTAACACACTTCAAGTCCTATGGGTGCTTCTGTGAACAAAATATAGGATCTCTGTGTGATGGGACTAACACACTACAAGTCCTATGGGTGCTTCTGGGAAGAAAATATAGGTCTGTGTGATGGGACTAACACACTTCAAGTCCTATAGGTGCTTCTGGGAACAAAATATAGGATCTCTGTGTGATGGGACTAACACACTACAAGTCCTTTGGGTGCTTCTGGGAAGAAAATATAGCTCTGTGTGATGGGACTAACACACTTCAAGTCCTATAGGTGCTTCTGGGAACAAAATATAGGATCTCTGTGTGATGGGACTAACACACTTCAAGTCCTATAGGTGCTTCTGGGAAGAAAATATAGGTCTGTGTGATGGGACTAACACACTTCAAGTCCTATAGGTGCTTCTGGGAACAAAATATAGGATCTCTGTGTGATGGGACTAACACACTTCAAGTCCTATGGGTGCTTCTGTGAACAAAATATAGGATCTCTGTGTGATGGGACTAACACACTACAAGTCCTATGGGTGCTTCTGGGAAGAAAATATAGGTCTGTGTGATGGGACTAACACACTTCAAGTCCTATAGGTGCTTCTGGGAACAAAATATAGGATCTCTGTGTGATGGGACTAACACACTTCAAGTCCTATGGGTGCTTCTGTGAACAAAATATAGGATCTCTGTGTGATGGGACTAACACACTACAAGTCCTATGGGTGCTTCTGGGAACAAAATATAGGATCTCTGTGTGATGGGACTAACACACTTCAAGTCCTATAGGTGCTTCTGGGAAGAAAATATAGGTCTGTGTGATGGGACTAACACACTTCAAGTCCTATAGGTGCTTCTGGGAACAAAATATAGGATCTCTGTGTGATGGGACTAACACACTTCAAGTCCTATGGGTGCTTCTGTGAACAAAATATAGGATCTCTGTGTGATGGGACTAACACACTACACGTCCTATGGGTGCTTCTGGGAAGAAAATATAGGTCTGTGTGATGGGACTAACACACTTCAAGTCCTATGGGTGCTTCTGTGAACAAAATATAGGATCTCTGTGTGATGGGACTAACACACTTCCAGTCCTATAGGTGCTTCTGGGAAGAAAATATAGGTCTGTGTGATGGGACTAACACACTTCAAGTCCTATAGGTGCTTCTGGGAACAAAATATAGGATCTCTGTGTGATGGGACTAACACACTTCAAGTCCTATGGGTGCTTCTGTGAACAAAATATAGGATCTCTGTGTGATGGGACTAACACACTACAAGTCCTATGGGTGCTTCTGGGAAGAAAATATAGGTCTCTGTGTGATGGGACTAACACACTTCAAGTCCTATAGGTGCTTCTGTGAACAAAATATAGGATCTCTGTGTGATGGGACTAACACACTACACGTCCTATGGGTGCTTCTGGGAAGAAAATATAGCTCTGTGTGATGGGACTAACACACTTCAAGTCCTATAGGTGCTTCTGGGAACAAAATATAGGATCTCTGTGTGATGGGACTAACACACTTCAAGTCCTATAGGTGCTTCTGGGAAAAAATATAGGTCTGTGTGATGGGACTAACACACTTCAAGTCCTATAGGTGCTTCTGGGAACAAAATATAGGATCTCTGTGTGATGGGACTAACACACTTCAAGTCCTATGGGTGCTTCTGTGAACAAAATATAGGATCTCTGTGTGATGGGACTAACACACTACAAGTCCTATGGGTGCTTCTGGGAAGAAAATATAGGTCTGTGTGATGGGACTAACACACTTCAAGTCCTATAGGTGCTTCTGGGAACAAAATATAGGATCTCTGTGTGATGGGACTAACACACTTCAAGTCCTATGGGTGCTTCTGTGAACAAAATATAGGATCTCTGTGTGATGGGACTAACACACTACAAGTCCTATGGTGCTTCTGGGAAGAAAATATAGGTCTGTGTGATGGGACTAACACACTTCAAGTCCTATAGGTGCTTCTGGGAACAAAATATAGGATCTCTGTGTGATGGGACTAAAACACTACAAGTCCTATGGGTGCTTCTGGGAAGAAAATATAGGTCTGTGTGATGGGACTAACACACTTCAAGTCCTATAGGTGCTTCTGGGAACAAAATATAGGATCTCTGTGTGATGGGACTAACACACTACAAGTCCTATGGGTGCTTCTGGGAAGAAAATATAGGTCTGTGTGATGGGACTAACACACTTCAAGTCCTATAGGTGCTTCTGGGAATAAAATATAGGATCTCTGTGTGATGGGACTAACACACTTCAAGTCCTATAGGTGCTTCTGGGAAGAAAATATAGGTCTGTGTGATGGGACTAACACACTTCAAGTCCTATAGGTGCTTCTGGGAACAAAATATAGGATCTCTGTGTGATGGGACTAACACACTTCAAGTCCTATGGGTGCTTCTGTGAACAAAATATAGGATCTCTGTGTGATGGGACTAACACACTACAAGTCCTATGGGTGCTTCTGGGAAGAAAATATAGGTCTGTGTGATGGGACTAACACACTTCAAGTCCTATAGGTGCTTCTGGGAACAAAATATAGGATCTCTGTGTGATGGGACTAACACACTTCAAGTCCTATGGGTGCTTCTGTGAACAAAATATAGGATCTCTGTGTGATGGGACTAACACACTACAAGTCCTATGGGTGCTTCTGGGAAGAAAATATAGGTCTGTGTGATGGGACTAACACACTTCAAGTCCTATAGGTGCTTCTGGGATCAAAATATAGGATCTCTGTGTGATGGGACTAAAACACTACAAGTCCTATGGGTGCTTCTGGGAAGAAAATATAGGTCTGTGTGATGGGACTAACACACTTCAAGTCCTATAGGTGCTTCTGGGAACAAAATATAGGATCTCTGTGTGATGGGACTAACACACTACAAGTCCTATGTGTGCTTCTGGGAAGAAAATATAGCTCTGTGTGATGGGACTAACACACTTCAAGTCCTATAGGTGCTTCTGGGAACAAAATATAGGATCTCTGTGTGATGGGACTAACACACTTCAAGTCCTATAGGTGCTTCTGGGAAGAAAATATAGGTCTGTGTGATGGGACTAACACACTACAAGTCCTATAGGTGCTTCTGGGAACAAAATATATGATCTCTGTGTGATGGGACTAACACACTACAAGTCCTATGGGTGCTTCTGGGAAGAAAATATAGGTCTGTGTGATGGGACTAACACACTTCAAGTCCTATAGGTGCTTCTGGGAACAAAATATAGGATCTCTGTGTGATGGGACTAACACACTACAAGTCCTATAGGTGCTTCTGGGAAGAAAATATAGCTCTGTGTGATGGGACTAACACACTTCAAGTCCTATAGGTGCTTCTGGGAACAAAATATAGAAGCTCTGTTTGCTGCCAGTGCCTGCCACGAACACACTACAAGTCCTATAGGTGCTTCTGGGAACAAAATATAGGAGCTCTGTTTGCTGCCAGTGCCTGCCACGAACACACTACAAGCCCCTCTTTCTAAATGAATCTTTCTAAATGAATCTTTCTAAATGAATCTTTCTAAATAAATCTTTCTAAATGAATCTAGCAGAGTGACACAGAATGAGCCTGCTCTCTCTAACGCCGGAACGCATGTGACCGGCGCCGACGGCGTGGCGGCCTTTTATAAGAGGGGGCGTGTACTAAAGCCCCTGAGCTGTAATTGGCTACAGGCGTCCTGCCTGTAGCCAATTATGGCTCTCCGAGTTTCCGGCGCTGTGATTGGCCAAGCATGCGGGGTCACAGTGCATGCTTGGCCAATCATCAGCCAGCAATGCAATGCGCCGGCCGCGCCGGCCGCAATGCATTGCGGGGCCGCTCGCATCACACGAATGTGATGCGAGCGGCCAAAATAGTTCTGGGCTCGCCGAGCGAGCGAACACCCGGTGCTCGATGCGAACATGGGTTCGCATCGAGCACCGGGCCCATCCTTACCCTTCACTACAATAGGCCTATACCATCTCGGCCATTAGTAAATTATATGTGCTCCCTTCTTGGTTGTTGTCTTTTATGGATTTTTGTTTTTGATATATTTTGTAATAAAAATTGTCATTTTAATACTAATTTTCTGGTATTGCGCACTATGTTTAGCTTACTTTGTACTTTTAATATTTACATGTACTTATTGTTATATATTTTTCTTCTAGAGCAACATTTGTTATATTGGTTATGTCCTATTACTGTGCCCTGAAGAAGCCAATGTCTTGGCGAAACATGTAGGGAAGATTGGACCCTTCACTACAATAGGCCTATACCATCTCGGCCATTAGTAAATTATATGTGCTCCCTTCTTGATTGTTGTCTTTTATGGATTTTTGTTTTTGATATATTTTGTAATAAAAATTGTCATTTTAATACTTATTTAGATTGAGTTGTTTTGGCACCACAATAATCCCCATCACTTTTACATTATTTACATTACCTTGGGATGAGGTGCCTTATTTAACATCAACCACTTCTCCTAGTTACATTATTGCACATGTTCATTGCCACTTATTTTGCATTTCTGTCTCTCCTCTCTTAGGTCAGTGGAGTGCCAGCGAACTGGTGTTACAACGCGGATTCCAGATGTTCGCTGGCTCTCCCCTCCACCTCCTATTGCTGTCCAGGGCATGCCTGACCCCACTTAAGCCCCATACACACGGTCGGACAATCCGCGGACCAGGTCCGTCGGACCATGTCCGTCATACTTTGTCCGATGTTGGTTTTGCGTACACACGGTCGGACAAAGTTGTCGGAAAATCCGATCATTCTGAACGTGGTGACGTTTGTTGCCTACGACGGGACTACGTAGAGGCTAGTAGCCAATAGCTTTGGTCTTGTAATGTGATCTGAGCATGCGTGGCACTTTGTCCGGTCGGACAACCGTACACACGATCGGATTTGGTGTGATCGGACCGTGTTGACAGCAAATCTTTCCAGCAGGAGATAAGACTTTGTCCGTCGGACAAACCGACGTACACTGTCCGATGGTGCATACACACGGTCTGATTTTTCAACAACATTGTCCGATCGGACAGAATCCATGAAAAAGTCCGACCGTGTGTATGGGGCTTTAGTGTTTTCAGGTGGATAAGTTGGGGCAGCCTGTCCAGTCACGGGGGATAATACAGTTCTGCAACAATTATAACTATGCTACCTGTATGTACAGCCAATGTGGTCTGCTCCACATCTGCATCATCTGCCACAGAGCAAATCCCAAGACTGCATGCACCCTCAAATACCCCAATGCTTCATGACTAAACTGAGTGGATGTACAGTGGTCTGGGTTCTATCTCTCCTCCCACCCATCTCAATCACTCGCACTCCTACTGGTGCGTGGATACACCTTCAGGTTCCACAGCGGGCTCATCGCCCTGCCTAAAACAACCCACGAGTGCAGGAATCTTCTCTCAGCTTCCACCGATGAGCAAACCATAGACACTCTGTTACAGACTGAATCAGACTGGCCCCTTTTCTGTGTCACCATTCAGCACCCGGAGAGTCAGCTCTATTGGGCTTGTCAATGCCAAGTTCACCAATGAACTTTGCTTGGTTCACGTTTTGTCCGCACCTCTTCCCACATTTCTAGGTGAAATTAATTTCCATCTAAAGACTTCTCACTTAAGTACGCATCCGTTGACCTAGCCATACAGTCCATTAGCAGGCACAGATACGTGGCTGTCCAAGGTGGACGTTTTGGATGCCTTCAAACCATTACCCATTGAGCCGTCCTTGTGACAGTGATATGGCATCTCACTCTCGACACCCGCTCCATGCAGGCCAGCCTACCTGCCGACAAATTTGCCTGGATCAGGTCGGTCATTCATGCCTTCATTCCTTTCCTGAGGGTGTACCAAGAGACAGCTACAGTCCCTGTTAGGGAAGCTTAACCACTTGCCGCCCGCCATATAGCAGAATGATGGCGGCAAAGTGGTTTCAATATCCTGACTGGGCGTCATATGACGTCCTCAGGATATTAGGCCGTTGCGCGCCCCCGGGGCATGCATTGCGGTGATCGTTGTTGCGGTGTGTCAGTCTGACACCCCGCAACACCGATCTAGGCAAACAGCCTCTGACAGAGACTCTTTACCATGTGATCAGCCGTGTCCAATCACGGCTGATCACAATTTAAATAGTGTAGAAAAAAAAGGTTGGGCTGTATATAATAATAATAATGAATCACAAATGTGTGTATACCGTTAAGTGTATACCTGATAAGTGACAATCGTCGTCACCTATTGAAAGTTTGTACCAACAAATATTGTGCAATAAAATTACAAATTATTATACAATAAATTGGAAATAAAAAATAATAAATAAAAAATGAAAAAAAAACACCCATATATAACTGTAAGGCAATAAGTGGGTAATTAGAAACCATAAGTGTCGTTATTAAACAAACAGACACAATAAACTGATGCTATACAGTCCATAGGTAGTCATATAGGGCTATAAGCATAGAAGTGACATCCGTGCAGTAGGTGACTTTTCAAATCAGATTAGCATCCGTGATTTTGTGACTTTTTCCTCTGTGGTCCCACCACCAAATGAATTGAAGGCTTACCAGCTGTAGATCAAGTAATCGCATGTGGCTACAACCCAGCCAGGGCTTTTTTCCTCTATCTCCCTTCTGTTCGGCAAGTCAGAACATCCGTATCCTTGTCAGGGATTGCTCAATCCATCCACCACAGCATGTATCTCGCCAGGTAAAACAATTCCCCAAGGCCGAAAAAGAGAAGGAAAGAGGGCAGACCATAGGTAGGATCCAACTGATTTATTTTAAAAAAACGCCAAAGGCGTACAGACATCCAAGTAAAAACAGCAAAGTAAAATTCAAAAATTTGCGGCCGGCAGGCTGCAGTAACAAGACGCCCGTGCTTGTCCGGGGCGTAGAACGCGGTGACGTCAGCACGTCGCTCCTTCCTACGCGTTTCGTCACATAAATTACGTATTCATGGGGCACGGGCGGCGTACTGACGCACCGCTATAAATACAACATACCAAGCCTCGATCTGAGTGGCAAGTGGCTGATTAAATTACTCCATCTTGGAGTCTGGCAAAGGGTCTATTAGGTCTGGCAACTCCATCAAACCACTCTGCTTAGCACATAAAAGAAAAATATATCCCTGTGGTGATAAGTAACTATATAGATACAAAAAGGGAGATGTAGTGCGGATTGTTTTTCATACATAATCCCGCACAAGTTGGATTAACATAACGATGGGTTGTAGTTTCATGACGGAACCTCACAAACTACATTTCCCATCATCCTCTTGGTTCTCTAAGAAAAGGGGAGTGACAGATGGATTAAAGCTTGTCATTGGATAGACTGTAGCCTGCAGTTACAATATTGAAACCCTACTAAGGCGTAAAGGGCTATATCACAGCAAGTGAACAACGCCACGGCCTATATAGCGGCACATGTCAGCATCCGTCACGGCCAGACACAGACAAGCGCGTGCACAGAAACAATTATACTCTTCAAAAACAAAAATGTGTGGAAATAGATAAATTTAGTTGTAAATAAATTTATATTGCCACAGCTGCAGCGTTTAGAACTAAAGGCAAATGCGAGAAATAGTTTATAGAAAGTATTGATTTTTATTATATAGGCTGGGACCTATTTGGATGATAGGTCCCCTGTGATAGCTCCCTACAGTATTGGATCCTTGTGAACTAATACTATCTTTCTACAGGGCCCTTATGTGTATGCAACCTAACGGGTTAATGGATAAAATGGCATTGATGTGCTACTTATTCCCAGAACCCTAATATTGATCAAAAAGTTTGTGCCCCCTAAAAGTTTGGTGACCCTTGGTCTCCACTTAGAAGTGTGAGAACTCTCCTTTTTTCCTTTTTTTGGCGAATATATTTGCTTTAAAGATTGACATTGTATTATGCCCTTATAAACACCAGTTCCCTGTCAAGTGAGATATCTCTCATGAGATCCAGACTATCTATTTTAGTCCCTTCAGCCATGACAGTCTAAAGGGTTAATGTGCATTATTATTATTTTTACGTGATACATATTTATTTCTTTGACTTCCGTATCGATCATTGGCTATCGTCCCCCCTTTAATGTTAATAGCCTGATTGGTTGTCTAAATAAGGTGGTGTTTTTACCCCCCAATCTAAAAACAAATATTCTTTTATTAACTATTTTTTATTAACTATTTCTCGCTATTTGTTTCTTATATTAGTCGTTTTACTCGTGGCAATATATACACATCTAGAGAAGGTGGTGTTTTTACTCCCAGCCTATATAATAAAAATCAATACTTTCTATAAACTATTTCTCGCATTTGCCTTTAGTTCTAAACGCTGCAGCTGTGGCAATATAAATTTATTTACAACTAAATTTATCTATTTCCACACATTTTTGTTTTTGAAGAGTATAATTGTTTCTGTGCACGCGCTTGTCTGTGTCTGGCTGTGACGGATGCTGACATGTGCCGCTATATAGGCCGTGGCGTTGTTCACTTGCTGTGATATAGCCCTTTACGCCTTAGTAGGGTTTCGATATTGTGACTGCAGGCTACAGTCTATCCAATGACAAGCTTTAATCCATCTGTCACTCCCCTTTTCTTAGGGAACCAAGAGGATGATGGGAAATGTAGTTTGTGAGGTTCCGTCATGAAACTACAACCCATCGTTATGTTAATCCAACTTGTGCGGGATTATGTATGAAAAACAATCCGCACTACCTCTCCCTTTTTGTATCTATATAGTTACTTATCACCACAGGGATATATTTTTCTTTTATGCGCTAAGCAGTGTGGTTTGATGGAGTTGCCAGACCTAATAGACCCTTTGCCAGACTCCAAGATGGAGTAATTTAATCAGCCACTTGCCACTCAGATCGAGGCTTGGTATGTTGTATTTATAGCGGTGCGTCAGTACGCCGCCCGTGCCCCATGAATACGTCATTTCTGTGACGAAACGCGTAGGAAGGAGCGACGTGCTGACGTCACCGCGTTTCTACGCCCCGGACAAGCACGGGCGTCTTGTTACTGCAGCCTGCCGGCCGCAAATTTTTGAATTTTACTTTGCTGTTTTTACTTGGATGTCTGTACGCCTTTGGCGTTTTTTTAAAATAAATCAGTTGGATCCTACCTATGGTCTGCCCTCTTTCCTTCTCTTTTTCGGCCTTGGGGAATTGTTTTACCTGGCGAGATACACGCTGTGGTGGATGGATTGAGCAATCCCTGACAAGGATACGGATGTTCTGACTTGCCGCACAGAAGGGAGATAGAGGAAAAAAGCCCTGGCTGGGTTGTAGCCACATGCGATTACTTGATCTACAGCTGGTAAGCCTTCAATTCATTTGGTGGTGGGACCACAGAGGAAAAAGTCACAAAATCACGGATGCTAATCTGATTTGAAAAGTCACCTACTGCACGGATGTCACTTCTATGCTTATAGCCCTATATGACTACCTATGGACTGTATAGCATCAGTTTATTGTGTCTGTTTGTTTAATATCGACACTTATGGTTTCTAATTACCTACTTATTGCCTTACAGTTATATATGGGTGTTTTTTTCATTTTTTATTTATTATTTTTTATTTCCAATTTATTGTATAATAATTTGTCATTTTATTGCACAATATTTGTTGGTACAAACTTCCAATAGGTGACGATGATTGTCACTTATCAATTCACGGTGTACACACATTTGTGATTCATTATTATTATTATTATATACAGCGCAACCTTTTTTTTTCTACACTTTTATTTTTGTTTATCACATGTGGTTTGCCGCAGTTTTTTTCGTTTTCCACAATTTAAATAGGAAGAGCCGGTGATCAGCATTTCCTCACTCGCGTCTGACAGGGGGGTCTGTGCTGATTGTTTATCAGCGCAGCCCCCCCTCGGATCCCGCCCAGGACAACCATAATGATGCCCAAGACCACCAGGGACGCCACCACACTGGACCACCAGGTTTGCCCCCCCTAGACCCCCAGGGGAATGCACATCTGTGCCCAGGCAGCTGCCAATAAATGCCCATGCAGCTTCCAATCAGTGCCCACTGACTATGCCTACCACTGCCAGTGCCACCAGGGATGCCCATAAGTGCCTCATATCAGTGCCGTGTATCAGTACCCATCAGTGCCCATCAGTGCCACGTATCAATGCCCATCAGTGCCCATCAGTGCCGCCTATCAGTGCCCATCAGTGCCCAGCAGTGCTGCCTATCAGTGCCACCCATAAGTACCCATCTTTTCATCCTATCAGTGCCCATCAGTGTCGCCTATCAATGCCCACCAGTGCCCGCCTGTGCCACACATAAGTGCCCACCAGTGCCGTGTCAATGCCCATCAGTGCTGCATATCAGTGCCACCCATCAGTGCCACCTACCTGTGCCCATTAGTGCCGCATATCAGTGCCCATCGTCGGTGCCCTTCAGTGCCAGCTCATTGGTGCCACCTCATCGGTGCTGCCTTATCAGTGCCTGTCAGCGCCGCCTTATCATTGCCCATCAGTGAAAGAGAAAACTTATTTATTTACTAAATTTTATAACAGATACAAAACCTTAACTTTTATTTTTTTCAAAATTTTCAGTCTTTTTTCATTTGTTTAGCAAAAAATTAAAACCGCAGAGGTGATACCGCCAAAAGAAAGCTCTATTTGTGGAAATAAAATTATAAAAATTTAGTTTTGGTACAGTGTAGTATGACCACAAAATTGTCCTGGGCAGGAAGGTGTATAAGTGCCCTTTATTGAAGTGGTTAATTTTGCTATGAGGATTGTCCTTCAGGGGCGTTCCTTCATTTCACGCCTCCTGGTTTTCCTCTCTCAGGCTGGACCAAGCAGCAATCGGTGATTTAGCAATGTAGGACAAGTTCCTCGAAAACTGAAATGGCGTGCCCATGTTTATCCCAGTAGCATCGCCTTCATCGTCTCACGTAGTTACAGACGCAGCAGCCTCCACAGGCTTCGCTGCAATTTTTGTCCCTCGTTGGTTCGCAGGTCCATCGCCACAAGAGGTTCTCCTGGTCTCTGGGTTTAGCCAGTTGTCTTTCCTATTTGAGCTCTACCCCATCATTGCTGCAGCTCAGGTCTGAGGCCACACCTGGATAGGGTAGACATGGTCTTCTCCACAGACAGCCTAGCCATGGCCGAAATAGGCAACAAAGGCAGGTCCAAGTCCTTGGTTTTTATGTCCTTCCTACGCAGGCCGATTCAGATATCTCTTCAGTACAAATTCAATGTGTACTGTACCTACTGTACATTCCCGGCAATGTAAACTCACAGTGGATGCGCTTTCCCGCCTTAACTTCCCGTTGTTTTCTGCAGAAACATGGAGCCGACCCGACCACTTCTCCTATCCCATTTTGCTAACGATGGGCTGAAGGACCACAACCCAACAATAAACCAATCATGGTCTCGCAACACAGTGAAGGCCTACCACACTGGAACATCTACTGCAGGTTTCTAGCCTTGTGCCCTGGGTCAGGGACAGGCAACATTAAACACGTCCCTTCATGTCATATTGTCACACGCACATGCTACTGAATTTATGAGCGTCTCTACAGTGGGAGCACATGCATTCAATGGATAGACAAAGACAAAAGGAGGAACATTAGTTGAACTGTAAAAAGGATCTTGTGTGGGATCTGCTTCCAGCCAAAGCTGCTTAAAGGAGTGAGGGAGATTAGAAAGATGCATATTGGTCTTCCAGGATCGGGGAAAGAAATAAGCAACTTGTTGAATCTGTATTAGAAGCCTCTGTTGGTATGTTTTTTGGTAGATATTTTATGGGATACCACTTGTCAGTCATTTTGCAGTGTCATTGGTTGGGATATTTAGGTATCATCTGAGTTTGTCTCTGGAATTATGCCACATTGGCGCAAGGTTGCTATGCCTTCTTCTAATGATGATATGGAGATCATGACCCCATTGTGCGTGATGGAGAGTGTGGTGGGATATCTCCACTTGAGTGGGATGTCATGGTTCCTCAAAGCTTTAGTGACAGTAGCTATGTTCCGCCGCTGCTGCAGGGTATGTTTGGATAGGTTTGGAAGTAGCTGCAAAGCTGTGTATTGGGTCGGAACATTATCTGTTCTGTGGAAAGCGACTAACAGTTTTTCTTTTGCTTGACAGAAGTGAACCCTCAGTAACACATCTCTTGCGGTTTCCGCAGGGAGGAAGGAGGGCTTGGGTACACTGTGGACCCTGTAAATTGTAAGGTCTTGAGCTGATAGGGATAGCGCCAGGGAGGAGAACAGGTCATCATGGACTCATCATGATTTTTATATTATCCCTCTTTGACCTGTCCTCTGAGTCGGCAACTTCATATTTCAGCCAGGCAATTTATTTGTTTTGGGCAAAATGAGCATCTAACAGCATGTTGAAGAAGGAAGTGTATTTACTCAGTTTGTGCTTAATATGGTCAACCCCCCCCCCCCCCCCCCCCGAAGGCCTGCAATTCAGCTTGACAATGGGTGATCCCTGACATGAGATCCGGCTGAGGCAATGCACAGAGGGACAGCAACATGTCTTTTAGCATGGTGTCAGAGATAGGCTGGCCTTATGTTGGGAATGTAGCAATTGAGTCAGCGGCCTGTGAGGAGGTGTCTGTGTTGCTTGATTGAGACCTGCTTACCTCCATGTCTGGCTCAGCTTTATCCCTGCTTGGAAAGTCCCTGCATGGCTTCTGATTTGCTGGGCTCCTTGTAGAGGGGCTAGATGCCCCAGAAGATGATGGTAGGTCTTGTTTTCTGGCCATGCTTAGCGGTTGCCGCTACCATTTTGTTGTAGCCCGGGTTGGGCTTGGAGAGAAGAAGCCCCAAAGCTTACGAGGCATCGGCAGCTCCTTCCTGTGCCTCGGCATGCCCAAGGATCTCAGCAGGCTGGGGAGGATGAGTGCTGTGGGAGAGACAGGTCTGAGGCTCCAATGTGTGTGAATTTTCCCCGGATGCCGAGCGGAGCTCCAGGCATAGGTATCCATATTTGAGCTCAGACTGCAAGCCAGGCCTTCTTGTCCACATCAGTGCCTGACCTCACAAATGCGCTTCTGGAAGAATGGTCAAACATTCCAATAGACACACCTACACTTTGTGGGCAGTCTTCCCAGAAGAGTTGAAGCAGTTATAGCTGCAATGAGTGGGCCATCTCAATATTGAACCCTATGAACTAAGACTGGGATGCCATTAAATTCATGTGCGAGTAAAGGTAGGTGTCCCAATACTTTTGGTAATAAAGTGTGTGTGTATATATAATACATAGCTATAGATATAGATATGTATCTATATAGATATAGCTATATATATCGATATATATATAGATATATATAGATATATATATATATATATATATATAGATATAGATTTGAGCTTTTGTTTGTATTTTTAGTTACTGCTACTTCCTGAAAAACCTGAAGCTAGGTATTTTAATGTCATTAATTCATTTAATTTGTGTATTCATCGTTTCAGAACAAAAAAAAATAAAGTTATTGCTTTGATTCAACTGAAAGATAAATATTTATTTCAGCCATCCAGAATAACAAAGAAACACATTAACATGTTTTGCATTTTATTTTTGAAAACAAATACAGTGTTATAATTATTGCAAAGAGGTTTATAATTTCACGCCAGTTCTACATTGCCATTTTAGTAAGAATTTTAAGCTTAATTAAAAATGTTGATTAACATATTCTTCTTGGCTATATTTCTTACCATGGAGAAAATTATAAGGGACACACATAAAATTGGAATAATTAGAAAAAAGCAAAATGTAACATTTTAAATTTTATGCCGTTATACAGCCTGGGGAGTTTGCATGTATAAGTTCCATTTGTACAGTACCAAAATAACAAAAGAACAGAAATGTTGAATTCTATATTAGGCATTAACCCTGTAACCCTCCATTCAGCCACAATTGGTGATGAAGAGCAGTTATTCTAGGCAATTAAGCATTCATTAGGAACACAATTTGAGGCATACCATTTTCACTTGTTCACATCTGGAAACTATAATTTATACGTATGGTGTAGTACTTTGTGAGGGTTGTTTCCTCCCACAGATGCAATACAATGTTCAAAATGTTGGAAATACATAGCTAATTAATAAAAGATAAGCACATGTAAAATAAAAAAGCAATATGTTGTAAAAGTAGAAAGCATACAAACCAGATTTTATAGGTTGAGCAATTGTGTCAAGATTTTTATTGCCTGGAAAGAAACTAAAGATAAAAACATATTGTTACTACATTCCTTCTATAGAAAACCCTTTTCCATGCTACCCTTTGTCACCATGAATCTTTGTGGTGTAAGCTTTTTGGGGCTTCTGCCCTTCAATAGAGCAACCCAAGGGCCATTTAATATATAAGTAGATCACATTTGGAAGTTAACATTGATTTACTAATGTAATAATTACATTTGGGCACATTTTGTCTACACACTGCAACATTATTTTACAGTTAATTATGTTAAAAAAATAGCAGATCTTTGATAATGATTGGAATAGCGTGTTTCATTATTGTATATTTATTATTTTTTTTTCAAAACAATATATATATTTTTATAAAAATTAGCAAAAGTCAGTATGTACTGACAGAGAATTATGAGAATAGCACCAGGTAAATCTGAGAACATATAGGACAGAAAGACATTGTACAAACCATACATAATTGGGTGGTCATAAGTAGAGCAGGGTCAATAAACAAACACAGAGTTTCATATAAAAGATAATACGGCCATAAATATGAACATATGTACAGATCTCAATACTGTGTCAGTAAAACCCACAAAGCAAAAGGGGAAGAAAAAGCAATACACCAAGGGGCCATTTGTTAAAAACAAAAATGAAAGGACAACTTATATAAAAGGGCAAGAGAAATAGTTAGCTAGGAGTCTGGGACAACGACTCAAGTCCAAACTCTAAACTGTCCTACAAATTCTAACGTTAGTAGTAAATTGAGGTGAGGGCTCATGCACTACAGCAGTAAGATGCTCCGTTCTATGTGTATCAGCTATAACATGTAGTAATTGTGAGTGTATGGGAGGGGCAGATGATAGCCTGCCTAAAGGTATAACTCACTTGGCAGCTTATAAAACAAATGCAGCCAGTTTCTTAGCATGCTTGGAGATGCCAGGGGAAGGGAGAGCCAGTAAGTAATGAACAGGATAGAAGGGTAAAACTATCCCAAGAATAATTTGAAGAAAGGACGGGACAGAAGCCAAGAAGGGTCAGATACTGGGGTAGTCACAAAGTATATGGTAATGAGTGCCTATATCACAATGGCATCTCCAAAACAGCAGTGACACTAATGGGTTTGAGATTGTAAAGAAACTCCAGAGTTTTAGATAAAAAAAACAAATTGATAAGCAGTCTCGCTCTGCACCATGCATCTCAAAGCTTTAGAGATAGAGTCCCATATTTTTCCCATTGGGGAAGAGGAAGGGGCATTGAAGGATATGGGCCCACTTATGCAAATAAGAAAAGGCTAGTTTCAGAAAGTGAATTAGTAACATGAAGAATTTTATAGATGACTCTATATTCTTTGTTGATTGTACTCATAATAGGGCCAAATAAAAATAGTTGTCTCTGACCTATGATCCTGACACTAATCTAAATAAAGCCCTGATCTAGCTATTTCATTTATTTATTTATTCATTCATTCCTTTTTTTTTTTTACATTGAGTTTTTTTTCTTCTTCTCTTCTGAAGGAGAAAGAGTTAATGGGCAGATTTTACTTCTATATTTCTATGATAGCAAACCACAGGCTATTACAGTGATCACATAATTGAGAGCCATTTTTCCCAGCTCCTGATTCTTATTATGAGACCTGAAGTTGTCAGTGACAGTTCAGTCTTGATACAGTGGGAACACTACAGAGCATCCCTCCACAGCTCCTTGGAAGAAGGCCCTCTTCTGCAACATTGAATATATGTGTGACATCACTGGGAATGGGTAAAGGCATCATCTAAAACTCCAGAAAAGATATACCATTGTAATCATTGGAAAGCAATATAAATTTCATACAGAGCTTGTTTCAATTGATTTTTTCCTCCTTATTCCACATGCACATATTATTAAAATTATAAATCACATGTCTAGCTGCTAAAAGCAGGACAGTAGCTTTAGTGTTAATAAAACATAAGTGGGTTTTCTTGAACATTGATTCATTTAGCTGACCTCACAAATGTAAAAAATTGTGCACTTTTATTTGTTCAATATTATTATTAATAAGATAATCAGAGAAGAGTTCAACACAATGGGGGTTATTTACTAAAGGCAATTCCACTTTGCACTACAAGTGCACTTGGAAGTGCAGTCGTTGTAGCTCTGAGGGGGGCATGCAAGGAAAATAAAAAACAGCATTTTTGCTTGTACATGATTGGATGATAAAATCAGCAGAGCTTCCCCTCATTTCAGAGCTTCCCCTCAGATCTACAGCGATCTACAGCGACTGCACTTACAATTGTACTTTCAGGTGCACTTGCAGTGCATTCGTATTGCAAAGTGGATTTGCCTTTCGTAAAAAAAAAACATTGGTCAAAGACAGAGCTCCAAAGCATAGTAATGAGCTTTGCAGCATCCAGTAACAAGCTGTACATGTAATAGTTGGGATGGAAAGCTTTGTACATAGGGTGTAAAGCAATAGCTTTAATCTGAACACCTAAAGAATGACACTGTGACTGTAAATCATTACAAATTTGGGCATTTGTAAAGTATGGTCGACATAAAGGACACTTACTGAGCAAAATATTTTAAGATAACCATTGCTGATGGACAGGATGATAGTGAATATAGAATATATATTACCAGCTTACAGAGTGTATGGGGGAAATACATAACCCATAATAGACTACTGAACAAATGTTGTGATGGAAACGGAAAGAGAAGGAGCGTGATAAATAGTAGGAGGGGTGTGTCCGGCCGGCAGAGAAGATGGGCGCATAAGTCAGAGCTCGGGCAGTCTCACGCTCTGAGCAACACAAAGCAACAGCGGGGAAGCTCTATACCCACTCACCGTAGTACCGAACAGATGACTAAGCGGGAAAAAATCGAATAAGCAGCTACAACGCCTCACGGATTCTATCCAGCGGCACCTCAGAGAGGTAGGCAAAATGGCGCCGCCCCAGCTCCATAGGTGCGGCCTGATCCCAGCCCAACCATAAAGCTGCAGGGAGACACACCACCACCCAGCATGTGGAGCTGGAAGAACGCTCTCCCTCATCTACTCTCACCACTCGCAGGCCAGTGAAATCTAAGCAGCGCAAGGAGGAGGTTGAATTCTCCCCTGCACTTCAGCACATTTCCCCTCAGGCCTCTCTGCAGAGCATGCAGCCAGGATTATTAACTGATGTGTTGCCGGCCACAGAATAAACCATTTCTGAGAATACAATGGAAAAACATGCTTCTCTCTCTCAGAAGCACTCTGTTTAATGATTTGGCAGACATGTTTGCAGCCTAAAATGAGACTGTCCTAACATATGCTGATCAAATCCGACACTTGGAAACTAAGATGGTGGATCTGTATTCTGCACATAATGACCTTGTTGACGCCTATGCTGACCAAGAATCTGAGATGCAACACCTTCAATATAAAATGGCAGACCTAGAAGATCGCTCAAGATGCAACAATATCGGAATATCAAATAAAAAAGAAGGGAATACCTGAATCCATACCTCCAAACGAATTAACAAACTTTGTGAAACGCCACATGAAGGCCCTCATACCATCTCTAAGTGATATCGAGTTATGCGTGGATAGGGCCCACCGCATACCAAAACCTAAATTTCTACCTGACACTACACCCAGAGACACTCTGGCACGTATTCACTACAACCATGTCAAAGAACGTGTCATGGCTGCAGCCAAACAGAGCCCTGCTGTACCAGAAGAATTTAATGGCATCTCCTTATATACAGACATATCGCAACAGACAGCAATGAATAGAAAAAGTCCACAAAAAGTAACAAAAGTCCTTTGCTACAATAGCATAATTTACCGATGGGGCTTCTCTACAAAGCTGCTTGTCACCTGGAACGGCAAAACCTATCCCATATACAGTGTGGAGAAAGGCATCCAACTCTTAAACAATGGCAACTACTCCCTGCAGATGTGCAGCCTTCTGCCCTGTCCTCCCTGGAATGCCTGCAATTGGACTGGTCCTGACATAGATCTCCTATTTGGAACTAGACCTCCCCCACCAACACATTCTCTGTACTAGCGTGAGGCTGGGAGCTCAACCACTTGGCTAACTCTTGTTTTTTGTGGTTCATTGGCTCAGTGCATAGCACTGCCAGTCTGAATCCCCCCCACTACACCACAGTAGCTTCGGCTGCCCATTGTGCCTGCGTTTTGACAAGTGTTTCTTATGCATGTTGTCTTTGCTAGCAATTGTAAGTGAAAGTAAGTTGGCTGTACGTTTGTACTTTCTAGCTATTTTACTGCTCCTCTGCTTTGGTTACAATCAGCCAATAACATTCATCATCATCATTATTTTTATTTTACTTTCCCCACCCAATTCCAGCAGCGATCTTTTCTCTCTACGTCGAATCTTCTCTACGTCAAATCTTTTCTCTCTACGTCAAATCTTTTCTCTCTATGTAGAATAATATTGGACTAATAGAGTTAAGGTTAGGCACATTCGACCACAGGTTCGATGGACACAGATTGTTATTGTCAGCGTTGAATCTCCTATCTATATCTAACTGTTGTCACAACGAAAATAAAGCATTTGTTTATGTTGGATTTTTTGCTTTTTGGATTCTGCACTTTCGTTATCGTTTGTTAAAACGATAACGAAAATACCTGAAATTCGGACGAAAATGCATTCGGACGAAAACGAATGCACATGTCTTGTTCTTATTACGGTCAAAAACTCTGTAGCCTTCTCCTTGCACAATTTTATCTGTGACACAGAGCGGATGATCCTGATCCTCCTATGCAACATAAATAACAGACTGTTTACCATTGTGAAAGCTTAAGCCCCCAACACGCGCCAACTTCGCTTTGCGCATAAACTTTTTTGCACAATTTAAAAAATCAGCGGAGGCTTCTTAGTGGTGTGCGGGGGACTTTAATCTCACTGGGGAACCCATCTGAATTTGTTCACAAAGCCTAAAAAGCGCTCTCCGGCACTTAAACCGTTATTCCACAAAGAAGATGTCTTTAATACTTGAAGATGTCAACACTCTGAGGAACATAATTACACCTTCCACTTAGAACGCCACAACTCATACTCTAGAATCAACATGATTTTACTGGAAAGAGTATTGTAACATGCTGTGTCTTCCTCTACTATTCACGATAATTTATGGTTGGACCATGCTCCAATTTCAATTTCAATCATGGAGGAACACACACCCAGGCAGGGTGGAGGGTTAACTCTCAATTATTCAATTCATCCCAAAATGTTAAAGACATTACCAAGCGTCTTTAAGAATACTTCCAGATGAACTCTCACTCAGTCTCAGACCCCTTTACTGTCTGGTGTGCCCATAAGGCCTTTATTAGAGGTAGTTTTATACAAATGTGTTCACGTATTAAGAGCTGCATCTTGATAAACTACTGGGAGACATTTGAGCCCTAGAATCCACTAATAAAACAAACCCTACTCATTCTTCTTGCACAACCCTTTCCAAATTGGGCACAAACCTGTGACTTTTACTGGTTGAACAATATGATAAAAACCTTAGAGCTCTTAAACTATTGCATTACTCCTCAGGCAACAAGGCATGTAAAGTCTTAGTGAACCAAATTAAGGCTATAAAAACTCCAATCCAAGATCGAATATGCGCTAGACCCACAATCTAAACAAAAAATTACAAACCCCAGAGAAATTGCAGATTATTTTTCATCCTACTATAGCTCTCGTTATAACCTAAAAGATGACCCTGACACCCCTCAGCCACAAAACTCCATTATTAAATCATTCCTCCATTCTCTTCACCTTCTCACTCTCACTAGTATACAACTACAAGCACTTAAAGCCCCCCATAACCTCTCAGGAGATTGCTAAGGCCTTCCGATCCCTCCCACTGAGGAAAGTCCCAGGACCAGACGGTCTATCAAGCGACTACTATAAACAATTTCATTACTCATTACTCCAAACTTCTCCTTATTGTTTGCAGCTACAATGTCTTTGGCCTCCTTTCCTCCTGAGATGCTGCAGGCCTATATAGTAGACATGGGAACTGTCAAAAAATTTGTTTCGTTTCGTTTCGTCCCGTTTCGTATATAAAAAAATTCGTAATTCGTAATTCGTGTACGAAATTCCGTTCGAATTCGTACGAAATACGAAATTCGGACGAATCGTAATTTTTTTTACGAATCGTTAGTAAAGTTACGAATCGTTACGAATCGTTAACGCGGCTAATGAATTGTTGGTTCTCATAACACAGAGAACAATTCGAATCCAACTACAAATATTGAATTTCAATTTCAAGTTACGAATCGTTACGAATCGTCCCCCTCAAAATCCATACCAGACCCTTTATCCGAGCACGCAACCTGGCAGGCCGCAGGAAAGGAGGGGGGGACGAGAGCGGCCCCCCCTCCCGCCTGAACCGTACCAGGCCACATGCCCTCAACATTGGGAGGATGCTTTGGGGGTCTGAGACCCCCAAAGCACCTTGTCCCCATGTTGATGAGGACAAGGGCCTCTTCCCCACAACCGTGCCCGGTGGTTGTGGGGGTCTGCGGGCGGGGGGCTTATCGGAATCTGGAAGTCCCCTTTAACAAGGGGACCCCCAGATCCTGCCCCCCCCCTGTGTGAAATGGTAAGGGGGTACAAAAGTACCCCTACCATTTCACCAAAAAAGTGGCAAAAATGGTAAAAATGACAGGAGACGGTCTTTGACAATTCCTTTATTAAAATCTTCTTTCTTCATCCTTCGGTTTCTTCATCTTCTCCTTCCGGCATCTTCTTCCATCTTCTTCCATCTTCTCCTTCCGGCATCTTCTTCCATCTTCTTCCATCTTCTCCTTCCGTCATCTTCTTCCATCTTCTTCCATCTTCTCCTTCCGTCATCTTCTTCCATCTTCTTCTTCCTTCGATTCGCTTCTTCTTGCTCCGGTCTTCTCGTCCTTCTCGTCGGCGTCTCTTCTCGCAGGCCGCTCCTCGCAATGGGAGGCTCCCGCTGTGTGAGGCTCCGCTCCGCTGACAGGTCTTTTATAACGAAGGCACCTGGTGACCCCGCCCCCTCTGACGCACGGGGACATCATGTGGAATTCCCTATGGCTTTCCCCATGACGTCAGAGGGGGGCGGGGTCACCAGGTGCCTTCGTTATAAAAGACCTGTCAGCCGGAGCGAAGCCTCACAGAGCGGGAGCCTCCCATTGCGAGGAGCGGCCTGCGAGAAGAGACGACGCCGATGCCGGACGAGAAGGACGAGAAGACCGGAGGAAGAAGAAGCGAATCGAAGGAAGAAGAAGATGGAAGAAGATGGAAGAAGATGACGGAAGGAGAAGATGAAGAAAGGAAGACCAGAAGAAAGAAGAAAGAAGATTTTAATAAAGGAATTGTCAAAGACCGTCTCCTGTAATTTTTACCATTTTTGTCACCTTTTTTGGTGAAATAGTAGGGGTACTTTTGTACCCCCTTACCATTTCACATAGGGTGGGGGGCCGGGATCTGGGGGTCCCCTTGTTAAAGGGGGCTTCCAGATTCCGATAAGCCCCCCCGCCCGCAGACCCCCACAACCACCGGCCAGGGTTGTGGGGAAGAGGCCCTTGTCCTCATCAACATGGGGACAAGGTGCTTTGGGGGTCTCAGACCCCCAAAGCATCCTCCCAATGTTGAGGGCATGTGGCCTGGTACGGTTCAGGCGGGAGGGGGGGCGCTCTCGTCCCCCCCTCCTTTCCTGCGGCCTGCCAGGTTGCGTGCTCGGATAAAGGGTCTGGTATGGATTTTGAGGGGGACCCCACACCATTTTTTTATTTTTTTGGCCGGGGTTCCCCTTAAAATCCATCCCAGACCTGAAGGGTCTGGTATGGATATTTGGGGGGGACCCCACGCCATTTTTTTTTTTTGGCTGGGGTCCCCCTTAATATCCATACCAGACCTGAAGGGCCTGGTTATTGAATTTGGGGGGACCCCTACGCTTTTTTTTTTTCTGCAAAAATGACACTTTGTCATTCGAATTCATTCAAATTCATTCGAATTCATTCGAATTCATTCGTTATATCTGCTATAATAATTTCGTTCAAATTAGTTGAAATTCGATATTGGTAGTTGGATTCGAATAATTTGGAGCTCAAATTCGTAAACGGAATTTTTCCTGCAAAAATGACACTTTGTCATTCGAATTCATTCCAATCCATTCGAATCCATTCGAATGCATTCGAATGCATTCGAATCATTCGGCAACGAAATTCGTAAACGGAATTTCATATTCCGTACGGAATTCGTATTAAAAAAAATTCGTACTACGGATTCGTAAATTCGTACGAATTTCGAAAAATTCGTACGAATTACGAATTCGTACGGAACGAATCGCACATGTCTACTATATAGTGACAATACTGAAACCTGGTAAAGAGCCTACTTCCACAGCCAACTACAGGCCGATCTCCCTTTTGAATACAGATGTCTAACTATATGCAAAAATATTGACCCATAGACTTACCCCTATTTTTATAACACTAATTAGGACGGACCAAACAGGCTTTGTCTCTGGATGGCAGGCGTCAGATGCAATCAGAAGGGTCCTGAGCATGATCCAACATGTTGGGGTCAGTGGGGTGCCTTCTCTGCTACTATCCCTGGATGCGATCCTAGCGCTCTACTCAATACCTTTCGCTAAAGTATCCACCTCCAACATGCTTTCCAACATTAATTCAGGAAATTAACACAAGAGGGCTTCAGATGCCCACAACTAAAATGGAACCTGCCTGCTTCCGAGATCAGTTTACTGCTGAGTTTGTTGCTGAATTAATGGTCCTGGATCGAGTGGTGTTATCTGTGTTTGGATGTACCTATGCAGTCATCCAGAGCTTATCCCCACAATCTTCTGTGCAAGCAAGGGCCTTGGCTGGGCTATAGCCACATGCCAGGTTTTGCTTGAAATTTCTACAATCAAATGTTTATAAATTGGACTATATCAGCGTGGCTTCTTCTTTTTTCTATGCTTTCCTCCTCAATTTCAAACGGGACTAGGCAGGGATGCCCCTTATCCCTGTCCATTTTTAACTTATTAATTGAACCCCTGGTAGAAGCCATAAGAGCATCACCATAAATACCTGGTTCCAAATTGCAACATGACTCCCACGTTATAATTTTATTTGTTGATGATATAATTATCTTCCTAACAAACTCATGGATTTCTTACAAATGTTAGCGCAATTTATTAGTACAAGGTCAACTTTACTAAGTCCTTACTGCTAGATCTAGGTATTGACTCCATTCTATGCAACAGACTTCAAGTTTCCTACCCATATACCTGGAGAACCGATGGTATTCCCTACCTCTGGTTGGTATCTGATATCTCCCAATTAGCAGATGCTAACTATTTACCTCTCATCGACAAACTAACAAAAATGTCTAAATGTGAGCTATCCTGATCAGATCGTCTCGCCTCCTTTAAAATGATAATGTTACCTCAGATACTGTATCTCTTTAGAACCCGACCTATTCCTGTTAAAAGGACACACCTGAAGGCACCCAACAAATAAATTTGTAGTGCAAAATATGAAACCCTGTAGCTCTCACACCCTCCTCCTTAACACAAGTGTGCCGGAGACATAGTTATGGTTGACCTCCATGACTACTGGCAGCGACCCACCTATCTCAGCTAAAAGACTGGTTCATACCCTCGACAGACAAACTGTGGAATGAAATTAAAAGGTCTAGCAGTTCTATATCCTCACTTAACAGCCTTTTGTTGGCTGATATATGGAAATCCAGGTCATTGAAAAACTTAACCCTCTCCACCCAAACCTCTATGATGAAAGAAACCCTCCACTCCTTACACCTCCCAAAATCACAGAAAATCTCTATACCTATTTCATTGAAGACTTTGGAAATGCTTATCTCTAACGTGTCCCTCTATAGCTGTGAAAAGAAGGGAATTACAACAATTGGGCACATGTTCAAAGAGAGAACCCTCAAACCCTTCGTATTGTGAATTTCACATACCATCCACTGATCATTACTTATGCCTCCAAGAATCCCACTTCCTAAATTCCCTCTCCTCTCCTGACATATTTGTACACAAACAAGCCTGGCAATACTTTCAAATGGTATTGCCCTTGTTAAAAGGAACCTCCGTATTTTACAACCTCTTACAAAATAAACTTATACTCTTCAAATCCACCCAGTACTTGAAATGGGAAACCAACCTAGGGGAATCCTTTACCACCCAACAATGGCAATCAAATTTTAAATCTATATACCAGGTCTCCAAATGCTCTAACCATTAGGAGCCATCCCAAAAAATAGCCTTAAGTTGGTATCTTACCCCATATAGAATCTCCAAATACCTTGTATCGCAATCCCCATTATTCTGGCGAGGATGTGGAATGGTGGGTTAACTCATGCACATCTTTTGGTCATGTAAACACTTAACCAGTTTTTGGAACAAGATTTTCCGCATGATTTCTGAGATCACTGGGATTATCACCTCGCCTTCTCCAGCTTTGGCGATTCTCAATATAGGTATAGATATATCCCCCCCCCCCCCCCCCCCCCAACTGTTGTAGAATTGTTAACCACATCTTACTAGCTGCTAGAATGCTCATTGCTAGAGGAATGGAATCTAATCTTTCACCTAACGCATCGGAAGTGGTTGATATGGTGAAATAAATATTTGCTTTTGAATGCCTACTGGCGTACAACTATGGAAACAAATGACTCTTTGATCGTCAATGGAGTCTTTGGGTTCTATGGGCAAAAACCCACTAACCCAGTAACTGTTAAAAATTGTTAACCTGTTAACTGTTAAATATTGTTAAAACCATGAAAGGAATCATTATTTGTTCATTGTGCATAGTATGAAATGCTAAATAATCCCTTGGTCTTTGCCGAGTGTACCTGGTCAGACCACTTAGCTACCGACATACTATTCCAGTGTTTAATATTCTATTGTCTCATTGTTTTATTGCTTTAGTGTTTATTTGTGTCTTAGCCTTTGTAATGTTGGTCTCACCCCAATAGTGCCTCTTGCCAGGGGGTTTCTTTGTCTGACTGTTTGTTTGTCTGTCTGATTGTTTGTTTTTTGGTTTCTTATATGCCTGTGCAACATGGGCCTCATACCTGAGCTTAACAGAACCAATTTTTGGTTCCCTGATGTTTCCAAGCTGTGATCAACCCCCCCCCCCCCCCCCCCCCCGGGCTACTACATGCTCCAATACCTGTTATACCATGTAATGTTGTACTTATATTTCAATAAAAATAAATGAAACAAAAAAAAAAGGAGTGGGGTCTCTGAGTGATGTGTTGATCGAATACTGGCACTCCATTAAAAGAAATACACACAATAACTCACATTAAAGTCTATGGGGGCACACATCTTGTTATTCAATTCTAAACATTTGTAGAGATAATACATAGGGATGAGGTTTGGGTTCACTCCTACTGTGGTTCACCACAAATCTTGATGTTAATGGCCTGCTACCAGTGAAATAATGTGGGAATTCACTATAGCAACCATAATACACTGTCTAGACTTGGAACATGGGTCAGCTGGCTTTGAAGGCCCAATAATGGGACTTTTGAATAAGCCAGCTTACTAATATGAAATGGTGGGTTCCTAGTAGTCATACTGACAATGTTCTTTAGCTGTGATAGGGATAGTGTAGGGCTTGAAGGTACTGGCAGACCCATTAACCACTTTACACTCACGCTATCACTGAAAGACAGCTACAGCGCAGGCTTAGATGGCCTGGAGGGTGTCCATTTACATCCTCCCATGCTCGGGCTGCCCCTGCGGGGATGCGAGAGGCATGCAGGCAGCATGCTCTGTGATGACCAAGTTCTTTGGACTCAGCTGATCACAGATCGGAGTAAAGGGCTGACAGCGTGAGGAGAAAAAAATAATTACTGGCTTGTGTAAATGGGATATCAGTCCCACACAGTGACAGTTCCGGCTGCTAAGCAGTGCCCACCAGTGCCACCTACCAGTGCCCACCAGTGTCACCTACCAGTGCCCATCAGTACTGCTAACCAGTGCCCACCAGTGCCACCTATCAGTGCCCACCAGTGCCACCTACTATCAGTGCTGCCAATCCAAGCCCATCTGTGCCTCATCATCAGTGCCAACTATCAGTGCTGCCTATCAGTGCCGCCTCAACAGTGCCTATCAGTGTCACCTCTCAGTGCCACCTCTCAGTTCCCTCCAGTGCCACCTACTAGTGTTCTTCAGTGCCACCTATCAGTGCCCATCAGTGCCCATCAGTGCCATCTATCAGTGCCACCTATCAGTGTCCATCAGAAGAAAAATTTAATGTTTGTAAAATTTTATAACAAACTATGAAAACTGTTTGTTTTTTCAAAATTTTCCATGTTTTTTTTGCTGTTTAGCAAAAAATAGAAAAACCGCTGATTAACCACTTGTCGACAGTGTTCTGCATATATACGATGGCAAGGCGGCTCGGCTGCGCAATCCGACGTACTTGTACATTGGTCTGTGCATGTGGCACTGCAGGCACGCAGAGTCTTAATGTCCGCTGGTCACCCGCGATCATGGTAAAGAGAGTCAGAATGGGGATGTAAACAAGGTGGATGCCCGTTCTGACAGGCGATTCAGTTCGCAGTTGCAGCGCTATACAAATCATTCATTCATTCATTCATTCAGAGAGATAAGCTGTTCCTAGTGATCAGGAACAGCGATCTCTCTCTACTCCCACTCAGTCCGTTCCCTGACAGTTAGAAAGCACCTCCTTAGGGAACACTTAACCCTTTGATCACCCCTAGTATTAACCCCTTCCCATTCCATTTTTTACAGTAGTCTGCCCAGTGATCTGCCCATACTTTGTGTATAGCACTGTCTTTGCAATAGCTTCGCTCCTATCCTCATCATTCGTTTTCTCTTTAATACTCAGAGCTTGTCCACCTTAGTACCGCTACATGACCTACACTCAGACTAATTTTCATCTATGACATGACACTCACAATTGTCTCCCTGAATGCTAAGGGCCTCAACAGCCCCTTCATGTGCTCACTTCTCTGGAGAGAGGCCGTCTCCCTGAAGGCAGACATCCTTGCAACCTCCTTTGGGTTTCAGAACATAAATACCCCCAATGTTCCCACTAATTATTTCCACACTGTTTCCAGGCAAGGGCTGACAAGAAAGCGAGGGGAGTCATGATCACAGTACGATCCTCAATATCCTTTACTCTCACCCATATAGATCAGGACCCCTCAGGTAGATACTTGATTCTTTCAGCCACCTTCAATAATCACCCTCTTATCTGTGTGAATATTTACGCCCCCTAAGCCCAACATAAATCCTTTTATAAGACCATTCTGCAAAAAATCCAACACTACCCTAAAGACCACATTATACTCTGTGGCAACTTTAACAAAGTTGTAGATCCCCAGATAAATCCATCTAATACAAAACATAGGAAGTCCACAGTTATATCCTCACTGCTCTCCCTTGATGACCTTTACGACCCTTGGAGGTGTTAACACGGTACTGAGAGGGACTACTCTTTCTATTCAAACATTTCAATTCAAAGATTGTATTCAAGGATTGACCTGTTCTTGACGTCCAAAGTCCAGCTGCAAAAAAATCACCAAATCCACAATTGGACTTATCACATGGTCGGACCATGCTCCAATATCCATCACTATTTCTATCTCTCCCTCTGCTCCTAGACATACTATGTGGTGTATGAACTCTTCAATCTTTGGCGATGCGGAAGCTTGAGAACAGGTTCAATCTGAGATATCCTCTTACTTTACCTTTATTGCTGGAACCGTTAGTAACTCTACTGTACTTTGGAATGCCCACAAGTCCGTCATACCGGGAACTCTATTGAAGTTGGGTGCTCAGGAAAATAAAAAAATAACTGTATTACTAATACCCTACTCAATAGCATTTGTGTGCTCGAATCCCTAAATAAACAAAACCCCTCCCAATCTAACTCTGAGGAATTGAGTAAACTGAGGAACGACCTCAGCTCTCACTTGCATAAAGGACTTTTACCTTAGGCAATTTACGTCTGACCTGGTACTCTCTGGGAATTAAACTGGGAAACTCCTAGCCCAGCAGTAAAAATGTAGAGCCGCAGGATCTAGAATACCTTTCCTTCTCTATGAGCAGGGACATAAATTAACAAATCCAAAAGACATGATGGATTTAGCTCCTTCTATTCTAAACTCTATAATTTATCACTATCTCCATCCGAGCCCCACCCTACTCAGCAGATCATACAAGAATTCCTTGCACCCCTCCAACTCCTATAAATTTCCTCGTCTCAGCTTGCTTCTCTATCCCAACTGTTTTCTACACAAGAGGTTCTCAAAGTCATCAAGGATCTCCCATCTCACAAAGCCCCTGGACCAGATGGTTTTGGCAATGAATAATACAAAACATATGCTGATTAATTACAGTATATACTCGAGTATAAGCCGACCCGAATATAAGCCGAGGCACCTAATTTTACCACAAAAAACTGGGAAAATGTATTGACTCGAGTATAAGCCTAGGGTGAGAAATGCACAGCTACTGTAAGTGTAAAAGAGGGTCTACAATGCCCATTTGCAGTCTCACTGTGCCCATTTGCATGCCTCACTGTGCCCATTTGCAGCCATAGGTCCCCCGAACTTCAAACTTGGTAGTTACGGGTTTCTAGATGCTCCCTAGCTGCAGCCAAAATTTGGGGTCTCTGTGCTCAAAGGGTCCCAAAATGACATTGCTGCAGATGGACACACTTGACCGATTTTGGGGCCCTGTATCTCGGGGCCACTTAGTGCTAGAAAACCCGAATTTGGATATATTGGGGTGCTAGGTCCCCTGGGTTCCTAGCACCAAGTGGCCCCGAGATACGAGGCCCCAAATTCGTGTTGGAAAATGTCATTCTCTGCTGCAGAAAAGTACTTGACTCGAGTATAAGCCAAGGGGGGCACGTTCAGCACAAAAAAAAATGTGCTGAAAAACTTGGCTTATACTCGAGTATATATGGTCGTACTCTACCTATGTAACATTTTTAACAGATTTTTATCCACTGGAGAGATACCATCAGAATCCCTTGAAGCAGTGATAACCATGATCCATAAATCAGGTAAACCTTTCCATGACCCCACTAACTATCACCCAATATCTCTGCTCAACACTGATCTTAAGCTCTACACAAAATAATTAGCTACCCACTTAGCAATCTATATGCCCAATCTCGTCCGTCTGGATCAAATGGGTTTCATTCCTTTTAGGCAGGCCTCAGATGGCACTCTCAGATTTATAGATCCTATTCACAGGGCAGAGCATTACCGCACGCCTTCTCTGCTGATTTCGTTAGATTCAGAGAAGGCGTTTGATAGGGTTAACTGGTTAGTGGTTACATCTGGACTCCGTCCTCCAAATATTTGGCATCCAAGGTCCCCTCTTCCAAGCCATCTTAGGCCTATAGTCCACACCCAGTGCGAAAATTCTCACGTTGGGCATGATGCCCACTCCCTTCCCTATTACAAATGGGAACTGACAAGGTTGCCCCTTACACCCTCTAATATCTGCTTTAGTAATTGAACCACCAGCACAAGCCATAAGATCACACCGACATAGCCGGCTTATTGGTTGACTAAACCTCCCATAAGATTGGCCTTTTGACATAATCATCTGGCTCACAGATCCTCTGAAATATCTGCCCCCGGCTTTGTGATCTCCTACAGTGATTTAGTTGGATATCCATGTGCAAGTTGACTCATTCTAAATCGGCTATGCTAGGTGTCTCCTTATCCCCACAATTCAAGACAGCTATTACAACCACCTTTCCCTTTTCCTGGGCCCCCACCTTCTGCTATGCTTCTCCGTACTAATATTACTCTCTTGGGTCAAAAACACTCCACTTAGTCAATGCCTCTTGGGCCGGTCTTATAACCCTATCCAAGATGGTCCTTTTACCTCACATCTTATACTTCTTCAGGACTTTGCCAATACCAATTCTACAAACGGATATTGCCACACTTCAAATGACCATTAATCACCTTATCTGGGCTGTGCGCAAACCGCATATCAAATCCTCTTTGCTCAATACTCCCAGGGCCTATGCGGGTCTTGGAGTCCCTGACCTTAGGACTTACTACAAGGCAATTATACTGGATCAAACTAAAAAACTATGGAATATGGACTCATTGCAACCTTGAACCAAGATTGAAACAGGGGCTCTAACTCAAAACCCTTCATCGATTCTAGCTGCTGTATGGATGGGATACCACCCATCTCATTTCTATCTTCCAACAGTTAATGCTACAATATCCACATAGAAATCAATTCTTCAAGCATCAGCTGGGTTACACAATCAAGCGCTACAACAACTTCCAATATCAGCCATGTCTCTGCTATCCCCAGATCTACCCCTACAAAAATGGGTCACACAGGGTCTCCAAAAGATTTGTGATCTATTTCAGCAAAACCGGCTCCTGCCCTTTAACCAGCTAAAGGACCGTTTGATATCCACTTTTTGTATTTCTTCATTCGACACAATAACAAAGTTCATGGAATATCCTACCTTTATGGGTTACTAGTAAGCCTAAACAGGAGGAGCACTCACCAACTTTGGATCACTGGGAATACAAGCTACAAATTCGGATCTCTCCCCACACTTGGTACCAAGCAATCTGTACCTCTACCATTCATTCTAGGAACATACTATATAACTGGTACTACACCCCAGTGAAACTAGCTTGGATGTTCCCATCTCAGTCCAGCAAATGTTGGAGAAACTGTGAACTAGGTGGACACATGCTGCACATTTGGTTGGAATGCCCATCTATCGTTATATTCTGGGCTAGCATCATCGCCACTATTCAGAATGTCACTAACTCCCATTGTACCTTAACCTCTTAGATGGCTCTCTTTGGTCTTGGCCTCTCACACTGGTCCCTAAAATATCATCCTATCATTACTCACATATTAATTGCTGCCCGACTCTCTATTGCCCATTTCTGGAAACATGCTAATGCACCTAAAATCTGCAGCACCATTGATATACTTAGTGATTACCCATCAATGGAATTCTTATTTGCCAAAGCACAGCTGACACTGGACAAATTCTACAATCACTGTCAATTTTGGCTATCAGACCCTAGAGCCTCTTTTAGCTCTTGACTTACCACCTAAATGCCACCTCCTACTGGCTGTACTGACCCATGCAAGGCTCTACATACCTGCCCCCTCCCCCTTTTTGACTATTGAAAAATGTTTGCTATATGGTATAACTTTACGCTTCTAAGTACTAACTTTCTACTCTACTCCTTGCCTTTCCACCAATCACTGCGTCCCCCTTATCCCCCACCCTTTCCTGCTTTCCTTCTTTTACTTATCTGTATAGCAGGCTACAGTACTACTTAGGTTGGTTTTGTACCAGGTACTGTATACTGCTCATTAAATTTTGATGTCAATTGATAATAAGCATTACCTTCCAAGTTATTGTGCACCACTTCATTTCTTTTATCAATAAAGACATTTAAAAAAAAAAAAGTCCCTAAATCTTTCCCCTATTTTGTAGACACTATAACTTTTGCGCAAACCAATCAATTTATCAAAAGTATGAAGGAAAATACATATTGGCCTAAACTGATGAATTCATTTTTTTTTTTTTATATATATATTTTTTGGATATGTATTATAGCAAAAAGAAAAAAAATATAGTTTTTTTTTTTTCAAAATTGTCAGTCTTTTTTTTGTTTAAAGTGCAAAAAAAATTAAAACCACAGACTTGAACAAATACCACCAAAAGAAAGCTCTATTTGTGGGAAAAAAAGAACATTAATTTTGTTTGGTTACAACATTGCACGGCCGCACAATTGTTAAATCGACACAGTGCCATATTGCAAAAAATGGCATGGTCATTAAGGGGTAAATCCTTCTGGGGCTGAAGTAGTTAAATACCACCAAAAGAAAGCTCTATTTGTGTGAAAAAAAATTATAAAAATGTCATATGTGTACAGTGTAGCATGACCATGCAATTGTCATTCAAAGTGTGACAGTGCTGAAAGCTGAACATTGGCCTGGGCAGGAAGGGGGTATATGTGCCCAGTAAGCAAGTGGTTAAAGTAGATGTCATGTAGCAGTTACTAAATGTCATCTTATGCCACGTACACACGATCAGACTTTTCATCGGACAATTCGATCGTGTGTTTCTTCCCAAAAGTCCGACGGACCTAGAAATAAGACTGGCTTCAAAATTGTCTCGAGTTTGGTTGAAAAGTCTGGTTGTCTGTGTGCTAGTCCGACGGACTAAAACCGACGATAGGGCAGCTATTGGCTACTGGCTATGAACTTCCTTATTCTATGTCATCAGGTTCGAATCCGGCGGACTTTTGGAGTGATCGTGTGTGGCCAAGTCCGTTCGCTTGAAAGTCCGGCAGACCTCAGCTACAAAGCCCGAAAGTCCGGAAATGGAAAGTCTGCTCCACTGAAAGCCCCACCCCCACTAAAGTCAAATCACTTACAAAGAAGATTATACATTAAAGTGATATTAAAGTATTTTTTTTTTTGCTTAAATAACAAACATGTTATACTTATCTGCTCTATGTTTTTGCACAGAGCAGTGCTAATCCTCCTCTTCTCGGGTCCCCCTCCAATGCTCCTGGCACCTACCCCTGCCAAGTGCCCCTTGAGCAAGCAGCTTACAATAGGGACACCTGAGCAGGCTCACTCCCTCTTTAAGTTCATCCACACACAGAGCCGTAGCTCAACTCTGCCCTTTCACTTTTCTCATTGGCTCACTGGCTGTTATTGACAGCAGTGGGAGACAATGGCTCCCACTGATGTTTTAGCCAATGATGAGGGAGAGTCCCTGGAGAGCCGAGGCTCTTGTACACATCACTGGAGGAAGATCAGGCTCAAATACGTTTTAGGGGGGCTGGGGTGGCTGCTACACAGACACATTTTTTTTACCTTCGTGCATAAAATGCATGCAGGTAAAAATAAACTTCAGCCTTTACAACACTTTAAAGCTTTTCTTAAAAAAAAAAATTAAAAAAAATCTTACTTTGGACCTCAGCTTCTAATGGGAGGCACAGACACAGTGAGCCTCACTGCTGCCTCCTAGGGTAGTTAATGTTCAAATCCTTCAACAATGCACTCCTGGATTTATGGCTACTAATATTTATAAGTAATAACACCATAGATTTTTGATCCATGGAATTTCAGATTGCCTTGAGTGTAAGGAAGATGTGTTTCCATATTGGAGCAAACTGGGCTTTTTTGCTTTCTTTTGGATGAATTGTGGGTTTAGGGTTCTACATATAGAAAGTTTATATTTATTTAATTCTTCTTTTTTTTTTATTAGTTGAACTCAATGTTTGTGTGTCTTTTTTAAACCTTACCAAGTATTTAACACTGGAACAAGAGTTAGAACCATTATTCATTCTTGATATCTGAAAGAATTATGTTTTTTGCATCTGCCTACATGTGGTCTAAGTAACAAACAGTCAAATCTTTATTTATATCTATTGTTGAGTTGTGAAGTCTAATTCAATTTTTTTCGCATATAAGACAGGGAACATGAGACCTCTACTGGAACATCGTTTTTGTGTTTGTTTTTTTAAATGTTACAAATATTCCATATATCCAAGGACAATAAGAGTGCAAGTTGTATAAAAGAGTACCACCTTTTACTGATACTCCGAGTTAGCATAAACTGCAAGTTTGGCTTCAATAAAATGCTAATTAGAAAAAAAAATACAACCCAAATGTCAGTTTTTACAAAGTAAAAAAATGAACTTGATTGAGAAATTTAGATTTTTGGAAGAGTTACAATGTTTTAAATTTTGTTATACAAAGGCAACATGGACACATAATTAAATTAAATTACCATTTCCAGTTAGAAGTTATACATTGAAGGTACTCCTTTGAAATTTGAATAATTAAAACTTTAAAAGAATGGTTACTGACTTTCTTTCTGTATATAATTACTCTCAAAGATACAATCTCATTTAAGCTTTGGTTTGTAGGTAAATTAAATTAAAAGATTTAAGACATTGGGAATTGTTATGCTTGAATAATTAACTTCTTTTATTATTAGTTGTGGTTAAATTATTGATATAATTATAATATAGATTTTTACACATGTTGAATTAGATTAGGAGAATTTGGTAAACTCTTGGAAAACTAAAAGTCCACCCTTACAGTTGTGCCTGCATTGTAGAGTTGAATTGCTTATTTATGTCTAGGGGGACTGGGCAGAGTGCTTACCTGATCCTTTGCTCCTGCAGGCTCATCTCTGCTGCTAGACTGGTCCCTGCAACCTATTCTCTGCTATGTTCCAGCAGTCTAAGGTCCTCTGAATTATTTTGTACCAATGCAGGGCCCAAAGTCTTGCACTGTACATAAGGACTCAGAGGGACAGTCCACTGCCAGAGTGTAGAGGAGCGCAATATGCCAGGAGAACAGAGGGTCACATAAAAAACTATACTTTTTCCATCCCTTAGATTAAAAAAAAACAATTAACCCTTGCAGTGTTTGTGCAGCCAGGGATGACTTATACACACACACTGCATTGATACTTTATATTCAGAGAACAAACCACAATTTTACCTTTTTTTTTTTTTTTAATCATTAGAAAATGTTCAAAAGTTAGCAGGTTGTGGGGTTGATTTACTAAAGGCAAACAGGAGCTTCACTTTACAAGGGATTTTACATTTTGCAAGGGGGTTTTCCCTTAACTTAGTAAATGAGGTAAAGCTCTTCTGACTTCCATGATCCAATCAAATGCAAGCACAAATATATGTATATATATATTTTTCATTTCATATGGTTGGGTATTCCTTCCTATTCACCATATTCATTAAGCTAAGAGAAAATTCCCCTGCAAAGTAACAACTTATTTTCTTTTAGTAAATCAACCCATGAGTTTCCAATTATTAATAATCCAATCATGCACAGGGCAAATCAACTTTTTTTTCCCTGAATGACTGTATTTTCAACATTAGCATAGCTTCACAGTATTCACCATTTTAACTATGAACTATTCTAGAATGAAAATGTATGGCCTTTATACAATTGCATAGCCCTTCTTTGCGAAGAAGATCACCTACATATGAATATCCATATGTAAAATAGCAACAAACATGCATATTGTATATTTGTGTTACATTGGTGTCATCAAGTTGAGCAGCTTGAGTAGGCTACAACAATGTTAGAGGGAGAAACAAAGCAGTTTTACCTTGAAATAATCATTAGCAGCTTGTGTTACCACTGCATTTTTCCCCCAAGGGAACACTTGTTGGGTATGACATCCTAAAGTGGCTGAACACTATTCTGGCCTGCACCAGAACATCCTGGAAGCCAGGGCTCCTAACCAAAATGTGCTAAAGCACCAGGTTTAGGACATATATCAGAAAAGACACATATGTGAACTTTTCCTGTTACATGCGGTTATGAGCCAAACTGTCCTGGCATTGATTCAAACCGGATTCGGTGAATTTCAAAGAGGTTTTGATGCCGAACCCAAACCGCATTGAAATCAATGGGAGCTAAATTTGTCAAATTAACCACTTGCCTACTGGGCACTTTAACCCCCTTTCAATTTTTGAATGAAAATTGCACAGTCATGCTGCATTGTACCCATATGACATTTTTATTATTTTTTTTCACACAAATAGAGCTTTCATTGTGTGGTATTTAATAACCACTTTTTTTTTTAATTTCTTGCTAAACAAACAAAAAAAGACAGAAAATCTTGAAAAAAAAGTTTTTCTTAGTCTTGGTTATAACGTTTTTCAAACAGGTCATTTTTCTCCTTCACTGATGTGCGCTGATGAGGCAGCACTAATGGGCACTGATAGACTGCACTGATGGTCACTGATGTAGTAGAACTGAGGGGCACTGATGAGGCTGCACTGATGAGGCAGCACTGGTGGGCACTGATGAGAAGGCACTGATGGGGTTGCACTGATAGGCAGCAACGATGGGCACTAATAGGCAGCACTGAAGAGCACTAAGAGGCAGCACTGATGGGCACTGATAGGCGGCACTGATAGGTTGCACTGATGTCCCCTTTCACAATAGCTGGTTACCACCTCTCTCCTCTCCTCACACTGTGAAAGCGTGAAATAAAGATTGCCAATAGCCTGCAAGTGTGTTTACATCATGATCAGCTGCTGATTGACTCTTTAGTCCAATCTGTGATCAGCTGTGTCTGGAGGACACACCAATCACAGAGGATGCCGCCTGCATGTCACACACGATCACCGGAGGACGTCATATTCCCAGAACTCCCGGAACTGACCGACCGTGCTGTAGCCATCATTTTGCTATAGTACGGTCGGCAAGTGATTAAAAATGCCCATTTTTTTAAGCTGATAGTCAAGGGGATGCTAAAAAAAATAGCATATGGGGGTGAGAACTGCCCATGGTTACCAATGCACAAAAAAATATTTTACATTTTAAATGATCAGAAGCAGTGATTTTTTAGCACTGATATTTACAAAGTAAAAAAGAGTTTTAAATCACTAGCAAATTACATCTTCCTCCTGATTCTTTTCTTGAAAGTAAAAACAGGACACAGAGCCCAAAGCCATTATGTATTGTGGGGAACTTTTGAGTGATCTGTGTGCTGTTTTTTTTTAAGAAGCCGACAATAAAGTTTTCATTTGACAGCCTACAACAAACATGTCCTGCCTAAACCCTTTGAGTATGGTATGAATTTTAAAGGGCTACCTCACAAAAAACACCCAGCAAAAATGTGTGAGGAAATTTGTACCAGGACCTTTGGGTCTTGTACACATTTTAATGGGGACTAATGTGAGGCACCCCTAAAATCCATATTAGCCCCTTGATCCAAGCATGCAGCTTCGCTGGCCAGGAAAGGGGGGGGGGCAAGCTTGCACCCTCCTGAACTATACCAGGCCACATGCCCTCAGCATGGGGGGATGCCTTGCCAGGGGGGCATTAGTTGTAGGTTGACTAAACCACCTAAACCCGAAATAAGTATAGTAACAATTATTATCTGCAACCTCAGAACACCCAATAAAGAGACAGTATGCGACCGGTCTAAACTACTTGGCATGCTCACCAATGCCAGGAGTCTGGTGGACAAGATGGAATGACTAGAAAAAGGGGGAGTGGTATGCCTGTATATCAAAAATGATGTACAGATGAATGTGAGAGATGACATCACATGCAGGGAGCAAGGGAGGAGGTGGAATCCTTATGGGTAGAGCTGCAAAGGGAAGAAACTAAGGGGAAAGTAATACTGGGAGTATGCTATAGGCCCCCTTACCAGAATGAGGAGGCAGAAGCAGACTTCCTATCACAATTTGGATTAGCGGCAAGGATGGGAAGTGTCATCATAATGGGGGATTTTAATTATTCAGACACAGACTGGATAGAAGGAACCGTGCATTCATCTAAGGCTCGCCAGTTCCAAAATGTCTTGCAGGACAATTTCATGGGTCAGATGGTAAATGCACCAACTAGAAACAAAGTGTTACTAGACCTACTGATTACCAATACAGACTTAATCACAGATGTAGAAATATGGGGCAATTTAGGAAACAGCGATCACAGGTCAATTAGTTTCAGTATAAATCACACTAATAGGAAACATGATAGGAATACAAAGATACTAAATTTCAAAAGAGCAAACTTTCCTAAACTACAAGCCTTGCTAAAAGATACAAATTGGAATACAATCTTAGGAACAAAGAACACGGAGGAGAAATGGGTATGCTTTAAGAGAATATTAAATAAGGGCATTAGCCAGTGCATCCCAATGGGAAATAAATATAAAACAGCTAATAAAAGTCCTGGGTGGCTTAACTCAGTTATAAAAAAAGCATATACAAGCAAAGGAGGAAGCCTTCAAAAAATACAAGGCTGAGGGATGATCATCAGCATTCCAACTTCACAATTAATGCTACTAGAAATGTAAGGGTGCAATCAGGGCGGCTGAGATAGAACACAAACATAGAGGAGGAGAGTAAGAAAAATCCCAAGAAATTACATAAATAGTAAGAAAGGGAGGTCAGATCATATTGGTCCCATAAAGAATGATGAAGGGAATCTGGTTACTAAGGATGGAGAGATGGCGAAGGTATTGAATTTATTCTTCTCCTTAGTCTTCACGAGAGAATCAGGGGCTTCAGTAACCAAAACTGAAATGTTTATCCTCATGACACAGGAAGCACCCTCATGGCTAACAGAGGACAGAATTAGAAATAGACTTGAAATACTTAGCATTAATAAGTCATCTATTCACTAGGGGAGAACCTCTGGTGGAATCTAGGATGGAAAATGACCTGGGGGTCCTAGTAGATGACAGGCTCAGCAATGGCATGCAATGCCAAGCTGCTGCAAGCAAAGCAAACGGAATATTGGCATGCATTAAAAAGGGGATTAACTCCAGAGATAAAATTGATAATTCTCCTACTCTACAAGACTCTGGTCCAGCCGCATCTGGAGTATGCTGTCCAGTTCTGGGCACCAATCCTTAGGAAGAATGTGCTGTAACTGGAGAGAGTTCAGAGAAGGGCAACAAAACTAATAAAGGGTTTGGAGGACATTAGTTATAAGCAAAGGTTACAAGCACTGAACTTGTTCTCTCTTGAGAAGAAACACTTGGGAGGGGATATGATTTCAATGGACAAATACTGTACCGATGACCCCACAATAGGGATAAAACTTTTCTGCATAAGGGAATTTAATAAGACACGCAGCCATTCACTAAAATGAGAAGAAAATCGGTTTAACTTTAAACCGCGTAGAGGGCTCTTTACTGTAAAGCCCCATACACACGGTCGGATTATCCGCGGACCAGGTCGGTCGGATCCTGTCCGTCGTACTTTGTCCGATGTTGGTGTTGCGTACACACGGTCGGACTACGTTGTCGGAATATCCGGTCTGCAAGAACGTCGTGACGTAAGTCGTCTTCCACGAGATTAGAAAAGGGAAGTTCAGCACCACGTCAGGCACCCGTTGGGCTCCTTCTGCTGATCCCGTGTTTATCGCGAGTTAGTCGAAGTTTGGTGACTTAAGATTCACGCTTCTCAGTTTTCTGACTCAGATCGTTACTGCTCTTCAGTTTGTGCTTGTCGTGCGTATCTGTTTATTAGTGCGTGTAGTCAGTTCGCATTTGTTGGTCATTGCGGCCTATATCTTGATATAGGACGCTTTGATTTGCACTGCTTATTGTCTGCTCGTTTCTGGTATTCATTTCGTTCTTTCAGGCCTTGCTGTTTATCGGTGCTTTCTGTTTGTCCGTTCTGACCAGCCGACCTTTTGTGACCTTGTGAGCGATGTTTCCCGTGCGTACTCGTCGCCGAGTTCGTGCTGTACGCGGAATTGGTGTCGGGCTTTTAGCTTTGAGCCAAGACCCGTCCATGAACAGAGTGACGAGGAGTATGTGGACCAAGAATTGGTTGCTTCAGCGTGATCACTTCTCGCACATGCCTTTGCTTCGTGAGATCCGGGAGAATAATCCTGATGATTTCAGGAACTTTATCCGGATGACGGACCCCGTGTTTCACCGTCTTTTGGCTTTGCTGACCCCTTTTATCAGCCGGCAGGATACCTGCATCAGACAAGCCATCACTCCGGAGCAGAGGCTTGTTGCTACGTTGAGGTACTTGGCGACAGGGAGAAGCCATCAGGATTTGAAGTTCTCTTCAGGTATCTCTCCCCAGGCCCTGGGAATCATTATTCCAGAGACCTGTTCTGCCATCATCCAGGTCCTGCAGGAGGACTATATTAAGGTAACATTTCTCCTTTACTATTCCCTTCTATGTATGCTCTGTTTGCTAATGTCTTCTATTTTTGACCTCCTTCCCAAATTACCCTGATTGCAATATGCTCTAATATGCTGTGCCCCTTTTCTCCTTCATGCATTTTTACCTTCACTTACCTCCCCAGCATGCTCTTCTGGCCCAATAGACACCTATGGCCTAGTCACTTAAATAATGTATTTTGTCTGCTGCATAGTATTGTTTTCCCCCAAACACCCCCTAAAATATGCACAAATGTTTGCTGTGTGTTTTACTTCATGTAGAGCCCCTTTTATTTTTAATTTTTTTGTGGGGGGGGGGGGGCATTGCTCTGCCTGACGATGTGTGAGAGGCATTTTTTAATAAAGCTCTTTTTTAAACCAACCAAGGATTTCTTGTCATTTCCGTCTTATTGCTTATTTGACCTTGAAATTTTTTCCCTTTAGCTTCGACAGTGGGAATGCACTTTCTGGGCAAAAGGATGTAACAGTCTCTTCTTCCCCAAAAAGATTCTTCTCATGTTGTGTGTTTGATACTTAATCTTTGGTCTAGAGAAGGTTTGTAGTGCATAACTGACACCCAAAATACTCCATTTCCTCACCATGACCGAAATGTATTGATTCTCAAAAATGGTGTGCTACGTGTTTTCAAACCAATCACTGTGGGTGTCATTTACATAAGTCAAATCCACTATGCTCTACAAGTGCAGTGCAAAAGTGCCCTGGAAAAGAAACTTGCAGTGCAAACTGGACTTGCCTTTAGTAAATAACACCCATTGCCCCCACAAATCCTTTACATTTGACATACATAATGTTTTTTGTTTTTTTAAATAATGAAGCCACACATTTATAAAAGTAAAAAAGTTTACTTGCAAAACATTCACAAGTGCGTTTACAAACTTCTTGCCAAAACTGACAAGATCTGGTTTATTTACAACATTGTTTACAAACATTCCGCATTTGGTAAAACCAGGCATGGAGCAAAACAGAACATAGGAACTCGGAAAGATCAACTTTCTAAAATGAAGACAAGATCAGACATGACTATATGTTCAAAGTGTGTTTGATCTTGCCTTCATCACATGGGGGGTCACCCCTGGAAACTGGAAATTTAGAACATGCACACAATTTGGGTATGAAAATGGTCATTCGATGGTAAAACACATGCCTAGAATCTTCAAAAGTGCCATTTTCAATCATGGGGATGAATGGACGTTTTTTGGGGGTGCAACCCCTTCACCACAACCACTTTAGTAGTTCGGAAAGTGGTTGCACCCCCAAAAAAACGTTGTCATTCATCCACCATGATGGGAGCTAGCACATGTGGACACAATGTGTGCATGTTCCAAATTTCACACAGTTCTTAAGTTGAAAATGTGTTCAGAAGCAGCCACAAATGTGTGTTAATTACTTGGTGCGTTTTTATATTTTTCCTAAAACATCAATGATGTTCTTCAATTTTTGTTGAACATCATTGATGTTTTGCTTTAGGTAATCTAGATCTCTATTGCAGACCATTATCTCCCCGATGAGTACGTGGGCACTCTCTGTGGTAAAGTGCGATTTTTCTTCCACAACATCCACGTCACCTAAAAACCACAAACAAACAAAATCGGGTGTTGGAAATGAGGCAGCCATACATTGATTAGCTTACCAGTAGCTGTGTTCTCCCACACTCTGTTGTGGTGACAAGTTCTCCAAGTTCGATGATCTCTCCTTCCTCCTCCTCCTCCTCTGCTTCTGCTCTTTCCCCTTTTTTGGGAGGTGTTGGTTTTGGGGTTTCCTCAGACGGCCCAAGTTTTCGCTCCCCTATGAGAATGTACAAAAGGAAGATTTAGCAACACAATCTATTGAGGGCAGAAATAGGAAATGACAAACATTGCTTGAAAGTGAGGAACACTATTTTTGTTTGGCCAGTTACAAATGCCAACTACATGAATGTAGTCACTTTGTAAAGGTGCTAAACTTACTAGCTTTTTGGTAGAAGTTTGTCTGATGGAGACCCCCCTCTAGTATCCACTGGAGCACATGTGTGGAAAAGCATAATAAAAAGGGGGTTTGGGTGTCCCAGCACTAGTGCTCTAGAGTCCAGATGGGTAAACAGCTACTGAGTGACCTCTCCTTTACATTGAATAAATTTGCTTTACGTTCTTGATGACATCTCTAGTGAGAAGAAACTTCCTTTCAATCAAAACTTCCCCAAACCTCGTATTATAAGTGGCCAAACGATCGAGGTTGCGTACGATCGAATGGACACACACACACGACCATGACAGTGGCAGAAAGATCGAGGCTGAGTACGATCGAATGCACAGACGAACATGAAAGTGGCCATTTTGGAATGTACAACTTTGTAAAAATCAAACCACATGGAGCAGTATGCAAGCAAGAAATCAAACACAAAACACAACTACTTACTTTTTTGAAGAATTCGCTTGATCTTTCTGTACTGATCGGCCTCCCTCAGTTTCAGGTCTGACCAGCGTTTCCTCAGTTGCTCCTTGGATCGTTGTACCCCAAAATTATTGTACAGCCTTCTCACAACTTTAGACATGATCTTGGCCTTGCGGACATTGGGGTTGAGGTAAGGCCCATACTTCCCATCATAGTCGCTCCTCTTTAATATGTCCACCATCTCCAACATTTCTCCAAATGACATATTGGAGGCCTTGAATTTCAGGCTCTGGGATCGGGACGTTTCTGCCTCCGGACTTTCCTCGTCCTCCTCCTCGTTGGTGGGATATTTGTGGCGCACCTGCTGTGTCCCCGCCATGTGCTCTCCCCACTGCACCGTAAAGAGAAGGGGTGGGGAATAGACGAGAAAGATCGTCAGGGGCGGGCGGAGTTTGACGCACTGGATATAAAACGTCACACGCCTGTGTCGTAGCCACGATCTGGGAGACGAGGGGAGAGAAAGCTCACGCACGAGACGATCGCTAGAAACAAAGGTACAATTTGACGTTGGTACATAACTAGCCTAGACTGATTCGAACTTGAGGCTTCTTTATGGAGAAGATTAGGAGAGTTTAGCCTGACATAATTTATAGTGTTTTGTGTGGTCTTGTGTCTTGCAGAGATTATGAAGGGATTCAACGACGTGAGTTTTCTCCCCCTCTTCATTGAGAAATACAGGGAATTTCCCATTTTATGGCAGGCTAAACACCCCCATTACAGCATCAAAGCAAAGAGGTACGCAGCCCTGGAGGAACTTGTGGAATTTGTCAAGCCAAGGTACCCCGCGGCAACTGTTGATGATATAAGAAAGAAAATTGGCAGCCTGAGGAGTGCGTATATCAGGGAGCGCAAGAAGGTCCGGAAGTCGGAAGAAACTGCAACTGCAGCAGATGAGGTCTATGCCCCCAAGCTCTGGTACTATGAGAGTCTACATTTTCTCAAAGACCAGACTGATGTCACGGAGCCACTCTCTACTCCTCCTTCCACGCTTCCTTGCACGCAGCCCACCCCTGATGAGGCTTCCGAGGAGCAACCTGGGCCTTCCAGTCTGGAAGAGGTGGAGGAGCCCAGCTTGTTCCAGGTATAGTAGTTTTGTTACCATTTATGTGAATAATGAATGATGTTCACTTAATTCAGGATCCCCAATTGGTTACTTCCTAACGTGTTTGACATATCAACAGACACTAGTGTTGGAGACATTTGGGGCCAGAATCGAAACTGCAGGGCTGAGAATTGTATGGTTTTCTATTTGTAAACATTTTGCACCAGTCACTAGATGAGAATTGTGTGCGTTTGATGAACAAATAAATGAAACGATGTTCTTTTTTCATACACAGGAAGACCTCAGCCAGGAGGTGGCTGTGGAAGGTGGCAGTCAGGAGGAGGAAGGGGTTAGTGGCAGCCAAGAGGTGGGTAGTGGCAGCCAAGAGGGGGCTAGGCCTCGGAGCCTGACTGACTCACAAATCCCTCCCCTCCGCCTTCCGTACAGAAGGGCGAGAAGGGGGGGTGATGCAGGAGAGTCAGCGCTCCGGATTATCAGAGAGGCTTCAGCCTCCCTACATGCCACACCCACCGAGGAGGAGACCTTTGGCTCCGTGGTTGTCACGAAGATGATGGGTATGGAGGTGAGGCAACGCAACATGTGTGAGGGGCTCATCCTCCATGTCCTAAATAAGGGGATGGCTGGGGAGATGACTCCCCTCACACATGTTTGCCATAGTTACCATGCTCCTCCTCCTCCTTCTGCCACCCCACCAGCACCACGGCGTGGAAGGAAGAGTACAAGGAAGACAAGAGAGTGATGACCTTGATTCAGTCTGGTCTGAGAGAAGATGGAGCCTCTCGTAGGACCAGAGCCTGGGGACCTAGATGGCATCTGCTGCAGTTCCGGATGTTTTGGACTTCAGGACCAGATTGCACTCCCTTATTATTTAGATAGGTACTCCTCAGGCCCCCAATTTTCTAAGCTTGAAAAATGATGGTTGCCGTGGGTGTCCAAGGCTTTGCAAATTCCCCAAGTTTCACCATGGCTGCGTTCCTCTTTGGTTTGTTGCTGAGACCTAAATAAATGTTTTTTGGATTTGAAATAATCATTGACTATTGTGTTTTACTTTTCTACAATGACAGTTTTTCTTTGAGTAGGCAGGTACATTTCACTAATCCGAAAGTAGAATTAACAATGGGCACCAACAACCAACAAACTCCTAGTAAATTTAAGCAACAAATACAAATGTTAATAATGTGGTTTTGCTAAGTTGAGACACACAACCCCCCTCCAAAAAAAAAAAAAAAATCTCCTTCAAATATGTATTCCCAAAAAAAAAAAAAAAAAAAACAAATCATGCTAAAAATATAACAAAGATTCTTTTACGATCTGAGTAAAAATAAACATGTAGTGTATAAATCCAGAAAAGTAATAAAGAACTAAGTTTGTGAGAAGTGCGGGTGAATAGGAGCAGCTAAAACATGTCATTCTTGTTGCATTGTAAAGAAAAAGAGAATGCGCTGCATTAAAGACATTTTAACATTGCAGCGTGACGAATGTGCTGTGTCGATTAGGAAAGGTAGTTTTACCTGACCGAGCGCTTCCGTCACAGAATTTCTTCTGAGCATGCGTAGCACTTTGTCCGTCGGACAACCGTACACACGATCGGATTTGGTGTGATCGGACCGTGTTGTCTGAAAATCTATCCAGCAGGAGATAGGACTTTGTCCGTCGGACAATCCGACGTTCACTGTCCGATGGTGCATACACACGGTCGGATTTTTCAACAACATTGTCCGATCGGACAGAATCCATGCAAAAATCCGACCGTGTGTATGGGGCTTAAGAGCGGTTAGGATGTGGAATTCCCTCCCACAGGCAGTGGTTTCAGTGGGGAACATTGATAATTTCAAAAAAACTATTAGATAAGCCCCTGAACGACCACAACATACAGGAATATACAATGCAATACTGACATTAAATCACACACATAGGTTGGACTTTATGGACTTTTTTTTCAACCTCGCCTACTATGTAACTATGTAAGGGCCTCATCCCCACAACCCTTGCCCGGTGGTTGAGGGAGTCTGTGGGCGGTGGGCTTATCGGAATCTGAAAGCCCCCTCTAACAAGGGGGCCCTCAGAACCCGGTCCCTCCATGTGAATAGGTAGGGGTACATTGTACCCCTACCCATGGGCGTCCGCATAACTTTTTTCAGGGGGGGCATAGGTCACCCATGCTCTGCCCCTGTCATTATCACGGTCAGAAACTGCAGTACAGATACACCCAGATACATTACACCCCCATACAACAGATTACACTCAGATAAATTACACCCCCATACACAAAGATACACTACACCCCCATACACACAGATACATTACACCCCCATACATTACACACACAATCATTAGTATGGAGAACTCCCCTCCAATCAATTTCTATATTGCAAGCTTCAGATGACAGAGAGAATTAAATGGATTACTAACCCCAGAAAAGGCAGATGGAAGGCTCCAACAACAGCTCCACATGCCAAACAGCTCAGATGAGGCTGGGGCCCCATGTGGTGGGTGTTCTTGGGGCCCCTATCTAGAAGGGAGCACTGAGCCTCTCACACATGTCCAAGCAGAGCACACACAGCTGGCAGTCCAAGCTGTGGAGGAGGAGAGGAGGGAAGATAAATCATCAGTGATCTGGTCGGGCTCAGCATTAGCAGACGCTGTCCACACAGCATGTGAAAGGTAACAGGCAAGCTGTGAGAGAGCTTTGTATTCCCTGCCTCTGGCCACGCTGCCTCCCCCAGCTCAGGGGCTGCAAACACCATCATTCCCTGACACTCCATGTTGTGTATGTGACTCCCGGCCCTGGGACAAGAAGTGCGGTCCCCCCGACTGATTGTGTGCACTTGCCTATAGGTAGCACCCGTTCTGCCAGGGTGGGCACTTGACCCCCCTTGCCCCTACCTGCGGACGCCCATGCCCCTACCCGCGGACGCCCATGCCCCTACCCATTCACCAAAAAAGTGTCAAAAAAGTAAAAACGACAGCAGACAGTTTTTGACAATTCCTTTATTTAAAAAAAAGTGTCCCGCAATGTAAATCCGTTTGCACTTTTATTATATTGTGGTTATTTTTTGTAAGTTGCGCTACATCATTCTGTTGTATACATGAATATTATCTAGCATCTTAATCCCTTTCTACCTAACTTTATTGCCTCATGAACCTTGTTTTGTATCAGGAGGCAGAAATGTTCATAGCCTGTAATGTATCTTCATCCACCACCATTAACCACTTCAATACCAGGCACTTAGACACCTTCCCGCCCAGACCAATTTTGAGAACATTGGAACAGAGCCCCACTTTTTCCCATATTTTGTAGGCATTTGTTTGCGACCCTTAACCGCATGAGTTAGAGCATACTTTTTAATGTGACATTATTTACTCCATTTGTGCAGTATGGGTTATAGTGGACTCCATTTTACTCATCAGCTATGTGTAAGCACTAGTTGTGGTGCGAAACGCGTCAGCTCTGTACCCCCCTTTTTTGCCGTGTATGGATTGCAGTGTTTTTTGCTTTTAAATAAACTTTTTGGATTTTATTTTCTCGGTGTGCGGCTGTCCGGAGTTCTTCCTTTTTTGATTTCCAATCATTGTGCTATTAGCCAGCACCTGGGGCTCCCACACAGGAGCAGGAGCATTCGCTTGGGAAGGAGAGTCTTGGAGCGGTGGTTGTTTGTTTCTCAATAGGAATAGTGTGTGGCAGGTCCTCTTTATGGGGAGACCCCACCTCTCTCCTTTAGGCTGGAAGGCCTGAAATCAAAAAAATAAATAAACAATCTCAGGCTTTGTTTACTTCCGCCCTGGCCCGGACATGACATAATGTCACGCACAGGCCTTCGAGAGTCATAAAGACTTCCGGGGACCATCTGGCCCTCGGTTTTCTCTATTGCTATCTTCTGGCGCTGGCGGATTTCTTCTCTGGCTTGCCAATCACCCAGAGGGCGTCCCCTCCTGCCACCTATAAGAATGATCAATCAGCTGAACTGCCACTATGATTGTTCTTACGGTGCAGGGAATCGATGGCTGAACAAAATGATATCTGGATGATGCCTGTAACTGCAGGCATCATTCAGATATTCCCACTCAAAGTCCAGGACATCATATGATGTACCTTGGGCGGGAAGTGGTTAATGAGGAATGGGCTCCCTCCAGGCATGCCTGCTATATGCTCCAATTTGAAGAATCTCAAATTATAGAGGTAAATAGTGTATACACACTGAGTTTATTTTCGTTCAACCAGAGGGTTGAATAAAAACAAAAAAAAGGCTAAAAAAAAACTCACAGATTCCCACATCAAAACAAGCAATGTTGATGCAGGGATTTCTCCCTTTGTCTTTGCATTCTGACAGCAAGGGCTCCCTCTATCAGAATACACTGTTCAGCACTGCAACCATTGGCTGCAAGCATTGAGCAAATGCTAGTTTTCCAGCAGGACTGTTTAAAAGAAGCAGGTTGTTAGACTGTCTTTGTTACACACATATTGAAATTTGCCCAACTACTGCTGACCCTGACATTTTTCAGTATGCGCATACCCTGCTTTAGGTCCGCACTTAACAGAAAAGCCTTGGTGAGGTAGTGTGGCATCAACATACAGCAGGTAAAATAAGTATTGAACATGTCATAATTTTTTTAGGTAAATATAATTCTAAAGGTGCATTCGACATGAAATTTCCACCACTAATCAGTAACAACCCATGCAATCCATAAACACAAATAAATCAAAACAAATAAGTTCAGAAATTAAGTTATGTGTAATAAAATAGAATAACACAGTGAAAAAGTATTGAACACATGAAGAAAGGAAGGTGCAAAAAGGCATGGAAAGCCAAGACACCAGCTAAAACGTATAAGTAATAAGAAAGCAATCCTGATCATTGTCAGTGCAAATTAATATCAGTTGGTTTAGTATCAACGAATGGCCTATAAAAGGTGACTCATTACCAAGGTGTCACACAAGAAACATCTCATAATGGGTAAAAGCAAAGAGCTCTCTCAAGACCTTCACAATCTTATTGTTGCAAAACATACTGGTGGCATTGGTTACAGAAGGATTTCTACATTTCTGAATGTTCCAGAGAGCACTGTTGGGGCCATAAAGAACACCATTTCACCATAAACCGGCCATGACCAGGTGCTCCTCGCAAGATTTCTGACAGAGGAGTAGGGATGAGCCCGATATTTGAGTCAAACGTAAGTTTGACTCGAACATCGGGTGTTCCTCTGTTCGCCGAATAGCGAACAATTTGGGGCGTTCGCGGCAAATTCAAAAGCCGCGGAACACCCTTTTAAAGTCTATGGGAGAAATCAAAGTGCTAATTTTAAAGGCTTATATGCATGTTATTGTCATAAAATGTGTTTGGGGACCTGGGTCCTGCCAGGTATCAATGTAAAAAAAAAGTTTTAAAAACGTCCGTTTTTTTCGAGAGCAGTGATTTTAATAATGCTTAAAGTGAAACAATAAGGCCCCTTTCACACGTGCGGACAGTATGTCCGTGTTTCATCTATCCGTTTTCGGATGAAATACGAACATACATGCATCCCTATGTATCCCTATGCATCCGCTGACATCCAATATCATCCGTCCCCGCTATGGTCCGATACTGAAAACGGAGGAAAAACTGAGGAAAATCCTATTTCTGCAGAGTGGATCGGATGAACGCGGACAGACGGTCCGTGTTCATCCGATCACCCATAGAGGAGAGCGGAGATCTGACAGGCCGGTCCCTTCACAGTGTCATCCACCGACATGGTCTATGGGACACGAACATGAATAATCAAATTGCTAATTTTAAAGGCTTATATGCATGGTTTTGTCATAAAAAGTGTTTGGGGACCTGGTCCTGCCCCAGGGGACATGAATCAATACAAAAAAAAAAGTTTTAAAAACTGACTTTTTTTGGGAGCAGTGATTTTAATTAATGCTTAAAGTGAAACAATAAAAGTGTAATATTCCTTAAAATTTCGTACCTGGGGGTGTTTATAGTATGCCTGTAAAGGGGTGCATGTTTCCCGTGTTTAGAACAGTCTGACAGCAAAATGACATGTCTAAAAGAAAAAAAGTCATCTAAAACTACTCGCGGCTACAATGAATTGTCGGTCCGCAATACACATAAAATTTCATTGATAAAAATGGCATGGGGATTTCCCCACAGGGAAACCCCGAACCAAAATAAAAAAAAATGCGTGGGGGTCCCCCTAAATTCCATACCAGGCCCTTCAGATCTGATATGGATTTTAAGGGGAACCCCGCACCAGAATTAAAAAAATGGCATGGGGTCTCCCCAAAAATCCCCATGCCGTTTTTATCAATGAACTTTTATGTGTATTGCAAACCGACAATTCATTGTAGCCGCGAGTAGTTTTGAATTACTTTTTTTCATTTAGAAGTGTAAATTTTGCTGTCAGACTGTTCTAAACACAGGAAACATGTGCCCCTTTACAGGCATACTATAGATACCCCCCAGGTAAGAAATTTAAAGGAATATTACACTTTTATTGTTTCACTTAAAGCATTATTAAAATCACTGCTCCTGAAAAAACGTCAGTTTTTAAAACTTTTTTTTGTATTGATACATGTCCCCTGGGGTAGGACCCAGGTCCCCAAACACTTTTTACGACAGTACAATGCATATAAGATTATGCAAATTAGCACTTTTGATTATTCATGTTCGTGTCCCATAGACTTTAACGGTGTTCGCGTGTTTGAACAAATTTTTTGCCTGTTTGCATCTTCTGGTGCAAACCGAATGGGGGGGGGGGGTGTTCTGCTCATCCACCAATCAGTGTCCCTGATCACTGTCATGTCCATCATATGATAATGCTGTACTGCACTGGTGACAGAATGTAAAAAAAGAATTGTGAAATGTATTTTTATTTCTTCATCTTACAAAATATTGTGACAAAAAATGACAACTTCAAAAAACTTGCACTGTCTCTTACTAAATACCTTGGACTGCATACTTTTCTTAAAGGGGTCATTTGGGGGATATTTGTACTGTTCTGGTGTTTTCAGGTCTCAAGAAATGAGCTGTCAGTACATCAGGATTGATACATTTTCAGAGATATACCATAGTATATGGACTCTATAACTTTACTACAGACTAAATGAATAAAGATTATTTATGTGCAAAATGTTATAAAAGAAACCAAGAAAAACCCTTTTTTGTTTAAATGCTCGGTCTTTATTAGTTTGCAAAAAATAAAACAGCAGTGATTAAATACAACCAAAAGAAAGCTCTATTTGTGTGAAAAAAAAAAATGATAAAAAATTGTCATTCAAAGTGCGACAGCGCTGAAAGCTGAAAATTGGCCTGGGCAGGAAGGGGGTAAAAGTGGCAGTGGTTAATATTATAAAAGTGGACCCAACATAGTGCATCTCTTGGGAGTGCTTGAGATAGGTTTCTCAATACTGTTCCCTGCCCAGTTCTATAGTTGTGGTCACTGTGGGGTTGACCTAGAACACTATTAAAAATAGCAGTGACCGATCTTGAATAGCCAGATACTTTCAACACAGTGGATGCGGTGGATGGCAGAAGGCATTCTATACTGATTGGTGATAACACACAGTTTGATTATTCAACTAAATGCCTGTCACAATTTATGCAATTGTAGTTTTATGGGGGTGGTCATCTTGAATAAACTTTTAAAATGGTATCACGCTATGTGGAGCCTTTTTTTACATAACTAAACCACCTTGGGAGATGAGCTGTTTGAGATAACAGGACAGACCGGGAGACACCTGGTGTTTTCAAGGTTTTTGAATTACATCTCTTTGGTGAGTGTCAACCCCTAGGGTAGTGTGTTTCACGTGGTGTGGACTCTAATGGATGGTATATGCCTATCAATCATTAAGTAGAATCCTTCACCTATTAATTGAACCTATTAATTACCTATCAACATGCTACTGATTTCTCATATGCTTTTACATGTGAATGCTGGTCATATTTAATTTATTTGATTGGAGCGCTGCTTTGAGTATTGGAATTTTCTCTTTATGGACTAATGATTTTTTTTTTTTACTTACGTGTATATATACCACCATGGTTGAGCCACAACCCCCATCTTAAATTCTTCACCGTGGCTTAATTTTTTCCATGTTTGGTTTGGCTTTATAAATGTGAGTAAATATTTGTATATAAATATGACTGATTTTATTCAGGGTGTACATTATTCCTTTTAAACAGACTTCTCTACAAATCAAGTCGCACTGGATAACTGCTATGTATCATTGTTTAGCAAAAAAAGCTTTTAGATTCTCAAATATTAGCTTAGTTTATCAGCGTTACGTCGGGAACAGCAAGAGCCAATATTATTTCAACTAACTGCACATTACTTTCACTGACTTAACAAACCTTAATAATTTTTCCCTAGAGAGGGAAACAGAAGAAAATGACTCTCATTATTCAGTTTCTGGATTAATTTAATATATATATTGTTAAATCGATGATTTGTGTTACCCAATGCACAACATTAAATGGCTGCCTGAATGTTAAATTACACTTTTTCTCTTTTTAATTGTACGTATTTTGTCTATTTCACACACAGTACACTTGAACTGAAAGTATTCCTTGGTTCCTCGTAAACAATGATGAAAAACTGCAACTATTATTTTCTCCATAATTGATCTACACTACTGTATGCCTTTCAAAGGCCCTTTATTATTTGTGTGCTCCTTTCCTGACAGTGCACTCTGAAAGTCCATCAGGTCCCTCTATTCAGAATTAGCTTTTTCAAATCTAGCCATTCAGATGTTATATTAGCAAATAGCAATCATTATCTTAAATTACTTAAAAAATACTGCTGAAAATACAATGCATTATAAGCAAATATTTTATGCAGTTTTTCCACATAAAATATTTAAATCATTGTATATTGATCCAGAGATGCATGTACAATATATATACAATTTATATATATAGTATATATATATATATATATATATATATATATATATATATATATATATATATATATATATATATATATATATATATATAGTATCTTACAAAAGTGAGTACACCCCTCACATTTTTATAAATATTTTATTAAATCTTTTCATGTGACAACACTGAAGAAATTACACTTTGCTACAAGTAGTGAGTGTACAGCTTGTATAACAGTGTAAATTAGCTGTCCCCTCAAAACAACTCAACACAGCTGGCAACAAAAGTGAGTACACCCCTAAGTGAAAATGTTCAAAATGGGCCCAATTAGCCATTTTCCCTCCCCGGTGTCATGTGACTCGTTAGTGTTACAAGGTCTCATGTGTGAATGGGGAGCAGATGTGTTAAAATTGGTGTTATCGCTCTCACTCTCTCATACTGGTCACTGGAAGTTCAACATGGCACCTCATGGCAAAGAGCTCTCTGAGGATCTAAAAAAGGATTGTTGCTCTACATAAAGATGGCCTAGGCTATAAGAAGATTACCAAGACCTTGAAACTGAGCTGCAGCACAGTGGCCAAGATCATACAGCTGTTTAACAGGGCAGGTTCTACTCAGAACAGACCTCGCCATGGTCGACTAAAGAAGTTGAGTGCACATGCTCAGCATCATATGCAGAGGTCGTCTTCGGCAAATAGACATATGAGTGCTACCAGCATTACTGCAAAGGTTGAAGGCAGGGGGAATCAGCCCGTCAGTGCTCAAACTGGTCTGCATGGCTGTCATCCCAGAAGGAAGCCTCTTCTAAAGATGATGCACAAGAAAGCCAGCAAACAGTTTGCTGAAGAGAAGCAGACTAAAGACATGGATTACTGGAACCACGTCCTGTGGTCTGATGAGACCAAGATAAATGTATTTGGTTCAGATGGTGTCAAGTCTGTGTGGCAGCAACCAGGTGAAGAGTACAAAGACAAGTGTGTCTTGCCAAAAGTCAAGCATGGTGGTGGGAGTGTCATGATCTGTGGCTGCAGGAGTGCTGCTGGCACTGGGGAGCTACAGTTCATTGAGGGAACCATGAATGCCAACATGTACTGTGACATAAAAAATAGAGACAAGCAGCGCCAACCTAAGTGCAGTATTATGTCACACGTTTAATTGATTAAAGAGGAAATACACCCACTCTGTGTAGAGTAAAAGCAGGCATGTCATGATGTGGGGGTCCGGATGGACAGTCTAGTAGGCGATGTGGCTCCAAAGGGGGGTGATCCTGTTGCGCTGTGTGGTTCCGTCTGGCGGCGCCGGTGGCTCCCAGTGCCCCAGGCTCTGGCCGGCCGAGCACTGCAGAGATCGTCGGTCTATGGAGTCACAGGAGCATGCGTGCTCCTTCTTCGTGCCTGAAGAAGGAGCACGCATGCTCCGAACGTGTGCATGACAATAGCGTCATCATACGGCGACTCCTGTGACTCCATAGACCGACGATCTCTGCAGCGCTCTGCCGGCCGAAGCCTGGGACACTGGAAACCACCGGCACCGCCAGACGGAACCGCACAGCACAACAGGATCACCCCCCTTTGGAGCCACATCGCCTACTAGACTGTCCATCCCGACCCCCACATCATGACATGCCTGCTTTTACTCTACACAGAGTGAGTGTATTTCCTCTTTAATCAATTAAACGTGTGACATAATACTGCACTTAGGTTGAAGCTGCTTGTCTCTATTTTTTGTATCCTCTCCAAGGTGTCTTCTGCCCTTTAGCGTGCTGCCTCCTGCCTTGTGCTAGTAACTTTTCTACCTGGGGTAAAACAACCAGGCTAGAGACTTTAACAACAATAATCTCACCTACATCAGGAGTCATCCATTGAAAAACTGTTTACTGACTCGCTGCTGCCTTTTTAACAGAACCTGATCCCTGGACATCCTTTTAACCATTTCCCTCCCCCCCTGTAAAATACACCTATGCATACAGTTTTTTTTTCCTTTAGCGCAACAAAAAATTTGTTTTGTTTATGTACTGTGACATACTGAAGCAGAGCATGATCCCCTCCCTTTGGAGACTGGGCCGCAAGGCAGTATTCCAACACGTTAACTACCCCAAACACACCTCCAAGACAACCACTGCCTTGCTAAAGAAGCTGAGGGTAAAGGTGATGGACTAGCCAAGCATGTTGCCAGAACTAAACCCTATTGAGCATCTGTGGGGCATCCTCAAATGGAAGGTGGAGGAGCGCAATGTCTCTAACATCCACAAGCTCCGTGATGTCATCATGGAGGAGTAGAAGAGGAATCCAGTGCAACCTGTGAAGCTCTGGTGAACTCCATGCACAATTAATTGTGGCCACACAAAATATTGTCACTTTTGGCCCAATTTGGACATTTTCACTTAGGGGTGTACTCATTTATGTTGCCAGTGGTTTAGACATTAATGGCTGTGTGTTGAGATATTTTGTGGGGACAGCAAATTTACACTGTTATACAAGCTGTACACTTACTACTTTACATTGTAGCAAAGTGTCAATTCTCCAGTGATATCACATGAAAATATATAATAAAATATTTACAAAAATGTGAAAAGTCTACTCACTTTTGTTAGATACTGTGTGTGTATATATATATATATATATATATATATATATATATATATATATATACACACACACACACACACACTATATTGTCAAAAATATTGGGAGACCTGCCTTTACACACACATGAACTTTAATGGCATCTAATTCTTGGTCTGTAGGGTTCAATATTGAGTTGGCCCACCCTTTGCAGCTATAGCAGCTTTGACTCTTCTAGGAAGGCTGTCCACAAGGTTTAGGAGTGTGTCTATGGGAATGTTTGACCACTCTTCCAGAACCACATCTGTGAGGTCAGGCACTGAATTGGATGAGAAGGTCTGGCTCACTCTGGTCTTCGCTCATCCATGTCATTGCGGTAATTTTACTGACATGCACTGAAGATTAAGGTGGCTCTTAACCCATTAATGTCTCTTGTTACAATATTGAAACTGTAGTGATGTGGGAGTTATTTATCTCCTACTGCTCTAGGTAAGATATGAATTTTAAGTGCAAACTAAAAAAAAAATTCAACCTTAGGCATAAATAGGTTAATAGCATCACTTTTACAAAGTGGAGTTATTATTGCCCCAGATACAGAAATAATTACTTTCAGTTCATAGATTAAAAAAAACTGGAGGTAATTAATACCTACTAATACTATTTGGCATACAGAGACAGTCAGTCAGTGTCTGTCCCTTTACACAGTATAGCAGTGCTTATTTGCTGCTGCTATCCTTTCCATGTCACTGTCTGTTAAGGACAGGACATTTTCAGCTTCACAGCCCACAGCCCACAACCAGTGATGCTGCCTTGGGTGTAGCCTGATGGGGAAGCTGAGATGCAGACAACAGATTAATATACCTGTTGTAGACAGATACTCTACCCTCAGTGCAGCTGAGCTTCCTGCCACTAGGTGACGGACGCACAGCTGCACTGAGGGTGGAGTATCTGTCTACAACAGATGCATCAAACAGCACAGTGATGGAGATTTGTATACCTGGGGGTGGAATCTGATGGGAATTTACAGACACTAGTTCCATAACAGGTCTGACCTAGCCTTGCGATTTACAACAGGCAGTGGGTGAATTATATAACCAATAGCAGGCTTTCTATTGGGTAGGTTTCTGCCCACTGCTTGCTATCAATCACAAAGATTCCTGGTCTCAGTGCACCTACGCACTTAAGGTGTCACACATACTAGGGTCTACACAAAGCAGTCACTATATATATATATATATATATATATATATATATATATATATATATATATATATATATATATATATATATATATATATATATATACTGATAACAAGGTATAGCCCAAAGTGATGCAATTATATACCATGCACAACACATATAAAAACTGATTAGGTACATTAGAAAAAACACCAAGTATAGACTACCTTCAATAACATAGGGTGCAGGTAAACTGCCCTTGTAAGACCAATGACCAATAAACCATTCCAGCCAGGTAAAAGGCCCCCTACAGTTCAACAAAGACATAGTAATTAATCATACAAAGGAAGACTCCAAGCAATGTCCAGCCAATATACAACAGAGAACGCCCATAATGCCCATGTAGGGTAAATCAGATTCCTAGCATCAGATAGCCAGTTCAGATTTGTGCACATTGCAGACATGCTCATTTTTCCAAGTGAAGGGGCAATGTTAGATATACTGTGCCAATGTGCTGGCACCCAGTGGCTTAATTAATTTGGTTTATTACTCTGAGCAGTTGCTGAATGGTTTTCATCTTGTCCCTATGTTTCCGAGACCTGATCTACTGTACCTGCTTACCTGTGTATGACTCGACTTGCCTTTGGACTTTACTTCTCCTTTTGTTCTAGCTCTGTTACCTAACTACTCTGACCTCAGCCTGTTTACTGGACTTGCCCTGCCTGCTGACTCTGCACTGCTTTGCCCAGATGTTGCTGACCTTGGCCTGCCTTCTGGACTTGCTTTGCCTGCTGATTCAGTACATCCTTGCCCGGTTGTTGCTGACAACAGCTCATCTCCTGGTCCTGCTTCCGTCTCCTACTCTGGTGCCAAGCTGCTCCTGCATCCGGTTCCAAGGGATGCGACTGCCAGCTTTATCCACCTACAGTGTGGAAATCAACAGCTACTACTACAGCACTTGTGCCTCTTCTTGCACTTACACTCTCTGTCTCCACCTTCAGGAGTGTTGGATGGGAGTTGCAAGACAGGCCTGCACAACGTTCCAGTCTTCATCAGGAACGTGATAGCCCAGGATATAAGGTAGCAGCTCAGTGGGTCACCATCAACTTCCTTACATATGCTTCAACTGGAAATGTACTTGCCTGTACTGGAGTATGTAATGTCATCTGGCCTGGCTCCCTAGTGCACAGGTGCTGATCCTGCACATGCGCAATGTGATTCTCTCAGTGTAATGCTAAGCTGGTCTCATGCAACAACATGGAACAGATCCGCAGGGGAAGGAGAAAATTGCACCCTCAGAATTGGTGCTCCTCCCATTTGACCACCCCCTTCTCAGTGCTAGAGAGACACACACCCACCAGGGGTGAAGCAGCAGAGCACCAACCTGCAAAACAGAAGCACAGTAGAATGAGATACATAAACAAAAAAAAGGGAATTATGCAGCAAACTTTTGATAGAGAACTAAAGCAGACTCATATCTAAAGATATGAGCTCATTGATACTGTATATCCATAGAAAAGGTTTATATGATAGGACTTCATTAAGACCAGAGGGGGTCGTAGCATTCAGGCATTCTATCCATTTTGTTTCTCTGTGATGCAGGCCTATATGATGGCTAATAGGGGTGATCACTTTTCTATTATTTTAATAATATACATGATCATTAATACGCTGTCTAAGTTGGTTCTGCCAAAGTAGATAGTGCCGCATTAGCAGAGCATCTGGTATATCACCCTTGTGTACTAGACATGTGCACAACAAAAAAATTTGTTTATTTTCGTTTCGTTTTTTTCGTTTCCGAAAAAAAATCGTTTTTTTCGTTTCGTTTTTTTTGTTTCCGACGATTCGTAACGATTCGTACATTCGTAAGTCGTCGTTGTTCAGATTCGTAACGATTCGTACATTCGTAAGTCGTCTGTGTTCGTTTTGGTAACGATTCATACATTCGTAAGAGTTTTTTTTCGTTGATTCGTTTTTTCGTTAGTTTAATTTTCGGACGCATTCGTATTTATTCGTACATTCGTAACATTCGTAGATTCGTAATCGGAGCATAATTCATAATTTGATGTAATGTGTATGCTATTATTACATTTTAATAATTTACAAATCGAAAAAAAAAAAAGTTACGAATTGAAAAAAAAAATTACGAATCGAAAAAAAAAAGTTACGAATCGAAAAAAAAAAGTTACGAATCGAAAAAAAAGTTACGAATGTACAAATTTTTTGGTTCAATAGAGACACGGAAAATTACAAATCGAAAAAAAAAAAAAAAAAAGTTACGAATCAAAAAAAAAAGTTACGAATCGAAAAAAAAGTTACGAATGTACGAATTTTTTTGTTCAATACATTCGAAGAACGTTTAGTAGCACCATTGTAAGGGACACGGAAAATTACCAATTCAACAAAAAAAAAAAGTTACGAATGTACGAATTTTTTCGTTTGTTTTTGTTTTTCAGATTTTCTTCATTAGTACATTCGTTGTTTCTAATTATTTTTTTTCGGATTTTCGTTGTTTTTCGGATTCGTTCGATTCGAATGATTCGTTATTCGGATTTGTACGATTCGAACGATTCGTTACGATTCGTTATTCGGATTCGTACGATTCGAATGATTCGTTCATTCGTACGAAAACGAACGAACGAAAATAACGAAAAAAAAACGGAAAACGGAAAAAAACTAAACTAATTGCACATGTCTATTGTGTACCACTGTCAGCAAAAAGCCTGTGAAGAGTCGTCTTCCAACTAAAGAGCCACAGGTAGCCACAGGCACCATGTTCTGCAGGAAGCTGCAGACTCTGGATCACAACCCAGCTGGTTTCAACTGTAAGTATCATATATGCCTGGAGAGGATGAGTGCTGAAGGGATCGTGGATCTTTACCATTAATCTGGATTTTGCATCATAGGAGGATAGTCAGTGACCATAACAGGACAGTCACTCAGCATCAGCATAGGCAGGCTTGAAGGGATGTGACATTATAAATGATTCAGTTATATCCGCTTCAGGTGCCTGGTAGCTGGTGGTGATCCAAGACTGATTCATCTTTATGAAGGTCAGTCGATCAACCGAGTCGGTGGAGAGGCGCACCCTGTGATTGGTGACAAATCCTCCAGCAGCACTGAATGTGCGTTCGGAAAGAACGCTGGATGCAGGACAGGCCAGTAGCTCAATTGCATACTGTGCAAGCTCTGGCCAGTGATCCATCCTCAAGACCCAGAAAGCCAGAGGATTTTTGGTGGGAAAGGTGTCCAAGTCTGACCTTGCCCCTAGGTATTCCTGCACCATGTATATCAGACGCTGGCGATGGTTGCTGGAACCGATCATACCTTGGGGCTGCGGACTAAAAAATTGTCTGAACGCATCGGTCAGACGTCCACCTTTCCCACCGCTCCTTCTGCTACTGACCGAAGCCTCAGCAACTCGTCGTCCAGGACCAGGAGTTTGTAACCTCCCAGTCTCTGGGAACGCGTTGCACAGACCTTTCTGCAAGGCCTCCCTGAGAGGTCTCATCCTTTGCTCCCTCTGCGACGGCAAGATAAGGTCCGCAACCTTACCCTTGTACCGTGGATCAAGGAGAGTGGCCAGCCAGTAATGGTCCCTCTCCTTGATCCGAAGAATACGAGGATCCTTCCGCAGGTTTTGCAGGATCAGGGAGGCCATGCAACGTAGGTTAGCTGAGGCATTCGGTCCGGAGTCTTCTGGGTCACTGAGGACCACATGATCGCCAGCCACCTCCTCCCAGCCACGTACAAGTCCACTGGTTTGTTGGGACTGTACATCATCCCTAAAAGACTGCTGCTGCTGATGCTGAGTGCCAGGCTCCACCTCCATGCTCACACAATCCTCCTCCTCCTCCTCCTCCTCCTCCTCCTCCTCATCCTCATCCTGTGTGATGGGTGGGACAGAAGGAACACTGTCTGGATAAAGGGGGCCTTGAGAGGCAAGGAAGTCCTCCTCTTCCTGCCTCTGTTCTGCCTCAAGTGCCCTGTCCATTATCCCTCGCAGTGTATGCTCCAACAGGTGGACAAGAGGTACAGTGTCACTGATGCATGCACTGTCACTGCTCAACATCCTTGTGGCCTCCTCAAATGGTGACAGGACAGTGCATGCATCCCTGATCATGCTCCACTGGCATGGGGAAAAAAATCCAAGCTCCCCTGACCCTGTCCTGGTGCCGTAGTCGCAAAGGTACTCATTGATGGCCCTCTGCTGCGTGTGCATTCGCTGCAGCATGGCCAACGTTGAGTTCCACCTGGTGGGCATGTCACATATAAGGCGGTTCTTGGGCAGGTTCAACTCCTTTTGCAGCTCAGCTAGCCGAGCACTGGCATTATACGATTGGCGGAAATGCACACAGACTTTCCTGGCCTGCCTCAGGACATCCTGTAAGTCTGGGTACCTGCCCAAGAACCGTTGCACCACCAGGTTGAGGACGTGAGCCATACAGGGCACATGGGCCAGCTGCCCCTGTCGCAGGGCGGAGAGGAGGTTGGTGCCATTGTCAGAAACCACCATTCCTGGCTTAAGCTGGCGTGGTGTCAACCACCTCTCCGCCTGCTCCTGCAGAGCTGCCAGAACCTCTGCCCCAGTGTGGCTCCTGTCCCCCAAACACACCAGCGCAAGAACGGCATGGCATCTTTTTGCCTGCGTACTCGCAAAGCCCCTTGTACGCCTACGGAGCACCGCTGATTCCTAGGACAGAGCACTCGAAGAGGCCATAGAGAAAGAAGAAGAGGAGGGGGTGGAGGAGAGAGGTGTGTCACAACCAGTAGTAGCATTTTGGAGGCGTGGTGGCGGAACAACCTCCAACACTACTGCACCTTGTCCTGCATCCCTCCCAGCTGCCAATAGAGTGACCCAATGGGCCGGGAAAGACAGATAACGTCCCTGTCCATGCCTGCTGGACCATGAGTCAGCGGTAATATGCACCTTACCGCTGACCGCCCTGTCCAGCGAGGCATGGACATTGCCTTCCACATGCCGGTAGAGAGACGGAATCGCCTTCTGTGAGAAAAAGTGGCGTTTGGGAACCTGCCACTGAAGAACCGCACATTGAACAAACTCACGGAAGGGGGCCGAGTCTACCAACTGAAAAGGCAGCAGTTGAAGTGCTAGCAATTTAGCCAAGCTAGCATTCAACTGCTGGGCATGTGGATGGCTGGGAGTAAACTTCTTTCGACGGTCCAGCAGCTGGGGCAGGGAAATTTGCCTGCTACAATCGGACGTCGGTGTACTGCAAGTACTTGGTTGTGACACACCTAATTCTACACCTTCAGTCCTCTCAGAGCAGCTTTCAGAGAGGACTGAAGATATAGTGGGGATGGAGATCCCAGCTGATGAGGAGCAAGGAGAGGTCCGCTTTGTTCTTTGGTGTGGGTCTTTTATGTGTGCTTGCCAACGAGCTGCATGGCAGGTCGACATATGTCTGCTCATGCTTGTGGTGCCCAAGCGGCTGATGTTTTGGCCACGCGAGATACACTTGAGACAAATATTGCAAATAGCAGTGGTGCGATCTGATGCACTCGTCTCAAAAAAGGCCCACACCAAAGAACTTTTGTGATAACGTGCAGAGGCAGCGCCCTGCACAGGCGGAGCTCTGCGGTGTGATTCAGTTGGTGTGCTGGCCTCTAGCTGGCCTCCGGAGGGCATCCTGCCTCGTTGGACATGTGCCGCCTCCTCCTCCTCCTCCTCTCTCCGTTCAGGCACCCACGTGGAGTCAGTGACCTCATCACCCCCTCCCTCTTCACCACTGGAGCAAACCTGGCAGTAAGCTGCAGCTGGTGGAACATGACTACCAGATTGCTGTCCTTCAGCATCCCCTCTCTCTGCGCGCACGCTACTGCCTTCCTCTAGCTGGGTATCATCATCCGAGCCTTCAAAACGTTGGGCATCCTCCTGGAGCATGTACCCAACACTGTGCTCAAACAGTTCGGGGGACTCCTCAGGAGGACATGGTGGGTCTAGGGAAGGGGTGCCTGATGATGCCATTGAGTACGCGTTGGCAGCTGCTCTGCCAGTACCCTGAGCCTGGGTGAGAGAGGATGAGGAGGGCTTGGTCATCCATTCTACCAAGCCTTCGGCATGATGTGGCTCAACATGTCCAGCTGCCGAAAACAAGGACAAGCGTGTCCCATGGCCACGTACTGATGACGATGCACGACCACGTCCACGACCAGCACTGTTGTCTCTAGAAACAGAGCCTGCTTGCCCTGTGTTCTTGCCTCGGGACTGTCTGCCTCTCCTTGGCGGTCTTCCAGGCATTGTAGTGGGTAGTGTATATTGTGCTGGAGTCACACAGCACACACACTAACTCCTGCAGATAGCTGCCTTAGATGACAGCAACAGGGCCTTACGGCAGATAGAGGCTGCCTTAGATGACAAGAACTGGGCCTCACGGTAGACAGAGACTGCCTTATATGACTGACAACAACTGGGCCTTATAGCAGAATACAGAGGCTGATGTGGTTTTATGTGTGATGTACTAACAGAGCACACACACTAGCTCCTGGAGATGCCTGGCTGCCTTCGATGACAAGAACTGGGCCTTACGGCAGATAGAGACTGCCTTATATGACTAACAACAACTGGGCCTTATAGCAGATACAGAGGCAGATGTGGTTTTATGTGTGATGTACTAGCAGAGCACACACACACAAGCTAACTAGCTCCTGGAGATACCTGGCTGCCTTCGATGACAAGAACTAGGCCTTATAGCAGATAGAGTGACTGAAGTGGTTTTATGTGTGCTGACACACACACTAGCTCCTATAAATCCCTGCCTGCCTTAGATCACAATAGGACAGAAGGTTATACTTCAATGCTGTACTAACAGCATAGGACAGAGGGTGCTACTGCAATGCTGTACTAACAGCACACACACACCAGACTAATCCCCAGAATCAAAGCAATTAGATTCAGCAGCAGATAATGTCACCACTCAGCAGCAGTGCAATCAGCAGAAATGATCAGTATTCACTTCAGTAGTAATGATAATGAATCAGCAATGAATCAGCATCAGCATCAGCAGTCTGCCTATTAAGAATCAAAGCCGGAACACATGTGCACTAGGCCGATGGCGCGGCGGCCTTTTATACAGTGGGGCGTGTACTAAAGCCCCTGAGATATAATTGACTACAGGCGTCCTGGCTGTAGCCAATTATTGCTCTCCTCGCTGCCGGCGCTGTGATTGGCCAAGCATGTGGGGTCACAGTGCATGCTTGGCCAATCATCAGCCAGCAATGCACTGTGCCTGGTGCAATGCATTGCGGGCCGCTCGCATCACCCAAATAGTTCTGGGTATGCTGAGCGGGCGAACGCCCGATACTCGATTCGAACGTGGGTTTGAATCGAACACTGGGCCCATCCCTAGTGATCACTCTGAAGAGGGGGCTTCACTTTGGAAGATTTTGGGGCCATTTATGAGTGTAAAGTCAACATTAGTTACATTATATGTCATTGTGGGGACTTGGACTTTATTATATTTATATTTTTATATTGATTGATTCACACTGAGTGATTTTGTTCATATGCTGTTACAAAAGCCCAAATATGCAGGTTAGTTAATAATTATGGAAATTTTGGGGATTTGGGCTTAAATTGAGTGGTCTCATCAGGAAGATATTAACCTTATATTCTTTAGGGCCTTTCCCTTGGCCTTACCCACTTTCTGCAGATAATAATATAAGGTGGCACAAAACTCTGAACTCTTGCACAAAAAAGTTCTTCCATTTTTCCGTCATCTCCTTTTCTCGTTTAATTCTTTGTCTATCTGCATCAAAAATATATTTAAATGTAAAATTTTTGGTGAACAAATAAATTTGATGGTATCGTATTTGCACAATTAGACATTTGAGCAAAAACTCAGCCCCACTACAAAAACTGATTGTTCCCATTGAGAGAGGGAGTATGAAGTAAGATTGATCACAATAATTCTGTTTTATAAGTATATTAGGTTGTTTCAGAGGAATGGTTTGTTGCAAAGAAGGCCGAAATATGTACCCACCCATAGTACCTTGCTTGCAACTGTCTTGAAAATGGTTTAGCCCTAAAGAATGTGTAGGGTTAAGCACTAATGGTGATTGTGGCTGTGGCCTACTTTGATAAGAAGCATGTCCGGTGGTGAGATGAAGGTCAGAGTAAGTGTTGGTCTCTGTTCCTTATGCTTCATTAGCCCCACCACCAGATTTTGACTGGTCATTTGTGATATTTGGGAACATACTGGAATTGAAAATAATTGGGGCCTTTTTTTAAATTATTGCACGTCAGTAAATATTCACCAGCATATTGATTCTTCTTATGCGCCCCATATCTCACATGCGTGTCAGGTGCTGGACCATTCCATAACCAAGGCTTTGAAAAGGACATAGATTAATCAGATTATGTCCCTTCATCATTCATATTCCTGAAAGTGCAATAAGGATTCTGTCTGGGACTAGATTCCCTACCATGTTTTACATTAGACCAACTTTATGCAAACCCTTCTGTAAATGTACCTTGTCCTTTGTAAATTGTGAATGTTTTTTTTTTTTTTGTGAGATACTATCTTTGCTTAGTTTCCCAAGATAGTGTTATAGCTCTAGCCATTTAGGATCATATTGAGCATTTTGTCATATTTGATCAAAATGGGTATTTAGTTGTGCTACATCCAGGTCCAGTTGTTCCATATCAGTCCTCAAGTCTGCACTACACTTTATCAAAACTTGTTTCTGGGATTTCTTCAAATTTCCAGTTGGAACATACATAGGAGGGAGGGGATGGTGACACACTGAGCTGCTTCTCCTTATCCTAGGTAGGGTGTTCAGCCCTTTGACAAACAGCGAACATTATGGAGAGTTCGCTGGAAATTTGAGCGCAGCAGAACGCCCCATAATGCACTGCAAGATCGCAGTGCATTGCTGTATGATGATTGGCCAAAGCATGCACCTGACCTGCATGCTTTGACCAATCACAGCACAATTTGCTGTGAGAGCCATGATTGGTCAAAGGCAGGGTGCCTTTGGCCAATCATGGCTCAGGAGGACTAAGTCCAGGCCCCACACTATATAAGGCTGCTTACATAGAGGCCGAGTGTAGTGTTGGTGGTGTGGATGGAGAGGTAGCTTGAGTTAGATTAAGCAGGCAGGTTAGTTAGTTAGTGGCAGTGTATTTGATATATATATATATATGAAGAAAAGGGTGTATATTAAAGGCCTAGAATACACCACTCAACGCCAAATGTGTCCAACAGTTTAAGAGCAGTAAAATAAAGTATTCTTAATTTACTGTGACGTAAAAATAGAATAAAAATAATCTAAGCAGCTGTTTAAAAAATTAAAAATATCAAATCGATAGTATAAAAATATTTCAGTCCAATTCCTGTAAACTTAAATACTAAAACAGCTCTTAAAATAAGCAATAAATACGATGATTTTGTGACCAAAACCATAACACATAAAAGTACTTTATGCAGTGATAATAAAGGTAGCAGTTCAAACAACGCTATAGGTAATTATTTGAAGATTATTCAGAGTGTTATCATAGCACCATCAACCAAAAGTCCTCAGTTTTCACCGCGTGAAGCACACTCCCCCCAGGGGGTTAAACTCAGCAGAAAACTTTAGTATATAAGCCTTTAGAGGTAAATGTTTCATCACTAGGTCAAATCTGCATCCTCATCATCGTCAGAGATCCTAGTGGCATAAGTACAAAAAAACGTCATAGAACACAAAAAGTATTGCACATAGCGTAATCCTATTTTATTAAACGTTTTTCACATATGCCATAAAAGACCCCCCTAAAGTAATCTACGTACACAAAGATACATTTAATCCAGCAATAGTAAAGTAATAGAATGGCTCTGTCACCGTTTCCCATCCAGCGTGTCAGCGCGTGTCTCCCTGCAGACACTCAGAGACACTTCCTGGTGTGGACCTGTCATCAGTGGAGCACAAACGTCACTTCCGGGGATGCTGTACGGGTCATGCTCTTACGTGTTTCGTCATTTCCAACTTTAACAGAGGGCGTGGCCGTACAACATCCAGGCAAGCTTAAATAACCCCGCCCTCTAGCGCATCTGCCAATCTGGCGCCAGCAGCCACATATAAGGGTGCTTGTCACCATGGCAGCCGAGCGCCTCAGGCTCTATGCGCAGCGAGAGGCAGAGGAAATAGAATCAAACAGCCTTATGCCAAAACACATCCGGTGTACACAAGTTAAAAGCTATTAGAGTTTATACAAATGTCATGTTAAAACAAATGCGCTCTGGGCTAGTAATTATAACCTAAGTTTGTAAGTATATAAAAAACTATATATATATATATAAAAACAAGTGACATATATAAATTATGCTATAAATAAGGATAAAAATATATATAAAGCATAGACATGTGCACATATTGAGTTTTCAAAAGACGGTTAAAGAGCACACATTTCAATGTTCTTATGGTAAGGCACATCTATTTTAAACATATTAAGTATGAATATAAACATGTTCTCCATACAGTGTGCTGCAATCCCTGCAAATACACATAAAGGTGTGGTAATTCTATGAAGGAGCCATATATGTGGAGTATAAATAGATAATACATACATAGATGTTAAGAACCACATATATATATATATATATATATATATATATATATATATATATATATATATATGTATAAAAAAATATATAGATGGTATAGTATAATACATAAAAAAATATATCAAATTCTATGAAAAATATAAAAAAAATTATATATAAAATATGATAAAATAATCAATATATATAAAAAAGAAGACCAGTTAAATAGGAGAAGACATATTAAAATTCACTAAACATAAATATACAATTAATGTGGTGAATAAGAGGAATATATGATAGGGCAGTATATAGATATAGTAGCCAGACTGGAGGGGGTCAATAGTCACTGATAAAGCAATGTATTAGTCATGTGCAATTTGTTTCGTTTTTTTTTTTCGTTTTTTTTTTCGTTTTTTTTCGTTCGTTTTCGTACGAATGAACGAATCATTCGAATCGTACGAATCCGAATAACGAACCGTAACGAATCGTTCGAATCGTACAAATCCGATTAACGAATCATTCGAATCGAACGAATCCGAAAAACAACGAAAATCCGAAAAAAACAAATTAGAAACAACGAATGTACTAATGAAGAAAATCCGAAAAACGAACGAAAAAATTTGTACATTCTTAACTTTTTTTTTTTGTTGAATTGGTAATTTTCCATGTCCCTTACAATGGTGCTGCTAAACGTGCTTCGAATGGATTGAACAAAAAAATTCGTACATTTGTAACTTTTTTTTTCGATTCGTAACTTTTTTTTCAATTCGTAATTTTTTTTTTTTTTTTTTTTCGATTTGTAATTTTCCGTGTCTCTATTGAACAAAAAAATTTGTACATTCGTAACTTTTTTTTTCGATTCGTAACTTTTTTTTTTTCGATTCATAACTTTTTTTTTTCGATTCGTAAATTATTAAAATGTAATAATAGCATACACATTACATCAAATTATGAATTATGCTCCGATTTTGAATCTACGAATGGTACGAATGTTACGAATGTACGAATAAATACGAATGCGTCCGAAAATTAAACTAACGAAAAAACGAATCAACAAAAAAAAATAACTCTTACGAATGTACGAATCGTTACGAATACGAACAACGACGACTTACGAATGTACGAATCGTTACGAATCGACGGAAACGAAAAAAACGAAACGAAAAAAAACGATTTTTTTTCGGAAACGAAAAAAACGAAACGAAAATAAACTAATTTTTTTGTTGTGCACATGTCTACAATTTATGTCTAAATCGACATTTAACCCCTTAGGCACAAGTGTATCTACCAAATATATCCATTCTGTCTCACGTTTAGAGAGCTCACGTACCAAATTTGAGCATCTCCAAAAAGATTTCAAGTGGTCAATGCCCCAAAACTTAAGCCCAGACGGGTCCTGATTATGATGGATTTTAAAGTGTAGGGACACATTTTGATCCTTAAAACCCAGTTTGATGTTGGTTATATGTTCTGCGATTCAGATCCTCAGTAATCTTTTTGTGCGGCCTTTATAAATTAGCCTGCATGGGCACTGTATAGCATACACAACGTATGCAGTTTTACATTTAATTAATTCTTTGATTCTGAATTCTTTATTGTTAAATGTGGACATAAATCTATCTAGGGTTCTCAGGGGTCGATTGACTTCCCTGTAAGCCCGACATTTCCTACAAGCATAGACACTATCCTTATTCCAGAAGGATGGAGGTTTGGATGGGGGATCTAACACTTTAACAATTTTGTCTGCATAATTTGGTGCTCTTCTAGATAAAGCCAGGCTTAGATGGAAGTGATGGTTTAAGAACCCTGTCCATCAGTAGAACTTGCCAATGAGATAAAAAAATGGCTTCAACCTCCTTATATTGTGCATGGAAGCCTGAGACAAAGCTCCACTCATGACTGTTGGTGTTCTGGATAGGGATTACATCCCTCAAATATTCTTCTCTTGGTACTGAAGCTACCCCTTCAATAATATTGACCAGATGTTTTTCAGAATAACCCTTTTCTTTGAATTTCTTCTTTACAATCACTGCTTGAGAGTCAAAATCCTCATCCTTCGAGCAATTTCTTCTCACCCGGGTTAGTTGTCATTTGGGGATATTTTTTTAGCCACATAGGGTGGTGTCCACTTTGTGTGGGTAAGTAGCTGTTTGAATCCATAGGTTTAAAATAGACTTTAGTGCCTATTTTGTTCCCATGTCTGTAAATGTTGACATCCAAGAAATTAATATTATTTGTGCTTATTTCACGTGTCAATCTGTGTCCATCTGCAGCAATGTAATTTGGGTCCAGAGACGCCAGCTAGGGAGCATCTAGAAACCTGATAACTACCAAGTTTAAAGTTTGGGGGACCTATGGCTGCAAATGGGCACAGTGAGGCATGCAAATGGGCACAGTGAGGCTGCAAATGGGCATTGTTGATCCTCTTTTCCGCTTACAGTAGCTGCGCATTTCTCACCCTAGGCTTATACTCGAGTCAATACGTTTTCCTAGTTTTTTTGGTAAAATTAGGTGCCTCGGCTTATATTTTGGTCGACTTATACTCGAGTATATACGGTAAATGTTAAAAACCAAAGATGTTGGTTTGCTAAAAAAAAACTTTTCTAACGCACATGTGAATGTGCAGGGAGTAAAATGTTTTATACTCAACAATGTGTGGCTTCTTCTTTCAATGCTCAATACCAGTTTTTGGAGTAAGTTATTGTAGTTACAGTGACAATATTTACTAAAGGCAAATCCACTTCACACTACAAGTGCACTTTCAGTGCAGTTTCAGTGCACTTTGCAAATATTAAATACATAATATGTGATGTTAAAGGAGAAAACTTACCTTATAGTCTTCTTCAGCACCTGTATGATGGCAGAACAGGTCTCTGGAATAATGATTCCCAGAGCTTGGGGGAGATCCCAGTCAAGAACTTAATGTCCTGAAGACTTCTCCCCATCGCCAAGTACCGCAAGGTGGGGACAAGCCTTTGTTCCGGAGTGATGGCTTGCTGTATGCAGGTGTCCTGCTTCGTAATATAAGGAGACAGCAAAGCCAACAGATGGTGAAAAACAGGGTCCGTCATCCGGAGATAATTCCTGAAATCATCAGGATTATTCTCCTGGATGCAGTATTTGTAGCTGCTGGCTTTTAATATATATATTTTTTTAGGTGCAATTCCTTTTTAACACTAACACTATTAGGTGACAGATGGGCTCAATGGGACAAGACCATGTTATCATCCCCAATGCAGGCCTCATTTAAGACATGGAGGTTTATCCTGGAACAATGAAACCAAGATATACAGGACACAAACATCAAACTACCCCTACAGCTACTAGAAGCTAAAATTCCTATGCTGAAAGTCACAGACTTGACCAAGACCAAGGTAAAACATACTAATCGGACCTCTACGAGGGCACACAACTTGAATTTGTGCACCAAATTATGACACAATATCATCTCACAAACGACAAACTATTTATTTTATGTTGCAAATCACACATCTCCTACAATTTTTGACTCCACCAAAAATAACACTTCCGAATAAAATATGGCAATCCTATTCCACAGCCAAACAAGACACAAAAGGCATTTCATTCTTCTACAACACACTCCAAGACAAACTAACATTCTCCAAAACTGTAGCAATGAAAAAATGGGAAGTAGATCTAGGTACCTCCTTCTCAGAAGAACAATGAAAACTCACATTCAAAGAAATACACAAAGCTTCCCACTGTGTTAAACACCGGGAATCAGTGATTAAAATGGCAAATAGATGGTACTATACACCATTCAGATTGGCAACATATTTTCCAGGAGCGTCACCTAAATGCTGGAGAAAATGTGGACAAACAGGGAATTTACTACATATGCTTTGGCAATGCCCAAATATCAAAAGCCTATGGAATCAGGTTTTCCAATTAATTTCATCCCTGACAGGAATAATCACAAACCCAGAACCCGCTCTAGCACTCTTATGCCCTGTACACACGGTCGGATATTCCGATGGAAAAAGTCTGATCGGATATGTTGTTGAAAAATCTGATCGTGTTTGGGCTCTAGCGAAGTTTTTCCATCGGAATTTGAAAAAAAATTTGAGAGCAGGATCTCAAATTTTCCGATAACAAAATCCAAATGGACTTTTTTCAATCAAGTGTAGAGAATTCCGATGGACAAAGTGCCACGCATGCTCAGATTAAATTACAAGATCAAAGCTACTGGCTACTAGCCTCTACGTAGTTCCGTTGTACGCAACAAACGTCACCACATTCGGAACGATCAGATTTTCCAACAACTATGTCCGACCGTGTGTATGCAACACCAGTTTCGGACAAAATCCGTCAGAAAAAAACAGACGGATTTTGTGGTCGGAATTTCCAACCATGTGTGCGGGGCAATACACTTAAACATAGACAAATTTCAGTATAAATTCAGACCAGTCATAACCCACATAGTTTTAGAAACACGTTCACTGATCCTGCGTAACTGTAAATCTAGCAAAGCCATAAATACATCTGATATAACTACAGCAGTGCATAGAAACTATACATTTGAAAGACTCATAGCCATTAACTCTCTGAATTGCAAACAATTTGACAACTGTTGGTCTATCTGGCCCAAAATCTTTTGACATATCGCCAAGATGCTTCACTGTAATGACTCTTTCTGAACTATAATATTGTATATCAGATTCTGTGTATATCAATGTATTCTTTATTCTTTGTACCTTGTAAAATTCGAAAATTTTCAATAAACATTATTGATAAAAAATAAATAAAAATAAGGGCACTTACCTGTCCAGCGAACCTGCGATGTCAGCCACTGCTTAGCAACAGGGGTTTCTGCTAAGTACATTTTTTTTTCTCAGTTTTTTTATTTATTTCAAAGAAAATTTGAATGTATAAATGTTTTTTAGGGTGGACCTCCGCTTTCATGCATCAATTTTATCCATCTCTTCAGGTGGTTATATCGTCAGCAACTATAGACCTATGACCCATTAATATTGCACACCTGCATATACAGTAGAACTTAGCACCCGATCCTGGATAGTTTGAAGTATCCAGTCGTTAAACAGTCCACTAATTGATAGACTGAAAAGAATGCTCACGCAGGAGATTCAGGCAGCAGTTCATGACACGGTAGAACAATGAAGGTGCAGGCGGATTACAGTAGGATCAAAGGTAATATGCATTTGTCCTGAAATAATGAACATAAAAAGAGAACTGGGTACTGAGACCGCTAGCTCTGGATGTACTCAATGAAACCCCATAAAGTAACTTAGAGTGCCACTCCAAGAACCTATGGCCTGTGGTAAGGCTCAGGTGATCTACTGTGATTCGGTGCCAGCACCTGGCATCCATCAGGGAGCAGCCATAAGAAGAAGTGCTGAGAAAACAGACAGACATTGAGAGCCAGACACTTTTTATTGGTTTATTTATTTCAGGTGCTCCCACCTATCATCAGTAGCTTATGATGAAAGCCATTCTTGATCTTTACCTTACACATGAGCTGGCTGAAGTACAGTGTCTTCCTGCTTCAGTATTATCTATTGGACTTGGATGGGCTTTGTGGATGCCAGTACCCGGATCACAGTGGATCTCTGAAGCATTACCATCGGTACTTGAAGCTACGCTCTTAAGTTACTTTATGGGGTCCCTATCTGCAGTAGATGAGGGTCTGTTATGGATTATAAGAGGAACCTAATGAAAAAAAAAAAAGAGTAATTTCCCCCTAAATAGCCATAATAGACCCTTATCCTTTTTGAGTATCCAGTTGAGTGTCTGGTGTGGATTTTAAGGGGGACCCCATACAAAAGAATGGATAGGTACCCATGTAAAATGTGAATTCTGCCAAATGCCCCAATCCAGAGCCCTTTCAGAGTTTGCAGTCGGGTGGGGGACACATCAAGCTCTCCTAAACCATAACTTTATGCTAGATAGAGAGAAACCACACATATTCTTTTTTTTTTGCACAACATAATTAACTGTTATGGTATAGCGTTCTTAACAATCTGTGTGGACAAAAATAGAATAAAAAAAAAAGTAAATAGACAGTAAACTGTATTTATTTCAATACTAGGATACTAAAACATATATGTAAAAATGATCTAGTGTCCTCCTTACCATATCAGGTATTCACATATACTTTACCTAAAGTGAAACATTCATGAATCCATGCTGTCTGTTGCTTAAAATATATTTGTCCAGCAAGAACTCTATGTTGTCTTTTTTTAAACTCTCCAGTATCTTCCCGAATATAGAAGGTAAACTAACAAGTCTATAGTTACTTGGTAAGGATTTTTATCTCTTTTTAAATATAGGCACCACATTGGCCCTACACCAATTCAGTGGTACTATTCCAGTCATTAACAAGTCCCTAAAATTTTAAAACAATGACTTTGAAATGACAGAGCTCAATTCTTTTAAGATCTGTGGGTGGATGCCATCTGGTCCAGGTGCTTTATCCACCTTTATTCTGTCTAAATAATTCTGGACCATATCACTTTTGAGCTATTGTGGATCATTTGGGGCTGTGTCAATACCATCTCCATTATGGACATTAGCTCCCCCGTGCTCCTTTGTATACACAGAGCTGAAAAAAATATTGAATACATTTGCCTTCTCTTTGTCCCCAGTCACCCTCTGCAGATTATTTTGTAAAGGGCCTACATGCTCAGATCTGCCCTTTTTACTATTAATATATTTGAAGAATATTTGGGGGTTTGTCCTATTATGTGTTGCAATCTGTTGTTCGTTTTGAATTTATGCATCTTTCATTTCCTTTTTATATTCTGTTATATTCTTTGTAACATTTAAACAATGATAGTGTTCCTTCATTTTTATTTTTTTTCAAAGGTCTTTTCTTATTATTTTCAGCTTTTTTAAATTTGGCTGTGAGTCACATAGGTTATATTTTTTAGCCCATGGTTATATCATTTGCACATTTATAATGTCTTTTTGAAAAATTCCCATTTATGTTCTGTTTTTACTGATGCCAATATTCCCTCCCAGTCTAAGTTTTGGAGAGAAGCCCTCATCCTTGGAAAATTTTCTCTATTAAAGTTAAGTATTTTCATATTTCCTGTAGGTGTTTGTTGCTTACAGCTAACATTAAAAAAAATCATGTTATGGTCACTGCTACCCAGATGTACTTTTATATGAATACTGGTAATACGCTCTGTATGGTTTGAGATTACCAGGTCTAGCAGATTGTCATTCCTAGTTGGGGCCTCAAAAAATTGGACCATAAAATTGTCTTGCAATAGGCTTAAAAATTGTTGCCCTTTAACTATTCCAGCAGTGCAATTACTCCAGTCAATTTCTGGGTAGGTAAAATCCCCCATTATAACCATGGTCCCAGCCCTTGCAGCCCTTTCTATCTGTGCAAGGAGCTGAGTCTCCACCTCCCCATTAACACTGGGAGGTTTATAACAAACTCCAATGATAACCTTTGTAGTACGCACACCCATGTACAGTTCCACCCATAATGCTTCTGACTCATCACACTCTCCATCAGCTAGGTACTCTTTCACAATTGATATGTATTACTTTATATAAGGTATATGTGAATACCTGATCCAGTAAGAAGAACACTAGGTAATGTTTACATTATTTATGTAAACTGTTGAAGACAGCGCACTTTAAATATATTTGTTATTGTTATTGTAGTAGAGTATTTAGCTACTTTTTGTGCAGCAGTCTTAATTTTGGCAGCTAAGTGTGAGTTCCAACTATTTTAGAATGAATACTAGGACACTGTTTCTGTCGTATTACCCACTTCCCCCCGTAGGACATTACAGCTACAATCTACCACAATGACATCACTCCCACGCACTCCCACGCATTCGTGCAGGAGCCCTCGGTTCAGGCACGGTGATCTGAAGGTCCAGCACGGAATGCCGGCCCTTTAGGTCATTGGCTGCATCAAGAGTGAATATCTCCTAAACAGTGCCCATTTAGGAGATATTGATTTTACCTACAAGTAAGCTTTGTATTATAGGCTTACCTGTAGGTAAAAATTACAAAGCAGACTTTACTACTGCTTTAATGGAATTCTGAAAAATAGAGTAGCTAAGTTGATTTCAGAAACTAGAAAATTCTGATCCTGAATTTCTCCTAATATTTTATATTTAAAATGTATGACCAGAAGACTAATTTTACCACTTAAGGACCAGAAGGATTTGCCCCCTTAATGACCAGGCCATTTTTTGCAATACGGCCCTAGAGCTCTTAAAGCGGCCAACGTACAATGATGGTGATTCTATCAGGAGAGCCAACCTGCCACAGTACAACTGGTCTTAAAGCGGTTAATGGTACTAGCACTAGTTTCATAGCCTTGCAGTGGTAGAATGCAGTTGGTATTGTCAGTTCACTCCTTTCAACCTTCAAAATCATGAACAAAGAAGGTGCAAAGCCTAGCAAATGGGCTGCGTTTCTTGACAATATGGGAACAATTCAGCTGTAAATTAACTGGAATGAGCAGAAGAACTAGAAAAGCTGATTTTGAATGTTATGGGTATAACCTTCCATCTAAATTTACATTATTATTAGTTAAGTTTTAACACTTTACTACAACTTACTTAATCAACACCTTTTCTGTGGTTTTAAACCCTTACATATACACAGTGAAGTGACTATCCACAGGTGATACACAGAGATGGAACAAATCCTCTTACATGAGTTGAACATGTTGATCTTCAGCGCTCTATCCTCTAAAGTCTTCCAAAACACACAGTTTTACACAACATTTCTCAGCAGCAGGAAGCAGGAGATGGGGATCTGTTGTAACACACTGCGATGCTAGAGCACAAAGCTTTGTGAAATCGGATAGAATAGCCCCTAAGGGAAATACTGAAATTCCCCCCTATGAGATTTTATTTGATAGTGTGCCACACACTTGCTTATATTTTTCTCAGTAGCTGAAGGCCTTACAGAAAATGTTGCTGATTTCTATAGGTTTTTGACAAATTCATTTATGTTATATTATAAGTGGTGCACAGCACGCATTACTGTATATAGCATTACTAAGATGTTTTTTTTCACTTTGTGCTTTCAGCCTGGTGATTTAACTATAAATATATTTATCTATAAGCAATACATTTGTTTATTAAACTTCTTGATGTATTTTCTCCCCAATTCCAAATCCCAACAGTTTGAAAGAATATCATAAACTAAAGCCAGGTGACTAAGGTACAAAACTTGAAATAAAAGTCAATTGGATCGACACAAGACAAAAAAAGTTTATTCAAGAAGTTTGCCTTTTATTTGTCTTTCATTTTAATTGCTTGTGTTTAACTATGCTGTTAAGTTAGTATGTCCACAATTAGGCTGCAAGGCCATTCTAGTCACAGGATCTGGGTTTACAGCCAATTACTCTGTGAATATATATATATTTTTTTCATCAGGCCTTTGTTTTTATGCAAGTTTTAATCACAATAAGGGTAATTTTGTAATGTCAACTATTAGCTTTTCCTCCTAGGCAGGGAATAGCTCCACCTAAATGTAAGGAGGTTTCAGGTTAAAGATGATAGCAGGTATAGTCAGTAATCAAAATGCAAAATATTAATCAAAAAGGGGAGGGAGGTTGTGACAGAAATCTAAAGTTTGTATAAACTGTATCCCATTTTGTATGCTCTGTTTATAATTTGCACACTGTACTCATTGGGGTTGATTTTTAAAAGGCAAATAGACTGTGTGCACTCTGCAAGTGGAGTTGTTCCAGAGCTTAGTAAATGAGGCAAAGCTTCATTTTGCAAAGAATACACAATTACATGCAAGGAAAAAAAACTCATTTTTTGCACATGATTGGATGATGGTCAGCAGAATTTCCCTTAATTTAGTAAGATTTGGATCAACTGCAATTGCACAGTGCACAGTCTATATGCCTTTAGTAAATCAACACATGTACACAGCACTAATAATGTTTTGATTACAGATTTGCATTCTTTTAGACTCTGATAAGAAACCTGCCTGACTATGTAATGCCCCTTGTTATGTTAAAAGTACAATTGTAATATTAATGTGATACTTAACCACTTTCAGACCGGACCAATTTGCAGCCAAAGGACCAGGCCCCTTTTTGCGATTCGGCACTGCATCGATTTAACTGACAATTGCGCGGTCGTGCGACGTGGCTCCCAAACAAAATTGACGTCCTTTTTTTCCCACAAATAGAGCTTTCTTTTGGTGGTATTTGATCACCCCTGCGGTTTTTATTTTTTGCGCTATAAACAAAAAAGAGCGACAATTTTGAAAAAAAACACATTATTTTTTATATTTTGCTATAATAAATATCCCCCAAAAATATATATATATAAACATTTTTTTTCCTCAGTTTAGGCCGATACGTATTCTTCTACATATTTTTGGTAAAAAAAAATTGCAATAAGCGATTATTGATTGGTTTGCGCAGAAGTTATAGCGTTTACAAGATAGGGGATAGTTTTATAGCATTTTTATTAATAATTTTTTTTATTAGTAATGGCGGCGATCAGCGATTTTTATTGTGACTGCGACATTATGGCGGACACATCGGACATTTTGACACATTTTTGGGACCATTGTCATTTATACAGCAATCAATGCTATTTAAATGCATTGATTCCTGTATAAATGACACTGGCAGTGAATGGGGTTAACCACTAGGTGGCAGTGTAGGGGTTAAGTATGCCTAGGGGTGTGTTTCTTACTGTGGGGGGCGTGGCTGTCAGCTAGTGAATGCTGATCTCTGCTCCAATCACAGGGAGCAGAGATCTGCGTCACTAGTTGCTAGGTAGAACGGGCCTAGAAGTTCAGCCTTCCCGTGAGACGATCGTGGGTGTCCCTGCGGCGATCGAGTCCGCGGGACCCGCGACCGGCCTCACGGGGGTCCCGATGGCACGGCGGCATTTAAAAAAGGGACTTATATGTACGCCCTTATGCCTGTCCGTGCCATTCTGCCGACGTACATCGGCGTGCGCCGGTTGGGAAGCGGTTAAAAAATTAGGTATATAAAAGTGGAAAGGGAGGCCTGGGATACTCAATCATACATGTACCTCATCCCGATTTAAATGGTGAATGAGTAGGCGGGGATAGGGACAGAGGATTATAGCGGTACTTAGTAAAGAGAGAAACACTCGTGATTTTTTGTAAAAAATACAACACTATTTATTTAGCAAAAAAAAATATTTGAACACACAGAAAAAGAGGTACATATAATTAAAATTTGTCCGTCAATCGGACTGAGGCCCACTTGATAGTGGGGAAGGAGGCCTCAAGAGCGATTGAAAAACCATGCACATACAATATTTTCTAGGAAGTTGGTTAAAAGGTCTATACTGCTGTATAGATCATAGGTAAAGTGAAGTTGTTATGTGAGGATGACCGACATGTTTCGCCAAACAATGGCTTCTTCAGGGTCACTGAATCAATCTGTACCAACATAGATAAGTCTAATAGAGTACAAAAAACAAAAATTAATATACATGAACAATGGAATCATTATCATGGCCAAACAGTATTCATATTGCATGTCATTATAGGCTGTACACGCCCCCATGAAATCCACACAGATTTCCCCCCCCCATTTGGCAGAAAAGAGCGATACGTACCACAGAGCTAATGCCAGTACCAGATCTAAATCGCAAATATAGTCATGTGCATATGCCTAGACGCGAGGGACTGCCGAGGGCATATAGGGAACCTGGTAAGGAACAGTAGGTAAAATACATACAAATTTAGAATGGCTTCAAACTGAGTTGATTGTCATACAGGGCTAACATAGCCTAAGGTTTAAGTGACTTACCAATATAAAAGAAATAATACAAATAAGGAGCGCCAGGTATAGGGACCACAATGAGGTCTGGATGGAACAAGATATGGACCTCTATAAAAGAGAAAAAGGGGCTAAATAATTCAGGGAGGTCCTAAAAGGACCGAAGTGCTGTTACTAGATACAGAGACTAGGGACTTACCAGGAAAAAACATATATGTTGCTTTAGCTAGGCAGGAAAAACCCACGGAGGGTTTTGGAGTGATATTAGGCTTATGGGACTGAAGACCCATCCAAAGATTGATGTATGCCCACAGCTATAGAAAAAAGTATATTTGCCTAATTAGGACTGAATTTATAAGTTCCAAAGTTATAGTAGAGAGAAATGGAGAGGTTAACAAACCTAATGCAGCAAAGGTCCGGATGTACTGGCGCTCCTGTGTCCATCACCTAAAGTGGTGTGGACAAGCAGGCTATATAGGCCCTCCACACCTGATCGCGGTAATATGTGGTCAGGCGGCGGGCAAACGAGCCTCCCGCGCATTGCAATAGCGAATGCGCACTAGCCTACAATTACCACAATGCTCGAGGGTAAGTGAGTGCGCGCAACACACAGCGCGCGCAGCACTTAGGAAACTAAGCTCACAGGCCGCCCTGAGGACAAATAGTGTACTGAGGGTGGGAAGCAATGCAGACCACTGGGGCCTAATGCGCTCAAAGCAGTGAAACAAGTGGATATTTCCAGTTAGTTCAAAGAGGAGAGGATGGAAAGGGAGCTAGCTAATCCCAGGATGGAAGGAACATGGGAAAAATTGGGGCATAGAGGCAAAGCGGGCTGCCAATACAGGATCACGGCCCTGAGGTGCCCAAACAGAACCCAACGCGGTAAGATAAAAACATGACTAGTAATGGTATCACGGGAGACGTGGAGACTGGTAGCAAAGCCGCATCGGTCGGTAGTTTAATGCCAAGAAGGGTTTGGGGGGGGCAACACATGTGGAGAAATAGGCGGAGGGAGCCGGGATCCCAACTTCCCCAATAGTAATAGGGTCCCTATTAGAATGACATGCAAGAGAACTACGCCGGCCAGAATCCTGGCAATCAATTGTCTGAATGAAATATATAACACAAAAATAATTTTTGGAGACATTGAAACCAAGAAGAATAAATTTTGCATGGCAGAGTAATAAGTCAATAACGACATTTAAGTCAAAGATTTAGTTGCATCATAGTTACAATACTAAATGTATATACACATAGGTAGCATTTAATTAATGTATCCAATATATAAAAAAGAGAAAGAAAGACCATAAATTGAGGCTGCACAGGTGCCCGGACGCCCCCCAGGGGGCCAACCACACAAATGGTTAGACCAGAGGCGCGACATGGGAAGAGTCTATGTATACAGGAAAGTATATAAAAACTGAAACAAAAAATCATAATCAGCAATCTAGGGGGGTATATTAATAGAGGTAGCCAATTGAAAGGTTCATACTTAAGAAAATATGATAAACCGCTATAAGATCACCAGTTATAGAAATGGTTTAAAACTAATATATTCATTCAGGCCAGGGAATTGAACAGCGTTGAGATTATGTATCCATTTGGTCTCAAGCTGTAAAAGCTTTTCATCAATCCCCCCTCCTCTAATGTGCGTCTCGACATGTTCAAGTGCCGAGAAGCATATGTATTGGGGGTCAAAGTTATGTACTTGAACAAGATGCCTATTAATGGCCGTGGTAATGATGCGTTTGAAGGTAGGTTTAATGTGATCGCGGATGCGAACTTGAAAAGGCCATTTGGTTTTACCAATGTAGAAGCATCCACAGGTACATGTAGCAAGATAAACAACACCTATTGTTCTACAGTTTACATGGTGTGGAATTTGATGGAAGGATCCATCAGGTAATCGAGTAACCTTGGAGTTTGCAATAAATCGACATATGTCACACGACCCACAGGGGTATGTGCCATTCTCACGACATATCTGGGTTATACGCGGGGCATGGTGGCTTCTAGTGAGACGGTCACGAAGTGAGGGACACCTTTTATAGGTAATATCGGGACGCGTGCCTATAAATTTACTGACTGTAGAGTCAGCTAGGAGTAAGGGCCAGAAATTATTCACCACCTCACGAATGTGGGTATGTATGGAGGAAAAGCGGGTGATTAGTCTTACTGGTTGAACATTGGTTGAATCTGATACTATGTATCAGTTTTGACCTATCAAGGTTTTTAACGTTGTTAAATGATCGTTTTAATAAAGCATGGCTATAGCCTCTATTAATTAGTCTTGAATACAATTCATTGAAAGCATTGAAGAAATCAATGTCTGAGGTACAGTTACGTCTAATCCTGAGGTACTGACTGTATGGAATACTGTTAAGTAATGATTGAGGGTGAGCGCTTTGAGCGTGTAAAATTGTGTTACCTGCGGAAGGTTTTCTAAATAGGGACGTACTAATGACACCAGATTTATCAATGTTGATAGTCAAATCAAGAAAATTTACAGACTGCTGACTGGATTCCATGGTAAATTTCAGATTAAAGTCATTAACAAACAGGGATTCAAAAAATTGTTCTAGGTCCTGTTGTGAACCCGACAAAAGTAGCAAAATGTCATCGATGTATCTAAACCAGTGTAAGATCTTGGATTTGTAGCCCAAACCCAGATTAGAAAAAAGGTGTCTTTCCCACCCCCCCAGGTACAGGTTGGCATATGAGGGCGCACATTTGGTCCCCATAGCCACACCCTGCACCTGGAGGAAGTAGGAAGTACCAAACATAAAATGATTCTTTGTCAGAATGAATTTCAATAGGTCAAGCACGAAGTTAGCATAATTGTCAAATTGGGGGCCACATTCAAAAAGAAGGCCACGTATGACATCTAAACCCTTGAGGTGTGGAATACAGTTATACAAGCACTCGATGTCTAGTGTTACTAGCCATGTATTTGAAGGTAAGGTCATATTTTGTAATAATTTTAAAAGATGGATTGTATCTTTGACATAAGAGAGCAAAGAAGTAACATGAGGTGCTAGATATTTATCTACAAGAGCGCTAGCATTTTCAGTTAGGCAGTGACATCCTGACACAATGGGACGCCCAGGAGGGCTGGTAATTGATTTATGGATTTTGGGTAGAGCATAAAAAGTTGGTATAGTTGGTTCATTAATTTTCAAAAAGTTCCAAGTATTAAGATCAATGATAGAGGCTTGATAGGCCCGGAATATAAGTTGATCAAATTGATGGGAAAAGTTTTTGATCAATGACGGTGCAATAGGGCGGTACCATTCTCGATTATCAAGAATATTACGGCACATAATTTCATATGCTTTAGTATCCATAACCACGACATTCCCACCTTTGTCTGCCGGTTCAATGACTAGATCAGGGTGGGTTTGGAGGGATTTCAGTGCTTGAGAGCTCGCTTGGGTTAAATTGGATCGACCCGAAGAAGTGTATTCAAGATTTTTAATTGCAAGACACGTTTGTTGCACAAAGGCAGAAATATTGGGGTTCGTGGATAATAAAGGGAAATTTTTAGATTTTGGTTTAAAGGATGTTGGAGGGGGGAAGGAGACACCGAGGGCGACGACCGCTGACTCATCGGCTTTGTCAGCATCAGTGGCGCCCTCCTCCCAAAGAGACATAAGTTCATCAATAGCCTGCATTTCTTCAAGTGTAGGTGCTTGATTGGAGGAGGTAATGGTTGTGTTAATTGATTTATCAGAAGATTTATCATAAAGAACTTTATAAATTAGTTTGCGGGCAAACAAATGAATGTCCTTAATGAATTAAAATTTGTCAAAATTGGAGGATGGGCAAAACGTCAAACCTAATTGTAGAATATTTGTCTGTTCACTGGTAAGTGGGATAGAAGACGGGTTCACTACGTCAGATCCTGCAGGTTGTGTTGGGGGTGTGGGAGAGACTGCTAAGTCGGGTTGGGTGAGGTGTCTGGGGTTATGGCTAAAAAAAATAGGTGCTATTTTGGGATCCATAGAGGAACCATTATGTGGGAACATTGAAGGTAGTACCAGTTCACTGCCACGTCTCGTGGGTAGTGAAGATAAGGAGGCAGTGGTGGGTATATAAAAACTTAAATTTTGCCAAATAAACTTTTGCTTGGAAAGATGCTAAGTATATCTTTTTGTGTCTCTTCCCTACTGCAGTATTCATTGTTAAATTGGAACTACTGATCAATGTAAGGATAGGAGTTGGCTATCTATACAATTTTCAAAACACAACCAATGTTATACAGTAGCTCCTTTAGTGGTAGGTGAGGAAAGTTACCCAATATACAGTTAAATCAATTCACTGTAGCCTATTGATCAGAGATGGGATTTGAAATAGCACTTACATATGTGCTGTTTCTTCTTCTCCATTTTCAACACAAGAATGTTCAATGTTGCAAGTAATAGGACAACATGAATTCAGCAAATTAAACTTGGCAATTTCAATTATCGCTTATGCGGCGTACACATGCTCGGACTTTCCGGCGGAGGTCCGCCGGACTTTCCGAACGTGTGGACTTGCCCACACACGCCCAGACTTTTCCGGCGGACAATCCGCCAGAGTTTTTGCCAAAGTCGAAATGAACAGACTTGCCCACACACGGAGGAAAGTCCGTTCATTTAGAACGTGACTCCAGGTAGACGGGACTAGCGAAGGAGGGGAATTCCACCGCCTCGATCGGCGACATTGACACCTCGCTAGCCCCGTCACCTGGTACGGATTTAAAGGGGAATCCCTACGCCGAAAAAACGGCGTGGGGGTCCCCCCCACATCCATCTCAGACCCTTATCCGAGCACGCAGCCCGGCCGGTCAGGAAAGGGGGTGGGGACGAGTGAGTGCCCCTCCCTCCTGAGCCATACCAGGCCGCGTGCCCTCAACATGGGGGGGGCCCTGGGGAAAGGGGGGCCCTGCGGCCCCCCCCCCAAAGCACCTTGTCCCCATGTTGATGAGGACAAGGGCCTCTTCCCGACAACCCTGGCCATTGGTGGTCGGGGTCTGCGGGTGGGGGGCTTATCGGAATCCGGAAGCCCCCTTTAATAAGGGGGCCCCCAGATACCGGCCCCCCACCCTTTGTGAATGAGTATGGGGTACGATATACCCCTACCCATTCACCTAAGGAAAAAAGTGTAAATAAAAAAAACGACACAATTTTTTAAAATACTTTATTGCACAGCTCCGGGGGTCTTCTCTCCGGACTCCTCCGCTATCTTCTGCTCTTTTACTAGCTCTTTCACTAGCGGAGGAGCCCGGCTTTCTTCTTCATCGCCGCTGCCGTCTGGGGGTCTTGTTCCGACTTCAGGGGGCTCTTCGGGGGTCTCTTCTGTTCTTCTTGCCGGGCCTCCGCTTTCTTCTTCCAGCTCTTTTACGAGCGGTGGACCGGGCTTGTTGTGTTGCTGTCGCCGTCACTGTCGCCATCGCCTTCTGCTTCTTGTTCTTCTTTCGATGTTGACTCGGTGCTGTCTCTTCTTCTAATGGCTCCGACGTGTTGCGCTGCCAGTTATATAGGGACAAGGGGCGGGTCACCTGCTCTTGTCACATGGTGACCCCGCCCCCTTATGATGTCACAGTCCCAGCATCCTCCGGGACTGTGACATTATATGGGGGCGGGGTCACCATGTTACATGAGCAGGTGACCAACCCCTTGTCCCTATATAACTGGCAGCGCAACACGTCGGAGACATTAGAAGAAGAGACAGCACCGAGTCAACATCGGAAGAAGAAGAAAAAAGAAGAAAATAGAAAAAAGAAAAAAGAAGAAGAAGAAGAAGACAGCGAAACAACAAGCCCGGGCCACCGCTCGTAAAAGAACTGGAAGAAGAAAGCGGAGGCCCGGCAAGAAGAACAGAAGAGACCCCCGAAGACCCCTGAAGTCGGAACAAGACCCCCAGATGGCGGCAGCAACGAAGAAGAAAGCCGGGCTCCTCCACTAGTGAAAAAGCTCGTAAAAGAGCAGAAGATAGCGGAGGAGTCCAGTGAGAAGACCCCCCAAGACGGAAGAAGACCCCCAGAGCTGTGCAATAAAGTATTTTAAAAAATGGTGTCATACTCATTCACATAGGGTGGGGGGGCCGGTATCTGGGGGCCCCCTTATTAAAGGGGGCTCCCGGATTCCGATAAGCCCCCCGCCCGCAGACCCCGACAACCAATGGCCAGGGTTGTCGGGAAGAGGCCCTTGTCCTCATCAACATGGGGACAAGGTGCTTTGGGGTGGTGGGGGCGTTGAGGGCATGTTGAGGGCACGCGGCCTGGTACGGCTCAGGAGGGGGGGGGCGCTCGCTCATTCCCACCCCTTTCCTGACCGGCCAGGCTGCGTGCTTGGATAAGGGTCTGAGATGATTTGGGGGGGACCCCCATGCCGTTTTTTTCGGCGTAGGGATTCCCCTTTAAATCCATACCAGGTGACGGGGCTAGCGAGGTGTCAATGTCGCTGATCGAGGCGGTGGCATTCACCTCCTTTGCTAGTCTCGTATACCTGGAGTCACGTTCTAAATTAACGGACTTTCCTCCGTGTGTAAGGATAGTCCATTCAGTTCAAAAGTCCTGCAGACTAGCACACAGACGGCGGGATTGTCCACCGGACTGCCGAGTCTGGCGGACAATTTTAAGTCAAAACTTAAAACTTAGTCCGCCGGACTTTTGGGAACAAAAAGTCTGCCAGAGCCCCACACATGGTCGGAATGTCTGGCGGACTCTAGTCCGGCGGACAATCCCGTGGGAAAGTCCGATCGTGTGTACGCGGCCTTAGGAAGATTTTTGTTAATTTTGGGAGTATTGTATTTTATGTCCATTTTACTACTGAAAAAAATATATATATTGTTCCAAAACCTTTTTACAGATTTATTAGCTAACTTAAGATAGCTGCGCACCTCACCCTTACTTGCTGATCACTCCCCTAGGAGTTTATTTGGGGAGGGATGCCCACTACGCGGGAGGGTCCTGATAGGGCGATTAGCCCAAGTATTTTGAATATGGGGCGTGCTAAGTATCTCCGTTTGTTTTAAATAGCAGGAAGTGGAGTGAGATGGTATCGCTTTTGACAAAGTCACATGACGAAACGCGCGTAAGGCGTACTTACATCACTTCCGGTCAGCGCAGGAGGCTTGGAACGCTGCTGGGACGCAAGCTGCGGAGCGGCCACTGCGCACTATTTGCAATAGAGGGCAATTAGGCTTTAAAGCCTTACGCAAGCCCGCCAGGACTCTGCTATATACATTTTATCTATTTTTTGTTTTTATATTTTTTGGTTTTATCTAAATAAAGTGTAATTGCTTTTACATTTTGCGCTATGAGTCCCCTATCTTTCTTTTTACTTTTTGCCATGGAGGGACATTTCTTCTGAATTTCCTGGATAATGGAGTGCTGACGCTGGACAGCAGTACTTAGATCTTGTGACTATTCCTGTGGATACGAAGGAGTGGGATATCGATCCAGTGCTGACAGAGGGACCACTGACGGATCTCCATCTATACCTTTTACCCCTGCAGGGGTGGTATTTTCCGGTGAGTGTGGGACCATATGGGCAGCACGAAGTCACCTTATCTGCAGCAGCGAAGTCACTACAGTCACTGATTATTGAACATTTGTATAACTTTTTTTCTTTTTATATACCCTTTGGAGCACCCAACCCGGGAGGACTTTTTATATACGTATATATATATATTTTTTCACGGGGTTCACATTTTTTCCACGTGGTCTATGTTATTTATTTTTTCACTTAAAATATTTTATGCTTACTGCTGGAGTCACTTACAGTTAGATATATTTATCTTTCATTATTTGTGTGACACATGTATCGATTTTATCTAGGGTGGTGTGAGATGTAAGCCGATGGACACATCATATTCTAATTTACCTGTATTACAGATTTGTCTTTGTTTATTGCATTAATTTAAGTGAATAGCCCCATTAGCTTCTCCCATCAGGGCCTAGGGGGTCCTCTGGTGGTACATCTATTCTTGAGTGTCCCCAGGCTGGATGGCTATGTATGGCATGGAGTGCTAACCTCTGAATTACTTTATTATTGGTTCCTAAATCCACATTTGCTTTCATATATTTATCTATTTCCTATATCATTTATATTAAGTGTGTTAGGTAGTGTGTTCACATACACATTTATTTTTGCATTAGGGAGCGCCACTATCCCTTTATCACTTTTATTTAATCACTGGCTCCCTAGGGAGTCCACTCAGGGGAGGCTGCATACCTTTACCTTTATCCTAAGCGCGGACTATTTATCTTACTTTTTACAGATGGAATATTTAGTTTTCCCCATTGATCCAATTTGTGCCACTTTTTATAATTGCTTTACATGCATAAAATAGTTCAATATCAGTAGAACATTGTCTATAATAACTATGGATTATTGCCCACTGGTAAAATTAAGTGACTCCGATGTCACGGGCAAGCCTCCCACAGCTCTTAAAGTGACCGACGTACACCTAAGGTGGTTTCCGCAGCCTTACCTTCCTCACGCCGTATAAAGATGACGATCGCTGGGCGGCAACAGGTTAATATGCATCAATGTAATTTCATTAGGGGATAACATTAATTGTATTTATATAATGTGTAGCATAAGTGAAGCAAAGTCCATGGAAGATGATATCGCTGATTTATTACTGCTGAAAGAACACAATATAACTTTATTAGTAGACCGCATTTTCAGTTTATTTTTTTATTAGAATAGTAGCATTGTTTCACATAAAGAAGATTAAATTTAGTAAAGCCCCATACACACGGTCGGATTTTCCGATGGATTCTGTCCTATCAGACAATGTTGTCGGAAATTCCGACCGTGTGTAGGCACCATCGGACAGTTTCCATCGGATTGTCCGACGGACAAAGTCCTATCTCCTGCTGGATAGATTTTTTGACAACAAAGTCCGATCACACCAAATCCGATCGTGTGTAACGAATTCCGACGGACAAAGTGCTACGCATGCTCAGATCACATTACAAGACCAAAGCTATTGGCTACTAGCCTCTACGTAGTCCCGTCGTAGGCAACAAACGTCACCACGTTCAGAATGATCGGATTTTCCGGCAACTTTGTCCGACCGTGTGTACGCAAAACCAACATCGGACAAAGTACGACGGACATGATCCGACGGACCTGGTCCTCGGATAATCCGAGCAAGTGTATGGGGCTTAAGAGAGAGTGTCCTATTGTACATTACTGAAATTTCCAGTACACCAAAATCTACTGTCACTATGAGCCAAGCATTTAAAGACCACTATTTGTTTTATTTGAGTGAACATTCTTACATTTCGGTCTACCAGTGCAGCTTTTATAATGACCCCAAATGTGAAGTTACTAAATGCTGTAAAGATATTCTGAAAGTTTCGGTTGAAAAAAAGGCTTGAGGCCCATATAGCAACATTTAGTGGCTTAAGGCAATATATCTAAATATTTTAGTCATAAACCACATTTGAAATGTATTTTAGGCCTTTCTATTATAATTTCCATTATAATTTAATCTATATGACAAAAAATTAATTATTATAAATAAAGTGTGAATGAAGGGATGTGTCTGATTTGCACTATACAATGACAATGATTGAAGCGGTTTTTAAAAGACATGAATTTTTCCACATTGAAATTAACAGCAGCAGCACCATGAGTTTTCAATTTTATAGTGAACTTCAAATTCATCTTATTTCAGATCACAAAGGCTGTAATTTCAATAAATAGGTTACATCCATTACAAATATGGAAGGTATGATTAAGCCAGGTTTCAAGCAAATTAGCTTTTAGATGCAGCAGGGGTTGCAGCCATTAACTCCAATAATAGAATACCTTCAGAAAAATTATGGGCTTTCAAGTTCCTTTTATAGTGCTACAAAGAAGGTTTTAAAGAATTTCTCTTGAGTGTTATTAGTCTATTCAAATTCACTAACTTGCTTGTTTACTATTGTTTAAATCCCATTTCTTTCTTTTTTGCTTGACCAAATCTCTTGCCTCAAGCCATCTAAACTATGCAAACAGAAATATAATTACTGTTTTAAAACTAACTTTAAAATAATTAAAATAACTGTAAAATCATACACAGCCTTTATCTATTAAAACTCATAGAGAGCTACAAGCTAACAAAACACACGTCATGTTGTTTTTTAAATCAGTTATTCATTAGTGCAGTGCTTACAAATGTACAGCTATCTGTAAATGCAGTAATAATAATAATGAATATGAACCATTTCATTTTGCAATACATGCTTTATTATTCTGTAATTAAAAATTTGCTTTCCATAGTTTTATTTGTGTTTACATTTTATTTACAATAAGGGATTGTAGAGAAACACAAATCATAGTCAAATATGAAAAAGGCTATATATGGTATAATAATAAGCATTTTTTGTTAGATAGAGAATGATTTAAAGAAGAATTCCAGGCAAACATCTAAAAGGCAGTCTCAGCTGGGTATCCTTCAAATGGGTGATGGTGGGATGCCCCCATCATAAAGCAATCAGAGCCTGACAGTTCTGGCAGCCATTTATATCCATTTGCATGTAACACTGAAATATTTTGTTTCGGAATTTCGTTTTTGTCTGAAAAATTTATTTATTTAGTTACACCCGAAATTCATTTTTATTTATTTTGTTTCGTTAAAAAATGCATTAGTCTGAAAATCAGGAATGATTAAGGTCAAATCTGTCATTGAAGGCTTATGTTGTCTGTCAAATGTTCTAAGAAGTTTCGACGGAGCAGAGAGAAAAGATTCGACATTATAGAGACAATAGCAAAAAAGGTAGAATGGGCCTAACCTAACTATATTAGTCCAAGATTATTCGACATAGAGAGAAAAGATTCAACATGAAGATTGGACGAAGCAGTCGCCGCAATCATACATTTCTGGTCGAATGTTCCGCCTACAATCTATAGTAGAATTCTAATGTTAAAGTTAGGCACATTGGACCACAGGTTCGATGGACACAGATCACTATTGTGGGAGTCATGTCGAATCTCCTATCTATATCGAACTGTTGTCACAACGAAAACGAAAATAAAGCTTTTATTTATGTCGGATCTTTCGGTTTTCGGATTATGCACGTTCATTATCGTTTGTTAAAACGATAACGAAAATACCCAAAATTCGGGCGAAAATGCATTCGGGCGAATGCACATGTCTAGTATCAATTATCTGCAGATAATTGGCTTTGAGTGCAGACTTTTTTTTGCCTCCAGAGCCGATCATTTGCAGGTAATAACTGCATGTTCACTTTTTTTTAAAAAAATTTCATCTTCCATATACATTTCTTGCCATAAGATGCTATCAGTGCCTATTCAAAGATTAGCTTTTTCCAAACTATTTGTTACAGAGTGGTAATACAATCATTGATTTTGGGAGGTTTTAGGAAAGCATGGTCTGTCTAATTGTACCAAAAGAAACTGGTGAGCTGCTATGATATCTATAAATCCTAACCTGCAGCTGATGAAACCACTCACACCCAACAAAATTCAAAAAAGTGTTATTATACCATACAGGATAAAAAAGCCTTTAAAATGTCTTTAGTGCCACAAACATAGTACTCTCCACCATTACATGTGTCAAAGCACCCTTTTTAGATGTACTCTCACCTGGGATCAATGAACAAGCTATTTAATGCATGGTCAATTTGAGCCTGTGTCCCCTATAAATGTATATATACACACACACACACACACATATATATATATATATATATATATATATATATATAAAAATATATATATATATATATATATATATATATATATATATATATATATATACACACACACACACACATACATATATATATATATATATATATATATCCTTCAAAGTCCATCCTATAATCTCCCTCCACCATCAGGCTCCCATTGATATGCAAGGTATCACGCAAAAGTGTTATTTTAAAATTGGGGTCGCCCTCTCTAAGAATGCTTTCTCCAGTCTTTCCTCCTTTACTCCACTCAGCCAAACATAAAGGATAAACTTCAGATAGTGCTTTATCCTTTAGTGCAATTTTAATAAAATTCCCCTACCCCTCAAAACATTACTCACATTATGCATGTAAAAAACAAAGCACCACAAACATCCATTTGTATGTAATGAAATCACATCAGTAATCCACAACTCTCTTTCTTTTAGAAACATCAGTAAACAAGCTCCTCCATGAATGATGACACCATTCAATGTAGCCCCGCCCCTATGCCAGACTGTATGGGGTCAAGAAGGTTGTTGTCGGTGAGTTAAGAGCTCAGAAGGTTGTAGACTAATGCCTCGTACACACAATCAGATTGTTCACCAACAAAACCATGAAATTTTGTCCGAAGGGCGTTGGCTCAAACTTGTCTTGCATACACACGGGCACACAAATGTTGGCAAACAATTACGAACGTATTGACGCACTAGACGTACTACGAGCCGATAAAAAGGAAGTTTACTAGTCATGCACCACCCTTTGGGCTCCTTCTGCTAATCTCGTGTTAGTAGAAGTTTGGTGAGTGTCGATTTGCGCTTTTCAGCCTTCTGCTTGTCAGTTCATTTCTCTTTTTCAGGTTGTGCTTGTTGGTTCATTTCTGTTTTTAGTGTGTGCTTGTCAGTTTGTTTCTGTTTTTCAGTGCGTTCTTTTTAGTTCGCTTCGGATTTGCAGTGCGTGCTTGTCAGGTCGTTTCTGATTTTCAGGTCGTGCTTGTCAGGTCCTTTCTGATTTTCAGTGCATTCTTGTCAGTTTGTTTCTGAACGGCCGTCCGTCTACTAGCCATGTGACATTCTCGTCGGAGAGATTGTGCTATTTTTGGGCTTGGAGTTATTGCTTTGACACAAGTCCAGTCCAGAAACAGGGGGGGGGAGGAGTTCTTGGACCAAGAATTGGTTGCTTAACCACTTTACGACCAGCGCCCGACGATGTACGTCCCTTTTTTGAAGAGGGATATCTCGGTAACGGCAGCAGCTGCTGCCACAACCAAGATATCAATCTCTTCAGGCTCCGGTCATGTTTACAATGGTCTCTGCGGCAGATTCGCCGCAAGATCACCATCTGTGGTGGGAGAGGTGCCCCCACCCCTCCCGCTGCTCTCCCGCGCCCTCCGCCGCTTAGCGGTAGCGGCAGAGGCGATCGGGTCCTTTCCTCTGCTGGGTATAGAGACGAGTGAGGCTAAGATGGCCTCCACCCGTCTCTATACCATAGCAGGGCGGAAGCGACGTCAAAACGTCACTTCCGCCCATACCTCTTAAAGGCACATTTTTTCAATAACATTCATTTTTTTTTTTTGGTGGAATTTAAGTCCAAAAATGAGGACTTTTTGACCCCAGATCTCATATTTAGGAGGACCTGTCATGCCTTTTTTCTATTACAAGGAATGTTTACATTCCTTGCAATAGGAATAAAAGTGACCAATTAAAAAAAAAAAAAGTGTAAAAATAAATACCTTTCCCCGTTCTTCAGCTCCGTGACCCGATCGCGGGACACCAGCAGCAATCGGGTCCGCTGGTCCCGCGGCCGGGTCACGGAGCTCCCGACCGGGTCGCGAGCAAGCCGCTGGCGCGGGCAGGCATTTAAAGGATCACGTGACCCACGGGCAGGCATTTAAAGGATCACGTACAGGTACGTGATTTTGCCTGCCCGTGCCATTCTGCACACGTATATGTGCATGAGGCGGTCGGGAAGTGGTTAAATTAACTGCTTGGAGTCCCTAAAATTGCCTGAGTTTGGCACATTTTACAGCACATTGTCACTGTAACTACACCAACTTAACAAATACACTGGTATTGAGCACTGAAATAAGAAGCCACACGTTGTTTAGTATAAAACATTTTACTGTATCTTTTTCTTTTAGTTCTCCGGTTTACATAGAATAAAACACAAAAAAACATATCATTGCGCAGCGCTGTGTGTACAATATAAAGTGAATTTGAGGCATCTATCCACTCACATGTACCCAGCGCAGTTGATAGTGGTTTCTGTTTAAACAGTCAGGCTTTTGTGGGCTGTGCCCCCTGCTTCTCCTCACTTCACTCGTTTATCTTACACAGTGATGTCACTAGGCCTCTCCTCCCAACACGTTGCATCACAGGTCACTTGACTTTTTCAACGGATGTGAGCCCTGTGACCAGCGCGGAGGCTTTATAGCAACAATTTACGATCTGCTTGCCATAGTTACATAAGATTTGTTTTTTTTTTGTTTTTTTTTTTTTTGCGCTATAAACAAAAAAAGAGCGACAATTTTGAAAAAAACGCATTCTTTTTTACTTTTTGCTAAAATAAATATCCACCAAAAAATGTATAAAAATATTTTTTTCCCTCAGTTTAGGCCGAGACATATTCTTCTACATATTTTTGGTAAAAAAAAATCGCAATAAGCGATTATTGATTGGTTTGCGCAAAAGTTATTGCGTTTACAAAATAGGGGATAGTTTTATGGCATTTTTATACATTTTTTTTTCACTAGTAATGGTGGCGATCAGCGATTTTTATTGTGACTGCCACATTATGGTGGACACATCGGACATTTTTGACACATTTTTGTGACCATTGTCATTTATACAGCAATCAGTGCTATACAAATGCACTGATTCCTGTGTAAATGACACAGGCAGTGAAGGGGTTAACCACTAGGTGGCAGGTTAGGGGTTAAGTGTGTCCTAGGGGCGTATTGCTAACTGTGGGGGGGCGTGGCTTTGTTGTAGACATCACTGATCTCTGCTCCAATCAAAGGGAGCAGAGATCAGTGTCACTGTTGCTAGGCAGAATGGGAAGATGCTTGTTTACTAGCATCTCTCCGTTCTTCCTCCCCGTGACACGATCGCAGATATCCCTGCGGGACCCGCAATCGGACTCAAAGAGGTCCCGACCGGCGCGCACGCAATGGCACAAAGGGAAATTTAAAGGGACATACCTGTATGCCCATATGCCTGTCCGTGCCATTCTGCCGACGTATATCGTCGTGCGCCGGTCGGGAAGCGGTTAAAATGCAGAAAATAAAGAAAACAGGACCTGGTGGTGCACTTAGAGAAGTGGAGTGGCTAAACAGTGACCTCAGACACTATAAAGCCTAGGTTCCCATTTGAGTTTTTTGTAATGCTAATTTGCTAAAACTGCATGACAAGTCCCAGCCTATTTGAGGCAATGCCAGTGTTCCAATCGGTGCGACACTGATTTAGCGGCGCAACAACAATTTTCAGAAGTAGTTCCTGCAATACTTTTTTTACAATTTCAGGTGTGACAATCTGGCCATGAAGCCACACAAATGTAATTCATTTAAAACTATACAAACACGTACAACATAACGACAACAATAAAACATGTTTGTATTTTATATTTTCCCTAAAAGATCTATGATGTTGATAAGTATGTTTTGTACATTGTGGATGTTTTCTTTCATTTTCTCCAAATCACGATTGCAAACCATGAGCTCACTGATAATGATTTGTGCACTTGCACTGCTGAAGTGATTTTGTTCTTCCACAACATCCACATCACGTAAAAATAAAAAACACACCATGTATTATAAATATGCAGGCATCCATCTATTACCTGAAGCTGTGGTCTCAGACATTGACCTGCGGTTGACACCATTTCGACAACTTCACCCATGCACATCAGCATCAACATCTTCAGGGTGAGTTGCCTTTGTTCAGTATCTTCAGTAGGTGCTGGGTTACTGGTTTCCCCACTCACCTCAGAGGTCCCTCTTCTTTTCTCCTCTATGTGAATACAAAAAAGGTATATTTAGCAGACAGATATGTTAGGCTACAAATAGTAATATGAAACATTGCTTGGAAGTGTCTTTCAATTGTCTGTTTTGGCAGAGTTCCAAGCTGAATACATGATTTTTTCCCTTTCAAAAGCTGGAATACTTACCTTTTTTGTGCAAGTTTCACACATGGAGAGACCTCTAGTATCCACTGGAGCACCTGCATGGGACACCATAACAAGGGTGTTATGGTGTCCCAAACTAGTGCTCCTGCGTCCAGTAAACAGCTGCTGAGTGTCCTCTACTGACACTGAATAGAGTTGACATTTCACTATAGTTTCAAACACATCTAGACAACAATCCGATGAACTTATTTTAATCAAAATAGGCCTGAACAAAGGCATTTAACCTGCATCTCCCAAAAACCAAGTATTAGTGGTCGAATGAACAATGTTTAATGTCCCGCAAATGATTCCTGTGTCCACAAACATAAAACTTGGCATTTTAAAATGTACAACAGTAAAGAAAAAAACATGGACCAGCACGAAAGTAATAATAGTAACACGTGACAAATACATACTTTTTTGCAGCACTTTCCTGATCTTTCTATATTGATCTTCCTCTCTCAATTTAAGGTCTGACCAGCGTTTTCTCAACTGATCCTTGGATCGTCATACCCCAAAAGTCCTGTGTAGACTTCTCCCAACTGTAGCCATGATCTTGGCCTTTCTGGCATTTTGGTTTCTGTAAGGTCCATGATTCCAATCATAGTCTGTCCTCAATAAGATGCCCACCATAACCACCATTTCTTCAAAAGACATATTTGAGACCTCATATCTCCTCCTAGATCTGGACGTTTCTTGCTCCTGGCTTTCCTCGTTGTTGCTCTCTGAACACACCTGCTGTGTCGCCACCATTTGCTCTCTCACTGGCCCAAAAGAGAAAAGGCGGGGAATACACTAGAAAGAAGGACAGGGGCAGAGTTTGACACATGCGCAGTGTATATAAATCATAACGCACGGTCGATGTAACAGACGTAAGATCGGAATCGCGCAAAGGAACATTAAAACAAAGGTACAATTGTAAATTGGGGGATCAGTGGTTAGTGGCCTATACTGCTTATAGATTAAGGCTTATATTGGGACCAGATTATGAGAGTTTAGCCTGACATTAGGGTTTGTCTTGTGTTGTGTTTTACAGAAAAATGGTGGATAAATTCACAACCCCTGATTTTTTACTGAAATTTATCCAACAATACCGGGAGCTGCCATGTCTATGGCAAGTTTGAGGCAGGGATTATTCAAACAAAATCAAGAGAAAGGCAACAATGGAGAAACTGTTGGAATTGGTGAAGCCTGTGCATCCCACAGCAGACATCAATTATTTGAAGGCCAAAATTGGTAGCCTGTGGAGCACATATAATAGGGAGCGCAAAAAGGTCCAGGATTCCCAGAGATCCAGAACATCAGCAAATGACATATATGTCCCCAGGCTGTGGTACTACCACAGCCTGCATTTTTTGTCAGACCAGACCGAACCCAGGCCATCGCTCTTAACACTTCCTTCCACATCAGCTGAGGCTCCTGAGGTCCACCCTAGGCCTTCAACACAGGAGGAAGATGTGGAGGAGCCCAGCTTGACCCAACAGCCTGCATTTTTTGTCAGACTAAAGCGAACCACGGCCATTGCTCTCAATGCTTCCTTCCACATTGGCTGAGGACATAGCTCCTGAGGTCCACCCTGGTCCTTTGACACAGGAAGAAGAGGTGGAGGAGCCCAGCTTGACCCAGGTATAGCATTATTGAACATATTTGTGGGCAAAAATTGGATGTTAACTAGACATTATTGATCCCAAATTTCTGATTTAACAAAGTGGTTTACATATCAATAGACAGTAGTGGCCAAAAATAATTGGGACAAGAATGAAAAATGCTGGGGTCAGAATAATAGTCTTTTCTATTTGTTAACATTCAAAACAGTCATGAGCTTGAAAATGTGTGTGATTGATGACTAAAAACCTAAAAAAATATATCCCATTTTCATACACAGGAAAGTCTCAGCCAAGAGAAGGCCATGCCCAGCTGCCAGACTGAATCCCAGATTCCTCCTCTCAGCCCGCCAACTAAAAGGGCCAGAAAGTCAAGAAACATGGATGATGCCACAGCTGCATTCCTCAGGCATGCCACAAGTGCTATTAGCATGGCCCCTGATGCCCAGAAGGCTTTTGGTTGCATGACGGCAAACAAGCTGTAGGATATGGAGGAGGACCAACGCAGCATGTGTGAAGAGATGATCCTTCAGCTCCTCAACAAGGGGAGGAGGAGCCAAATTACCACGAAAACGCACATATGCGAAATTGACCATAATCCTCCACCACCAACACCACAGCCACCCCACCCACCACAGCAGCATGGCGGAGCGTGGCCAATGTAGCCACTACACCCCCAACAAGGCCGCTGTGCTGGGGATTTTCAGCAGGATTTTCCCAATCTCTCGGAGTCCAGGACCGTATTGTGCTCCCTATTAAATGGACTCCTCAGGTTACCAGTTTTGAACTTCACATAATTGATGTCTGCCCTAGGGTACAAACGCTTCACTAATTACAACTGTTTCTCCATCGTTGCCTTCCTCTTGATTTTTATATGACCTTGTGCTCCTTATTGAAGAAAACCATTTTTGGTTGACAAATACTTGGCTATGTGTTTTACTTAAAAAAAGACAGTTTGTTTGTGAGTAGGCAGGTACATTTCAAAAATACAATGTCAAATTAACAAGGGACACCAACATAGTTGTATCTTTGAGCTTCAAAATACGAGATAATAATGGTCTTGTGGTAACTTGACCCTAAAAAAAGATATATATTATTCTGGAGATCACTAGAAAGAAAAACAATATTGTGGGATCAGGAGCAAGCACACACTAGTGCCTTCATAGCAAGCAGCTTTCTATTGAGGGCACTGGTCAAGGGAGAGGAGCCAGGAGCATCGGCTGGGGACCCTAGAAGAGGAGGATCAGGGCTGATCTGTGCAAATCCATTGCACAGACCAGGTAAGTATAACATGTTTGTTTTTTTTCTTTAATGCCAAACCTTTAATACCACTTTAAGTTGTTCAGGCTGGTGGGGTCCAATGAGGTATTTTTAATTATTGGGGTGATCAGTGCATGTTTTAGAGGGTAAGGAAAAGTGTCAGTAGAGAGGGAGAGGTTGAAGATGTGAGTGAGGGAGCATAGGATAGAGGAAGAGGGTGACCGTATTAGTTGTGAGGGAACAGGGTCCAGTGGACAAGTGTCAATAGAAAAGTTTAGTGATCTCGTCTGTAGTATCATGTTCAAAAGAGGAAAGTATTGAATATGGTTTTGTACAGAATATGTTAACTGGGATAGATATCTGTGCAGTGGAGATGCCCCAGTGAATTGCATTAATCTTTTCTTTTTTTTTTATTATTGACAATCTCATAAGCAGCGAGTAAGTTACTGGGCAGAGGTGGTGATGGAGAAAGTAGAGCATTAAAACTAGAGAAGAGACAATGAGGACTGCATGACAGTATTAATGAATGTTACAAAGTAGGCTTGTTTTGCAGCATGAAGGGAGGAATTGTTTTTTAGGAAGGCAGATTTATGTAGGGTAAATGTTTGCTTGGATTTGGTTTTATGTCACAATCACTCCAATGCACGACAATGTCTCTTAAGATTTTTGGTGTCATCAGTCTGCCAAGGTTGTAATGGTTGGGGCCTGATGTGCAGTGAGAAGAGCAAGTGAGTCCAGTGTGGATGAGAGTGAACTGTTGTAGACGGAAGTGGCAAGGTTAGGGCAGAGCAAGGGTGAGATTTCATGTCACAGAGGTGGTCAGTTGCAGAGTAGGAAAGAGAAAGATTAAAATGGAAAAGGTTTCTGTGGGTAATTGTTTGTTCTTTCGAAAGATAGGTGATTGAAATCAGGGACACTGTGAAAGTGATGAGGTTATTATTATTATTATACAGGATTTATATTGCGCCAACAGTTTATGCAGCGCTTTAAAATATAAAAAGGGAGACAATACAGTTATAATACAATAAAATACAAGAGAATTAAGAGGGCCCTGCTCAGAAGAGCTTACAATCTAATAGGGTGGGGCAGGTGGTACAAAAGGTTGTAACTGTGGGGAACGAGTTGATGGAAGTGGTTGGAGATTAGTTGGAGACATGATAGGCTTTCCTCAAGAGATGAGTTTTCAGGGATCGCCTGAAGGTAGCAAGAGTAGGGTTAGCCGGACAGGTTGATGTAGCGAGTTCCAGAGGATGGGAGAGGCTCTGGAGAAATCCTGGAGACGAGCATGGGAGGAGGAGACCAGAGAGCTTGAGAGTAGGAGGTCTTGAGAAGAGCGGAGAGGACGATTTGGGTGATATTTAGAGACAGGATTGGTGATGTAGCTCGGGGCAGAGTTGTGAATAGCTTTGATGGTTGTGGTTAGTATTTTGAATTCAATTCGCTGGGTGATTGGGAGCCAGTGTAGGGATTGGAGGAGAGGGTTGGCAAACTCTGAGCGGTTGGTGAGGTGTATAAGTCTGGCAGCAGCATTCATGATAGACTGAAGAGGGGATAGTCTATGGAGAGGCAGGCCAATGAGATCCATCTAAAGAGGTTGTGATCAGAACGAGGAAAGGGGGTGTTGGTGAGGTTGCCAGGAGTGCAAAGATGGGGGGAAACAAGGTCAAGGGTGTTACCATCAGAGTGAGTGGAGCACTGTGTACATTGTGCTAGGTCAAAAGATGAGGTTAAGGTGGAAGTAAACCCCCCTATCGTTTTCAGCCAAGGAAGCTGCCATCTTTGCCTCTGTTTAATCTTCAACTGCCACAGTGCTGCACATGTGATCCGTTATGACACCAGCCATTGGATGGTTTGACTGTTTGATTGAGAGCACAGCCAATGTGCAGTTAGCATTCACGGCATGCCTTTTTTTTTAGACTGTTAAATCGATGGGTTTACTTCCGCTTTAAGTTAAGAAGTGGAGATGTAGCGATGCTGTTATCCATAAAGGGACATTAAAGTCACCAAGAATGATAGTGTGTATTTCAGAGGAGAGAAAGTAGGGTAGCCAGATGAAGAAGTCTTTAACCACTTAAGGACTGCCCACCGCATATATACTGAGGCAGGGTGGCCCTATTGAGCGAAACGACGTACCTGTATGTCGTTTCGTGCACAAGATACTGTGGCCGCACACTGCATAGCGGGGGAGCCAATGTATGTGTCCCGCGTCCGCAATGTCCACCGGCCACCCACGATCGCTCCTCAGAGAGGCAGAACGGGCATCTGCCAATGTAAACAAAGCAGATCCCCGTTCTGGCAGGGGAGTACATTGTGATCATCTGTTCTTAGTGATCGGGAACAACAATCTCTCTGTACTCCCAGTAAGTCCACTCCCCCCCACAGTTAGAAACACCTCCCTAGGACACACTTAACCCCTTGATCGCTATTGTCATTTATACAGTGATCAGTGGATATTTTTAGCTCTGATCACTGTAATAATGTCAATGGCCCCAAAAAAGTGTCTGATCTGTCCGCCGCAATGTCGCAGTCCCACTACAAAGCACTGATCACCGCCATTACTAGTAAAAAATAATAATAATAATAATAAAAATGCCGGGGGGCGTGGCTTGGAGCGCAATGTGGACGGCCGCACTGTAGCTGAGCTCCGGGAAGCTGTGAGGCCCGGGACCCGCCGACACCGCCGATCGCACGATAATGTCCACACAGCTCAAGAGGGGGACTCACGGGCACACCCTCCGCTCATTCGTGACCCCAAAGAGGAGAAACTCAGCGACTAACCTGAGTAAATTCAGATTCAGCAGCAGTGGGAGATCTTCCAAGATGGCGCTGACCCGCAGGCAGAACGTGGAGGAGGACAGAGAAGATGATGAGGTGTCCCTGCCGGCTTCTGAGGACTCTGTGGCAGGTAATAACACTGACAAGGACAGGCCCCTCACATATGCCAGTATGACTGATATCGCCACAGACATCAAGAGGTCATTTGCCTCAGCAATCACTGACATCAAAACAGAACTGCTCAAGCTCTCAGAGCAAATGGCGGTTACAGAGAGAGCAGGAAAGAGGAGAGACAGGGCCCTGTTGCGACTGGATGATGTTGCTATCTCCCACACACACCACCTGATCGAGATGAACAGGCATTTAGAAGATTTGGATAATAGGGGAAGACGCCACAATATAAGAGTCAGAGGTATTCCTGAATCTGTTCCAGCCGATCAAATTAAGCCTGCCCTGACCACCATCTTTAATGAGCTGCTAAACAGGCCTGAGCATTCCCCTATTGATTTCGATAGAGCCCACAGGGCGCTGCGGCCTAGAGCACCTGATGATAACCCTCCCAGGGACATTATCTGCTGCCTCCCCAACTTCTGTCTAAAAGAAGAAGTACTACAAAAGGCAAGGGTGACCGAACAAATCCTTTTTCAAGAAGCCACAATACAATTATTCCAGGATCTCTCCCCTATCACCCTGAAGAACAGGAGAGCTTTAAAACCTCTGCTGACAGTACTAAAAGAGAGAAACATCAATTACAGATGGAAATTTCCCTTTGCCCTGCAGGCTTCTTTCATGGGAAAACAACACATGCTCAAAATCCCTGAAGAACTTCCCAGGTTCTGCGACAACCTCCAAATCGCATTAGTAGATCTACCAGACTGGTATGCAGACTTCATGCTGCCACCTGAAATTAATAACCCGCAGTTCAACCCAGGGTTCTCTCCCATGCAAACACCTTCCCAGCAAGGGAAACAAAGAAGAAACAACGGCAGGCACACCTATGATTCCCCCTCTTCCTCCAAAAGTGCAAAAAGCCAGAGAATCAAATAGTGGACCTGCACATCACAGCTTTGTGGATATTCCCTGAATCCAGAATTTACATGTTTAAAAAGTTACAACACCTCTCTCAATGGCTGAAACATTGATCCAGTTGTGTTCTCACCTTTTTGGCTTCTCCCATGGTTTGTTCCCATGTTCCTCACTGCACCCCCCAACATGAACACAGCAGGCTAGTAACCTGAAATGGCTGCAGTGACATTAAGGAAGAGCAACACTCACCTTGAACCACCACCAGAGGGCACTAGATGACCACAACTCCACACCAAGCATCCAGAGGAAAAGAGTTGGATCATAACACAGTACCCACATTTCCTTTCTTAACACCCCTTGTTCTTACCCACCACCTCTACTTCCATTTGCAATGGGACAACTCTCATAGCGTAAGGAACTCCATCACCACCGTTTGATCCTGCAAACTCCTGGACAGTAACAACAACTTCTAACAGGATTGCATCATGCTGACGACCCCAACAGTAACCCGACACAGAGGGATACATGATGACCACCTCTTAACATCAAACACCACACCATCCGAAGAAGAGAAAGACTGTGGCTCACTTTATTTTTTCCCCTTTCCTCCCTCTTGTGGTTTTTGTTTTTCTCTCTCTTCCCCTTATTCCTCACAGGCGCAGCTCAATAATGCACGGAAACCCAGCGCTATCACAAAAGATGAGACATGTACTACGAACTTACCACCCCAACCCACCACCGGAGAATGACCGCTGCAACTGCCCTGCACCCGCACCACGTGAACTTTGACATGCGTACCACCCGTCAGCAGTGACTTTTGCAACAACACGGTTAACGTAAGGAGTTATCTTTTGTTCATAGGAAAAGGTTTCTGAGTTTAACCATAACTTTGAGAACTGTACTGTATATCTACCATAATGTACCTAGCTTAAACCACATTCTTGTACAGTTGTGATGCACACCACGCTAATACTGTTCGCCTGAATTGAAACTGACATGGTATGCATGGGTGGAGAGAGGGGGCATCCTAAAATCCCAGGCTCACACTAATAGCTAATGGCTTAACCCATTGCTAAACTTATTCAGTCATGGGCTACCTGGACTTCGTAGTAACTAATTTGACCCCCTGGCTGTGGGACCCCCCACTCTCCACGGTGCAACCTCACGAAGGTAAACATGTTGCAAGCATTGTTGACTACCTTAAATAAGGTATACCAAATTACATCATCACCAGTGCACCCTGACCGTTTAAATCACCTTTGGGGCGCCTATCCCCCCCCCCTTGTACACACACCCAATATACTTTGCTTCCCTTACTATTACTACTAGTCCACCTGCTCCTCCGACATTTCAAGAGGTCCCATAAACTATATACACCTCCACATCCATGGGCACTGATAGAATAATATTACGCCCTCTGGTGACACATGGTGACACGCTATGAACAATCCATCCCTCCCCCTTCTTACCACTTTAGGTGACATTTGATCCATTACAGTCATGTTGTTAACAATGTTTTCTTTATATGTTAAGAATCAGTGGTTCCCATACCATTCACAGTTATTGACCCTCACCTGACTGTCATTTTATACCCACGATAACCCATATAGCGGATCTCCCCCTCGCCACATCCACATACCGTAGACGGTTTAAATCAATACATAATGTTCAACCTCACACACACCCCGGGCCTCTCGGCATTACTTGAGACAGACTATCCCTCACAAACTTCTCACTGGTAATACACTCCTTACTAGTGTCAGCCACTCACTACCGCTCCTCCCACTACCCCCTAAAGAGTACAACTTAGTACCTGATTTTACAGGTACCACTAGTCTCCTCGCCTTATAGGCGAGATTTGAGCATCCACTCAACAGTATCCCTCCCCATTACGCCCGATTCCCCTGTGAACTTCCCCCTTCTCCCCCCCATACCTCTCCTTCCCTCCTTCCCCCTCCCGACCAGCACATTACTCAAGTGCACCTAACCTACCTCCGCACCACACGTCTGATTGCTGGAATAAGAGATCAACTGGTGTAGTTCATAGCTTGACCACCACCTTAATAGCCCTTGTATACAACCTGTCCCGATCCCTCAGGTACCTTATTTTAACACGAAATGGCATACTCCCAACTAGGAAAGACACCAACCCTTATATCACACAACATCAATGGCCTAAACTCACCTGAAAAAAGAGCCAAACTATTGAAAGAACTTAAAAAAACCCGCCCGATGGTAGTGTTCCTGCAGGAGACCCACTTCAAACACGAACACATACCTAAGTTTACAGACAACATATACAAGGAAATGCACCACGCTACCAACCCCCTAGCTAAGACAAAAGGTGTCTCCATCCTCATTAGCAAAGAAGCACCTTTCAAACTACAACACAAGCTAGTTGACCCCGAAGGCCGCTATATATTCCTAAAAGGAGACTGGGCAGGCACACCCCTCACACTTGCCAACGTCTACTTCCCTAACAGGACACACGTCCCATTCTGTAGGAAGATTGTAGAGGAACTGAAATGGTTCGCAGAAGGCTGCATCATCTTAGGTGGAGACTTCAATATCCCCCTCTCACCCCTCACAGATACGTCCACGGGCCACACGACAGTGACATACAAGATACTCAGACGCATCAAACTACTAATAAGCTCCCTCTCTCTAGTGGATACTTGGAGAGCTATCCACACCACAGGGAAAGATTTCACCTTCTTCTCCCACCCCCACAAACGGTATTCGCGAATAGACCTTATTTTTGTTTCACAACGAGACCTTAGACACGTGAAATCAGCTGACATAGGCATCATATCGATCTCTGACCACGCGCCCACGGCAATCTCTATGCGACTAGTCCCTCCTAAACGATCGTTCTACAACTGGAGACTGAATGACTCCCTCCTAACGGACCAGACAATTAAAGACGAAATACATACCGCAATTAATGATTATTTTATGAACAACAACGACTCAGACACTGACCCCCTGACTAATTGGGAAGCACACAAATGCGTAATACGGGGAAATTTGATGAAATGGGGCGCACGGAAGAAAAAAGAAAGGGAAAAAGAAATAGCTAATCTCACCACAAGAATCAATAGCCTAGAAACACAACACAAACAATCACTCTCCATATTAGTAGAAAAAGAACTCACGAAATGCAGGAACGCCCTGAAACACATACTGGACCTTAGGATTAGGAAAGCACTTTTCTTCAAGAAAGGCATCTACTACGAGCAGGGCGATAAAAGCGGAAAACTACTGGCCAAAGCCCTCAAAGATTCACAAATGACGAACACCGTGCACGCTATCAGAGACGCAAGTGGCAAACCCAGACACGACCCCACCGACATTGCAGACCTCTTTCACAAATTTTACACAAAACTCTACAATCTACCAAGCCAACATAAACCCCCTCACATCACATCCACAAAACAAGAAACAATAGACCAATTTCTGACAGACAGTGACCTACCCCATTTACCCCAAGAGGACATACAACAACTAGAAGAACCCATATCCACTACCGAACTATTAGGAGCAATCAAAGAACTAAAACCAGGTAAGAGCCCAGGCCCTGACGGCTTTACCTCACAATACTACAAGACTTACATGCACCAGTTAACCAAACCCCTACTGAACACATTCAATTACCTAGCCAAAAATAAACACCACCAAGACCCCTTTCTTATGGCACACATACAGTGGTGTGAAAAAGTGTTTGCCCCCTTCCTCATTTCCTGTTCCTTTGCATGTTTGTCACACTTAAGTGTTTCGGAACATCAAACCAATTTAAACAATAGTCAAGGACAACACAAGTAAACACAAAATGCAATTTGTAAATGAAGGTGTTTATTATTAAAGGTGAAAAAAAATCCAAACCATCATGGCCCTGTGTGAAAAAGTGATTGCCCCCCTTGTTAAAACATACTATAACTGTGGTTGTCCACACCTGAGTTCAATTTCTCTAGCCACACCCAGGCCTGATTATTGCCACACCTGTTCACAATCAAGGCATCACTTAAATAGGAGCTGCTTGACACAGTAAGGTCCACCAGAAGATCCTTAAAAGCTACACATCATGCCGAGACCCAAAGAAATTCAGGAACAATTGAGAAAGAAAGTAATTGAGATCTATCAGTCTGGAAAGGGTTATAAAGCCATTTCCAAAGCTTTGGGAATCCAGCGAACCACAGTGAGAGCCATTATCCACAAATGGCGAAGACATGGAACAGTGGTGAACCTTCCCAGGAGTGGCCGGCCGCCCAAAATTACCCCAAGAGCGCAGCGACGACTCATCCAAGAGGTCACAAAAGACCCCACAACAACGTCCAAGGAACTGCAGGCCTCACTTGCCTCAGTTAAGGTCAGCGTTCATGCCTCCACCATCAGGAAAAGACTGGACAAAAATGGCCTGCATGGCAGAGTTCCAAGGAGAAAACCACTGCTGAGCAAAAAGAACATCAAAGCTCGTCTCAGTTTCTCCACAACACATTTTGATGATCCCCAAGACTTTTGGGACAACATTCTGTGGACCGATGAGACAAAAGTGGAACTCTTTGGAAGGTGTGTGTCCAAGTATATCTGGCGTAGAAGGAACACTGCATTTCAGAAAAAGAACATTATACCAACAGTAAAATATGGTGGTGGTAGTGTGATGGTCTGGGGCTGTTTTGCTGCTTCAGGACCTGGAAGACTTGCCGTGATAAAAGGAACTATGAATTCTGCTGTCTACCAAGAGATCCTGAAGGAGAATGTCCGACCATCTGTTCGTGTACTCAAGCTGAAACGAACTTGGGTTCTGCAGCAGGACAATGATCCTAAACACACCAGCAAGTCCACCACCGAATGGCTGAAGAAAAACAAAATGAAGACTTTGGAGTGGCCTAGCCAAAGTCCTGACCTGAATCCTATTGAGATGTTGTGGTATGACCTTAAAAAGGCCGTTCATGCTCGAAAACCCTCTAATGTAACTGAATTAGGACAATTCTGCAAAGATGAGTGGGCCAAAATTCCTCCAGGACGCTGTAAAAGCCTCATTGCACGTTATCGCAAACGCTTGGTTGCAGTTGTTGCTGCTAAGGGTGGCCCAACCAGTTATTAGGTTTAGGGGGCAATCACTTTTTCACACAGGGCCATGATGGTTTGGATTTTTTTTTCACCTTTAATAATAAACACCTTCATTTACAAATTGCATTTTGTGTTTACTTGTGTTGTCCTTGACTATTGTTTAAATTGGTTTGATGTTCCGAAACACTTAAGTGTGACAAACATGCAAAGGAACAGGAAATGAGGAAGGGGGCAAACACTTTTTCACACCACTGTAGCAGTGATCCCCAAGCCAGACAAAGACCACTCAGACTGCGCAAACTACAGACCCATTTCCCTCTTAAACACCGATCTGAAACTCCTGGCCAAAATATTAGCTAACAGATTGAAACCCCTTTTAGGAAAAGTCATTGGTCCCGAACAAGTAGGATTCATGCCTGGAAGAGAGGCAAGGGACAATATCACCAAAGCCCTTAATCTGATACACTTTTCCAAACTATCTAAGGCGGGAAAACTAGTACTTTCCACTGATGCCGAGAAGGCTTTTGATAGAGTCTCGTGGGACTACATGATGCGCACCTGCTCCCATATTGGGCTAGATAAAAACATGATGTCCTGGATCACGGCACTCTATCAGAACCCTCAAGCCAGAATTAAAGTAAACAACACGCTTTCAGACCCGATAAAGATACGCAATGGCACGAGACAGGGATGCCCCCTATCCCCCCTCCTCTTCATCATTTCCCTAGAACCCCTAATTAGAACCATCAACGCTAACAAGGACATAAGGGGCTTCAAGATTGGAGATAGAGAATACAAAACCGCTGCCTATGCGGATGACCTCCTGTTTTTTCTCACAGAACCACACATCTCTATCCCCAACCTCGAAAAAACATTTGAAACCTTTGGTTACATCTCTAATTTCAAAATTAATAACTCTAAATCTGAAGCCATGAACATAAACCTCTCACCAAACCAACTGAAACTGCTGAAAGACAATCATAACTACACATGGGTCAGTCATACACTGAAATACCTGGGGATTAACTTGACTAGTAACATAGACTCCTTGTACCGCCACAATTATGAACCACTGTTAAAAACTTTGATTGGAGACCTCCAAAAGTGGCAATCAAAAACATTCTCCTGGTTCGGCAGGGCCTCGATACTCAAAATGACGATATTACCCAGACTTCTATATTTCTTTAATGCCCTTCCCATTAAAATCCCTGAGACCTTCTTCACCAGACTGATTAGAGCACAGAGACGCTTCGTATGGGCAGGCAAAAAACCAAGGACACAGTTTAACCTCCTGACACTCCCCAAAAACAGAGGTGGCATAGGCCTCCCGAATTTCAGGAAATACCATCAGGCATCTCATATCACACGGATAATAGACTGGCACTGCCACTCGACAAACAAAGACTGGGTACAGCTAGAACAAATCCTCTCGCCTCATAACCTCACCTTCTACCCCTGGACGAGACACTCCAAAACAGATAAGAAGCTAGACCACCCACTAGTATCAACCACATTAAATATATGGCACAAAATAGCTGGGAAACACCAACTAGCCTCAATACCTGGACCGCTCACTCCAATCACAGACAACCCGGATTTTATCCCAGGCCTACATCTCAAATGTGTAAAAGCCCGGACGACGACTCAATGCCTGACAGACTCCAGATTTAAAACATTAGATGACCTACGAACAGACTGGGGGGGCCCATTTCCTGGTGTATGGTTCTATATGCAACTTAAAGATTTCTTGCTAAACAGCAAATACAGAGCATCATACTGCCTTCCATTACTCCCTCTAGAAGAAATCTGTTTCAAACGATCCCCAATTAATAATACCACCTCCCTAGCATACTTCTGGTTAAACCAGACTGAGAACATGGACAATGACAAACACAAAAAGAGGTGGGAAAGGGATCTAAACATTGAGATCACGGGCGCACAATGGGAGAAGGCCTGTATCCTGTCTCACAAATGCTCCTTGAGTACCAGATATCAGGAAATCTCGTACAAAATACTTACACATTGGTACATTACACCACACCAAACCAGGAAGTGGTCCCCCACGAGCTCGGATTCTTGCTGGAGATGCAACAAAGACACCGGCACTTTTCTCCATATCTGGTGGACATGCCCCCCCATACTAGCATTCTGGACCGAAGTGATAAAATGGATCAAATCCGTGACAGAAACCAGACTAGACCTTACCCCGGCAGCCTGTCTAATAAACGTAAATAACCTTACCATAAACAGATACAAAAGATCCCTCACCAGACACCTCCTACTAGCAGCCAAAACGCTCATCCCCCTTCACTGGAAAACTACACACTCCCCTAATATCATAGACTGGATTGACAGAGTAAATTACATACACAAGATGGAGGAAATAGCAGCAATGAAGCTAGAAAACAATCCTCGTTTCAATGAAACCTGGCAACCATGGGTGCTGTTCAAATACTCTCCTGAATACACCTCTCTCACTGAATTAGCCGACCCAGATGGTCCGTATCCATCCCCACCCCTGTCCCCCCATCTCCTAGACTGATACATGCACCCCTACCTACCTGGTTGCCAAGACAAGCATTTACTAGGTTTTTGTACTCTCTCAAGAATTGAGCTGCCAACACCATGACCACCAACCAAGTCCAGAGATCTTTATCATTTAAAGTATTCCAAACCATGATCTCCCCCAGCCCCCAACCCAATAATCACCAAACCCCACCTTCCCCCCAACCCCCCCCCCCGACACACCTTTAGTCTAATACACTGCATAACCCCATTCAACCATGTATTATACAATATGTAAAATATCTTATGTATAACCCTGCTGTAACTACGGCAACACTTGATATTATACGCTTTCATACCACTACCTGTTATGTACTTTTTCTTTTCTCTGTTATGTTTTACTGCTTCAATAAACTTTGATTGTGAAAAAAATAAAAAATAAAAATGCCATAAATCTATCTCCTATTTTGTGGACGCTATAAATTTTGCGCAAACCAATAAATATAAGTTTATCGTGATTTTTTTTTTACCAAAAATATATAGCAGAATACATATTGGCCTAAACTAATGAATACATTTGTTTTGTTATATATTTTTTGGGATATATGTATATATATATTTTTTTTTTTTTTAAATTGTCAGTCTTTTTTGTTTATAGCGCAAAAAATTTAAACCGCAGAGGTGATCAAATACCACCGAAAGAAAGATCTATTTGTGGTAAAAAAAACATAACATTTATTTGGGTACAGTGTCGCATGTCCGCGCAATTGTCGGTTAAAATAACTCAGTGCCATATTGCAAATGGCCTGGTCATGAAGGGGGTAAAACCTTCCAGTCCTTAAGTGGTTAAGGAAGCATGACACCAGTCCAGGATGTTAATATATTACTGTGATCCTTAGAAAATTGTAGAAAACAGATAAATACAGTGAGTCTCAAAAGAAGAGAAGGAGAGAAGGATAGAGAGGAAGGAATAGATAGTTGCTCAGTGGGGATAGAAGCAAAATAACTCCACCTCCTTTCCATCCACTGGATCTGGGTGAGTGAATCTAGTGGAGGCCTCTATTTGAGTGGTGGGTAGGCAGAGGCTGACACTTAAAGCCAGGTTTTAGTAATTGCAAGTAGGTTATGGGAATGGGAGACAAAAAGGTCATGGGCAGAGGTGAGCTTGTTACAGACAGACCAGGCATTCATGAGGGCACATAAGAGGGGGTAGGTTTTGGAAGCAGTAGGATCAAGATTAAACTGAGTGGATTGTGACTTTTGCCAGAGGAAGGAGGGTGCCGGTGTATCAGTGAGATATTGGAGGATCAGAATTAGGGGACATATCCCCAGAGATTAGGAGAAGAAGAAGAGTGAGGATAGCAAGATGGGATCCGCATGTATGTAAGTGCACATACCTCCCTGTATTGGTGTTTGGGTCAGTATATGGGTTAAGTATTTGCAAGAGGTGATGAGTACAGTGGTAGGGAGAGGGTAGAAGTGAGGGTGACATGTACAAATTTTGGGGTGGAGAAGAGGGGTAAAGAAATGGGAATTTGAGAACAGAGGATACTAATATGAAAAGGAAGAGTAGAGGGGGGATATTAAAGGGTAGTAGGAATAGGAATGAGACTTCTAACATATGCTTTACAAAATGTTGATTTGCTTGCAGTCAGTCCAGATTTCTTTGTTGTTCTTTGTTGCATCTTATTGCTGCATTAGTTATCCCACTTTAGTTAAACTACTGTGTTCAACTGCTGACTACTACTGCAGAAAAAAATGGCTTGTCTGTAACTTCCCCCATAAACTGATATAAATTTATAGGAAGATGGGGCTTAGAAGAATTCATCAATTGATCAATTAGGAACTAATAAGTGACACATAGCGTTCGTTCCTCCGATAATATCAGATGTGATTAAACGCATAGAGCGGAGCCTACACTCATGACGTCACCATGCACGCTGTATTTAGGAAGTGGCCAGATCTATTCCTGGGTAGGTACGTTTAAACAAGCACTTGTAAATGTTAACTTTGTGAGTAGTTTAATTTATTTTCAAATAATAACAAAAAGGTTATACACATATTTACACTATGTGAGTTTCCAAAATTCTCCTTTATGGTATGATGGACTATTCTGGGCCACTGGGTGGGATATCATGGCGATCTTATATGGAGATTTGGAGGTGATACCAGGTTCCCATGGATGGTGTATTAATTAGACTTTAATTTAGTTTTGGTTCGTTGTCATTCGTAAAATACATAATTTTGTTCTGTTATATTCATTATGTTACGTTAATTCATTTTCGGATTATTTCTTTATTACTCGTAGAGTGTCGATATTTGTTATATTGAATCTCCAATCATGTCGAATTCATTTGTTATTATCCGCTATAATTTCTTTTGTATTAGTTGAAATTCGATATTTATGTATGTATATATATTCGTGATAATGATTTGTAGTTTGGAAAGTCGTTTGTTTATTGAATCTATTAACACACACAATGACAATATCTCTTCTCCTCTGCTCAAATACAATACAACACCCTTCTCACTCAGTTCTCAGAAATGCATTTTGCCAGCAATCCAACCTCCAGCACAAAATTAATCAGCTGATTGGACTGACAGTTTTACATTAAGTTGACCTTTTGTTTCATTAGATCTTTAATGAACTACTGAATCCTGTCAAAGTCATTCGTTATATCCACTATAACTTCTTTCGTATTAGTTGAAATTTGGTGTTTTTTTATTCGGACATTTGGATGCATCAAAAGATGCAAAATTTGGCCGAATATAGATTCGTTACGAAATGAATTGCACATGTCTAGTATTAATCTACATTCTCTTCTGACTCTATATATAGGGTCCAATTGTTCTGGTAAGAGTCCTCTTAACCTCAAATGATGGTGCATTTTAGTGTTGCAAACATCTGGTTATGCTAATTTTTCTCATCATTACATTGGTGGATTTAGATTCAGATATTGTTGGGACTGTTAAGATTTCCTATATCATCACATCAAATTGATAAGCGACACATGAATTGAGGGGAAATTGTCAAATCCATACCAGTCATAAAATATAATTGTTGAAACGGGGAAGGTTGCGCTAAATATAAAAAATTATATGTGCAAATAGTTGATAACAAAAAAGACAAATGTCTGTGGTTGTGTCTCACTCAATATGGGTAGGCAGAGTGACTGGAAAGAGAATACAACTGCTATATATCCATACTAGCCCAACAAGTGATTATACAAAAATTGTGAATAAATGTCAAAATATTCAAGTGAGCATAATAATGACCCAACAGGTGATATGCACTAAATAAGTAGATAGAAATATCAAGTGTATTAAACAAATGAATTCAATTATCGAAATGTCCAAATGAGCTGGGTATCAACCCAGCAGATGATAAACAGCAAGTGATGAACAGTAAATAAATAAATAAAAAATATATAAAAAAAGTGTCCAAGTGAACTGAATAGTCAGCACAGCAATGAGTGGCTTCCACGTGTTGAACACGGTGACTTTGCAGAAATTCAGATTAAAGTGACAAGTGCTTGTGATAATCCCTCCACCAGAAAGATTGCAGGCTTACCAGACTGTAGAGGGGAACACGCATGTGGCTAATACCCAGCCAGGGCCTTGACTTTAGATGTAGCTCAATTACACCCCTCACGATATCCAGGGAACTGTTCACTTCCGATATAGATGAGCGTGAAGCTTATCACTGGTGGTGATGGATCATGGCTTCTGGGTTGTAAGAGCTAATTCAAGGATCTCCAGGATTGGGGAAAGTTAGCCCAAATATGAAAAAAGAGAAGGGGACACACCATGGGTGGAAACCGAGGGATTTATTAGAGTAAAAAGTGCCTATAGGCACAAGGGGAAAACGAAAATCAATAAATCAAGTTTAAAAATATGCGGCCGGCCGGCAGCAGTACCCGCCCGTACTATAGGACGTAAAGCGCGGTGACGTCAGCACGTCGCTCCTCCCTACGCGTTTCGTCAGAGAGTGACGTAATCATGGGACACGGGCGGCTTAAATACACAGCAAAGAGCCTCGATCTGGATGGTAGGATAACAAACCTTTGGTCTCCATCTTAGAAGCTGGCAAAATCGAGGGATCTGTTAGTATTAATGGGATTCGACAAAAAATGTCTTTTTATGTTCAACTTGCGCACATATCTGTGCACATCCATGTAGGTCTGAAATTTGCTCAGACCTTTCGGTGGAGCAAATTTCAGACCTCTATCAAGCACTTGTAATTCAGAATCCGTAAGGGTGTGGGAACTTAGATTAAAAATGCCCTCACCACTTACACCTTTTTCCTTTTGGGAGTGGCTACGCCTCCCCCCTCTAGTTCCTCTTTTCTTTCTACGGCTCGTTTGACACCTTGGTTCGGCCTGTGAAAATCCCACCCCTGAACATAAAAAGACATTTTTTGTCGAATCCCATTAATACTAACAGATTTGCTTCTACAGAATTTCAGCATTCTGGATTGGCTAATGCTTCCCTGTTTAACCCCCCTGGTGCCCTTGCCCCTTCCATTAAGGTGTTTAGGGATATTGTTTTGACGGATTTGGACAATCTAAAATTAAAACAAGCTAGGATCAAAAAGAATCTGGAAGAAGGTATACAGTCTTTATGTGACAACAAGGAATTGGTGATACGCCCCGCCGATAAGGGCGGGGGTATCATCTTGCTTAATAAAAGAGACTATCTCTTGGAGATGGATCGGATAGTAGGGGATAGAGACACCTATACCCCTTTGTCCTCCAATCCAAATATGAGATACAAACGCACCCTGGAGGACTTAGTATCTAAGGGTGCCAATTTAGGCATTCTTAATAAAAAGGAGAGGCATTTTTTGGTCCTCAAAGCCCCTAGGGTACCTATTATTTACTACCTCCCTAAAATACACAAAAGTCTAACTTGCCCCCCGGGACGTCCTATAGTGAGCGGAATTGATTCCGTGACGTCTCGGGTGGGCAAGTATATAGACTACTACTTACAACCTTTGGTACAGACGATGCCTTCCTTTATCAAGGACACACGTCAGGTTATCAACTTACTGACTGATCTCGATCCACAGGACGGTCTGTGGCTGGTTACGGCCGACGTCACGTCGCTCTACACCATTATCCCTCACCATCTTGGCCTGGGAGCAGTAAAATATTTCCTTTATAAGAACTCTCCACTTATCTCAATGCAGATCGAATTTATTATGGAGTTGTTACAGTTCGCGGCCACACATAATTTCTTTTGGTACAATGGACAGTATTTTCGCCAGGACAGGGGCGTGGCCATGGGGGCCAAGTACGCCCCTAGCCTGGCGAATCTGTTCATGGCCCAGTGGGAGGAGGACGTCATCTATTCCCAATCGAGATTTGAGATCGTCCTTTGGGCCCACTATATAGATGACGTCCTCCTCCTGTGGCAAGGTACCAAGTCATCCCTGGAGACCTTCATGGCTGAGCTAAATAACAACGACAGGGGCATACATCTGTCGTTTGAGGCGAGCCAGGAAGCGATCCATTTTTTAGACTTGAGGATAGAAATTAAAGACAGTCGGTTTGTCACCTCTACCTTTTTCAAGTCCACGGACAGGAATTCCTACATCCCTAAGGGGAGTTGCCATCACCCCTCATGGCTCGGCTCTGTCCCTAAGAGCCAATACATGCGCCTAAGGCGGAACTGTACTGAATATAACCAATTCTTAGTACAAGCTAAAACCCTCACTTCTAAATTCATTGATAAGGGTTACGACCCTTTATCCCTTCAAGACACCCTACACCAGGTTTCCTTGATGGATAGGTCATCCCTGTTGGAGGTGAAAGTGCCAACTAATGATGTGAGGGATACGGCAGGAGTTCCCTTCATCACCAACTACTCCAATCAATATCATAATATTAGCCGTATCATACAAAAACATTGGCACATCTTGGGGAACGATGCACTTCTGAATACTATTCTTCCCGACAGACCACGGGTGGTGTTCAGGGGTGCTCCATCACTCAAAGACAAAATAGCACCTAATATTTTGAATCCTCCAATGGGAGCTCCCCACTTCTTTGGAGAGCTGATCGGATATTATAAATGCAACAGATGTCAAGTATGTTCTATTAATAGCTGTAGAACTAGGAGAACTATCAACTTTTCTTCAACTATAACATCTAAAAGCTATAAAATCGAGTCTTTCATCACATGCACCACTGAGGGACTTGTCTACTTGCTGCAGTGCCCGTGTGGCCTGCAGTATGTGGGCAGGACTAAACGCCCCCTTAGAGTCCGACTCAACGAACATATAAATACTATTCGAAGAGGTTACACCAAACACTCTGTCTCTAAGCACTATCTGACCGCACACAATAGGGACCCCTCCAACACTCTATTTTTGGGAATAGAGAAGTTTAATCCACACTGGAGAGGAAGTAACCTCGTCAGAAGCATTTCCAGGTCAGAGATGTCGTGGGTGCATAGATTAAAAACACACACCCCCCAAGGGTTGAACATCGATGTTGATGTAAATGCGTTCATCGACAATGCCTAGATTGCATCATGTTTTTGTTATTTTTGAGCACAAATTTGTATTAAGTTGATATGATATTGTGAACTCGATCTGGGTCGGGGACATCAAATATAGACATACGTTCCTATAATGGGGAACCTTGACATACCAAGTGGATATCTCTACTTGGGAGCGTTATTGATTATTTTTGGTGTGTTATGGTTTATTCATAACAACCTTATACCCCTTAAAATATCTTACTTTAGGATCTTACCAATTACCTTCTTCCAGTACAACGTATCTAGTGGCCGTCTGTCCCTTAATATTTTTTATTTAGAGACGTGATGATATATCTGTTTATTTTTGTCATTTCTATTAAGTCCAATTAGATTGGCTTATTTCCCCTGCCATCGTCACAAATTGGTACTAGCACTTTAATGGGCTAGTATAGGTAGATGATAACGCTGACCTTCATTTTGCTGCCCTGGGTTCTCTATCCTTAACAGGTAGAACGTCATCCATAGGCACCCCGGTCATGACTCCATGCATCACCCCGCTCCCCCGGTCGACCTGTGGCGTCGTCGCACCAGGACGACGGGAGGATGCCGGGTAAGACAGTTCCCCCCTTTTTTGATATTTTTATTGTTGTCCACTCACCCCGATATGATTTATGAGGTGTATGATGGACCATTATTAATATTTTTATATGTATATTTTTACCTTTCTTGTGGGTGATCAGATAGCCTTGTGGAGGCTTCTTTGTAAGAAGATTACCATAGATGTCTTTTTGCCATTTTAAAACCCCACCCGCGGTTTATTCAGATTTTTATTATTCGCAGTATCCACCTACTGTTTTTGTTTGCGATTTACCCTCCTTGCTGACACGGGATTGGACGGTGAAGACCGTCCTAGTGTTTACCTTTAATCCTCACTTGGATCCGCCCACTTCCCTTTGGAGGACGTGAGGCGTATCTTGGTGACGCCAGGTAGAATGATGGGTAATGTAGTTTTTTCCATATCCAATTACGGGCATACGTTGCATTCTGTCCACGGATCCCTTATCTATTTACAATTTTTAAGGAACTCTCTAGTGAGTCCCCATACTGGACAACGCACTGTGTATGCTTTATAACATATAACCAATCATTAAAGCCCTGCCCAACTAGGGTATTTTCCCTCGATTTGCCAGCTTCTAAGATGGAGACCAAAGGTTTGTTATCCTACCATCCAGATCGAGGCTCTTTGCTGTGTATTTAAGCGGTGCGTCAGTACGCCGCCCGTGTCCCATGATTACGTCACTCTCTGACGAAACGCGTAGGGAGGAGTGACGTGCTGACGTCACCGCGCTTTACATCCTATAGTACGGGCGGGTACTGCTGCCGGCCGGCCGCAAATTTTTAAACTTGATTTATTGATTTTCGTTTTCCCCTTGTGCCTATAGGCACTTTTTACTCTAATAAATCCCTCGGTTTCCACCCATGGTGTGTCCCCTTCTCTTTTTTCATATTTGGGCTAACTTTCCCCAATCCTGGAGATCCTTGAATTAGCTCTTACAACCCAGAAGCCATGATCCATCACCACCAGTGATAAGCTTCACGCTCATCTATATCGGAAGTGAACAGTTCCCTGGATATCGTGAGGGGTGTAATTGAGCTACATATAAAGTCAAGGCCCTGGCTGGGTATTAGCCACATGCGTGTTCCCCTCTACAGTCTGGTAAGCCTGCAATCTTTCTGGTGGAGGGATTATCACAAGCACTTGTCACTTTAATCTGAATTTCTGCAAAGTCACCGTGTTCAACACGTGGAAGCCACTCATTGCTGTGCTGACTATTCAGTTCACTTGGACACTTTTTTTATATATTTTTTATTTGTTTATTTACTGTTCATCACTTGCTGTTTATCATCTGCTGGGTTGATACCCAGCTCATTTGGACATTTCGATAATTGAATTCATTTGTTTAATACACTTGATATTTCTATCTACTTATTTAGTGCATATCACCTGTTGGGTCATTATTATGCTCACTTGAATATTTTGACATTTATTCACAATTTTTGTATAATCACTTGTTGGGCTAGTATGGATATATAGCAGTTGTATTCTCTTTCCAGTCACTCTGCCTACCCATATTGAGTGAGACACAACCACAGACATTTGTCTTTTTTGTTATCAACTATTTGCACATATAATTTTTAATATTTAGCGCAACCTTCCCCGTTTCAACTTTTCTATTTGTTTATCACAATCTGGTTGCTGCTTCTATGTAGTTATTTATTTTTGTCCAGCGCAATTTTCTTTTTGTATAAAATATAATTGATTCTTTGATCACAAAAGGCAAAATGAGGTGAGACTCAATCACCAAAAATATAGACAAGTTTGAAAGTCTCTTAGAATATTTACCATAAAGATTGTACATTTTCAGTACATTGCATTGGGACAGTTAACATTGAATTTGACGCAGCAGCATTTACCATAAAGATTGAAAAGTGTCAGTACATAGCATTGGGACAGTTAATATGGATTCTGAGGCAGCAGCAGCATATCATGCTAATGCTGCATATCATGCTAATACCTTTAACCACTTAGCAACCGCCCTATAGCAGCTTCACTGCTATAGGGTGGCATCTGTGCACAGGATCATGTATATATACCTGATCCTGCACTTCTGGGTAGGGGGTGCGAATGTGTGCTGGCTCTCTCGTGCTGTGACTACAGACAGTGTAAGCCAATAGGTGGGGTACCACAAACTCAATGTCCGGCGGCACCCGCAGATCATCAGCCAGGACGGAACGGCAGATTATCGTTCTGACAGGAGGGAAGGCATGGATCCTGTGTCTCTGCAAGCAGGAACTAGGATCCATTCTTTTCCCGTAGTAAAAGAACCTCCCACAGTTTAGTAAAACACTTGCTAGGCACACAGTTAACCCTTTGAACACCCCTGATGTTAAGCTCTTCCCAGCTAGTGTCATTAGCACAGTGAAAGTGCATATTTTTAGTGTCACTGGTTCCCAAAAAGTGTCAGTTAGTGTCAGAATGTCCATAGCAATATTGCAGTCCCACTATAAGTTGCTGACCGCTGACATTACTAGTAAAATAAATAAAAAAAAATATCCCATAGTTTGTAGCTATTAGATTTGCCCAAACCAATCATACATATATGCCTAAATTGATGAAGACAATTTATTTTTTCATTTTTTTTATGCGGTATGTTTTATAACAGAAAATAAATATATATATATATATTTTTTTTTTTCAAAATTGTCTGTCTTTTTTAGTTTATAGTGCAAAAAATAAAAAATGCAGGGGTGAACAAATACCATCAAAAGAAAGTTCTATTTGTGGGAAATTACATACATTTTATTTTGGTACAGTGTTGCACGACCATGCAATTGTCAGTTAAAGTAACGCAGCACTGTATCGCAAAAAATGGTCATGAAAGGGGATAAATCTTCTGGATGTCAAGTGGTTAAAGCTAGAAAATTATATCCTGCTGGTTTGCTACTGGAGCAAGCTTAAAAGCATTTTTTCTCTAAAAATATATATGTATTGGATTATAACCATGGATTTTTTGTAAATTTTAGTTTAATGCATTATATAGAGTACTCTCTGTCAAATTTATATTGCTTTTGACTTTTGTGAACCAACCAATTATTGTATGATATGTTTTAATGCGCTAAAATGATAAAAGTAAAATTGAGGTTACACATTGGCTTAGGATAAAGCATTTTTTCAACTTCACTGTGTGTACCCAGGAAACATGTTGGACTCTTGCACATATTTGGCCTAAAGGCAGGTGTCAAATAGTAAAAAGGAACAGAAAAACAATGATGTAGTGTATGTCTTATAATGAGAATAAAGGACAAAATATAGTGTCAGCAAGTTAAAAATTCTTAAAAAAATAAAGATGTACAAAAGAATAAGAGGACAGCTATTGCATGATTGATGATCTCAAACCACCTGCTGGCCATGTTATAGCACACAGTAACTTGTTAAAATTTGAGTATATTTTGTCATTGCTTTAATTTATATCTACCTGTTTTGTTGTATTGCAGGGAAACTTGTCAAACATTGGAGTTGATTTTGTCATTGCTTTGATTTATATCTAGTTGCCTTATAAAAAATAAGCAGGTTAGCTGAGGTACAGTCCTTCTTTTGCTTGGAACAAAACTCATGAAGTTAATAATATCTTCAAATCTAAAAGTGATGATAAGAGATGTATATATAATTGTTAAAATATTTGGGGAGTATTGTAATCTAAAAGACATTCTCTATAAGAGGTATATGTTGTTCAAGTCTAGTTCAAGTTCACATCTATGCAGTTGCGGTTGATGCGTTTTTCATGCACATTTTGTGTTTTTAAACCCACATTTTTGATGCATTTTTTTGCATGCAATTTTAATGCATTTTGTGTCGTGTTTTTTTTTTACTTTAAAAACACTGTGTATAGCTGGTTGCTAAGGAGCGTGCTGGGAAGCCGCCTGCCTCATCCTTAACAACCGATGAGTCATGAGCTGTCAATGGGGTTCCCCCTGACAGCTAAATATAAAATAAAATAATTGCTGGCTAAAAAGTTGTGAAAAAACAGTGTGCGGTCCACCCACTTATACCAGGCCATTCATATGAATTGGGGGGAATCATACACCAAATAAATAAAACAAAAATTGCGTGGGGTCCCCCCAAATCTGTACCAGACACTTACATGAGCATGCAGTCCGGCAGGTCAGGAAAGGGAGCTTCCCCTCTCCTGAATCATGCCAGGCCACATGCCTTCAACATGGGGGGTGCTCTGCCTCCCCACCACAAAGCACCTTGTCCCCATGTTGAAATGTGGGGTGACTCACTGGTTGTCAATGACTCGTCAGTTGTTAAAGAAGCTGGTTCCCCGGCCCACTCCTTAGCAACCAGCTACAGTGTTTTTAAGAGGGGAAAAAACGCAAAATGCGTTAAAAAATGCAGTAAAAACACTTGCGTTTCTGGTGCGACTCCATTAAAGCCTATGACATGCAAAACGCAATCTGCAGTGGGAAAAAAGTCCCAGACCCTTTCCAAAAATGCACCGGCTGAAAAACGCATAGATGTGAACGCGTACCATAGGAAACCATGTTAAATGGACTGTAGTGCATTTCTGCAAAACGGATAAAGCACAACAAAGCACATAGGGGTGAACGTAGGGTAAAACTGTATTATACAACTTTGTTATATATCGGGGTAATGCATGCTTCTGTGCCTCCTTCTGCTTTCCCATTTTCTCATTCTCATGTCTAAATGACCCCTTTTATCTCAGTAAAGGAAACCTGTCACTGTAAATGTTATTGGTCCCCTAAATGACAGCAAAAAAAGTATGTGAAAAAGTTATGAAAAAAATAAAATGACATACAAAAAAAATGTTTAATACCCACCCTACCCCCATGTGCACACATGCGTAAAATCATCTAATGAGTGGGCTATTAATCATGGCTGACTCTACACCAATGGCCTGTAAAGGCCTTTGAAGCATCATCTATGGATAATTTCAGGTACTGAAGCTTGGTGCCATTTCAGGGGTGCATGCGATTGTAAGGCTTGTTATGTTTGGTATCTATTTAATCTAAAAAAAAGTGGGTAATATATTATGTTTGTGTGCACTAAAATTAACTGTAGTGTATTTTTGTAAAAAATGTATAATGAAAAACCACTGTCATAAAATTGCTTTCAGAAAATCAATGTTTGCATTTTAACATGTGTGCAAAAATCACAAAAATGTCTCTGATGGGGAAAGGGTTAAAGATGAATTGCTCAGCTTCCGCAACCTTCATTACAACCACATTAGCACATAATGAAACTTCTGCCAGCAGCACTTTACGTTTGTTGTTGTTTGCTATAGGCCTTTTTTCAACCCACAATGCCTTCAATAGAGCAGTTACTGGTATCATTAATTAGATTTTTCCACTGAACAGGATCATAAGATGGAGTAGGTAATGATAGCTTGGCAATATTGTTATCAAATCATCTTTCTAGATGACACAGCAATACTTGCCAGTATCTTAGCCATGAAGATAGAAAGTTTCACATCCCTATACACTGTTATAGTCTTCAGCATAATATAAACAACTGAGCTAACAAAGTTCTAATTATAACTAGAATAACTTTCACTAATTTCTCTTACAAATTTATAGAAAACCCCCCAATATGTTATATGCTATTCTATCCAGTCTGAGCATCATAAATGTAAATACTTGGACACTTTCTGAATTATGCTAAGTGTCGGCATGGTGTAGCACCCTACCTTAGATGCAACATATATACAGATATTAAGATGATTATTAGGCCCCTTTCACACTGGGGCAGGAGCGGCGTCGGCGGTAAAGCAGCGCTATATTTAGCGCTGCTTTACCGTCATTTTAGCCGTGGTATTCGGCCGCTAGCAGTGCGGTTTTAACCCCCGCTAGCGCCCGAAAAAGGGTTAAAACCCCCCGCAAAGCGCAGCCGCGGTATTGCCGCGGTATTACCGCGGTGTCCCATTGATTTTAATGGGTAGGAGCGGTATAGGAGCGGTGAATACACCGCTCCTTTACCGCTTTACCGCTCCAAAGATGCTGCTTTTTTGACCGTCCTGCTAGCGCACCGATCCAGTGTGAATGGAGTGAATGGGGCCAGACTTTTTCAGGCGCTGTACAGGCGCTATTTTTAGCGCTGTAGCGCCTAAAAAATGCCCCAGTGTGAAAGGGGCCTTACGGTAGGTTTGAACATTTCTCTCTATTGTATCTTTATAAGTAAAGATACAAATATTGACACACATTAATCAGATTGTGACATACAATATTAAGGCAAATTATATTGGAAAAAAAATAAGAAAAGAAAAGAAAATAAAGCTCACAATGTGCAGTCAAATGCTTAATGAATATTGAGAGAGTTCATATTTCTTTTTGATTTTCTCCATACATTATCTGCACTTAACAATATGCCATTTAAAATGCAAGAATTGTAAAAACGTACAAATTATTATCCTACATATACCTATCCAAAGCCTTCTAAGTTTCTAAGTACCAAGTTTCCACACTCAAATACTCAAATAGATTTTGCACTTTCCAGCTTTAGTAAATAAACACCATTGTGTATTTAAAAGTGGGGTATGCCTGTATTTATTATTAGCCTTGGAGTTATTGCTTTGACATTATTTTTTTGGTTGAATAACGATTTGATTTGGTATATTTTCTTTTTTTTTGTATGCATAAAATGCACTTTTTGGTTAAGTTCTATTGGCATATGTTTTCTTTTTTAATGCACAATAAAAACAATGTGGAGAATAATACTTGGCTATGTGTTTTATTTCAAATTACATTTTGGGAGTAGGCAGTTACATTTTAAAAAATACAATGTAAAATTAACAAGGGACACCAACATAGTTGTATCTTTGATCTTAAAAACTACGGGATAATGGTGTTGTGGTAACTTGCCCAAATAAAAAAAAAAAAAAAAAAAAAAAAGCATAATAATATTATTCTTGATATCACTAGAAAAAAAAAAGCCTTTGAAAATGTGTTTGCCATAACTACATCAGTATCACCAGCAAAGCAGCTTCATTATTATCCCATTAAAGAAGAAGCAAATACATCACAAATGTTAATTCTCCATTAAGAACGCTAGTTTATATGAGCGACAGCTTCTGGCTCGTCCTTGCTTCCGAGCATGCGTGTTTGTACTTTGGACTTTTGTCCGACAGACTTGTGTCCACACGATCGGAAAGTCCGACAACACACATTTGTTGGCGGAAAATTTGAGAACATGCTAGCCAACATTTGTTGGTGGAAAGTTCAATAACAATTGTCCGATGGAGCATACACACGGTCGGATTTTCCACCAACAGCCCAACATCCAACATTTCCCATCGGAAAATCTGATCTTGTGTACGGGGCTTAAGACTAAAATGAGAAGTTAACATATGCAGGGAATATTGGTTTACATTTAGAAGAAACATATTCTGGGAAGGCTGTCTAGATCACAAACATCTTGGGTTGCTTGGCTTCAGAGACAGACTCAAGACACTGAGCCTCAGGACAGACTTGTGTAGTGGTGGGCCTCAGAGGCAAACTCAGGGTGTTGAGTCAAAGAGGCAAATTCTGGGTGCTTGAACCTCAGAAACAAACTTGGGGTGTTGGGTAACAGAGGCACAATTCTGGTTGCTGGGCCCCAGAGACAAATTTGAGGTATTGGGCCTCAGAGGCAAACTCTTGTGCTGGGCTTTAGAGACAAACTCTGGGTGCTGACCTCAACATCAAACATAAGGTGCAGGGCCTCAAAGACAGAAGATGGCATGATTACTGGCAGATGTACAGGAATCGCAAAGTTAGTTGTAACCTCAGATTTAAACAAGAATTTCATGAATTTGTTATTTCACAAAAGTTCTGGTACATGGGTTTTGGAAGGTTGGCTTGAATATCAGGGTCACTAGAAGGGTATATGGCTATGAGAGTGAATAACTAGGTAGGAAGTGCTAAATCAAAATTTACAAAAAAGGAATGTTTTCAGGGACAAGGATACCCTGTACTGGAATATCTAAAATAGTCACCCTCAGCCTCTTTTTTCAAAAAATTAGTCCATTCTTCAGGATCCAGTTCCTTTGCCTGGTACTTGGAATTCCAAGTACTACCATGTTCTGTTTCATCCTCAGAACAATATACAGTATCCAATTTTCAGAATAAATGTTTTCTGTCTGATTTTCAGGCCAAGAACTATCATCTTCCGTTTCATATTCAGAATAATCAGTTCAGTCTTCAGGGTCCTTTTTTGTCTGCCTGAAACTCAGGAATGTGTACGGAAGGTCTTGGAAGGACAAAGGTCGGCATAAGTAACAGAATGCAATCCTGTTGCTAAGAAAGATTGGAACTGTAAAATGTCAGTAGCCCTTGGTTTAACAGTAGATTTAGTGGTTAGGAGCCAAGTCCCAGAATATGGAGAAATCTGCATAAGACCTAGAAAAGTGGACGGGAAATCAAAATGTTTGTAGGAACAAAGGGACATTCGGGGAATCAAATCCTCAATTTGAGGCAGAGATAGAAAAATGAGTCCCAGCATACATAATCTAAGTGATTTGGCACGTAGGGCATGCACAGGAAACATACATGGTAAAAGATGTTTTTTGCTGCTTGACCAGGATTCACATGCACAGAAAGTAACTGACAGAGGAAAGAATTAGAGCATGGTGATATAAATGTAGATACCATCAGAAAAGGGGACCTGAATTCTGCAATATTGAAATAAAGAAAGTTTACTGGGAGACACGTGAGTCACAAGTGTGGAAGTGAAAAAAACACAATGGAGTTAATCTCGCAGCACTGGGGTTCTGAATACACAGGACACTAAAGTACAAAGAGGCAAAGAGGGGTAGAAACCCAGGAACCTGGCTGGAATGCACAGGAAACCTAGGTCCAGGAAGACTGTAAGCTGGGAGGAGTGCATGGGAGACACGCAGATACAAGAATGCTCAAAGTGGTCCAAAGTGTACAAGGGACACACAAATCTGGGAAGGTTGGATGCAGGGGAGTACCTAGGGCATTGGGCACCGAGGTGGATCCTATATCTAGCACCCCCACGTCAAAATGTAAAAACACCCACTGTGCCCCCTGCAAACCTCGGCATCCCCCAATATAGCTATGTCATTACTGTGTACCCCCTCTCCACAATTGCACCTCTGGACCCCTTTACATAACACAGCACCCTGCACCTCTGGACCCCTTTACATTACACAGCACCCTGCACCTATGTACCCCTTTACATTACACAACACCCTGCCCCTCTTTACATTACACAGCACCCTGCACCTCTGGACCCCTTTACATTACACAGCACCCTGCACCTATTGACCCCTTTACATTACACAGCACCCTGCCCCTCTTTACATTACACAGCACCCTGCACCTCTGGACCCATTTACATTACACAGCACCCTACATCACTGGACCCCATTACATTACACAGTCACATGTGCAATTCATTTCGTTTTTTTTCGTTTTTCGTTTTTTTTCGTTATTTTCGTTCATTCGTTTTCGTACGAATGAACGAACGATTTGCTAAAAATTTTAACAAATAACGAATCGTTCGAATCCGAAAATAACGAAAATCCGAAAAAAAAAAATTAGAAACAACGAATGTACGAATGAAGAAAATCCGAAAAACGAAAACAGGAACAACGAAAATGAACGAAAAAATTCGTACATTCGTAACTTTTTTTTTTTTGTTGAATTGGTAATTTTCCGTGTCTCTTACAATGGCGTTGCTTAACGTGCTTCGAATGGATTGAACAAAAAAATTCGTACATTCGTAACTTTTTTTTTCGATTCGTAATTTTTCGTGTCTCTTAAAATGTAATAATAGCATACACATTACATAACATTATGAATTAAGCTCCGATTACGAATCTACGAATGTTACAAATGTACGAATAAGTACAAATGCGTCTGAATTTCGAATAAACGAATAAACGAAAATGAAACGGAAATACGAATCAACGAAAAAATTACTTTTACGAAAATACGAATCGTTACCAATACGAACACCGACAACTTACGAATGTACGAATCGTTGGGAATACGAACACCGACGACTTACGAATTTACGAATCGTTACGAATCAACAGAAACTAAAAAAACGAAACGAAAATAAACAAATATTTTTGTTGTGCACATGTCTATTACACAGCACCCTGCACCTCTGGATCCCTTTATATTACACAGCACCCTGCACCTCTAGACCCCTTTACATTACACAGCACCCTGCACCTCTGGACCCCTTTACATTACACAGCACCCTGCACCTCTGGACCCCTTTACATTACAAAACACCCTGCACCTCTGGACCCCTTTACATTACACAGCACGCTGCACCTCTGGACCACTTTACATTACACAGCACCCTGCACCTCTGGACCCCTTTACATTACACAGCACCCTGCACCTCTTTACATTACACAAAACCCTGCACCTCTGGACCCCTTTACATTACACATCACCCTGCACCTCTGGACCCCTTTACAATACATAGCACCCTGCATCACTGGACCCCTTTACATTATACAGCACCCTGCATCATTGGACCCCTTTACATTACACAGCACCCTGCATCACTGGACCCTTTTACATTACACATACCCTACACCTCTGGACCCCTTTACATTACACAGCACCCTGCACCTCTGGACCCCTTTACATTACACAGCACCCTGCATCACTGGACCCCTTTACATTATACAGACCCCTGCACCTCTGGATCTCTTTACGTTACACATCACCCTGCACCTCTGGACCCCTTTACATTACTCAGCACCCGGCACCTCTGGACCACTTTACATTACAAAACACCCTGCACCTCTGGACCCCTTTACATTACACATCACCCTGCACCTCTGGACCCCTTTACATTACACATCACCCTGCACCTCTGGACCCCTTTATACTACACATCACCCTGCACCTCTGGACCCCATTACATTACACAGCAACCTGCACCTCTGGACCCCTTTACATTACACAGCACCCTGCACCTCTGGACCCCTTTACATTGCACAGCACCCTGCACCTCTGGACCCCTTTACATTGCACAGCACCCTGCACCTCTGGACCCCTTTACATTACACAGCACCCTGCACCTCTCTACCCCTTTACATTACACAGCACCCTTCATCACTGGACTCTTTTACATTACACAGCACCCTGCACCTTTGGGCCCCTTTATATTACACATCCCCTTGCACCTCTGGACCCCTTTATATTACACATCACCCTGCACCTCTGGACCCCTTTATATTACACATCACCCTGCACCTCTGGACCCCTTTACATTACACAGCACCCTGCACCTCTGTACCCCTTTACATTACACATCACCCTGCATCACTGGACCCCTTTACATTACACAGCACCCTGCACCTCTGGACCCCTTTACATTACACAGCACCCTGCACATTTTTACATTACACAGCACCCTGCACCTCTGTACCCCTTTACATTACACAGCACCCTTCATCACTGGACTCTTTTACATTACACAGCACCCTGCACCTTTGGACCCCTTTACATTATACAGCACCCTGCACCACTGGACCCCTTTATATTACACATCACCCTGCACCTCTGGACCCCTTTACATTACACATCACTCTGCACCCCTTTACATTACACAACACCCTGCATCACTGGACCCCTTTACATTACACATCACCCTGCACCTCTGGACCCCTTTACATTACACAGCACCCTGCACCTCTGGACCCCTTTACATTACACATCACCCTGCACCTCTGGACCCCTTTACATTACACAGCACCCTGCCCCTCTTTACATTACACAGCACCCTTCACCTCTGTACCCCTTTACATTACAGAGCACCCTGCACCTCTGGACCCCTTTACATTACACAGCACCCTGCATCATTGGACCCCTTTACATTACACATCCCCCTTCACCTCTGGACCCCTTTACATTACACAGCCCCCCACACCTCTGGGCCCCTTTACATTACACAGCACCCCGCACCTCTGGACCCCTTTACATTACACAGCACCCTGCATCACTGGACCCTTTTACATTACACATCCCCCTGCACCTCTGGACCCCTTTACATTACAAAGCATTCTGCACCCCTGCACCTCTTGACCCCTTTACATTACACAAGACCCTGCACCTCTTTACATTACACAGCACCCTGCACCTCTGTACCCCTTTACATTACACAGCACCATTCATCAATGGAACCTTTTACATTACACAGCACCCTGCACCTTTGGACCCCTTTACATTATACATCATCCTGCATCACTGGACCCATTTACATTACACATCCCCCTGCACCCCTTTATGTTACACATCCCCCTGTCCCTTTGGACCCCTTTACATTACACAGCAACCTGCACCTCTGAACCCCTTTACATTACACAGCACCCTGCACCTCTAGACCCCTTTACATTACACAGCACCCTGCATCACTGGACCCGTTTACATTACAGAGCAACCTGCACCTCTGGACCCTTTACATTACACAGCACCCTGCACCTCTGGACCCCTTTACATTACACAGCACCTTGCACCTTTTTACATTATACAGCACCCTGCACCTCTGTACACTTTTACATTACACAGCACCCTGCACCTCTGGATCCCTTTACATTACACAGCACCCTGCACCTCTGGACCCTTTACATTACACAGCACTCTGCACCTCTGGACCCCTTTACATTACACAGCACCCTGCATCACTGGACCCCTTTACATTATACAGCACCCTGCATCATTTGACCCCTTTACATTACACAGCCCCCTGCACCTCTGGACCCCTTTATATTATACAGCACCCTGCATCATTGGGCCCCTTTACATTACACAGCACCCTGCACTCTTTTACATTACACAGCACCCTGCACCTCTGTACCCCTTTACATTACAAAACACCCTGCACCTCTGGACCCCTTTACATTACCCAGCACCATACACCTCTGGACCCCTTTACATTACACAGCACCCTGCACTTTTTTACATTATACAGCACCCTGCATCTCTGTACAACTTTACATTACACAGCACCCTGCACCTCTGGACCCCTTTACATTACACAGCACCCTGCACCTCTGGACCCCTTTACATTACACAGCACCCTGCACCACTTTACATTACACAGCACCCTGCACCACTTTACATTACACAGCACCCTGCACCACTTTACGTAATGTAAAGGGGTACAGAGGTGAAGGGTGCTGTGTAATGTAAAGAGGGGCAGGGTGCTGTGTAATGTAAAGGGGTCCAGAGGTGCAGGGTGCTGTGTAATGTAAAGGGGTCCAGAGGTGCAGGGGATGTGTAATGTAAAGGGGTCCAGTGATGCAGGGTGTTGTGTAATGTAAAGGGGTGCAGAGTGATGTGTAATGTAAAGGGGTACAGAGGTGCAGGGTGCTGTGTAATGTAAAAAAGTGCAGGGTGCTGTGTAATGTAAAGGGGTCCAGAGGTGCAGGGTGCTCTGTAATGTAAAGGGGTACAGAGGTGAAGGGTGCTGTGTAATGTAAAGAGGGGCAGGGTGCTGTCTAATGTAAAGGGGTCCAGAGGTGCAGGGTGATGTGTAATGTAAAGGGGTCCAGAGGTGCACCCTGCACCTCTTTACATTACACAGCACCCTGCACCTCTGGACCCCTTTACATTACACATCCCCCTGCACCTCTGGACCCCTTTACATTACACAGCCCCCCACACCTCTGGGCCCCTTTACATTACACAGCACCCCGCACCTCTGGACCCCTTTACATTACACAGCACCCTGCATCACTGGACCCTTTTACATTACACATCCCCTGCACCTCTGGACCCCTTTACATTACACAGCATTCTGCACCTCTGTACCCCTTTATGTTACACAGCACCCTGCACCTCTTGACCCCTTTACATTACACAAGACCCTGCACCTCTTTACATTACACAGCACGCTGCACCTCTGTACCCCTTTACATTACACAGCAACCTTCATCAATGGAACCTTTTACATTACATAGCACCCTGCACCTATAGACCCCTTTACATTACACAGCACCCTGGACCCGTTTACATTACAGAGCACCCTGCATCACTGGACCCGTTTACATTACAGAGCACCCTGCACCTCTGGACCCCTTTACATTACAAAACACCCTGCACCTCTGGACCTCTTTACATTACACAGCACCCTGCACCTCTAGACCCCTTTACATTACACAGCACCCTGCACTTCTGGACCCTATACATTACACAGCACCCTGCACCTCTGGACCCCTTTACATTACACAGCACCCTGCACCTCTGGACCCCTTTACATTACACAGCACCCTGCACCTCTGGACCCCTTTATATTATACAGCACCCTGCATCATTGGGCCCCTTTACATTACACAGCGCCCTGCACCTCTGGATCCATTTACATTACACAGCCCCCTGAACTTCTGGACCCTTTACATTACACAGCACCCTGTACCTCTTGACCCCTTTACATTACACAGCATTCTGCACCTCTGTACCCCTTTACATTACACAGCACCCTGCACCTCTTGACCCCTTTACATTACACAAGACCCTGCACCTCTTTAAATTACACAGCACCCTGCACCTTTGGGCCCCTTTACATTATACATCACCCTCCATCACTGGACCCATTTACATTACACATCCCCCTGTACCTTTGGACCCCTTTACATTACACAGCACCCTGCACCTCTAGACCCCTTTACATTACACAGCACCCTGCACCTCAAGACCCCTTTACATTACACAGCACCCTGCATCACTGGACCCGTTTACATTACAGAGCACCCTGCACCTCTGGACCCCTTTACATTACACAGCACCCTGCACCTCTGGACCCCTTTACATTACACAGCACCTTTTTCATTATACAGCACTTTGTACACTTTTACATTACACAGCACCCTGCACCTCTGGATCCCTTTACATTACACAGCACTCTGCACCTCTGGACCCCTTTACATTACACAGCACCCTGCACCTCTTTACATTACACAGCACCCTGCACCTCTTTACATTACACAGCACCCTGCACCTCTGTACCCCTTTACATTGCACAGCACCCTGCACCTCTGGACCCCTGTACATTACACAGCACCCTGCATCACTGGACCCCTTTACATAATACAGCACCCTGCATTATTTGACCCCTTTACATTACACAGCCCCCCTGCACCTCTGTACCCCTTTACATTACACAGCACCCTGCACCTCTGGACCCCTTTACATTACACAGCACCCTGCACCTCTGGACCCCTTTACATTACACAGCACCCTGCACCACTTTACATTACACAGCACCCTGCACCCCTTTACGTAATGTAAAGGGGTACAGAGGTGAAGGGTGCTGTGTAATGTAAAGAGGGGCAGGGTGCTGTGTAATGTAAAGGGGTCCAGAGGTGCAGGGTGCTGTGTAATGTAAAGGGGTCCAGAGGTGCAGGGGATGTGTAATGTAAAGGGGTCCAGTGATTCAGGGTGTTGTGTAATGTAAAGGGTGGAGAGTGATGTGTAATGTAAAGGGGTCCAGAGGTGCACCCTGCACCTCTTTACATTACACAGCACCCTGCACCTCTGGACCCCTTTTCCCTCTGGATCCCTTTACATTACACAGCACCCTGCATCATTGGACCCCTTTACATTACATATTCCCCTGCACCTCTGGACCCCTTTACATTACACAGCCCCCCACACCTCTGGCCCCTTTACATTACACAGCACCCCGCACCTCTGGACCCCTTTACATTACACAGCACCCTGCATCACTGGACCCTTTTACATTACACATCCCCTGGACCTCTGAACCCCTTTACATTATACAGCATTTTGCACCTCTGTACCCCTTTACGTTACACAGCACCCTGCACCTCTTGACCCCTTTACATTACACAAGACCCTGCACCTCTTTACATTACACAGCACCCTGCACATCTGTACCCCTTTACATTACACAGCACCCTTCATCAATGGAACCTTTTACATTACACAGCACCCTGCACCTATAGACCCCTTTACATTACAGAGCACCCTGCACCTCTGGACCCCTTTACATTACAGAGCACCCTGCACCTCTGGACCCCTTTACATTACAAAACACCCTGCACCTCTGGACCTCTTTACATTACACAGCACCCTGCACCTCTAGACCCCTTTACATTACACAGCACCTTGCACCTTTTTACATTACACAGAACCCTGCACCTCTGTACACTTTTACATTACACAGCACCCTGCACCCTTAGACCCCTTTACATTACACAGCACCCTGCACCTCTGGACCCTATACATTACACAGCACCCTGCACCTCTTGACCCCTTTACATTACACAGTAGACATGTGCGATTCCTTTCGTACGAATTCGTAATTCGTACGAATTTTTCGAAATTCGTACGAATTTACGAATCTGTAGTACGAATTTTTTTTTTTACGAATTCCGTACGGAATACGAAATTCCGTTTACGAATTTCGTCGCCGAATGATTCGAATGAATGCGAATGAATTCAAATGGATTTGAATGAATTCGAATGACAAAGTGTCATTTTTGCAGGAAAAATTTCGTTTACGAATTTCAGCTCCAAATTATTCGAATCCAACTACCAATATCAAATTTCAACTAATTCAAACAAAATTATTATAGCAGATATAACGAATGAATTCGATTGCATTCGAATGAATTCGAATGATTCGAATGACAAAGTGTCATTTTTGCAGAAAAAAAAGCTATTTAAAAAACAGTCATTCATTGATATAAAAAAAAAAGCGTAGGGGTCCCCCCAAATTCAATAACCAGGCCCTTCAGGTCTGGTATGGATATTAAGGGGGACCCCAGCCAAAAAAAAAAAAAAAATGGCGTGGGGTCCCCCCCAAATATCCATACCAGACCCTTCAGGTCTGGGATGGATTTTAAGGGGAACCCCGGCCAAAAAAAAAAAAAAATGGCGTGGGGTCCCCCTCAAAATCCATACCAGACCCTTTATCCGAGCACGCAACCTGGCAGGCCGCAGGAAAGGAGGGGGGGACGAGAGCGCCCCCCCTCCCGCCTGAACCGTACCAGGCCACATGCCCTCAACATTAGGAGGGTGCTTTGGGGTCCCCCCCAAAGCACCTTGTCCCCATGTTGATGAGGACAAGGGCCTCATCCCCACAACCCTGGCCGGTGGTTGTGGGGGTCTGCGGGCAGGGGGCTTATCGGAATCTGGAAGCCCCCTTTAACAAGGGGACCCCCAGATCCCGCCCCCCCCTGTGTGAAATGGTAAGGGGGTACAAAAGTACCCCTACCACAGGGCCGTCTTTTCCATTGGGCACGCTGGGCAGTTGCCCGGGGGCCCCACTTGCCTGGGGGGCCCCACCTGCCCAGTGACCCCAGCCAAGCATCAATCATACCTCCCAACAGTCCCGGATTGACCTGCAGCAGTATACACATCCAGTACAGCCAGGGATTGGCTAGCAAGTCAGCTGGATGTGCACTGTGCAGCCCCAATGAAAGACTTGACCTGTCAAAATGAGAGTGTGATGTCGGGTAGGGGTGGGACTGCTACCCGGACCTGCCCCTCTGTCAAACCAGTGCATAGCGCAAGAGCCGGTGACACGACACCGGCATTCATACATGCAGTTGCAGAGGGTCAGGATCAGCTGTCTATTCCTCTCCCCCCAGGGTTTTTTCAGCCTCCATTAGCCCTGCACTCACAGGCAGATCCCCACTTTCACTTAAACACAGAAGCCTGGATTCTGTAGTTGAAAGTGAAAGTAACAGCTCGACTCCTTCAACAACCTCTCTGCTCTGCACTAGAGTCGGGACAAGTGAAAGGCTGACTGAAACGTGTTCGAGGAGGGGGGTGAGCTGCCCCCTAATCCTTATCTCCTTCCTGCTCCAGGAGTCCAGGAGCTGAAAATACCCAGTGCACTGAAAGGAGAAGGGAGCTGTGGCTGCACTGGATAGAAGACATCTACAGAAAGGTGCTAGTTTTACAAAAGTGTGTGGTGTTTTGTGTTATGTATGTGTGTGTGGTATGTGTGTGTGTGTTATGTATGTGTGTGTGTGTGTGTGTGTGTGTGTGTGTGTTTGTGTGTGTGTGTGTGGTATGTATGTGTGTGTGTGTGTGTGTGTGTGTGTGTGTGTGTGTGTGTGTGTGTGTGTGTGTGTGTGTGTGTGTGTGTGTGTGTGTGTGTGTGTGTGTGTGTGTGTGTGTGTGTGTGTGTGTGGTATGTGTGTGTGAGGTATGTATGTGTGTGTGTGTGTGGTATGTGTGTGGTGTGTGGTATGTGTGTGTTATGTATGTGTGTGTGTGTGATGTGGTGTGTGTTATATGTGTGTGTGTGTGTGTTATATGTGTGTGTGTGTAGGGAGGGGGGGTTCAGAGGTTATAGTTGAGGAGAAGGGTAATAGTGAGATGTGGATGGATGACTGTACCTAGCGCTCTTGAACCCTTGCAATCTGTCCGTAACGCACTCCAGGACCATGCACTGTGCCTAACACTCTCCTGCACTCTGTACATAACACACGCCAAAACCCTGCACTCTATATGTAACTCCAGAACCCTGCACCCTGTGCATAACACACTCCAGAACTCTGCACTCTGTATCTAGCACTCTCCTGAGCCGTGCACTCTGTACATAACACACTCCTGAATCCTTCCACACTTTGTGTCACGCACACTTCCATAGTTTATGCAAAATCATTTGTAATGGAAGCTTTTTATTCTTATTTTTTTAAATGACCGTGCTGGGGTTTTTGTATGCATCAGTGAGAATCTCTTTTTTCCGCAGTGCACGTAGCGCGCCGTCGGTCGCTTCTTCCCATAAGTTTCCCGCATTCTGAAGTTCAAAAGTTGGGATGTATGGTTCATCATTCAGTTGTCACAAACTTTGCTGCCGCATTGTGCTAGTGCTGTGCGGTTCCCTCACAGAGACAGAGTACTGCGCGATCAGTCCCCATATCAGTCAGCGACTCAGCGACAGGCAGTGTGCAGTGTGAGTCAGCTGCCACTGTGAAGAACGGAGCCGATGCTTTCTGTGTAGTTCCGGCTCTTCACAGGCAGAGTGATATGAAATGCACTCCGCCTGTGACAGATACAGGAAGCATCAGCTCTGCTCTCTACTGCAGCCGCATGCTTCCTGTCCCACATCTGCATCTCACAGGAGCCAGGCAGTAGTACACACGCCAGCATTAACACCCGCCAGGCAGCACCATCAGCATCAGAGTGTGAGTGTGAACATTTATATATATTTATTTAGTTTTTTTAGTTGTATGATTTAGTGGTGAAAGTTATTAGTGCCTGGAACCCCCAAGTTTTGACTGTAATATCTTATGTGTCCCCCTTATATATCAATCTTAGAGTTGTCACTAGTTCAAGGAAGTAATTAGTGCTTTTGCACTGTCCCATTTCAATCTGTAATTTCTTGTTTTTCAATTTCTTGCTTTTCAAGCTGGTGTTATATTGTCCAAACGTTGTGTTAATGTTTAAGGCCGGCTTCACACTGGGGCGGTGCGGGGCGGCGACGGTAAAGCAGCGCTATATTTAGCGCTGCTTTACCATCGTTTTACCCGCGGTATGCGGCCGCTAGCGGCCGAAAAAGGGTTAATAACCTCCGCAAAGCGCCGCTGCAGCAGCGCTTTGCCGGCGGTATCCCCGCGGTGTCCCATTGATTTCAATGGGAAGGAGCGGTGAACACACCGCTCCTTCACCGCTCCAAAGATGCAGCTAGCAGGACTTTTTTTACCGTCCTGCTAGCGCACCGCTCCAGTGTGAAAGCCCTCAGGGCTTTCACACTGGAGACACAGCAACAGCTGTTTCGGGTCGGTTTGCAGGCGCTATTTTTAGCGCAATAGCGCCTACAAACCGCCCCAGTGTGAAAGGGGCCTAAACACTGATTTTGTTGGAAGTACCAATAAATATAGCCTTATTGATAATTTGCATCTTTATTCTTGTGCGTGATCGTGTAGACAGGGCCCCAGTGCACTGTATTGCCCGGGGGCCTATAATGCTCTTAAGATGGCACTGCCCTACCATTTCACCAAAAAAGTGGCAAAAATGGTAAAAATGACAGGAGACGGTCTTTGACAATTCCTTTATTAAAATCTTCTTTCTTCTGGTCTTCCTTTCTTCATCTTCTCCTTCCGTCATCTTCTTCCATCGTCTTCTTCCTTCGATTCGCTTCTTCTTCCTCCGGTCTTCTCGTCCTTCTCGTCCGGCGTCGTCCTTCTCGTCCGGCGTCATCCTTCTCGTCCGGCATCGTCGTCTCTTCTCGCAGGCCGCTCCTCGCAATGGGAGGCTCCCGCTCTGTGAGGCTCCGCTCCGGGTGACAAGTCTTTTATAACGAAGGCACCTGGTGACCCCGCCCCCTCTGACGCACGGGGACGTCATGTGGAATTCCCTATGGCTTTCCCCATGACGTCAGAGGGGGGCGGGGTCACCAGGTGCCTTCGTTATACAAGACCTGTCACCCGGAGCGGAGCCTCACAGAGCGGGAGCCTCCCATTGCGAGGAGCGGCCTGCGAGAAGAGACGACGACGCCGGACGAGAAGGACGATGCAGGACGAGAAGACCGGAGGAAGAAGAAGCGAATCGAAGGAAGAAGAAGATGGAAGAAGATGGAAGAAGATGCCGGAAGGAGAAGATGAAGAAACCGAAGGATGAAGAAAGAAGATTTTAATAAAGGAATTGTCAAAGACCGTCTCCTGTCATTTTTACAATTTTTGACACTTTTTTGGTGAAATGGTAGGGGTACTTTTGTACCCCATTACCATTTCACACAGGGGGGGCGGGATCTGGGGGTCCCCTTGTTAAAGGGGGCTTCCAGATTCCGATAAGCCCCCCGCCCGCAGACCCCCACAACCACCGGGGACGGTTGTGGGGAAGAGGCCCTTGTCCTCATCAACATGGAGACAAGGTGCTTTGGGGGGGACCCCAAAGCACCCTCCCAATGTTGAGGGCATGTGGCCTGGTACGGTTCAGGCGGGAGGGGGGGGGGGGGCGCTCTCGTCCCCCCCTCCTTTCCTGGGGCCTGCCAGGTTGCGTGCTCGGATAAGGGTCTGGTATGGATTTTATGGGGGACCCCACGCCATTTTTTTTGGCTAGGGTTCCCCTTAAAATCCATCCCAGACCTCAAGGGTCTGATATGGATTTTGAGGGGGACCCTACGCCATTTTTTTTTTTTTTGGCTGGGGTCCCCCTTAATATCCATCCCAGACCTGAAGGGCCTGGTTATTGAATTTGGGGGGACCCCTACGCTTTTTTTTATCAATGACTTCAATGAATGACTGTTCTCTGTATTACGGATCCAACAATTCATTTGCCGGCAATAGCTGCGAGTTATTTTAAATAGTTTTTTTTTTCCTGCAAAAATGACACTGTGCGGGAACATTTCTCTATATTAGATATACTGAATCTCGAAGCATTCGAAGCATTCGAAGCATTCGTTATATCCGCTATTATAATTTCTTTCATATTAGTTGAAATTAGATATTTGTTAGTAGTTGTATTTGAATTGTTCTCTGTATTACGGGAATCGGCAATTAGCCGCGAGTGATTTTAAATGTCTTTTTTTCCTGCAAAAATGACACATTGTACAGAGAGAGTTCTAAACACGGGAAACATGACCCCATTCATAGACATACTATAGAGTATATAGTATCTATGAAGGGGGGTCATGTTTCCCGTGCTTAGAACTCTCTCTGTACAATGTGTCATTTTTGCAGGAAAAAAAGACATTTAAAATCACTCGCGGCTAATTGCCGATTCCCGTAATACAGAGAACAATTCGAATACAACTACTAACAAATATCTAATTTCAACTAATATGAAAGAACTTATAATAGCGGATATAACGAATGCTTCAAATGCTTCGAATGCTTCGAGATTCAGTATATCTAATATAGAGAACTGTTCCTGCAGTGTCATTTTTGCAGGAAAAAAAAAGACATTTAAAATCACTCGCGGCTAATTGCCGATTCCCGTAATACAGAGAACAATTCGAATACAACAACTAACAAATATGTAATTTCAACTAACATGAAAGAAATTATAATAGCGGATATAACGAATGCTTCGAATGCTTCGAATGCTTCGAGATTCAGTATATCTAATATAGAGAACTGTCTCTGTACAATGTGTCATTTTTTGCAGGAAAAAAAAACTATTTAAAATCACTCGCGGCTAATTGCCGGCAAATGAATTGTTGGATCCGTAATACAGAGAACTGTCATTCATTGAAGTCATTGATAAAAAAATGCGTAGGGGTCCCCCCAAATTCAATAACCAGGCCCTTCAGGTCTGGGATGGATATTAAGGGGGACCCCAGCCAAAAAAATAAAAAAAAAATGGCGTAGGGTCCCCCTCAAAATCCATATCAGACCCTTGAGGTCTGGGATGGATTTTAAGGGGAACCCTAGCCAAAAAAAATGGCGTGGGGTCCCCCATAAAATCCATACCAGACCCTTTATCCGAGCACGCAACCTGGCAGGCCGCAGGAAAGGAGGGGGGACGCGAGCGGCCCCCCCTCCCGCCTGAACCGTACCAGGCCACATGCCCTCAACATTGGGAGGATGCTTTGGGGGTCTGAGACCCCTAAAGCACCTTGTCCCCATGTTGATGAGGACAAGGGCCTCTTCCCCACAACCGTGCCCGGTGGTTGTGGGGGCCCGCGCCGGGGTGGGCTTATCGGAATCTGGAAGCCCCCTTTAACAAGGGGACCCCCAGATCCCGGCCCCCCCCTGTGTGAATTGGTAAGGGGGTACAAAAGTACCCCTACCATTTCACCAAAAAAAGTGGCAAAAATGGTAAAAATGACAGGAGACGGTCTTTGACAATTCCTTTATTAAAATCTTCTTTCTTCTTTCTTCATCTTCTCCTTCCGTCATCTTCTTCCATCTCCTTCTTCCTTTGATTCGCTTCTTCTTCCTCCAGTCTTCTCGTCCTTCTCGTCCGGCGTCGTCCTTCTCGTCCGGCATCAGCGTCTCTTCTCGCAGGCCGCTCCTCGCAATGGGAGGCTCCCGCTCTGTGAGGCTCCGCTCCGCTGACAGGTCTTTTATAACGAAGGCACCTGGTGACCCCGCCCCCCCTCTGACGTCATGGGGAAAGCCATAGGGAATTCCACATGACGTCCCCGTGCGTCAGAGGGGTCGGGGTCACCAGGTGCCTTCGTTATAAAAGACCTGCCACCCGGAGCAAAGCCTCACAGAGCGGGAGCCTCCCATTGCGAGGAGCGGCCTGCGAGAAGAGACGACGATGCCGGACGAGAAGGACGACGCCGGACGAGAAGGACGAGAAGACCGGAGGAAGAAGAAGCGAATCGAAGGAAGAAGAAGATGGAAGAAGATGACGGAAGGAGAAGATGACGGAAGGAGAAGATGAAGAAAGAAGAAAGAAGATTTTAATAAAAGGAATTGTCAAAGACCGTCTCCTGTCATTTTTACCATTTTTGCCACTTTTTTGGTGAAATGGTAGGGGTACTTTTGTACCCCCTTACCAATTCACACAGGGGGGGGGCCGGGATCTGGGGGTCCCCTTGTTAAAGGGGGCTTCCAGATTCCGATAAGCCCCCGCCCGCAGACCCCCACAACCACCGGCCAGGGTTGTGGGGATGAGGCCCTTGTCCTCATCAACATGGGGACAAGGTGCTTTGGGGGGACCCCAAAGCACCCTCCCAATGTTGAGGGCATGTGGCCTGGTACGGTTCAGGCGGGAGGGGGGGCCGCTCTCGTCCCCCCCTCCTTTCCTGCGGCCTGCCAGGTTGCGTGCTCGGATAAAGGGTCTGGTCTGGTATGGATTTTGAGGGGGACCCCACGCCATTTTTTTATTTTTTTTTTTGGCCGGGGTTCCCCTTAAAATCCATCCCAGACCTGAAGGGTCTGGTATGGATATTTGGGGGGGACCCCACGCCATTTTTTTTTTTGGCTGGGGTCCCCCTTAATATCCATACCAGACCTGAAGGGCCTGGTTATTGAATTTGGGGGGACCCCTACGCTTTTTTTTTTTCTGCAAAAATGACACTTTGTCATTCAAATTCATTCGAATTCATTCGTTATATCTGCTATAATAATTTCGTTCAAATTTGTTGAAATTCGATATTGGTAGTTGGATTTACTAACGATTCGTAACTATTCATAACGATTCGTAACGATTCGTAACTTGAAATTGAAATTCGATATTTGTAGTTGGATTCGAATTGTTCTCTGTGTTATGAGAACCAACAATTCATTAGCCGCGTTAACGATTCGTAACGATTCGTAACGATTCGTAACTTTACTAACGATTCGTAAAAAAAATTACGATTCGTCCGAATTTCGTACGAATTCGAACGGAATTTCGTACACGAATTACGAATTTTTTTATATACGAAACGGGACGAAACGAAACAAATTTTTTGACAGTTCCCATGTCTATTACACAGCACCCTGCACCTCTGGACCCCTTTACATTACACAGCACCCTGCACCTCTGGACCCCTTTATATTATACAGCACCCTGCATCATTGGGCCCCTTTACATTACACAGCGCCCTGCACCTCTGGATCCATTTACATTACACAGCCCCCTGAACTTCTGGACCCTTTACATTACACAGCACCCTGCACCTCTTGACCCATCTACATTACACAGCATTCTGCACCTCTGTACCCCTTTACATTACACAGCACCCTGCACCGCTTGACCCCTTTACATTACACAAGACCCTGCACCTCTTTACATTACACAGCACCCTGCATCTCTGTACCCCTTTACATTACACAGCACCCTTCATCAATGGAACCTTTTACATTACACAGCACCCTGCACCTTTGGACCCCTTTACATTATACATCACCCTGCATCACTGGACCCATTTACATTACACATCCCCCTGCACCTTTGGCCCCCATTATGTTACACATCCCCCTGTCCCTCTGGACCCCTTTACATTACACAGCAACCTGCACCTCTGAACCCCTTTACATTACACAGCAACCTGCACCTCTTTACATTACACAGCACCCTGCATCACTGGACCCGTTCACATTACAGAGCACCCTGCACCTCTGGACCCCTTTACATTGCACAGCACTCTGTACCTCTGTACCCCTTTACATTACACAGCCCCCCTGCACCTCTGGACCCTTTTACATTACACAGCACCCTGCACCTCTGGACCCCTTTATATTATACAGCACCCTGCATCATTGGACCCCTTTACATTACACAGCGCCCTGCACCTCTGGATCCATTTACATTACACAGCCCCCTGAACTTCTGGACCCTGTACATTACACAGAACCCTGCACCTCTGGACCCCTTTACATTACAAAACACCCTGCACCTCTGGACCCCTTTACATTATACAGCACCCTGCATCACTGGACCTCTTTACATTACACAGCACCCTGCACTTCTGGACCCCTTTACATTACACATTCCCCTGCACCTCTGGACCCCTTTACATTACACAGCACCCTGCACCTCTGGACCCCTTTACATTACACAGCACCCTGCACCTCTGGACCCCTTTACATTTACACAGCACCCTGCACCTCTTTACATTACACAGCACTCTGCACCTCTGGACCCCTTTACATTATTCCGATCGGCAAGAATGCGCTGACGTACAACACGTATGACGGCATTATAAAGAGGGAGTACAACAACCAGTGCACCAAGCAATCACTCCAGAGCAGAGGCTCGTTGCCACCTTGAGGTACTTGGCGGTGGGGAGAAGTCTGTAGGACATCAAGTTCTCGACAGGCATCTCCTCCCAGGCTCTGGGAATCATTATTCCAGAGACCTGTTCTGTCATCATTCAGGTCCTGCAGAAGGACTATATTAACCACTTCAGCCCCGGACCATTTGGCAGCCAAAGGACCAGAGGTCTTTTTTCAATTTCGCACTGCACTGCTTTAACTGGTAATTGCGCGGTCATGCAATGTTGTACCCAAACGAAATTGGCGTCTTTTTCTTCCCACAAATAGAGCTTTATTTTGATGGTATTTGATTGCCTCTGTGATTTTTATTTTTTGCGCTATAAACGGAAAAAGACTGCAAATTTTGAAAAAAAAAGATATTTTCTACTTTTTGTTATAAGAAAAATCCAATAAACTCAATTTTAATCAAACATTTGGGCCAAAATGTATTTAGCCACATGTCTTTAGTAAAAAAAATGCCAATAAGCGTATATTTATTGGTTTGCGCAAAAGTTATAGCGTCTACAAACTAGAGTACATTTTCTGGAATTTACACCGCTTTTAATTTATGACTGCCTATCTCATTTCTTGAGGTGCTAAAATGGCAGGGAAGTACAAAACCCCCCCAAATGACCCCATTTTGGAAAGTAGACACCCCAAGCTATTTGCTGAGAGGCATGTTGAGCCCATTTAATATTTTTTTTTTAGTCCCAAGTGATTGAATAAAGACAAAAAAAAAAAAAAAAAAAAAATGTTTTCAAAAAGTTGTCACTAAATGATATATTGCTCACACATGCCATGGTTATATGTGGAATTGCACCCCAAAATACATTTTGCTGCTTCTCCTGAGTATGGGGATACCACATGTGTGGGACTTTTTGGGAGCCTAGCCGCGTACGGGGCCCCGAAACCCAAGCACCGCCTTCAGGATTTCTAAGGGTGCAAATTTTTGATTTCACTCCTCACTACCTATCACAGTTTCGAAGGCCATAAAATGCCAAAATAGCACAAAACCCCCCCAAATGACCCCATTTTGGAAAGTAGACACCCCAAGCTATTTGCTGAGAGGCATGTTGAGCCCATTGAATATTTTTTTTTTTTAGTCCCAAGTGATTGAATAAAGACAAAAAATAAAAAATAAAAAAAAAATAAAAAAAAAGTTGTCACTAAATGATATATTGCTCACACATGCCATAGTTATATGTGGAATTGCACCCCAAAATACATTTTGCTGCTTCTCCTGAGTATGGGGATACCACATATGTGGGACTTTTTGGGAGCCTAGCCGCGTACGGGGCCCCGAAACCCAAGCACCGTCTTCAGGATTTCTAAGGGTGCAAATTTTTGATTTCACTCCTCACTACCTATCACAGTTTCGAAGGCCATAAAATGCCAAAATAGCACAAAACCCCCCCAAATGACCCCATTTTGGAAAGTAGACACCCCAAGCTATTTGCTGAGAGGCATGGTGAGTATTTTACAGCTCTCATTTGTTTTTGAAAATGAAGAAAGTAAAGAAAAAAAAATATTTTTTTTCTTTTTTCAATTTTCAAAACTTTGTGACAAAAAGCGAGATCTGCAAAATACTCACCATACCTCTCAGCAAATAGCTTGGGGTGTCTACTTTCCAAAATGGGGTCATTTTGGGGGGTTTTATGCCATCTGGGCATTCCATGGCCTCCGAAACTGTGATTGGCAGTGAGAAGTGAAATAAAAAAATTACACCCTTAGAAAGCCTGAAGGCGGTGCTTGGTTTTTGGGGTGACGTACGCTGCTAGGCTCCCAAAAAGTCCCACACATGTGGTATCCCCGTACTCAGGAGAAGCAACAGAATGTATTTTGGGGTGTATTTCCACATATGCCCATGGCATGTTTGAGCAATATATCATTTAGTGACAACTTTTTGTAAAAAAAATATATATATTTTTTTTTTTTTCATTATTCAATCTCTTGGGACAAAAAAAAAAAAAAAAATTAATGGGCTCAACATTGCTCTCAGCAAATAGCTTGGGGTGTCTACTTTCCAAAATGGGGTCATTTGGGGGGGGTTTGAACTGTCCTGGCATTTTATGCACAACATTTAGAAGCCTATGTCACACGTCACCCACTCTTCTAACCACTTGTAGACAAAGCCTTTTCTGACACTTTTTGTTTACATGAAAACATATTTTTTTTTTTGCAAGAAAATTACGTTGAACCCCCAAACACTATATATATTGTTAAAGCAAAGGCCCTACAGATTAAAATGGTGGGTGTTGCATTTTTTTTTTCCACACAGTATTTGCGCAGCGATTTTTCAAACGCATTTTTTGTGGAAAAAATACACTTTTTTTTATTTTAATGCACTAAAACACACTACATTGCTCAAATTTTTGATGAAATAAAAAATATGATCTTAGGCCGAGTACATGGATACCAAACAGGACATGCTTTGAAATTGCGCACAAACACGCAGTGGCGACAAACTACATACATTTTTAAAAGCCTTTAAAAGCCTTTACATGATACCACATTAGATTCACGGAGGAGGTCTACTGCTAAAATTACTGCCCTCGATCTGACCTTCGCGGTGATACCTCACATGCATGGTGCAATTGCTGTTTACGTATGACGCCAGACCAACGATTGTGTTCGCCTTTGCGCAAGAGAAGGGGGGGCAGGGGTGCTTTTTTTTTTTTTTTTTTTTTTAATTTTTTTTATTTATTTAGCTTTTTTATTTTATTTTAAAACTGTTCCCTCCATTTTTTTCTTTTGTTATCATTTTTATTGTTATCTCACGGAATGTAAATATCCCCTATGATAGCAATAGGCAGTGACAGGTACTCTTTTTTTGAAAAAATTGGGGTCTGTTAGACCCTAGATCTTTCCTCTGCCCTCAAAGCATCTGACCACACCAATATCGGTGTGATAAAACGCTTTCCCAATTTCCCAATGGCGCGGTTTATATCCGGGAGGGGGGACATTCCCTCCCACTGCTTGTAAAAGCAGTCTAGAGGCTAATTACCCGCTAGAATTGCTTTTACATGAAAGCCGATCACTGGCTGAAAAGAATGATACCAAGATGATACCTAAACCTGCAGGCATCATTCTGGTATAACCATTCAAAGTCCAGCAACATACTGGACATATATTGTAATCTTTATTTTTCATGCAGCCTCTTGGCTGAACGAAAAAAAGATATTGATTGGTGGGTATGCCCACCATTAGAATACCTCCCTTCATCCACCCACTTCTAATGATGGGCATACATGCACCATTTATATATGCCGAAGCATGGGGGCATCCTCCCACAAAAGTTATGCCATGTACACACGGTTGCACTTTTCCACGGGGCAAGGCTCCGTCGGAATTTCGACCGTATGTACGCAGCATTAGGAGCCAATCGCCCCCCCCCCCCCTGCTGCCCCCATGCTTCGGCATATATGCTCTTTTTTTTTAACTGTGGTGGTGAAATCACCTCCTACAGTGTTGGAGTCGCGTCTTTATGTATTGTGGGAGCAAACACTGTTGCTGTCAAGATAAATAAATCCGCGCTGCAACTGAATGGCGCACCTGAAAACAAAAAAATGGTTAACACTAAAACACAGTAAACAAAATTACATACCTGAAAAGCAAGCATGATAAAACATAATAAAACATTGCAGAATAGAATGGAGTAAAAAAAGAGCAACAATAGAGAGAGAACAATAAAACGACAACTATTTTTTTATTTTTTTGAGATTTACAGGTAAAAAAGCTCCTGACTGTTAGCGACTGAATCAAAACGCTACCACAAAAAAACTGTTAGCGATCGCAGGGATCAGGCCTGACTCTGCGAACGCTGCAGTTATGTGTGCTTAGTGTTTTCTAAATGACAGTGATCGATCAATACTGCACTTGGGTGGGCTGGGCTGGGCTGGGCGGAGGGGGAAAACGCAGGTGCTAGCAGGTATCTGGGCTGATGCCGCTAACAATGCGTTTTTTTGGAACCCTAAACTGCTGGGACGCTAGTATAGATCTGATCAGATCAGATATTGATCTGTTCAGATACTGTACCACTAAGGGAGGTGTATGCTTTGTGCGTGGGTGTTTGCGGTGCTGGCACTAACCTGGGGGCGACGCAGACCTTATTTGACCCTAAAACCTAATTGATATCACCCGCCGGGCGATCAGGGGGTTAAACCGTTATTGGGTAATAAATGGCGGGTGCCCTGACAGTATAAAAAACAAACTATCTAACCAGCGTCACCCGTAACAGTTATACGGTGATCACTGGTGAAAGGGTTAACTAGGGGCAATCAGGGGGTTAAAACCTTTATTAGGTATTATATGGGGGTACCTGACGCTATATAAAAACCTGACGGGGAACCTAAATAACTAACTGGCTAACCAGCGTCACCAGTGACAGTTATACTGTGATCACTGGTGAAAGAGTTAACTCTAGGGGCAATCAGGGGTTAAAACCTTTATTTAGGTTGTAATATGGGGGTACCTGACCTATAAACCTATTTATGAACCTATATAAACCTGGCGGTTACCTAAAAAAAAAACTGGCTACCTAGCGGCACCAGTGACACTTATGCAGCGATTAGAAAAACGATCGCTTAGTGACACTGGCAAAAGGGGGTGAAAGGGTTAACTAGGGGCAATCAGGGGGCTAAAACCTTTATTTAGGTTGTAATATGGGGGTACCTGACCTATAAACCTATTTATGAACCTATATAAACATGGCGGTTAACCTAAAAAAAAAAATGGTTACCTAGCGACACTAATACAGCGATCAGAAAAACGATCGCTTAGTGACACTGGCAAAAGGGGGTGAAAGGGTTAACTAGGGGCAATCAGGGGGTTAAAACCTTTATTAGGTAATATATGGGGGTACCTGACACTATATAAAAACCTGACGGGGAACCTAAATAACGAAATAACTAACTGGCTAACCAGCGTCACCAGTGACAGTTATACTGTGATCACTGGTGAAAGGGTTAACTCTAGGGGCAATCAGGGGGTTAAAACCTTTATTTAGGTTGTAATATGGGGGTACCTGACCTATAAACCTATTTATGAACCTATATAAACATGGCGGTTACCTAAAAAAAAAAATGGTTACCTAGCGACAGCAGTGACACTAATACAGCGATCAGAAAAACGATCGCTTAGTGACACTGGCAAAAGGGGGTGAAAGGGTTACCTGGGTGGCAATCAAGGGGTTAAACCTTTATTAGGGGGGGGGTGGGGGGGGCTACCTTGGACCTAAAACTAACTGCACTGACAGTTATTACAGTCACACTGACACTAAATGCAGTGATCAGTAAATAAATGATCACTGCAATTAGTGACACTGTGACTGGGGGGGGGGGGGGGGGGGGTGATCTGGGGGTGATCTGGGGGTGACAGGGGGGTGTTTTGTGTGCCTATGTGTACTGGTGTCAGTGTACTGTTGGTGCACTAACCTGTGTGTGTTGACTCCTCGGCGTTCCGGTCACATAGACCGGCGCACCGAGTGTGACATCACTTCCTCTGCCTGTGTTTTGATTGACACAGACAGAGGAAGCATCTGATTCGCCAGGAGCGATCGCGAGGGGGTGGCCAGAAACCACTGGCCGTCCCCTCATCCCGGATCGCTCCTGAAGCGATCCCGACCGTCCCCGCCGGCCGGGGGGGTCCGATCGGACCCCCCACGCGCCTGAAGAATGGCACGTTCAGGTACGTGGTTCTGCCTGTACGTGCCATTCTGCCGACGTATATCTACATGGGGCGGTCGGGAAGTGGTTAAGTTACGTTTTATCCTTTAACATCACATTCTTTGTATTTAATGTTTGCTAATGTATTGTATTTATTTAATCATTCCATAATTACCATGATTGCAATATGCCGTGATGGCAGATAGCACATGTTGACACACTGTGTGCATCTTCAAAATTTGGCTTTTAAAATACTTTAAAACTGTATTTAAAATAACAAATTCCACAAAAAAGGGTACAATTTTTGTGTGTTTTAGATTCTGCCTAAAACATCAATGATGTTCTTCATTTTTTGTTGTACATCATTGATGTTTTCCTTTATTTTTTCTAAATCACGATTGCACATCATGATCTCCCGATGAGGAGGTGTGCACTTGCACTGGTGAAATTAGTTTCTTCTTCCACAACATCCACATCACCTAAAAAGAATAAAACACACCATGTATTATAAATATGCAGGCATACATCTATTACCTGAAGCTGTGGTCTCAGACACTCACCAGTTGCGTTCACCATTTCAACCACGTCATGAACCTTGGAATCCACATCCTCAGGTTGTGGTGTGGTGACTTCCCGTTCTTTAGGATGTTGGGGGTCCCTTGTGTCCTCAGATGTCTCAAGTCTTTTCTCCCCTATGTGAATTTAAAAAAGGTATACTTAGCACACAGATATTTGAGGCAAAAAATAGGAATGTGAAACATTGCTTGAAAGTGTTGTACAATTGTCTGTTTTGGCAGAGTTCCAAGCTTTCTTCAAGCTGGACTACCTACCTTTTTTGGTAAAGTATCACCCCTTGTATCCACTGGAGCACATGTGTGGGATGCCCTAAAAAGAGTGTTCTGGTGTCCCACACTATTGCTCCTGCGTCCAGATGTGTAAACAGTTGCTGAGTGTCCTCTCCTTACACTGAATCAAGTTTGCATTTCATTTTAGTTACAAACACATCTAGACAACAAACTTCTTTTAATGCAAATAGGCATGAACAAATGTAGTTAACCTGCCTCTGCCAAAAACATCCTATTAGTGGGTGAACAAACAATGTTTACTACGAACGATTACTGTGCCCACGAATCTGAAACTTGACATTTTAAACACCATTTTAAACTGTACAACAGTAAAGAAAAGCACATGGACTAGCATGAAAGTAATAATAATAATAATAATAATAATAGGAACACACGACAAATACATACTTTTTTGCAGCACTCTCTTGATCCTTCTGTACTGATCGTGCTCCCTCAATTTGAGGTCTGACCTTTGTTTCCTCAGTTCATCCTTGGATCGTCGTACCCCAAAATTCTTCTGCAGACTTTTCACAACTTTAGTCATGATTTTGGCCTTTCTCATATTTGGGTTTCTGTACGGTCCATATTTCCCGTCATAGTCGGCCCTCTTTAAGATGTCCATCATCTCCACATCTCAACAAAGGACATATTTGAGGCCTTAAATTTCCTGGATCGGGACGTTTGTGGCTCTGGGCTTTCATCGTTGCTGCTACTCTCATGCACCTGCTCTGTCTCCGCTATGTGCTCTCCCACTGCCTCGAAAGAGAAGGGGCGGGGAATATACTAGAAAGAAGGTCAGGGGCTGAGTTTCACGCAAGCACAGTGTATATAAAGCATAACACGCGTGCGGCGTACGTACGATCTGTGAGCAGAGGATGGAGTAGCGTAAGCTCCGATCGTGCTAAGGAAGGTAACATTTTAACTTGGGTCATAAGTGGCCAATACTGCTTATAGATTGAGGCCTATATTGGTACAAGATTATGAGAGTTTAGCCTGACATTAGGGTTTGTCTTGTGTTGTGTCTTGCAGAGAATATGGATAAATTCAATGACCATGACTTCCTCCCCAACTTCATTGATAAATACAGAAGCTGCCCTGTCTGTGGCAGGTGAAACACCCTTTTTATAATAACAAACTAAAGAGAAAGGCAGCACTTGATCAACTGTTGGAGTTAGTGAAGCCGGAGATTCCCATGGCAAACGTCACCTATTTGAAGGCCAAAATTGGTGGCCTGAGGAGCACATATAATAGGGAGTGCAAAAAGGTCCAGGATTCCATGAGATCAGGAGCAGCAGAAGATGACGTTTATGTCCCCAGGCTGTGGTACTACAACAGACTGCATTTTTTGTCAGACCAGACTGAAATCAGGCCATCACTCTCAACCCTTCCTTCCACACTTCCTTCCACCTCAGATGTGGCTTCTGATGTACAACCTGTGCCTTCCACCGAGGAAGATGTGGAGGAACCCAGCTTGAGCCAGGTATAGTATTGTTCAACATATTTCTTGTCAAAAATGCAATTATGTTAACTAGATGCTTTTATTGATCGCTAATTTATGATTTAACAAAGTGGTTTACAAATCAATAGACATTAGTAGCCAAAAATGATTGGGACAAGAATGAAAAATGCTGGGGTCAGAATGATAGTCTTTATATTTGTTAACATTGAATTTGCAACAGTCATGAGCTCAAAATTGTTTGTGATTGATGACCAAAAATATTAAACTATGTCCCATTTTCATACACAGGAAAGTCTCAGCCAGGAGGAGGCTGTGGTAAGTCTCAGCCAGGAGGAGGCCATGGGAAGTGGCAGCCAGGAGGAGGCCATGGAAAGTGGCAGCCAGGAGGAGGCCATGGAAATTGGCAGCCAGGAGGTGGCCGTGCCCAGTAGCCTGACCGAACCGAAGGTTCCTCCCCTCTGCCTTTCAACAAAAAGGCCCAGGAAGGGGAGTAACATGGAGGAGTCAGCGCTTGGTTTGATTCGGCAGGCTACTGCGGTCCTCACAACAACCCCCAGTGTTCAAGAGGCCTTTGCGTCTATGATGGCCAGTAAGATGCAGGAAATGGATGTGGACCAATGCCTCATCAGTGAAGAGCTCCTATTTCAGGTACTAAATAAGGGGGTGATGGGCGAACTCACAAAAAAAGTCACGTATGTGAGTTGGACCATACTCCTCCTCCACCTCCTGCCACAACTCCAACACCACAGCCACAGCCTGGAAGGAAGCATGTAAGGAAGACAAGAGAGTGATGGCCTGGGTTTTTTGTGGTCTGGCAAAAGACGCAGGCTGTTGTAAGACGACAGCCTGGGGACATATATGTCATCTGCTGCTGCTCCCGATCTCTCAGAGTCCTGGACCAGATTGTGCTTCCTATTAAATGGACTACTCAGGCTACCAATTTTGCCTGTCAAATAATTGATGTCTGCCCTAGGGTACAAAGGCTTTGTCCTGGAGTTTCTCCAGTGTTGCCTTCCTCTTTATTTTGGTATGACCCATAATAAATTTAAACTAAAAAAAAAAAATCCTTGGCTATGTGTTTTACTTCAAAAAGGACAGTTTGTTTGTGAGTAGGTGGGTACATTTTAAAAATACATCTATGTCAATATGTCAAATACAATATGTCAAATTAACAAGGGACACCAACCAACCTATTTGAGGTTCAAAAATACAAGATAATAATGGTGTTGTGGTAACTTGACACACAAAAACGACAAAAAATATTATGGAGATCACTAGAAAAAAAAATCTGAAGATCTTGATAAAAAAAAAAAGTCGATCACTAGAAAAAAAAAATAAACATTATTCTGGAGATCTGGCAAAAATTTTTATAAAAGATTATTCAGGAGATCACGAGAAATAATAAAGAAATCAGTTTGTCAGAACTCTGTGTGAATATCATCAGCAAAACAACTTCATTATTCTAGTATTATAAAGAAGAAGAGAATATGCTGCATTAAAAGATGAAAAACTTTGCAGCGTGACGAATATGCTATCTCCATTATGAATGTTAGTTTTACCAGACCGAGCGCTTCCGTCTCGTACTTCATCCAGAGCATGCGTGGAATTTTGTGTGTCAGAATTGTGTACACACGCTCGGAACTTCCGACAATTTTTTTGTCTGAAAATTTGAGAACCAGTTTTTGTTGGAAAATGGAGCATACACACGGTCGAAATTTCAGACAACAAGCTCACATCGAACATTTGTAGTCGGAAATTCCAATCATCAGTACGCGCCATAAGAGTTTTGGAAGTCCAAGCCAGAATTCTGCTTGCATAATTGTAAATACTGTCATATATTCTGGAAGTCCTGACAGGGATTCTCAAAGTCCTGGCAAGGATTCTTAAAGTCCTGCAGGGATACTGCGAGCACAATTGGAAGTCTTGGTAAAGATTGTGGAAGTCCTGGCAAAGGGTCCTGATTACCGTGGGGTTCTAGTAATCCTGGAAATGCAGAGATGGAAGGTGCAGAAGCATGTCTTGTAAATACAGAGAAGCCGAACGGCTGGCTTCTGTCAGTCCGGCTGCCAACCACACGGGCCGAATGTCGAGCAGGTTCTACTGAACCGGCCGATGGAAGACGACATTAGGCCCATGTGTACTAGTGTTGGAGGGCAACATGTTTTTTGTGCTAATGTAAGACGTTTCTGAACTATGAAATCTGCTTACACCAAGCCTCGACACTGTTGGAGGCAGCCTGGAATGCGGTTACAGCAGGTTTATCCATTAGGGCTTTGTAACTGAAGCATGCCCCATGGCAGGGGAGTATGGGAGTAGAGCTTGGCTTAACCTCCCTGGCGGTGTTCCCGAGTCTGGCTAGCGTTGTAGGATACAGGGGGGAAGTTACTTACCTTTTCCCCTGGATCCTGCAATGTCTCCCCGCTGTGTAAGCGAGCCGTCCGCTCGCTCGATTCACACAGTGCCCGAGTGCCGCTGATCTCCGTTCCCTGCGACGTTCCGACGCACGGGAGCGGAGATCGGCGCCAAATTTAAAAAAGTTTAAAAACACACAACACATACAGTACTGTAATCTTACAGATTACAGTACTGTATACAAAAAATACACATCCCCTTTGTCCCTAGTGGTCTGCCCAGTGCCCTGCATGTCATTTTATATAATAAAAATATTTTTTTTCTGCCTGGAAACTGGAGATTGTCCATAGCAACCAAAAAGTGTCCCTTTATGTCAAAAGTGGTTTTAGACCAGCTAGAAAACACTGATAATAAATTAGAATCACAATTTATCATCAAACAATAAATTTAATGACAGCGACTATTCTGCAACTGAGCAAATTTCAGTGTTTTTGATTTGATTACATTATTGAATCATTTTTATATATATTTTTATTTTATTATAATTTATGATTTTGTGTTTCAAACTTTATCATACCCGGGATGTCTACTAGACTCTGGTTCGGACATATTTAAGTGAGTTATTCATAAGAATTGCATGCCTACAATATAAAAACGCCAAATTTCCATGCAAAATAATTGTACCGCTTTCAGCACAAAATTCCAGCCAGAATCATACCGCCAGGGAGGTTAAAACTACCAGGTATAATAAAGATTGAAGTGCCTCATTATCATGCCTGACTATCATGACTGCAAACAAAAGCTTCAAAAAGCAACTGCTGCTAAGATGACTGATGGCCTAAGTTACAGAAGATCAAAGACCAGCTGTCACTGAAGATTTGACCTGGGTCAAATAGCAGTGATTCATGGACAAATGCTGCCGCTAGTGGTCACTACAGCATGCTTCCTAGAGGACAGACAGAAGGATACTATATTAAAGCAGAGTTCCACCCAATTTTGAGAAGTGGTCTTAAATGAAAGACCACCCCTTGTTTTTGGATATTAAAATGTAAAAACTCTCATCCGAGATAGACATATCCCCAATCACCATGGCCTCCCCTAAAACCAAAACAAAGAATGTTACCTTCAAGCTAATTTCTCTAAATGCCAAAGGCTTAAACATACCAGAGAAGTGCTCACGAGTTCTAGCCAGTATGTGGAGCATGACGGCAATGTGGTATTCCTGCAGGAGACTAACTTCTGCTCAAATGCTGTCCCAAAGCTATCAAACCATTACTTCCCACTAAGCTACCATACAACATCCCCAAGCTCCAAATTTAAAGGGGTTACAATTCTCCTATCCAAAAATACTCCCTTTCAGGTAATAGACATAAAAAATAAAAATATTGCTGCGCTAAATTTATAAGTGCTATAAACACTGAAATATACAGTGGTGTGAAAAAGTGTTTGCCCCCTTCCTCATTTCCTGTTCCTTTGCATGTTTGTCACACCTAAGTGTTTCGGAACATCAAACCAATTTAAACAATAGTCAAGGACAACACAAGTAAACACGAAATGCAATTTGTAAATGAAGGTGTTTATTATTAAAGGTGAAAAAAAATCCAAACCATCATGGCCCTGTGTGAAAAAGTGATTGCCCCCCTTGTTAAAACATACTATAACTGTGGTTGTCCACACCTGAGTTCAATTTCTCTAGCCACACCCAGGCCTGATTATTGCCACACCTGTTCACAATCAAGGCATCACTTAAATAGGAGCTGCTTGACACAGTAAGGTCCACCAGAAGATCCTTAAAAGCTACACATCATGCCGAGACCCAAAGAAATTCAGGAACAATTGAGAAAGAAAGTAATTGAGATCTATCAGTCTGGAAAGGGTTATAAAGCCATTTCCAAAGCTTTGGGAATCCAGCGAACCACAGTGAGAGCCATTATCCACAAATGGCGAAGACATGGAACAGTGGTGAACCTTCCCAGGTTCCCAGTGGTGAAATTACCCCAAGAGCGCAGCGACAACTCATCCAAGAGGTCACAAAAGACCCCACAACAACGTCCAAGGAACTGCAGGCCTCACTTGCCTCAGTAAAGGTCAGCGTTCATGCCTCCACCATCAGGAAAAGACTGGGCAAAAATGGCCTGCATGGCAGAGTTCCAAGGAGAAAACCACTGCTGAGCAAAAAGAACATCAAAGCTCGTCTCAATTTCTCCACAACACATCTTGATGATCCCCAAGACTTTTGGGACAACATTCTGTGGACCGATGAGACAAAAGTGGAACCCTTTGGAAGGTGTGTGTCCAAGTATATCTGGCGTAGAAGGAACACTGCATTTCAGAAAAAGAACATTATACCAACAGTAAAATATGGTGGTGGTAGTGTGATGGTCTGGGGCTGTTTTGCTGCTTCAGGACCTGGAAGACTTGCCGTGATAAAAGGAACTATGAATTCTGCTGTCTACCAAGAGATCCTGAAGGAGAATGTCCGACCATCTGTTCGTGTACTCAAGCTGAAACGAACTTGGGTTCTGCAGCAGGACAATGATCCTAAACACACCAGCAAGTCCACCACCGAATGGCTGAAGAAAAACAAAATGAAGACTTTGGAGTGGCCTAGCCAAAGTCCTGACCTGAATCCTATTGAGACGTTGTGGTATGACCTTAAAAAGGCCGTTCATGCTCGAAAACCCTCTAATGTAACTGAATTAGGACAATTCTGCAAAGATGAGTGGGCCAAAATTCCTCCAGGATGCTGTAAAAGCCTCATTGCACGTTATCGCAAACGCTTGGTTGCAGTTGTTGCTGCTAAGGGTGGCCCAACCAGTTATTAGGTTTAGGGGGCAATCACTTTTTCACACAGGGCCATGATGGTTTGGATTTTTTTTCACCTTTAATAATAAACACCTTCATTTACAAATTGCATTTTGTGTTTACTTGTGTTGTCCTTGACTATTGTTTAAATTGGTTTGATGTTCCGAAACACTTAAGTGTGACAAACATGCAAAGGAACAGGAAATGAGGAAGGGGACAAACACTTTTTCACACCACTGTAAGTGCTGCGAACACTCCCAATAATGTGAATTATACCAAAAAGTGAAAACATAAATCTTATGAAAAGTTCATAGACCGTGAAAAGTGAAATCAATACAGTCCAATCAATTAAATGTTCAAAGTGAAAAAAAACATCCAAAACATCCTTGATCCACTAGGAGATATGGAGCAATAAGCACATAGACGTTCAATCCAGTTCCTAAGTTTGAATTGTGGAATTAATCTTGTTTCCCTGACGGTAAAGTATCCCAGTGTAAAAAGTAAGTATGGGTCCTTACCAGATCAGGTGGACTCCCTGAACAGCGGAGTCAACAGCGCCAACAGAAATAACCCTCTACAGGGATATACAGCTCCTCGGTAATCCTAGGTTCCACCGATAGCGGATAGAGACTCTGCCAATAGACATGTGGACAGAATAAACACTCAGGGCCGTCCGGCCACGAGTGAAGAGGGAGGGGGAAGAAAAAAAACGGACTCTAATCGTGAATTACCGTTATAAAAAGTGGGATGCTTATTGTATAAAAGTAAGACCAGTGGTATTAACCATAAAGGTCACAATATCAAAAAATAATAGCACAAATAAAAAAACTGTTAAATTATAACAAATATACACCCATGCATGGGGATCATATAAACGTGATGGTATCAACATAAACTGCCCAACATGTTTCGTAATACCTTACGTCCTCCTGGGGCACAGGTGATATGTTGCTCCATCACTTAAATATCATGAGGTCTAAACCAAGCCTCAATTTCGCTTTGACACCCTCACTGATGACCAGGGAAGATATATTTTCATAAAAGGAACCCTACAGAACAGACCTATCACTTTAGCCAACACCTATAGTGTCAACACGTCCCATTCTTCTGCACCGTCATGCAAAGTCTATCCACCTTTCAAACTGGGATGCTAATCCTGGGAGGAGACTTTAACATACTTCTTGACCCTCTCCTTGACACATCCACGGAAACGTCAAGCCTACCGTACAGGGTATTACGCCAAATAAAACTAAGCATCCAAAACCTCTTGCTACATGACACATGGCGTCCACAAGCAAAAGACTTCACCTTCTTCTCGGCACCACACAATAGATATTCCCAACTCGACTATTTCTTCCTAACACAACGAGACCTTTCCTACCTGACAAATACAACAATAGAACCCATGACCTTATCAGACCATCACCCGATTTTGATCATGCTGGCCCTCCCAGACAGGACCACAAACACCCAAAACTGGAGACTGGACCCCACTATCTTGACTGACAAAATCTGCATAACAGAACTTTGCAAATGCCTGTAAAACTACTTTAAAGAAAATAATACACCTGACACATCAAACATAACCCAATGGGAAGCACACAAATGTGTCATACGGGGAAAGCTCATTTCATTGGCTTACAGGACTGTTCACCGAACTCAAGACACTAGACACCTTACACAAACATACACTAGCCCAACAATCGTACCAAGAACTTATTGAAACCTGCACACAAATACAAGATGAGCTAGGTCGCACTATTAGGAAAAAATTTACGCTATCGCAAAAGCTTTTCTACGAATTTGGAAATAAAAGCGTACACATACTAGCCCAAGCACTACACTCGAAAAAAGCTAAAACAATGGTACATAAGTTACACTCCCCCACAGGAGAAACACATACGAAAAATTGTGACATAGCCCAAGAGCTCGAAAGATTTTATTCAACTCTATATAACATTGAAAAATCAAACCCACCCCTTCACTAGTGACCAGGCACGCCGATATCAAGGCTAGAAAAATACTGCCCCAAGGTAATTTCTTCAGATTCCACCAAAAACCTTAAAGGCCAGATCTACTACAAAACAATCGCAGAAACACTAAGCTTCCTCTATCTAAAAGCCTGTAGCACCCTATCACACTCCAAACCACTTACTCATGGGATGCTTGAAGCCCACATCACAGTAATCCCCAAAGATGGAAAATACCCATCACAAGGCGGAAACTATAGACTGATATCACTCCTCAATGTAGACATCAAAATTGTCTCCAAAATTCTGGCCAACAGACTTCTCCCACTACTCCCTTCTATTGTCTCCTGTGATCAAGTAGGTTTTGTCCCTGGAAGAGAAGCCAGAGACAACACCATAAAAGCCTAAATCAACCTACACCACCGCATAACATCTTCAAACCAAAACAGCTTCTTCCTTTCCCTGGAAGCGGAAAAGTCTTTTGACAGGGTGGCATGGGATTATATGAAAGCAGTCCTACATACCATGGGCATAGGTCCACACATGCTCAATCTCATTCTATCTCTATATGCCAGTTGAATGCCTTTCCCATCCACAATGGGACAAGACAAGGTTGCCCCCTTTCCCCCCATCCTCTTTGTCCTTACCCTCAAGCCCTTCCTATGGTGCATAAGACAAAACCCTGATATTTAAGGCATTAAAACCAATAATAAAGAATACAAACTTGCTGCCTTTGCAGATGATATTCTACTAGTTCTCACAAATCTGCACACCACGATACTGATACTACAATTCCACCATTGTAACATAATCTCCAACCTCAAAATAAAATTTTCCAAGTCCTTTGCTCTCAACATATCTTTACCTTTACACCTAGTAGCACAATGCAGAGAAAACTTCCCCTTCCAGTGGCAATCAGATGTGATACATACCTAGGCATACAATTTCCCGCCAAACTATCGGATTTATGTGTGAAAAATGAAATACCAATTTTGAACAGACTGACAGCAGACCTCAAAAACTAGAACAGACCAATATTCTCATGGTTTGGCATGGCGGTGATACTGAAAATGAATGCCTTACTGAGAATGCTATATATACTACAGATAGTACCGATCCACACACCGCAGGCCTTTTTCAAAACTTACAGAAGCCTTTGCTCCAAGTTCCATTTGGGGAGACCCCAAACCTAGGATCAATTACACCCAGATAACTCTACCCAAATACAGGTGGGATTGGTCTCCCAGACCTCTTGAACTATTACAAGGCTATACACTTGACAAGAATAATTGACTGGCACCTACACACGTCCACCAAAGACTGGGTCAGACTGGAAGCATCCTTTACAATCCTACCTCTTAAATCATTACCATGGATATTGAAACGCCATATCCCTTAGAGATAAGCTCACACCCACTAAGCAGGTCTACTTTGCACAGCTTCCGCAGAGTTTGTTAACATACTCCCTTATGGACTATACCAGGTCCGATGACCCTGATAAGACTGAACCCAGACTTTCCCCCAGGTATGAACAATGACTTCCTAACATGATACTGGATAGATAAACAAGTCTTGGCCCACAACTTCTATGACCAAGGAAAGCCCCATACCGTCTCTCACCTTTCCACCCTAATGGACAAACCCTCAATACCACCGTGGACATATCTGCTGATCTCACACTTCCCGGGGGAACCCTGGACAGAAACTCCTCTTGTTCCAGACAACACCTTTCAAAAGGCTTTGTACACAAACATCCTTCGAAAACCACCTGATATCCACCACCCATTCCCTTCTCATTTTTGGAATACCACTTCAACAACTGCAAAGCATGTGGAGTACGGGAAAGGGATTTGTCTTTGTCCCTAACACCAGAAGAGTGTAAAAAAAATCTACTTTAACATCCACAAAGGCTCCATTAATGTATCTATACAAGAGAATGGGGACATAATTCAATCCTGTTGGTACCGTACACCAGCCTTATTGCATAAATTCAAACCAACAATATCAGATAAATGCTGGAGATGCCATGAACAACGCAGCACACTGATACACATATGGTGGGCCTGCCCACATATCCAAATTTTCTGGAAGTACACCGCATTACCTCTCATATCACATTCTATGACCTGGAACTAACACCTGCTCAATTTCTTCTACACCACTCATCCCTACCACATAATTCTTATCACAAATCACTAGCGATGCACATGATCAATGCAGCAAAACAATGCATACCAATACATTAGAAATCTCAAAACATTCCATCAATGAAAGAATGGTTCAGTAGAATTAAAAGGATTGCTGAAATGGAAGAATTGATTCACATTGCATGGGAGACCCCCAGAAAATACGGAACTAAATGGGCATGCTGGACACATTTCCAGACCACAAATGAATTTTCCCAACTAAGCAATCCAACTACTGAAATTTTAGAGTCAAAAGCTCCCTGGAGCTCACAGCTTAGAACAGAAACACACCACCTTCATAATATAAAACTTAAACCCTGGAATCCTAACTAAAGGGCCAGCCCCCTCCTCAGAACAATATAATCCACAAAAAAAACGATCGCTCCCTGGAGAGGGAAGCAAGAGACAGCCAAACCCAAAATTATACTAAGCTACCCCCAATCCTTACACCACCCCTTCTTTCTTTGTTCTCTTCTCTCTCCTATACCTCTCCTTCACTTTCCCCCATGCCACATAGGTCCCCATTTTCTACTGATCACCCCCCCTTTCCAGTCACCCCATCTTTTCTTCCCTACTGGACCGACACCCTATGATCTCAACAAGATATCAATGACAAAACACCCTACATACATCATATTTGACTCTCTAACAGCACACCATGACTACTTTGACACGCACAAGATCCCTTCCCCTGTCAAGAGTCACTTCAAGCCACCTGAGACACCCACGGTACGGATAACTATCCAAAGTTCACGAATTACAATATCACCCAATACACTTAAGTGGTACAACATAACTGTAGCACAGAAGATACTTAAAACGGATACAGTTATATAAAAAGTAAGACACTTTTGCCAGGACAGATTTGGTGAATAGACATATCCCATCAAGGTTTATGTTGGATCAACTGGACAATGAATGTCTATTTTACACGTTGTTAAATGTACTGTTCATGTCCGTTATACTTGTACAGTACCACATGTCAGTTTATTTGATTTCATAAATAAAAACATTTTGGGGGAAAAAAAAAAAAAATGTAAAACATTTTTTCCTTCCTACCTTTTTTATGAAGTACATATTGTACTTCTGATCCTTTCGGGCCACGGCACAGGATGTCATATTCTTTTGTGTGGCGAGCCCCCCAGCTGTCTTCTGGGACCTGTGTGTGTCCCAAAAGATAAGCTGGCCATTCACAAAGTGCCACGCAACTCGCGCATGCGCAGTAGCAAACTGCAAGGCTCCACTGCCAGTTTCCCCTAGTTAGAATGGCACCGCCTGCACCCTGGGGGGCCTAGGGGGGTGACATTGTAGGCTCCATGTACAGGTAAGTGGCCTTATTAAAAGTCAGCAGCTAGTGTTTTTTCTGGATCTGGAACGCACTGGAACTGCAAGCACGGATGTGAACTATGCCATTGAAAAGCATAAAACCTACTTTCCATGCATTTTTGATGCAGAAAAAAAATGCACTGGACTGCATGTGGTGGGAACTGGCCCAGAAATTAATAGATACATACATTCACATACTCATATACATACACATTCAAAAACCTGCATACACACTCAGATACAGATGGTTACTTACATATATACATACTCACACCCAGACACATACATACACACACACTCAGACATACATACACACAGCAATCCAGCACAAGACTATACACAGCACCACACAGCATCCCGGCAGGAGGATCGCCGGGTCAACCAAGGAACGACTCGGCATGTAGCCACTGACCACAAGCTGTAGCATCTAAACCAGCCAGTGGGTCTCAAAGACCAACACTAACTATGAATAGACAACATCTGTATATACTTTTCCTTACAGTGCTGAGAGAGCTGCGATGTGGAAGGAAATACTACTAGAACAAAGGAGAATCCGCCTATAGAAATGTACCATCCATCATGTGATACACCTCCCATCCAGGCGTTTCTCTCTATATAGACCTATCACAGTATACAGACCAGTTTTCATTTTTCAAGGCTCTGGTGAAGAGGAAACCCCTCGAAACGCATTAGCCATTTATTTATTTTAACCCTTGTATGGGCATCCATTTTTACAATTTTATCAAATGAGAATATTGTAACTTATTTATTCATGAACACGTAGTATTTTTCTTTGTATATACCAATTTGTTTATGTAGCACTAACCCCCGAAGGAGCTGCTGGTTTGATTTGGGCTTACCATTACCTTCTCGACCTCGTATGGATCTAGGGGTTTCCTGAGGTAGATGGCCCAAAGAACTGTAGAAACTGACACTGGATCCACTTTGGGATTTTTATTCGAAAGAATGTGTCATATACCAGGTAAGACCAGACTGTGTGGACTGCAAGGAGAGAACCAAAACGCATGTAAAGTGAATATAAATGTTTATTAAGATTAGTGATATACAAGTACACAAACACCTCCAATACCAAACAGTGACAATAAACCAAACAGTGACCTACAAATAACTATATACAGTAGTTGGGGAATACCGTAATCAAGAACGTAAGCCAAGCCAGGGTCATGCACACAGAATCAGCAGATAAACAAAGGGCAGTTCCAGAAACACAATCGTAAGCCAGGCCAGGGTCATACACAGGGAATCAGCCGATGGGGGAAGGTGAAAGGGATTAGGTAGCAGGACAAGGTTCCAGGGATGCAGGGATGCAGGAATGGACAGGATCAGGTACAACAGGATCAGGAACAGGATCAGGATCAGGATCAGGATCAGGATCAGGATCAGGATCAGGATCAGGATCAGGATGCAGGCATCAAGGTTCAGGGTAACAGGATGCAGGTCAGGGCTCAAGGACAAAACCAAGGCAAACATGTGAGTGCTTGCCGGCTTTTTATAGGCCTGTGATTGGCCTCAAGTGACACCTGATTGCAGGAGGTGCTGTCTGCTCCACACTGCCAGGATCCATCCACTGGTGGACGCCAGTACTGCAGCCCAAAGTTGACATAACATCAGCAGGGAAAAGCTCTCCTGACAGTTCCAAACTGCCAGGAGACACCTGCTGGTGGACCTCAGTACTGCACGCAAAAAGACAAATATTATCAGCGGATGGAACATTTCCTGACAGAATGGTAGACAAAACACAGTCTCTCAACAAAGGATAGTGGGTATAGGTAGGAAGTTCAGGTACTCTTGGAACTGCATGTCTCTCACTATAGAATCCAGAGAATAGCCATTCGCAACTGGATAGTACAGCTATCGGATAAATCTCCCCTCTTTAGCAGCCAATAGATTTTTCAGATAAAGCAAAGTCTCTGCCACAGAATTGGTTGTAGAACTTGTAAATGAAGTCTCTGCCACAGACTTGGTTGTAGAACCTGTAAATGAAAAGTCTCTGCCACAGACTTGGTTGTAGAACTTGTAAATGAAAAGTCTCTGCCACAGACTTAGTTGTAACTGAAGGATAAATGTAAAGGCTGACCGCAGGTCAGCCTGTTTTTGTAGGAGGAGTCAGGCTGCATAAAGCCTGCCCTCCTTTGCCTCCTCCTCTCGTGGCGGAGGCTCTCGTGTCAGCGTCATTGGCGGGCGACTCTGACGTCACTTCCGGGTCTCGGAGCAGTCGAGGAGGACGCTCGGGGCTCAGTGTTGCCTGGCTGGCGTCCATCCCCGATCCGATTGTGCTTCTCCCGCCCGCTTCTCCCGGTGTGCCGCCGGGTGTGGGGGGGGAATCGGCCTCCGGACGGCTTCTGGCCACAGGCGGGGGGCGCGCTTCTCCCGCCCGCCCGCTTCTCCCGGTGTGCCGCCGGGTGTGGGGGGGGAATCGGCCTCTGGACGGCTTCTGGCCACAGGGGGGGGTGGGGCTGCTTCTCCCGCCCGTCCGCTTCTCCCACCCGCCCACTTCTCCCGGTGTTCCGCCGGGTGAGGGGGTGGGGAGAATCAGTCTCCTGACGGCTTCACTGACCACACGGGGGGGATGCTTCTCCCACCCGCCTGGTGCAGCCGGGGGAGGGGGGGGTTGCGGCCGCCTGTCGGCCCCTCTGTCCGCGCAGGAGAGCCGGCAGCTCCTGTCACAGGAGAAGGTAGTGTGGTGGAGGTTGGTAGAGGTCTGATGGGTGGTGGTTTGTCATGACTGGTTGTTTCTCGATCACTCCTTAGGGGCCTAAGCCTTTTCCACATGTTGGGGAGCAGCACATAAGGTGTATCCCGTCTGCAGAGGTGCCAGCTTTTCTTTCTAGGGCCACGGTTCATATCTAGAGCCACATGCTCTTGTCGGGCCCTTGCACAATATATAGAATGCTAAGGCAAATTGCCAGTGCGATAGTTGGTTGTTTTGTTCCATGTGCAAGCCACATTTCTGCTCCCATTTATCTTGCGGTTGCATACCTGGTGGTTCTTCTAATAATGTTGGTGGGGGGGTCGTTTCCTGCTAAGCTTACCGCAGGGTGGTCGCCCAGTCCATTGGTTCAGCGGGATTGAGTGGGCACACAAATTCTGCCTGCATGTCTCACCGATGTAGGAAGGTCCTGCCGCCTCATTCTCCCATTGGTTACCTGGGGGGGTTGGGATTCGCCCGCCTCCTTCTCCCAGTACTACTGGGGGGGGGATGCTGCTACCGGGAGAGGAGGGGGGGTACGGCTGCCCATCAGATGGGGAAAATTTTATTGCTATGGGCTAGAGTATGGGAGGAGCAGAAGCGGAACTATCATGAAGATGGGCATCTTGCCGGGGACTGATCGCAGATGTAGGGACAGGTCAAACTTTGGTGTTTTTGAGCTGAGCTCGGTCACATGCTGGGGTTCTCATGCAATTTTACGTTTCTCACGTGTCCCATGTTTCTCACGTGTCCCATGTTTCTCACGTGTCCCATGTTTCTTATGTGTCCCACATTTGTCACGTTTCCCATGTTTCTCTCGTTTCCCATGTTTCTCTCGTTTCCCATGTTTCTTACGGGTCCCATGTTTATTACGTGTCCCACATTTGTCACGTTTTCCCACGTTTGTCACGTTTCCCTCGTTTCCCATGTTTCTCTCGTTTCCCATGTTTCTCTTGTTTCTCACGTGTCCCATGTTTCTTACGTGTCCCACATTTGTCACGTTTCCCTCGTTTCCCATGTTTCCCATGTTTCTTACGGGTCCCATGTTTCTCACGTTTCCCATGTCTCTTACGTTTCCCACGTTTCATGTCTTATGCCTTTTCCTGTCATCACCTTTCGTTCGCTGCATTGCCGTTAGTTTGTGCTTACATCCAGGATCTGTCACGTCTACAGATCCATACGGGCTGAGGTTTCGTTTTTAATTGATTGTCGTCCCACAATCTTCTCGCCTGTAGTCCATACGTCATACATGCACGTTCACCATCACACCTTTACTACTACCCACCACGGTCTGTGGGTACCTAGCCCTGAGTGTTTGTTTTTAATTACCTGTCTTGGCGCTGCAGGTTGCTCGGGCTCGCTTACTACATACGGTAGGGTGGGGTGGTCATTAGGTTCACATTCATGCGCTGTTTGGTCTTGTCATTTCTGCACCCACATCATTATACTTGTCAGGTACCAGGGGTATTGTCAGGTCATGGGCTGGTTGTCTGTTATGTTCTCTGGTCTTTTTACTCAGCGGGGTTGTCCACATTCTTTCCACTGCAGGGTACCCATCACGTCTATGGGTTTGACAGATTGAGGTGATCGTTTTTAATTGGCTTGTTGCAGTGGCAAGTCTCCTCATCTGTTCTTGTGCTGCTCTCACATTTCGTACCAAACTCTCACGTTCTCAGGCAATTTACGTTTTCTCATGCAAATTACGTTTCTCATGCACTTTACGTTTCTCATGCACTTTACGTTTCTCATGCACTTTACGTTTCTGTGCTAACTCACGTTTCATGTTTTTCTTGTTTTCCCAGGTTTTCTTTCGTGTTCCCAGGTTTTCTCTCGTGTTCCCAGGTTTTCTCTCGTGTTCCCAGGTTTTCTCTCGTGTTCCCAGGTTTTCTCTCGTGTTCCCAGGTTTTCTCTCGTGTTCCCAGGTTTTCTCTCGTGTTCCCAGGCTTTCTTTTGTGTTCCCAGGTTTTCTTTCGTGTTCCCAGGTTTTCTTTCGTGTTCCCAGGTTTTCTTTCGTGTTCCCAGGTTTTCTCTCGTGTTCCCAGGTTTTCTCTCATGTTCCCAGGTTTTCTCTCGTGTTCCCAGGTTTTCTCTCGTGTTCCCAGGTTTTCTCTCGTGTCATCAGTTCTCGTTCTTGTGCAACCAGCGTTTCTTTTGCAGGTTGTTTTGTTCTTGCTGCCTTGGTTCTTATGCTGCTCACGTTTTCGTCAGATCGCGCTACTCGTCCAGTAGTGTTCCTTCACGCAGCTTACGTTCCTGTCACAGGTTCTCAGTCAGCTCACGTTCTCTCGCGATTTGTGTTCCTGACCCAGTGGTGTGTCATTTTCACGCTGCCTTCAGTTTCCTAGCTCTGTCCGGCCAGGAGTTGCGCAATAATAGGAAACTATTGGTAAGTCAGCCTATTGCAGCTCCAGCAGCTTCCACTGGTTTAGGGGCTTTAGTGGATTCCGGAACCCTCACTGTGCCTGGGCCGGTATCAGTAGGCCCAGGTCTTGGACACAGATGTCGGCGTCACACCTTCTCTTCGGTCTACAGCATTTGTGATGGATTTAGTTTCCTTTGGGCTGACGCTTAGCCTTGATCGACGAATCTTTGTTTTGTATTCCAGGTAGGCTCGTGACATGGCTTGGGATGTTTTTGCAGGCTTTCCGGTCTAGGTTTAGTCCTGATGGTTGATATTCAGTTCCTATTTTGCTTTTCTATTTGGTTGTTTTTTTTTTTTTGGGCCTCTTCCAACTCATATCGGCCTACAGCACTATCAGGTCGCATCTGGTGGAGACTCAGCATTTCATGTTATTGGCATACCAGGATAGGCCTTTCTTCATTTCCTGCGCACTACATTCAAGCCTTCCTCAGGGATCCAGAAGAGTTGCCCTCCTGGGGTACTCGGCAGACTTCCCATCGTTTGTTAAATTCTTCATGACATATCCGACATGCTCTCCAGGTCTCCTTTTCGTGGTGAACCAGCTGGATGCTCAAGGCAGCGCTGTATCTGACCTTTATGGTTCCTAAGGCCAGGGGAGTTGCGCTTCGGGCGCAGGGTCTCGCATACTTCTGGTCAATCTACTGGTTTGGCACCCCGGTCTTTCCTGTTAGATCGCATGCTCGCAAGACTCAGCATTCGGGAGGCGGCACGTCTTCAGGATTCTTGGAGTCTGGCAAGGTATGGGCCTGGTGTTGGTTAAAGCAGCCCGTCAGTGCCACTTCGGATACCCAGGGGGGTCCCCGGTTGCCTTTTCCAAGTGCTCCCCTCTCTGCAGCTCTATGCATTCTTCTTTACCATCCCCTTTTGGATAAATCAGGTTCTGAACCCTTAAGCATACTTGGCATTTCATCCAGGATAGGAGCGGCTTCCGTAACTTTGCACCAGGGGGTCCCGGCCATTTTCGTTTAGGTAGGTGAAGGTCGTCTTGGTTTCTCTAGGTACGTCCCAGAGCCACTTTGGAGGTGTCATAAGCGGTTGTCAATTTCAGCAGATTGAACGGCAATTCTGTTGGTAAGCTTCATCCTACCATGGTCATTTTTGCCCCCTTTTAGGCATACTGACCACGTGACCCCTGGCACACCACAGGTCAATGTTCTCATTTGCTCTTTGTTCCTTTCCGATACTATCCGTCAGATTGACTCCGAGTACAAATGAACTTAGAGAACCCTCATACGGTACCAGTATCTTGCAGCCAGTCCAGCGATACCGTACGAGTGTGGATTCACTTGGTGTCTTTTAACTTGGCTTCCATGCTCTTACCGAGGCGCCAGCCTTTTGCATGGCCCTCTTCTGAAGAGTACTCGCCTGGTTGCATTCTCATTTGCTGGGCCTCTCCAAAGACGAGACAGAACCGGACCACCTTGTAATCCTCCTTCCAGTTACTGTGTCTCAGGCTAGCCAGCCCGAGACTCGGAAATGGATGGATCCACACCCCAGGCCATGAGGGCCCCTGAGGGCTGGTCAGGAGGACCAGGACCAAACAGACAGAAAGATCTTCTGGACCGGAACCCAGAAGCATGTGATCCCAGTACCTTAAGTACCCTCTCCCATAAAGCACATCGAGACGACATACCCACTGGTTGGTTCCGAGAGACATTGGCACCAAATGCGTCCAACTGGACCGCGTTCTTGCCAGAGGTGACACCGACAGCCAAACTGGTACTGAGACTATACTTTAACCCTAAAACCCAACTGTGGTTTAACCACTTGCCGACCGCCCCATGTAGATATACGTCGGCAGAATGGCACGTACAGGCAGAACCACGTACCTGTACGTGCCATTCTTTAGGCGGTTGGGGGGTCCGATCGGACCCCCCTCCGCCGGCGGGGACGGTCGGCATCGCTTCAGGAGCGATCCGGGACGAGGGGACGGCCAGTGGTTTCTGGCCACCCCCTCGCGATCGCTCCTGGCGAATGAAAAGCTTCCCCTTCCTGTCTATTGTATAGACAGGAAGGCGGAAGTGATGTCACGCTCGGTGCGCCGGTCTATGTGACCGGAGACGCCGAGCGGCGAACATGTACAGGTTAGTGCACAACACTACACTGACACCAGTACAGTTAGGCACACAAAACACCCCCCTGTCACCCCCTGATCACCCCCCAGATCACCCCCTCCCCCCCCCCCCCCAGTCACAGTGTCACTAATTGCAGTGATCATTTATTTACTGATCACTGCATTTAGTGTCAGTGTGACTGTAATAACTGTCAGGGCAGTTAGTTTTAGGTCCTAGGTAGCCCCCTACCCCCCCCTAATAAAGGTTTAACCCCCTGATTGCCCCTAGTTAACCCCTTCACCCCCTTTTGCCAGTGTCACTAAGCGATCGTTTTTCTGATCGCTGCATTGTGTCGCTAGGTAACCATTTTTTTTTTTATTTTAACCGCCATGTTTTATATAGGTTCATAAATAGTTTTATAGGTCAGGTACCCCCATATTACAACCTAAATAAAGGTTTTAACCCCCTGATTGCCCCTAGAGTTAACCCTTTCACCAGTAATCACCGTATAACTGTCACTGGTGACGCTGGTTAGCCAGTTAGTTATTTCGTTATTTAGGTTCCCCGTCAGGTTTTTATATAGCGTCAGGTACCCCCATATATTACCTAATAAAGGTTTAACCCCCTGATTGCCCCTAGTTAACCCTTTCACCCCCTTTTGCCAGTGTCACTAAGCGATCGTTTTTCTGATCGCTGCATTAGTGTCGCTAGGTAACCAGTTTTTTTTTAGGTTAACCGCCATGTTTATATAGGTTCATAAATAGGTTTATAGGTCAGGTACCCCCATATTACAACCTAAAGGTTTTAACCCCCTGATTGCCCCTAGAGTTAACCCTTTCACCAGTGATCACTGTATAACTGTCACTGGTGACGCTGGTTAGCCAGTTAGTTATTTCGTTATTTAGGTTCCCCGTCAGGTTTTTATATAGCGTCAGGTACCCCCATATATTACCTAATAAAGGTTTAACCCCCTGATTGCCCCTAGTTAACCCTTTCACCCACTTTTGCCAGTGTCACTAAGAGATCGTTTTTCTGATCCCTGCATTAGTGTCGCTAGGTAACCAGTTTTTTTTTGTATTACTGTTACGGGTGACGCTGGTTAGTTAGCTTGTTTTTTTATACTGTCAGGGCACCCGCCATTTATTACCCAATAACGGTTTAACCCCCTGATCGCCCGGCGGGTGATATCAATTAGGTTTTTAGGGTCAAATAAGGTCTGCGTCGCCCCAGGTTAGTGCCAGTACCGCAAACACCCACGCGCAAAGCATACACCTCCCTTAGTGGTATAGTATCTGAACAGATCAATATCTGATCTGATCAGATCTATACTAGCGTCCCAGCAGTTTAGGGTTCCAAAAAAACGCATTGTTAGCGGGATCAGCCCAGATACCTGCTAGCACCTGCGTTTTCCCCCTCCGCCCCCAGCCCAGCCCCCCCAAGTGCAGTATCGATCGATCACTGTCACTTACAAAACACTAAGCACACATAACTGCAGCGTTCGCAGAGTCAGGCCTGATCCCTGCGATCGCTAACATTTTTTTTGTGGTAGCGTTTTGATTCAGTCGCTAACAGTCAGGAGCTTTTTTACCTGTGAATCTCAAAAAAATAAAAAAAACAAAAATAGTTGTCGTTTTATTGTTCTCTCTCTCTCTCTATTGTTGCTCTTTTTTTACTCCATTCTATTCTGCAATGTTTTATTATGTTTTATCATGTTTTATCATGCTTGCTTTTCAGGTATGTAATTTTGTTTACTGTGTTTTAGTGTTAAGCATTTTTTTGTTTTCAGGTGCGCCATTCAGTTGCAGCGCGGAAAAAGATTACAATATATGTCCAGTATGTTGCTGGACTTTGAATGGTTATACCAGAATGATGCCTGCAGGTTTAGGTATCATCTTGGTATCATTCTTTTCAGCCAGTGATCGGCTTTCATGTAAAAGCAATTCTAGCGGGTAATTAGCCTCTAGACTGCTTTTACAAGCAGTAGGAGGGAATGTCCCCCCTCCCGGATATAAACCGCGCCATTGGGAAATTGGGAAAGCATTTTATCACACCAATCTTGGTGTGGTCAGATGCTTTGAGGGCAGAGGAAAGATCTAGGGTCTAATAGACCCCAATTTTTTTCAAAAAAAGAGTACCTGTCACTGCCTATTGCTATCATAGGGGATATTTACATTCCCTGAGATAACAATAAAAATCATAACAAAGAAAAAAAATGGAAGGAACAGTTTAAAAATAGAATAAAAAAGCTAAATAAATAAAAAAAAAACTAAAAAAAAAAAAAAAAAAAGCACCCCTGCCCCCCCTTCTCTTGCGCAAAGGCGTACACAAGCGTTGGTCTGGCGTCATATTTAAACAGCAATTGCAGCATGCATGTGAGGTATCACCGCGAAGGTCAGATCGAGGGCAGTAATTTTAGCAGTAGACCTCCTCCGTGAATCTAATGTGGTATCATGTAAAGGCTTTTAAAGGCTTTTAAAAATGTATGTAGTTTGTCGCCACTGCGTGTTTGTGCGCAATTTTAAAGCATGTCGTGTTTGGTATCCATGTACTCGGCCTAAGATCATATTTTTTATTTCATCAAAAATTTGAGCAATATAGTGTGTTTTAGTGCATTAAAATAAAAAAAAGTGTATTTTTTCCACAAAAAATGCGTTTGAAAAATCGCTGCGCAAATACTGTGTGGAAAAAAAAAAATGCAACACCCCCCATTTTAATCTGTAGGGCCTTTGCTTTAACAATATATATAGTGTTTGGGGGTTCAACGTAATTTTCTTGCAAAAAAAAAAATATGTTTTCATGTAAACAAAAAGTGTCAGAAAGGGCTTTGTCTTCAAGTGGTTAGAAGAGTGGGTGACGTGTGACATAGGCTTCTAAATGTTGTGCATAAAATGCCAGGACAGTTCAAACCCCCCCCAAATGACCCCATTTTGGAAAGTAGACACCCCAAGCTATTTGCTGAGAGCAATGTTGAGCCCATTAAATATTTTTTTTTTTTGTCCCAAGAGATTGAATAATGAAAAAAAAAAATATATATATTTTTTTTACAAAAAGTTGTCACTAAATGATATATTGCTCAAACATGTCATGGGCATATGTGGAAATACACCCCAAAATACATTCTGTTGCTTCTCCTGAGTACGGGGATACCACATGTGTGGGACTTTTTGGGAGCCTAGCTGCGTACGGAACCCCAAAAACCAAGCACCGCCTTCAGGCTTTCTAAGGGAGTAATTTTTTTATTTCACTTCTCACTGCCAATCACAGTTTCGGAGGCCATGGAATGCCCAGATGGCATAAAACCCCCCAAAATGACCCCATTTTGGAAAGTAGACACCCCAAGCTATTTGCTGAGAGGTATTGTGAGTATTTTGCAGATGTCGCTTTTTGTCACAAAGTTTTGAAAATTGAAAAAAGAAAAAAAAAAAATTTTTTTCTTTACTTTCTTCATTTTCAAAAACAAATGAGAGCTGTAAAATACTCACCATGCCTCTCAACAAATAGCTTGGGGTGTCTACTTTCCAAAATGGGGTCATTTGGGGGGGTTTTGTGCTATTTTGGCATTTTATGGCCTTCGAAACTGTGATAGGTAGTGAGGAGTGAAATCAAAAATTTGCACCCTTAGAAATCCTGAAGGCGGTGCTTGGGTTTCGGGGCCCCGTACGCGGCTAGGCTCCCAAAAAGTCCCACACATGTGGTATCCCCATACTCAGGAGAAGCAGCAAAATGTATTTTGGGGTGCAATTCCACATATAACTATGGCATGTGTGAGCAATATATAATTTAGTGACAACTTTTTGAAGAAAAAAAAAATTATTTTTTTATTTTTGTCTTTATTCAATCACTTGGGACTAAAAAAAAAAATATTCAATGGGCTCAACATGCCTCTCAGCAAATAGCTTGGGGTGTCTACTTTCCAAAATGGGGTCATTTGGGGGGGTTTTGTACTTCTCTGCCATTTTAGCACCTCAAGAAATGAAATAGGCAGTCATAAATTAAAAGCGGTGTAAATTCCAGAAAATGTACTCTAGTTTGTAGACGCTATAACTTTTGCGCAAACCAATAAATATACGCTTATTGGCATTTTTTTTTACTAAAGACATGTGGCTGAATACATTTTGGCCCAAATGTTTGACTAAAATTGAGTTTATTAGATTTTTTTTATAACAAAAAGTAGAAAATCTCTTTTTTTTTTCAAAATTTTCGCTCTTTTTTCCGTTTATATCGCAAAAAATAAAAATCACAGAGGCAATCAAATACCATCAAAAGAAAGCTCTATTTGTGGGAAGAAAAGGACGCAAATTTCGTTTCGTTACAAAATTGCATGACCGCACAATTACCAGTTAAAGTAGTGCAGTGCGAAATTGAAAAAAGACCTCTGGTCCTTAAGCTGACAATTGGTCCGGGGCTGAAGTGGTTAAGGAACATTAAATTTGTAAAACATATAGCGCATGCTCGTTAGGAGCCCGGCGCTACATTTAGAATAAACTTTTTTATCTTGATTCATGCCTTTTTTCTTCTTACTCCATTTTTTGATCTTGTCAATTTCTTGTTGGTATTCTTCTTGTTGCACACAGCGGATGATGACCTCTTCAGCGTGTGCAATATCTGCAGCTATAGGGCATTCTGAACAGATATATCAACCGTGACTCTTTAAGGATGAGTCCCCTTTGAAACAACTGGCTCTAACAAGAAACAAGATGTCTCTAACTGCAGATACCCAGCTTGAAAAGCGTTTGAAGTGGTGTGACTTTAGTGTTAGTTTTGTACACGGTGGTATGAAGCGTAATGCTCACAGTCTGATTGATCAGTTCATAGGCATCTTTAGAAGGAAATAAGTGTGATTCCTCATAAACGAATACTGGAGATGACAGCCACAAACTATCCTGGAGCGCTGCTAAAGGTACGGCTCTGGTCCCACAATCAGCTGGGTTAAATTCAATAGAGATGTAATGCCATTGTTCTGGTGATGAGAACTTCTTGATACATTCTATTCTGTTGCTGACATACACGTGAAATTGTCTTGTCCGGTTGTAAATGCAACCAAGTACTATCTTACTGTCCATGTCAAATATAAAGGACTCAATCCTAATGTCCATTTCACCTTTTATGACTTCGGCAATTTCCACTGCTAACACAGGTGCACAAAGTTCAAGTCTTGGAATGGTATGTGCAGGTTTAGGTGTGAGTTTCTTCTTGCCCAGAACAAAACTGCAGTATGGGCCTCCATTGATCCCGGAGGTCTTCAAATAGGCCACTGCAGCTATGGCTTCAATGGAAGCATCAGAGAAAATATGAATCTCTCTCTGATCAGCAGTTGAAATGGAAACAGGGGCATGACAGCGTGGGATTTGACGTTTCTCCAATGACAACAGAGAACAGTTCCATTTTTCCCACCTTTTTTGTTTCTCACTAGGCAAAGAAGAATCCCAGTCTATGTTTTCAGTGGAAAGCTGCCTCAGAAGCATCTTACCTTGATGACTTGGGGTATGAATCCCAGTGGATCATAGATGCTGTTCACTATGGTCAAAACTCCTCTCTTGGTGAAGGGTTTATTATAGGTTCACTTGGAAAGTAAAATTGTCCAGTTTTACGTTCCAAAGCCGACCTAAGATTCTTTGCATAGGAAGTGTATCTGATCCAAGATCAATATTCTTAAGACGGATTGCATAGTCCTCACAGCTATTAGATATGATCTTGTGAAGTCTAAGGTTTGACACAGACAGCATCTCCTGTGTTCTGGTAAGGAGATCAACTGCTTCTTCAGCTGTGGGGAAGGACTTCAGTCCATCATCCACACAGAAGTTCCCTTCCACAAATTGATGAACATCAGATTCACATTCTTCCTCCCCAACCCATAGGTTGCCACAGCAGTGGAAGGACTGTTGTCGAAAGACATGCTCCTTCATTCGGTAATCTATTAACTCTTTAGTGATGTCGTTGTCTTTGTGCCACAGGAATCTGAGGTAATTTCTCTTGTCGCCTTTGACAATGAAGCAGTGGAACATTTGGATGTCGGCCATCACTGCTACAGGTTCTTGTCTAAAACAGATCAAGACTCCAATCAGACTGTTCAGATTGGATCCCATAAAGAGCAAGTTGTTGAGAGAGACGCCTTCAGGCTGAGCACTGGATTCAAAGACGACCCTAATTTCGAGAGTGATACGCGCCAAAGGATGGGAGGTACCAGCATTCTTCTCCTTCCTTTAGTGGAGGTGCAGGCTCAGCATAGTCCCTATCGAAGAATGTTCTGCATGAAGTCAACAAAGTGTTTTTCCATATCGGGTTTCCTGTTCAAAGTGCACTTTAAGGAGGCAAATCTAGCAACAGCTTGTAGTAGATTGTTTGACAGTCGTTCTCTTGGACAGCAAAAGGGTAAAGGTACTACCCAGCTGTTGTTATTTAACCTGAAAGAATTCATTGTCCATGACCTTGAGAAATTCCCTATCTTCCACTGAGGGTGCTAGTGCATCATCTTCACTAGTTGAAGCGAACACTGAAGAACCAAGGTTGTCATCACAAGATGCAAAGAAGTTTGTGTTGCCACTTGTAGTCGCTTACCTTCTCTTTCATCCAGTAATGGTGTGGACATGGCTCAAAGTAGGTATTGTGACCATTTGGCAGTACATTTGTCTTGCATGAAGAAATGTCAGTAGGCGGTTTCATCTTACTTATGCAGATGTTGTTGATGATGACCCAGCCACGGTCAAGGAGTTGGGCAAATGGAGCATCTGGAGGTCCATCTATTGCTTGTGTACTTTATGGACTAATAGAATGTCTCTTCCAAGCAAAAGCAGGATCTGGTTGGTGGTATTTCGTCAGATATAGCCCTTAAGTGGGTATAGTGAAGAGCAGCTGATGGTGTAAGGATCTCTTCCTTGTTGGCCGGTATTTAGTTGCACTCTACAAGTGTTGGCAAGGATAACTATAGGTCCATAGGCTCTTCTCCCGGAGACCACTGTAGTACCACTACAGGTACCTAGAGTGTAGGGGTGGACATCCCCTTTTAAGTCAAATAACTCAAACAGTTATGATCTTGCTAGTGAGATCATCTAAGATGGCTTACACCTTAACAGTCTTTTGTGGATGATCCTTGTGGTACACATTTACTAGGCATAGTTTGGCACAAGACTTACCAAAAAGGTCTTCACCGCAGACTTCAGTACATGAAGAAGATATTGCAGGGATCTCAGTCACTTGAGTTGTATTCTCCCCGTCGTTCTTTGATGGGGAAGGAGAGTTCACAGATTGCATAGATTTGGGCTCAGATGGATGAAGCGCTTACACATGGTCGTCATGGCCGCACTCCATGCACTTGAAAGAAAATTTACAGTCTTTAGTGAGATGTTCAGTGGAAGCATAACATCTAAAACATATCCAGAAGGTCTTTAGAAGTTCTTTACATTCCTGAAGTGTTTTCTTCCTGAAGCCAATACATTTTTTAAGAGAATGAGGTTTCTTGGGATAGGACATACACAATTTATGTTTTCAATCTTACCACTCTGGTTGTTTGCGACTGGAACTGAGGTGGCAGAGGGGGGAACGTCAGTCTTTTTCACAGACACTGGACCTCTACGGTTTTTGTAGCTGGGATGTGGGCTGCTGCCACTAGGGAGGAGTGGAGCAGAATAGCACGAGAGAAACTTGGGTCATTCATTATCTCTGCGATGTTCCTTACAAAGTCACAGAAATAAGAGAATGGAGGGGAAGAAACCTTGTTGTTCCTTTTGTACTCGGAATCCAAGTGTAGCCCATTTTTCTTGTAGACTATATGGCAGCTTAGCGACAATTGAGAAGAAGTGTCCAGGTAGCTGAGGCCAGGTAGTTTGGGGTCTGCCTTGACCAGCTGGAGCTCAAGGAGGCGATCACTCAGTCTTTGAAACTCTTGATTGTCCTTACCTGATATCTTTGGGAAACCTTGCAGTCGTCTGAATAGAGCATTCTTTATGGCTTCTGGACTGCCAATGCTTTGTTCTAGTCTTTACCAAGCAGTAGCAAGGCCCATGGTTGGGTTGTCAATGTAGACTGACCTAAGTCTCCTGACTCTCTCTGCAGATTGCGGGCCAAGCCACCTGATGAGCAGATCTAGTTCTTTAGCAGCAGTATTTCCAAGGTCAATCTTTTGAGGAGCGAGGGCCACTTTAGCGACTTGGTAACCAGTCGCGGGCCACAATGACCGTTGCGGGCAGATGGCAGGTCTGTGTCCACTCCGCATATGTAGAGCAGACACAGATGCAGCCCGCTCTACCCTAAGGGCCCTCTGATCTGCCCAAACAGAAGGGGACAAATCCCCTTCTGTATTTCTAAGCAGATCGGATTGCAGATAGGCGGGTGTAAGCAGACACAAGTCCGTTTACATCTGCCGCTCTATAGAGGTGAATGAAGGGTCCGATTGGGTCCACCTAAAAAACAGACAGGCAGACCCCATCGGACCGATCGTGTGAAAGGGGACTAAGGCCCCTTTCACACTGAAGCACAGCGGTTTACCTGCATCTCAACTGACCTCAATCTTCACTTCTTCCTTAGGATTCCTGCAGCTTGTTGCTGCTGTCCCCCAGGTGGTTATAACTGGTGGCTGCTGCTGGCTGTCCTCCAGGGCTGTTACTGCTGGCTGGTACTGCTGTTGGGTACTGCCTGCTGGTACTGCTGGCAGATACCACTGGCTGGTACCACTGGCTGGTACTGCTGGCTGGTACTGCTGGCGGGTACTAGTACTGCTGGCGTGTGCTGGTGGGTACTGGTGCTGCTGGTGGGTACTGGTGCTGCTGACTGGTAATGGTACTGCTGGCTGGTACTGCTGGCTGGTACTGCTGGTGGGTACTGGTACTGCTGGCTGGTACTGGTACTGCTGGCGGGTACTGCTGGCTGGTAATGGTACTGCTGGTGGGTACTGGTACTGCTGGCTGGTACTGCTGGCTGATGCCGCTGTTGAGTACTGCCTGCTGCTAATGCTGGCAGATACCGCTGGCTGGTACCGCTGGCTGGTACTGCTGGCTGGTACTGCTGGCGTGTGCTGGTGGGTACTGGTACTGCTGGTGGGTACTGGTGCTGCTGGTGGGTACTGGTACTGCTGTCTGGTACTGCTGGTGGATACTGGTACTGCTGGCTGGTACTGGTACTGCTGGCGGGTACTGGTACTGCTGGCTGGTAATGGTGGTGGGTACTGCTGGCTGGTGGCTGGTACTGGTGGCGGGTACTGGTGACTGGTATTGCTGGCTGGTACTGGTACTGCTGGCGGGTACTGGTGACTGGTACTGGTAACTGGTGGGTACTGGTACTGCTGGTGGGTACTGGTACTGCTGGCAGGTACTGCTGGCTGGTACTGGTACTGGTACTGCTGGCTGGTACTGGTACTGCTTGGGGGTACTGGTGGCGGGTACTGGTGGCTAGTACTGCTGGTGGGTACTGGTACTGGTGGCGGGTACTGGTGGCGGGTACTGGTGACTAGTACTGCTGGTGGGTACTGGTACTGGTGGCGGGTACTGCTGGTGGGTACTGGTACTGCTGGTGGGTACTGCTGGCTGGTACTGGTACTGCTGGCTGGTACTGGTACTGCTGGCGGGTACTGGTGACTGGTACTGGTGGCTAGTACTGCTGGTGGGTACTGGTACTGGTGGTGGGTACTGCTGGTGGGTACTGATACTGCTGGTGGGTACTGCTGGCGGGTACTGGTGACTGGTACTGGTACCTGGTACTGCTGGTGGGTACTGATACTGCTGGCTGGTACTGCTGGTGGGTACTGGTACTGGCACTGCTGGCTCTGGCACTGCTGGCTGTTGTCTGTGATCTCATTCTCAGGAAGCATGCGGCTGCAGTAGACAGCAGAGCCGATGCTTCCTGTCACAGGCGGAGTACATTTGATATCACTCCGCCTGTGAAGGAGCCGGCGCTATACAGGAAGCATCGGCTCTGCTTCCTTTAGCGGCGGCTCCGTTGTTCGCACTGATGCTCAGAGATGGCGGGTCGGGGACCCGCGATCAGGGCTTGCCGACCTGCCATCTCAGAGCAAGACGTGGCGGGCCACCTCGGATGGCGCCGCGGGCCACCGGTTGGGCACCCATGCTTTAAGGCTTCTATTTCTGCCCTTTTGCGTGCTGCTTCTGCTTTGGCTTGAGCTTCCCTTGCCCTGCCTCTGCCTGCTCTCTTTTTTGCGCAAAGGCAGCCTGTACTTTGATAGCTTCAGCTTCTGCACAGGCACTGATTAGTTGCTCGCTAAGCATAGAGTACCTTGAACAATGAGATCTAGAAGATTTTTTAGAATGTCTAGTAGATTGGGAAATGGGGGATACACCATCCTGTAATTGTGCAAGTCTTGCTTCTGTCTTTGCTTTAGTTTGCAGAATAAAGCTGTCTCTTTCCAGGTTAAGCAGCTGGACACTTTTCAATCCTCTAGTAATTCCTTAGTGTTAATACTCTGCAGCTCTGTGTATACAAAGGAGCATGGGGGAGCTCATGTCCATAATGGGGGTGGTATTGACACAGCCCCGAATGATCCACAATGGCTCAAAAGTGATATGGTCCAGAAATATTTAGACAGAATAAAGGTGGATAAAGCACCTGGACCTGATGGCATTCACCCACGGATCCTAAAAGAATTGAGCTCTGTAATTTCAAAGCCATTGTATTTCATTTTTAGGGACTCATTAATGACGGGAATAGTACCACTGGATTGGCGCAGGGCAAACTTGGTGCCTATATTTAAAAAGTGAACAAAGTCTTTACCAAGTAACTATAGACCTGTTAGTTTAACTTCTATAGTCGGGAAGATACTGGAGGGTTTAATAAAAGACCACATAGACGAGTTCTGGCTGGAAAAAAAACAGACAGCATGGGTTCATGAAAGACAGAAGTTGTCAGACAAACCTGATTTATTTTTATGAAGAGGTAAGTAAAACCTTGGACAGAGGCGTGGCTGTGGACGTGGTATACTTGGATTTTGCAAAAGCATTTGATACAGTTCCCCACACACGGCTCATGTGTAAGGTAAGGTCTACAGGCTTGGAAATATCAGTTTGTAAATGGATAGAAAACTGGCTAAATGACAGAATTCAGAGAGTAGTGGTTAATGATACTTACCTGAATGGTCTAAGGTTATCAGTGGTGTACCCCAAGGTTCAGTGCTGGGAACATTATTTTTTAAAATCTTTATAAATGATATTGGGTCTGGGATCAAAAGTAACATTTCTGTCTTTGCAGATGACAGCAAGCTATGCAGTGGAATAACGTCCTTACAAGATGTCTCCAATTTACAAGCCGACCTCAAAGCTCTGTCTAATTGGGCGACTATGTGGCAGATGAGGTTTAATGTTGATAAATGTAAAGTTATGCACTTGGGGGCTAAGAATATGCATGCATCATACATGCTAGGGGGAGTACAACTGGGGGAATCCGTAGTGGAGAAGGGTCTGGGGGTTTTGGTAGATCATAAGCTCAATAATAGCATGCAATGCCAAGCTGCGGTTTCCAAAGCAAGCAAAGTCCTTTCTTGTATTAAGAGAGGTATGGACTCAAGAGAGAGAGATATAATTTTGCCCCTGTTCAAATCATTAGTAAGACCTCATCTGGAATATGCAGTTCAGTTTTGGGCACCAGTTCTGAAAAAGGATATCGGGGAACTGGAGAAAGTGCAGAGAAGGGCAACCAAACTGATAAGAGGCATGAAGGAGCTCAGCTATGAGGAAAGATTAGAGGAACTGAATTTATTCACTCTTGAGAAGAGGAGAATACGGGGGGATATGATCAACATGTACAAATATATAAGGGGTCCATATAGTGAACTTGGTGTTGAGTTATTCACTTTACGGTCAACACAGAGGACAAGGGGGCACTCTTTACGTCTAGAGGAAAAGAGATTTCATCTACAAATACGGAAAGGTTTCTTCACAGTAAGAGCTGTGAAAATGTGGAATAGACTCCCTCCAGAGGTGGTTCTGGCTAACTCAGTAGATTGCTTTAAGAGAGGCCTGGATACTTTCCTAAATGTACATAATATAACTGGGTACTAACATTTATCGGTAAAGTTGATCGAGGGAAAATCTGAATGCCTCTAGGGGGATCAGGAAGGGATTTTTTTCCCCTGCTGTAGCAGATTGGAGCATGCTATTCTGGGGGGGTGTTGCCTTCCTCTGGATCAACTGTGGGTATAGAATTGGGTATATTGGATTGTACGATATTTTTTATTTTTATTTATTATTTTTTTTTTTTTTTTTGTGGTTGAACTGGATGGACTTGTATCTTTTTTTGGCCTAGCTAACTATGTAACTATGTAACTATGCAGGATGTTTTCACATTGATTGCTTGTAGTTTGATATGAATACAATCATAAAATCTTTTCTCCATCTTTCTAGTAGCAAACAACTTCATGAAGACAGCGCAGATTATTTTTCTCATTGTAATAGAGCAGTGAAAATAAAAGTACTGCCACGCAAAGCAGGTAACACTTCAGCACAGCCTTTCTCAACCAGAGCTCTGAGGACACCTAGGATTCTTCCAGAGATTGCTGGAGTTCGCTAAGCAGAAAGCATCGGTCTCTCGTCTGATGGTGCCTGTACACTTCCAGCATTATCACTCTATGGCTATCAGCAGTCTTACTTTTGCATTTGTTTGCTAACCATTTTTATCATTTGCTTTATTATTACAAAATATATTTTTTGAATAGAGCAGATGGTAAGGTGTACATATTTTACATTTTAGCAGGAGTTATGACATCATATATATCTGATTCATACCCAAAATACATTAGTATACATCAAGGAAGTGTGTGTATTTGGGGGGAGTTCTTGTCAGGTACAAGGTGAGAGAATAGCATTAATACAGCCTGGATGAAAAACAAAATATTCCAAATTAATTACTCATTATTCATCCTAAGAATGTATAAAGAATAAAGAAAAATAGTCACAAAACAACCCAAAGGAGGCTGAGGTGCTTTGTGTTTTAATCTGCAGAGCTCTCTCGCTTTAGGGTTTGAAGTATTGAGTTGCAGAAATGCCAGGTTGCTGGCCAGATTGACTAATAATAAAGCTTCTTCGTGCATGTATTTGCAATTAAAAATGATTCAAGCTTGAAAATAAACTTGGTCAAGTGGAGAAGAATAAATAAACATTCAGAAATCTGTGTTTGAAAGGATTTAGATGTGCTCATTTGTCTTGCAGATATGATTATGAGATTACAAAGTGTTTATACAATATTTATTACATTGTTCTTGTCAGGGCTACAACATAGTTTTTTGTTTCCAACAGTGCAGCACAGTACTGCTTTCTAATTATTAGCTTTCACTAATTAATAACTTTACAATGACCTTTTTGTAAAACTCATCTGATATAGTGAAGCTTATTTACTGAAGCATTTTAGAATATTCACATCATGAAGTATGTGAAGATTCACTTCAATTATCCAGTCATGTGCAGATGAAATTAGTAAACAGAGATGTTCTATTCACGATTGGATAATTAAAGAGAATCTTCACACATATTCCCAAATCCTTTAGTAAATCAGCCATATACTTTTGGGAGTAGAAATGATCTGCTACATAATCCTTTAACTACCACACACTATTTTGCTTTCTTTTTGTCTATGTATGTGTATGTATGTATTTATAAAATCACATAAAAAAGTAAATGCACCCTATAGACAATGTTGACTTTTTTACCATACCAGAAAACAATAGACCTTCATTCAAACAAGGTCTACAGATACACTTAGAAAAAGTAGCCTTTTAAATAATTTCTTTAACAATATTGATGATTCTCCTGGTAGCATCCGAGGTTTGTCTCCCCTTTACAAAGCCCATCTGGTCGCGTGTATGATGGAGGGGATAATTTTAGAAATGCGTTTGGCGATAAGTTTGGCGTATATTTTAACGTCCGTGTTTAACAAGGAAATCGGACGAAAATTGGATGGGGTTGTGGGGTCTTTACCCGGTTTAGGTAGGGTGACTACATATGCTTTCAGCATTTCAGGGGGAAAAGATGCAGATTCAGCAGCTTTGGTGAAGATTGTTTGTAGGTGTGGAGAAAGGATTGCCTGAAATGATTTTAAAGCATTCATTAGTGAACCCATCAGGTCCAGGCGATTTACCAGAGGGTAATGTGGCTATGATAGCAGCTATCTCAGATGCGGTAAAAGGAGTATTTAAAGATGCAAGTTGGTCTTCTGATAGAGAAGGCAAATTTAGAGAGTCGAGGAAGTTGTGTATAAGTTCTGGTGTGAAGATTGAGGTGTAGAGAGGTCATCTTTAATGTTGTATAATCTACTGTAATAGTCTGCGAATTGGTTGGCGATTTCTTGTGGGTTAGTAATTTTGTGATTGAGAGTTGGATGAAGCAAGTGGGAAATCCTTGATTTCACGCGTGCAGCCTTGAGTCTGTTCGCCAAGTACTTACCAGCTCTATGGGCATTGGGTATGATGTCAGTTTCAGGCGTCGGAGGTGTTAGTCATATTGTTGGGAAAGCGTCAACCTAAGTTTTTCTCTACATTGGGATATTTTGTGGGTAAGAGCAGTGGTTGGTGCTTGTTTATTTTGTTCTTCTAGGGAGTGTAAGTCACGTAGGATATCAGTAATGTGTACTGTTCTGCGTCTTTTATCCCTGGCACCTAGTTGGACCAAGATACCTCTCATGTATGCCTTATGGGCATTCCAAAGGGTAAATGGATTATCGACAGAGTTAACGTTATTAAGGAAAAAATTATTTTATCTGTTGGGAGATCCCTGTGGAAGTACGGGGGTCTTGCAATAACCTTATATTGTTGCGCCAGATGGGTGGGGAGGAGGAGACAACCTGATCATTAATAGTAATGGTTACAGCTGCGTGGTCAGACCACGTTATGTCATGTTTACGTGCCGAGGAAACTTTCTGCAGTAGCCATTTGTCTGAAAGGAACAAGTCGATGCGCGAGTAGGAGCAATGTCTGTGTGAGAAAAAAGTATAGTCCCTTTCGCTTGCATGCATGCATCTCCAGACGTCAAACAAATCTGCATTGGCCATCAGTTTACTTAGGTATGAGGAACTGTTAGTTTTGTGAGCAGAAGTATCCAGCTTAGGGTCAACTATGAGATTGAAGTCACCGCAGAGGAGCACAGAGCATAAATGTGGTCCTTGACTTTTTTCACCAATCTGCTGAGAAAGCGGATTTGATGAGAGTTCGGTGCATATAAGGAGACCAGTGTGTAGGGCACGGAGTTTATGTCTCCACTAAGAATGATGAACCTGCCGTTCGGATCGATAATAGTCTCTTTGTGTTGGAAGGAGAGGGTGTCCCTCAGAGCGAGCATTACTCCTCCTTTTTTACTTTCAGCGCGTGTTCGCCAGGAATATATGTGGGTACTCTCTGTGGGAGCAGTTGGGAGCTTTTGAGTCCTGGAAGTGAGTTTCCTGCACACACAGGATATCTGCCTTGTGTTTTTTTGGCTTCAGCCCACATGGACAGCCGTTTTGCATGGGTGATTTAAGCCCCGGCATTTATAGATAGGCAGTTAATAGGCATAGGTAAGTTGGTAAAAAATGTCGCTGTACTGTGTTGTGCACATACTCACTGCGGCCGTGTAGGTTGATCTGGTGATGAGTGACGATGGCAGGAGAGTCCGCAGATACGTGGTAGTCCCGTGCTGGTTGTAGTGCTTCTAATAGAAAACTTAGAAAAAAACAAAAACAACAGAAGTAGAACATAGTGACTAGTAAGTAAATACTAAGCGCAATAAGAAAGGATCCATAAACTGATCCATGTGCAGGTGAAACTGCCGTTAGCTATTGAGGGGAAAAAACAGGAATTAGAGCATATAACCCCCGTGTCCGGAGAGAATATATTAACATAAGTTGAATGATGCTTATCCGTGACCACCCGTGTCCTTTTTGGAGGATCGTTTGGGGGATACTACCTGCCATTCCTCATGTAATTGGAGATGGAGAGGAAGTATGTGCAGGTGGTTTGCGTGTTTTCAGGAAGGATGCCCCATTGTCGGAGCGCCATCAGACCTTCTTCCAGCGTGCTGACTAAAATGGAAGCTCCATTATGGTTTATTGATAATTTGACGGATATTTCCACTTGGTGGGCGATATATGTGGTTCCGCAGGCCTTAGTGATTGTCGCTAGGTTGCGACATTGCTGGAGCGTATGTCTGGACAGATCTGGAAGTAACTGTAAGTCAGCGTATTGTGGGTGTTTATTTTCAGCTCTGCGTGAAGTCATCAGTATCTGTTCCTTGATGTGGTAGTAGTGAACTCTAAGAAGCACATCTCTAGGGTGTTGTCAGGGAGAAATGCCGTTTAGGTATACGATGAATACGGTCCACTATGAGATCCTGAGGGGATAAGGAGGGTAGCAGAGTGGAGAACAGGGAACACACAGTTCCCATAACACAGCGCGCCCAAAAGAAAAAGGTTGGGTTTGGTCAGCTGGTTTTGCATTGACTGGGAGGATTAGTAATATGTGTGCCACATCCAATAGTAATGAAAGAATAAAGGGTTTTCCCCTTGGTTTGTGGACTTTTTTGGCACTACCAATCTTTCCCAAAATAACACAGTATAGATAGTAATAACAAAATTTATTTAGAACAGATTATATGCAAAAATATTTGAAAAATAAAACATTTTTTTGACAGAATCAAAGTAATACAGATGAAAATTGCATCAATATATTGCATTACATGACATCAGACCCGACGCGTTTCGGAGTAAAAAGGTATCCTCCTTCTTCAGTGGTCACGGTGTCAGATATATAGCTTAGTTCTAAATACAAAGCTTACAGTTTTAATGTAATGTACTATAAAACAGAGAAATTATTTGGATGTAGTCGGACAGGAGAGCATAGATCAGATATCATACAAGGGCCGTCTTATCCTAAGTATATAGTAGCAACATGAAATGACAAAGGAGAAATTTTTTCAATGCAAAAAATAGAGAGCAAAAGAACTTACATGTATACTGATGCATTGATTGAAAGCTGTTCCACCATATTTAAAAACAAAACGCAAGAACATGAAGATGTTGCATTCGAATCAATGTCTTCCGTGTGGAGATCCAAAATTTTATTTAGCCTCAGTTTAAAAAAAGGGATAGCTGGGGCAGAGAGAGGGGCTATGTAGAACCCTTTCTCCAGGCTATGGAGTGGTATTAAGTAGCCACAAGAAACAGGGCAAGGGGAGACGTGGACTGCTGGGGTCAGCAAAGAATTGTTTGAAGTCCTCTGAGAGAAATAAGAAAGAAAGAATAAACAGTATTGTTGTATTCCAGCTTCATTTAACACAAGAGTAGAGAATATCCAGAAAGATTTAAGACTGCGGTTATGTCACATCTATAGAAGGTGGTACCTGTTTCGTAGAGCTCATAGAAAAGGCCCGGATAGGGTTAACCCCGCAGATAGATTGATATCGTCTGCAAGAGAGAGGTCTCATATTCAAACTAGGATCATAGAGCCGTGGCATAGGATATATTATTTATATCAGATAAGTATGTTAAAAATTGTTTGACATTTTGTAGGTTGCATATAAGTAACATTGCAGCAAATTATAATGAGTTTGCCACTATTTAGAGGATACTTGCCATAATGAGTTTACAAATATGGAAATAAGGCTTAAATTTCTAGAAAGGTGCCAAAGACGGCAGCCAAAATACAATATATGTATCTATAGTTGTATAATGCGGCAATGGTACATACATAGAGCAAAAGTATGTTTGTATCCTAGGAGTATGTGTAGATATGTGTATAGAACAAGTCAGGGTCTAAATTTGAAACCAGCAGTAGAAAGGTATTCAAAGAGCCTGGATGTATGAAGCAGTGGAAGAGTGTGTATATAAAATACCTTGCAAGAGATAAAACGAAGGACACAGCCAGCTATCGAGCCGTCGGGCATATATTAAATGCCGGTATGGAAGGTTTGGTAAACCTTATAAGGGTCACAAACCCCCCAATCAGCTGTCTAAACCGCAGCTGTCTGTGATGGGGTGGGAGGACTCCAAACGCGCTGGCCCCCCGAGCGGCATGCACGTGGTCACGTCCCTGCGCGACCATCAGCGGTCACGCTGTGTGACGCGGGCCACGCCCATGCCTCCCGCCGGGCATGTAAGGCCTCAGGATCAGAGTGCGCATGTCCGTCAGGAGGGGCGAGATGGAAGCCAAGGCTCCCTCAGCGGATTGGCGCATGTCTGTGTAGAGAAACCGAAAGGAAGGGAGGACGTCAATGACGTCTTTCCCCTCCGAACGCTGCACCGCCCATTAGGGGCGGCTTAAGTGCCGGGCTGTCGCACAGTATACCCCTTACGTCGAGCAGGCGGCAACCTTAGAAAATTCCTATTTGTATATCCATAGCAATCGTGACATGCAAGATGATGCACCCACACAATGTGGCAACAGTCTACTGCAGATTATGGGATCTCAACAGTGAGGAAAACATTAATTAATGCATTATTATTTATGGTAAATATGAATAACATACAGGTTTACAATATTGTTATGTACAGATACACTTAGAAAAAGTAGCCTTTTAAATAATTTCTTTAACAAGAATATCAATTGATGTAATAGAGTACTGTTGAAAAGGTAAATACAACCTTAGAGGGAAAACAGAGAGGGTACACCGCTCCTGAAGATCACCAAAAGGAATGCAGTACTGCTGTCAATTACTGGGTGCCCACCTGGTCAGCGACCAAAGAAACCATGTAGACAAAAGAGATGGCGGCACTTCCAGCATTAAAACGGTGCACATTTAGGAGAAATTTACACTATAGGTAAGCCTTATTATTAGCTTACCTATAGTTAAAAGCAAGAGAAGGAACTTTACTTCCACTTTAAAGGGGTGTTTCAGCTGAAATTTTTATTTTTTAAAAGTCAGCAGCTAAAAAAAAAAGAGTAGCTGCTGACTTTTAATAAGTACACTTACCCTCCCAGGGCGCCCGCGATGTCGGCCGTGGAGGCCGAGAGGTCCGTTGGCGCTCCAGTCCCAGTGCCACCATCCTCAGTAAGGTAAACAGGTAGTGGAGACGGCTTCACTGCCCGTTTCCTACTGTGCATGCGCGAGTCGCGCGGTGCTTTGTGAATGGGACGCGCTGTGTTAGGGAACACACAGTTCCCATAACACAGCGCGCCCCATTACCCAGAAGACAACGCGGCGGAGGACAGAAGGACGAAGATCACCGCGGAGTAGGAAGGAGCCAGATTAGGAAGACTGGCTAGCAACAGGGATTTCGGATCAGGTAAAAAAAAATTATTTTTGTTTAATTTTTTTTTTTTTTCCAAAATATTAATGCTCTTTTTTTTTTTAGGGTGGCACTCCACTTTAAAGGAGTCAATACTAGCTTCCAAAGGCTAAGGTTGTATTTATGTAGACAAAAGAGATGGCGGCACTTCCAGCATTAAATCTCCATGCAAATAAATAAACCGCGCTAGAGATAAGAACCAATCTATAAAAGGCGGCTGCTAAAAGTGGGATACACACACATAGATAGATGGGGATTGTATAAAACTGCGCCAGTAAAAACTTTAAAAAATATTATAAAAATATACACACTAAAAAATTTAATTATTGTATAACCAGAATTGATAATTTTCACAATATAGTCTATGGCCACGGAGGAGCACATAGAAAACAACCTGAAAAGAATATAAAATATATAAATCCAAAACGTCCACAATCTAATTAGAATACAGTGCACCAAGTCCTGTTAGGTCCTAATTTATGGCTTCCATATAAAATGATCCAAAGTAGATGGAGGAAGAAACACCACAGTGATTATCTTTCGTTTTAGACTGTGGCATACAAGGTTGTGAAGCCTGACCACTGGATAAAATGAACGCTTACCAGATGGCCAAGCTATATAGGCACATAGGCTGTAAGGTAGGGGGCTTCCTGAACGGGGATCAGCTGATGTTTCCCGGGCCTCAGTGATTTTCCCTATCTTCAGGGCTTGACAAGGTGAAAGCTCAGGAGAAGGGACAAAACTTGTGCTAATGATGGCAGGACTTCTCCATCTGATCCATGCAAGCGATGTCAGCCTGGGACTTGTTGGATGAGATGACAGCAGGGGGGGTGACAGATAGCGCTGACAAAGAGGGAGCGGAGTACATGCGATCAGTCCATAGAAGGAAGGCTCCTGTGATCTGCAGTCACTGATCTGCTGGGATAGACGAGGCCAACTTTTCCCTTTTTTTCAGCTTCTTTGCAAATTGTATTGTTCTGCAACACCACATACAGCAAAAAGACTTCTACCGAATATGTAATTCAAGTTTTTTTTTTTTTTTTTCATGTCACCCTTGAAGTTGAATTAAAAGGAGACCCCTTTCCCTTTTTTCTTTACATTGGTACTTGCCCCATGACAAAGTTTAACTCACTATGCTATTTTTGGACAACCATTTTCCTATTAAGTTTGAGAGTGGCCAGATTGATTATTATGATTCACCCCCATTCAATTATAGTCTTTTATAATCCAGAATTGTTAGACTTTATGTAGGGTTAGATGACATCCTCACAAACTGAACGTAGACACATTCACTTATTCCTTGTCAAAGAATACAAATAACAGTGATTTCAAATGGCAGATACCCTCTTTTTCCTAATTGTAGCCTAGTTTCACCCCCCCCCCCCCCCCAAAAAAAAAAAAAACCCTATGAAAATGCAGACTTTGTGATTTGCATAGGGTCAGGAACCTCTTCTCTCCCAATCAATCACCAAGACTGAAAATTGTCACTCGGAGACTGGAAACATGCTTACCCATTACACATATTGACTATGAGTATTTCCATTTACTTCCTACCAGATTTTGAAAGGAATCCTGTGGAACACTGGAGTAAAATGGGAGCACTGTTAAAGTTGATGTAAACCCTAGATGAATAACATTTTGTTTGCTAAAGCAGTGTGTATCATAAACAGCTGGCATTTTAATAAACTTGTTTTCACCGTCTGTCACCTCAATTGTATTATCTCAGAACTACTGATCTCCTGTAGCCACTTTCTGTAGCCACTTTCTGTCTACATGCATGTACTCCAGCAATAGATGCATATCATGTGTGTTTCCAGACTACAACATTGGGCAACCATGCCTGTGTAATGTGTGTTTAAACAGCCACTTAGTACCAACACAGTAGTCTCAATTTAATCACTGGAAGTCTGCATGAAAAAGGGAATAAGGATCACAGGATCCTAATTCTGAGATCAGGGACCAAGCATCAGGACCGGGACAAGGGGTGGGCAGGAGGGGGTGCCCTGGGCACAATGGTTTACTGGGGGCACCTTCCTTTTGTTGCAAGGCTGACAGGAGTAGTGACAGCAACAGCGATTTTGACAAGTGAGTGACTGCTAGGTGTAGGATTCCCCTAAGCTTGCACCTCAGGGGGGAGGGGGGCACAATTTGGAATCTTTGCCTGGTTCGCTTAATGACTCTGCCAAGCATTGTCACCTTATAACAGAAAGTGCATTTATGTCAGAAACACCAGGTGGTTTATAACATGTTAAGGCTTATGTGAGGTTTTAGTCATTGGGTTTACTTAAGGTATGATGGTGTACTCAGGCAAGCTTACTATGAATGATAAGATTTACTTAAATAACTCTGAACTGATTGCAGGTTAGCTTTAAAAATACTAAAGTACTTGAGGCGATTCAGTTTGCATAGGTTGCGCCATACAAGTCATTTCTTCCTTCCTTCATTCATAAAGTACCTATTATTTAGTAATTTGCAGATTTATTAGTATATTTAATGGAAACCCTTTTAATGTTGTAATTGTCCCTACATTCTGCAAAAAATCTTTCGATGTCTAATTTACATTTGTGAGGTTTGTTCTGACACCTTTGTGTAAAGAATTGTTACCACTGCAATGTAAACAATACATTTGTGAACTGTAGCATAGAAACGCTGCATACTTTCCTGCAAATGAATGTATCCTTCTGACAATAAAAATGTGAGAAAAAAAAAAATCTGTTTTAATGGTTTATTTAGTCATTTCAACATATGCTGTCAAGCAAGCCTGTACTATTCACATTAAAAGAAATAGACATTTATATGGTAAATTCTAGTTGTATAATACCTACAAAGATAGGAATAAATTGAAATCACTGAATGCTTTGAAGAGACACATTTTATTGTTCCTTGTATACATAGCAGATTCCATATCTATAAAAAAAAATATGATACTGTGGATATTTCCTACTGCTAGACAAATTGGAAACCACAGAGATGCAGAAAAGAGGATTAATACTGAAACCTAAAAAAGTAAAAAGAAAAAAGAAAATATGTGCGCTAGAATTGTCTGTGGGATTACATCAACATAAAGGTACAAAGTAGTCAGGTACAACAAGCAGGCTTTGCTCATTCTTCTCTCCTTGTTCTTTGTAAACAAATCAATGCTATTTAAAAGAGCTTTAAAGAATAAATGAATAATGGCAGTAAATGGTAACAGCTGTGACAACTACATTGTTAGGTAATGATCATAATATCTATAGAAAAAGGGATGTATTGGTTGAATGATTAAAGTTGTTCAGCGAAATAAAGGGGTCTGATATACTAAATCTGTAGGCTCTTTTGCTCTCGTAGCCAACAGTCTGAAGCCCCATACACACGGTCGGATTTTCCGATGGATTCTGTCCTATCAGACAATGTTGTCGGAAATTCCGACCATGTGTAGGCACTATCGGACAGTTTCCATCGGATTGTCCGACGGACAAAATCCTATCTCCTGCTGGATAGATTTTTTGACAACAAAGTCCGTTCACACCAAATCCGATCGTGTGTAGCGAATTCCGACGGACAAAGTGCTACACATGCTCAGATCACATTACAAGACCAAAGCTATTGGCTACTAGCCTCTACGTAGTCCCGTCGTAGGCAACAAACGTCACCACGTTCAGAATGATCGGATTTTCCGACAACTTTGTCCGACCATGTGTACGCAAAACCAACATCGGACAAAGTATGACAGACATGATCCGACGGACCTGGTCCTCGGATAATCTGCGCGTGTGTATGGGGCTTAAGACAATGCTACAAGAATAACCTTGCTTTTAAATAGAGAGGGTTGCCTTAATCAGTTAGATCTAGGGGCAGGGGCGGGTACCATCATCCTTTGAAATGAACTATTGGAGAAAAACACCTGGGGCCACTCCAAGCATGCCCCTGGTTTACAAAGGAATTAGGACTATCATGGTACCCATAGATAAAGCGGGAAATTGTAATAAAATTAACAATTTGTTTAACAAAAGGAAATGATTAAAAGCAATTGTACATGAATGGATAAACAGTCAATTACAACTGTACATGGTAAATACAAATGGTTCCAAAGGAACAGGTGAACCTCATTGGTAATAAGGTGAACTGAGGTGTACGTCCTCTGCAGCGTTTTCTTGGCTTTGCCAACTATTATCAGAAGTTTATTCATAACTTCTCGTCTCTGATCAAGCCCCTGACTGATATGACCAGAAAGGATGGTAACCCACAGAGTTGGTCCCCGGAGTCCATTAACCTCCCTGGCGGTAACCCCGAGCGTGACTCGGGCTGAGTTTTTCTGTCAGGAGCGGTACCCCCGAGTCACGCTCGGGGTAACATTGCAGAGCCTCCAGCAGAGCCTTTACCTTCTCCTGGCGATCCAGCATTGCCCTCCGCTGTCCTCGGCTGTCCTCCGCTGTGATCGCCGGCGCGATCACCGGCATCTGACTTCTTGGTTCTGGTCCCTGCGAGCAGCAGCGGCGCATGGGAGCGGAACTGGGCGGGAATTTTAAAAATGTGAACACTAACACACACATATAAAAAGAGGTGATACAGTGTAATCTGAGACGATTACACTGTTTCATCTCAGATCTGCCTGATACAGTGCCCCTTGCCCCAGTGCCCCTTGCCTCCAATAAAATATTTGGAAGATGAAATCCAAAAAGTGCCATTTCGCTACAAAATCGCCTTTGGACCAGTTGAATGACAGCGACAGCGACACGGAGTTGCTCACAGAACTGAGCGATAGTGAGTCGTGGGGAGATTTGTCGTCTGACACTGATCTGACAAGTGACAGCGGTGATGATCCTGCACCTGACATCAGCGATGTGCGCACTTGGTGCCCTATTGACCTCGATACGGACCAGGTAGCGCCCCCAAGATTTCCCTTCACTGGATCACCTGGGATGAAGGTCGAATGTGAGCGTGACAACCCTCTGGCATACCTGCAATTATTACCAAGAGCAGCAATCCGCTATGCTGCATGCCAGGTTTTCCCGAAGCAGAAAGTGGGAACCGGTGACTAAAGAGGACATCTGGCTGTTTCTTGGACTCATCATTCTTCAGGGGGTGGTGGAGAAACCGCACCAGAAATGGTACTGGACCACCAATAAGTTACTGGCCACTCCGTTTTTTGGTACTGTGATGTCAGAATACCGGTTTTCCCTCATCATGAAGTATTTCCACTTCACGAACAATGAAGAGTTTGATGGGAGGTATGCCAAATTATTGTGACCAATTTCCAGCGGACCTACGTGCCAGAAAGGGACGTCAGCGTGGATGAAAGTTTGATGGCCTACAAGGGACACCTAAGCTGGATAAAGTTTATTGCATCCAAAAGAGCGCGGTTTGGCATCAAATCCTACATGCTCTGCGAGTCATCCACTGGGTATATCTGGAGTTCGGTCATTTACACCGGTAAAGGCACGAAGTTCAACCCCAAGTACAGCGGCTATGGGATGGCCACATCATCTGTCCTTACACTGCTGGAGCCATTGCTGAACCAGGGATATTGTGTGACAATGGACAATTTCAACACGTCTCCGGAACAGTTTGAGGTTTTGCTACAAAACAAGACTGATGCGTATGGTACAGTTAGGCCTAACCGATGTGACATGCCATCTATGTTTTCCAAAAAAAAAAAAAAAAAAAACTGAGAAATGGTTGCCTGGCAGAAGGGTAAGATGATGGCAATGCGATGGTGAGACAAGAAGGACGTGTGTCTCATGAGTACTGTGCACAATACCTCCACTGCCATGGTCCACGCAAAAGGTGGGAAAGATGTGCTGAAGCCGCAAGTCGTGATAGACTATAATTGCACTATGGGAGGTGTAGACCGAGCTGATCGGGCAATGACATTTTATCCGACTATGCGCAAACAGCAAAAAAAAAATTATAAAAAGATTTTCAGGCATCTTCTAGAACAATGCCTTTGGAATGCAGATATCCTGTACAGAGCAGAGAGTGACAAGCCTCTTGTTCATTCTGATTTTATCTGGAAGGTGGCTGAGCAGATTTTTGTCAAACACCAGATGCCATCAGTAGCTGTGAACAGACCTGGAATAACGTGCTTTTGGCGTTGCCAACCCAGAACGCCTAACAGGTCGTCACTTTATGGACTACATTCCGCCAACCGCAAAAAAGGCAGCACCTACCAGGATGTGCGTGGTTTGCTGTTCAAAGAGAGATGACAATGGAAAGAAAGGTTCCATTGTCCGGATTGTGACGTCGGACTGTGTGCTGTACCTTGTTTCAAAATTTATCACACTCAGGATGTTTATTGAATTTTCTTTGTTTGACAAATTTCTTTAGTTTGTATTACATTATTATAAAAACCAGAGTGTAGCGCTATAGCAAAAAAAGTGATATAGAATGATTATCGGAACAAATGGAAATCCATCAAACACAAAAGTGACATAAAGTGGTTATCGAGCCAATGAAAGTCCATCAAACAAACGAACATCGACTGTGTAGTGATACATGGTAAATCTTCCACCAAAGTTCAGTGCAACGAAGCCCAAAAGGAAAAAAACTTTCAACTCATGTGATCTCGATCTGCTTACCAGAAAGATGAATTTAGTGAGCGATGTTAGCATACAAAGCCAGAGGTTGGTACTCAAATTCGATGAACACGATGGCGGAAGGCCCGATCCAGAGATCTTCAATGGATTGTTGGTAACGGGATTCTCAGAGCCGAATTAAAATGTAATGTGCTAAGAAGAGTCTCCCACGGAGTTAAAGGAGAAAAAAATAGCCACAATAGTGAAGCCCGCTGATAAATTCAAAAATGTATTGCATATAGTCTACTTACAGCAGTATGAAGACATCAGGGCATATAAAACAAACAGTTCCGCGTACTTGCATCAGCCCGCCTGACATGTTTCATCCAATGGTGGATATCATCAGAGGCTCTGAGAATCCCGTTACCAACAATCCATCGAAGATCTCTAGATCGGGCCTTCCGCCATCGTGTTCATCGAATTTGAGTACCAACCTCTGGCTTTGTATGCTAACATCGCTCACTAAATTCATCTTTCTGGTAAGCAGATCGAGATCACATGAGTTGAAAGTTTTTTTCCTTTTGGGCTTTGTTGCACTGAACTTTGGTGGAAGATTTACCATATATCACTACACAGTCGATGTTCGTTTGTTTGATGGACTTTCATTGGCTCTGATAACCACTTTATATCACTTTTGTGTTTGATGGATTTTCATTTTTTTCCGATAATCATTCTATATCACTTTTTTTGCTATAGCGCTACACTCTGGTTTTTATATTTTATTAGTTTGCTTATCAACAAACTGTGTTAGCAGTATTATATATGTTCTTTATTTGGAATTAGCGCAGATATTTTGTTCACCCCGTTTTTCACACTGTATTACATTATTGAATAAAATTATATTATTTAAAAATTTGAATTCATGATTTTGTGTTTCAAACTTTATCACATCTGGGATGTCTACTAGAGTCTTATTTGGTCAGGTTTAAGTAAGTAATTACTAAGAATTGCAGGCCTATAATACGTAGCATCAAATTTCCATGCAAAATAATTGTACAGCTTTTGGTACAAAATTACAGACAGAATCATACCGCCAGGGAGGTTAAGGCCTTTGAGAGTCTCAAGGCTGCCTTTGTTTATGCTCTTGTGTTGGCACATCCTGATCCTACATTACCTTTTATTCTTGAGGTTGATGCTTCTGAGAGTGGAGTTGGCTCCCTTCTGTCTCAACGTCCTACCTCTGAGAGCGCTATGCACCCTTGTGGCTACTTTTCCAAGAAATTGTCACCTGCGGAGTGCAATTACGAGATTGGTGACAGAGAGCTGTTAGCGATCATTTTAGCCCTGAAAGTCTCACTTCTCCATTGGGTGATAAAATTCTTGCTGCTCAGGTCCATGCTCCTCCTGAGAAATCTTGTGACTGCTGCTTTGTCCCAGAGAGTCTCTGTACTGCCATGCTCCAGACCTACCATTCTCCCAAGGCTGCTGGCCACCCTGTGAATAATCAACTCTTTTGGGCCATTTGCCTACAATCCTGGTGGCCTAATCTACATGCTGATGTAATCACTTTCGTAGTTGCCTGTTCTGTGTGTGCTCAGAGTAAGACTCCATGACACCTTCCAGTGGGTCTCCTATAACCCACACCCAATGGGGAAAGGCCCTGGACCCACCTGTCTATGGATTTCATTGTGGAGTTACCCAACTCCCAGGGCAACACAGTTATCATTATGGTGGTTGACCGGTTCTCTAAAATGTCTCATTGTATTCCACTTAAGAAGTTGCCCACTTCTAAGCAACTGGCTTACATTTTTGCTCGAGAGATCTTTTGCTTACATGGGCTACCCAAGGTTATTGTCTCGGACAGGGGTAGTCAGTTTGTGTCCCGGTTCTGGCGAGCCTTTTGTGCACAGTTGGGAATTCAGCTTGCTTTCTCCTGGTGTATCACCAGCAGTCTAATGGGGCCGCGGAATGAGCCAATCAGTCCTTGGAGCAATTCCAATGTTGCTATATTTCTGACCATCATAACAACTGGTCAGACCTCTTACTGTGGGCAGAGTTTGCTTACAATAGTGCCTTTAATTCTGCTTCCCGATTGTCCCCGATTATGGCAAACTATTGTTTCCAACCTTCCATGTTGCTTGACTCTTTTGTTCCTCAGAGAATTCCTGTGTTAGAGGAGCATCTCCACAGACTTCGTTCCACTTGGGCACAAGTCCATGAGACTTTGCAACATGCTAATATGATGATGATAGGTACAATATGATGAAGATGATAGGTACAGACTCCATGCTCATTTTTTTTATTTCTGAAAAATTGTTTTATGTATATATTTTTCTAATTTTACTTCACCAACTTAGACTATTGTGTTCTGATCCATTACATATAATTCAGATTAAAAAAAACATTGAACTAAAGGCTGTAATGTAACAAAATAAGTAAAAAGCCAAGGGGGTAAATACTTTTGCAAGGTGCTGTAAATATAGGTATTCTCCCAATTAATAGACCTACCTTCAATGACAAAAATATAACCTACAATTTAAGTCCCACCATTATACAGAAAGAGACAAAAAAACAAAAGTTACCTCAGTGGACAGAGAATCATGATCTAGAACACAGAACAGCAAAAATCTTCAAAAACTTGAAGTATGGTTGTCTTACCATGGGTCGGCCTTTGCTGGTCTGGTTCTAGATCCTTTTTTCCCCTCAAGGTCCTCTGGATAAGAAAGCTCTGTTGCCTCTGAAATTCCTGGCCCCCCATCTGTAGTGGAAAATCTTCTCTTTATAAGCAAATAATTCCGTGCGCTAATAAGCACAGTCACAGCTCTTTTATATAATGCCGGGAAAAAGCGCTTGTATATCTCCAAGTAACACAGACAGACGCTGGTATCACGTTGAGCTTAGCAAAATCCTTCCTAGTAGCATTTGCTCTCTTTATTTATAGTGTAAAACATGAATAACAAAAGGAAGGTGGTGGCTTCAGAATCAGCCAATCAGACACTTGTATTTATTCAAATAGACTTCCAGTAGTGATGTGTGCAAACGGTTGTGTGCAGATCCATCTGCCAGCTTTCTGTTAAGACACAAAGTGCCCCACAATTTGAACACTTCTGTACAGGGCTCTGACCATGACCATGTGCACATTCCCACTGCTACCACTGATGCGAGCCATACTCTACCAGAGCTCAGTGGGCCATCATTTTTGTATTGTTATGCTATTGTTCCCATGTACACAGATCTGTTTTCTATGAGCGTTAGTGCAATTGCCATGAGGTGGCCATTCTCTTGGTGAGGCATAAACTAACATCCCTGAAAGGGCGAATAGATCTGCCGTGTCCACGTAAAGGTTTCCGCAATCAACGGTCTTCCACCGACGTCTGTATGTGCGAATACGCTCACATGAGCGTATTGCAGCAAAACTAACACTGGGGGACATCTGACAACATACATTAATACACATTTCCACAACAATAGCATCTGCAGAAGATATTTTTAGTTATTGATAATCCAAAATTGTTTAATTTTAAGATAGGTGGATTCAACTCTTCCTAACAAAACATATTGCTGCGCTGAATTTTCTGTCAGACAGAACACTAGATGTAGGGCAAGTCAGAAACTCCAGTGCATGCTGTACAAGCTCCAGACATTATGCATGGAGTTCCCACCACAATAACCGTGGACCCAATGTATTCAGCATTCATGAGGTTCAGGGGATGACTCTGATTGCTGCCTATATCTGAGCCTAGCATTTGTGGATTCAAAAATCATTGAAAAGCAAAAAATGATGGAGCCCCTCCTTCCAGGGATCATAGGATCAGGTAGGTTGGTCATCAGAGGGGATCCAGCCACTATCAGGAGGGGGTACAGGTGTCTTTAATGTCACTATAAGAGAAGACAGATGGCAGCACTACTAGCTCCAGAGGTGTGCCCAATCCTGCATCCTTTCCAGCCACTAGATGGTTCACCAAGTGTGTGATGAAGGATATGTGACGAGAGTACGAGACATATTATGTGTTATCCCGTCGTATGTGTTGTACGTCAGTGCATTCTTGACGGTCGGAATTTGGTGTGACCGTGTGTATGCAAGACAGCTTGAGCAGAATTCCGTCTGAATTCCGTCGGAAAAAAACGTTTAGTTTATTTATTGAGTTTATTCTGACGGCAAAACCGGTCTTGTGTACAGGGCATTAGAGTAGGGCTAGCAAAAGAGGAGAAATATGAAGGTACATCAGCAGTACTTGCAGGCAACTGTCTGCTCTGCATCTCAGATGTGTACAAAGGGGAATTCTTTGTCAGCCAATTATATAACTTCTTTGTATAAAGAGATTGTTTGTGCAAAACTGAGAAATAAATCAGATCTTGGCTTATTTTTACACCAAGCTCTATGCTTCTGACCCGATAGATCATTCCCTAGCCTCCTCCATCCTTCAAAAACTTACTGCGACAATGTTCTCCTCATACTATCAAATCTTCTTGCTGACCCACCAGCCACAGCAGGTTCCACCCCAGTCCTGGCTTGATACCCTTATATTGCCTATGCTCACAGACAAACAACTACAATCTAAACAAACCCTGTAAAGAGGAGGAGCTAGCCTCTATTATCACCTCCTTAAAACCCTCCAAAGCCCCAGACCCTTTACAGCACTGTATTATAAAAAATTGCGGGATTGCTAATTCCCAAAATGGCAAAACAATTTAACCGCATTCTAAAAGGCGATCCATCACCAAGGGATATGCTTTTAGCGAATATGTCTCTAATCCTAAAACCGGGCAAAGACCATAACCTCCCCCAAAACTATTGCCCCATATCAGTTATCAATAATGACTTGAAGATCTTTGGATGTATCCTAGCAAACGACTAGCGTCAGTTATCACGTCATTGATTTCCCCAGACCAAATCGATTTTATACCATCCAGACAAATTACGGACAATATACGCCTGGCATCAAACATCATCCAAGATGAGGATATTAACTCCCGTAGGGTCTTGATGTTGAGTCTAGAGATTAACAAGACCTTTGACCCTTTGGCCCTATCTAGACGCTGTCTTGTCCAAATTTTTTTTTTACAGAGAATTTGTTAATGATTTTCGGGCCCACCAGCCCCATACTCAAATTTAGCTCCCTGGTTGTAGCTCTGCCTCTTTTGCCCTGGGTCGAGGTACAAGACAGGTATGTCTCCCTTCTCCCCTTCTATTTGCCCTGGCAATATAACCCCTGGCTCGCTCTATCACCTCCAACCGTAACATTAGGGGTTAAATAAAAAATAACCAAGAATTTTAATTAAGCCTATATGCAGACAATGTCATTTTGTTCCTGATGGACCCCTTAATCTCCTTGCCCAACCTATTTACCACCTTAGACACCTTCTATAACATTTCAGGCTTAGGAGTAAACCCATCCAAATGTGTTGCCATGCCGATTAATATTTCTCAACCCTTATTGACTATCATCAATGATAGATTAGAATTTTCTGGAACAAGTGTACCCTACAATATTTGGGGATTCGCTTGGCCCCTTTTCTGAAACTAATGTACACACACAATTACCCACAGGCTTTTTCCAGCATTAAGCGGCTGCTCAGCCAATGGTCCTCATGCTGAATTTAATTTTTGGGTCGAATACAAGCTGTGAAAATGTCTACCCTCACAAAGTTATTATTCTATTTTAGATCCCTACCACTATATATACCGCATTTATCGGCGTATAACAAGCACTTTTTTCCCCTTAAAATCAGGGGAAAATCAGGGGTGCGTGTTATACACCTATCCCCCACCGATCCCCGCCGTTGTGAGGCTCTGGGCGGCTTTCAGCCACCTTCGGCCCTTCTCAGCGGCTTTCTCGGCCGCCTTTGGCCTTTCTCGGCCGCCTTTGGCCTTTCTCGGCCGCCTTCGGCCCTTCCCGGCAACTTTCGGCCGTTCTCAGCCGCCTTCGGCCTTTCTCGGCAGCTTTCGGCCTCTTTCGGCCGTTCTCAGTGGCCCAAAGCTGCAGAGAAAGGCCGAAGGCGGCCGAGAACACCTGAAGGCAGCGAGAAAGGCCAATGGCGCCAATTTTCAAACTGCAGTGACACTGATATGTCACTGCAGTTTAACTGCAGCCTGTGCAAGGCTGCAAATGTTACTGTAAAGGCTGCAGATAGACGCTGCAAGACTGCAGTGACACTGACATGACACTGCAGTTTGATTGCAGCCTGGGCAAGGCTGCAAATGACACTGAGGAGGCTGCAGATGGACGCTGCAAATGACACTAATAAGGCTGCAAATGACACAGAGAAGGCTGCAAGGCTGCAAATGACACTGACAAGCATGCAGATGGACGCTGTGCAAGGCTGCATTAATGGGCATTTAAATGTTTTTTTCCTTAAAATTTCCTCCTAAACTTGGGGTGCATGTTATACGCCGGCGCGTGTTATACGCCGATAAATACGGTACCTCATTCAACAATAGAGGCGATATAGGCTGAAGTGCTCAAATTTATTTGTCAGAATAAGAAGCCTACTGATGTAAAGGGCCCAAGCCAGGGGAGGACCTCTGGAAATACTTCCTGGTGGCACGGCTAATACAATTAGCACAATGGCACACTTCCCCAGCTCACATACCATGGCTCCAATTCAAAAAGATTTTAATTGTGCCATTTTACCTTCCAGGCCTCTTATGGTCACGCTCTGTTAGTCCAAGAAATATTGCTCCACTTAACGGAATCGTGAGCCAGTCCCTCTATCTCTGGACCCTCTATAAAGAAAGGTTTGCGCTGCTCTCTAGCCCTGCCCGATTGGCCTCCTTTTTAGGTGACCCTAAGCTCCCCGCAGCTTTTAAAACAGGTTTGGAATTTACCAATTGGTCTACACATGACCTGGTGACCTTAGATTCATTACTACAGGGCACCTCATTTTGCTCTTTCAAACACCTTCAACATAACTATGCATTCCCCAGCTCTGAATTTACAGATTTGCCACTTCTTTTCTGACATCCTTACTCAGGATAGTGAGGAGGCCAGAACACCATTTGAAAATATATGTCATGAGGGGTCTCGAGCTAGGGGGACCCTTCCAATCCTTTATCAATACCTCAGTGAACACCATACCACTGCAAAGTCTTCAGCAATGCTGGGCTGGGAGGTGGAAACTGGCCAAGAGCATTCTGCAGAGGATTGGCTTGATATGGTCTTCAACATGCATAAGTGTACTATTAAACTCGTGGAGAGGATACATCTTATGGACGCCATGCAAATATTTGACCGCAAATGGAATTCTTGGTCAACTTATTAGGCAATCATATGGCCACACTCTTACTTATCTAGAACTGCCAACCTTGTTAGAACTGCTCATGGGAATTGGGCTTCCTGTCAGTATTCCCACCATCTGAACAAATCAGATTTTTCAGTAAGATGCCGAACCATCATATATATGCAGATGTAATATTGTTTTGCTCTATTCATGCTTTGTTATTCTTGGTCTCCTTTTTTATTCTGTTACTGTTATGATTTTTCCTGTAGTGCCAAGTAGAGAGATGCTTATCAAAAAACCCATTTCTTACCTTCTGTACGGAAGTTTTTTTTTGTACATATAGTACTCTCTATGCTCGATATATTTTTGTAATTGCTCAAATACCACAATAAAAACATTTGTAAACAAAAAAAAACTTACAGAGACTAACCACTCCCCAGTTGGAAGAGCAAAATACCCCTATCACCCTGACAGAAATGTGGTTAATCATCAAGTCTTTAGCTAATAATAAGGCCCCGGGCCCTGATGGTTTTTCCTCTCAGTTTTTTAATCTGACTACCACCAGTATATCAATCTATGTGGGAAGGTAGTACATACCTCTGTACGGGCTCCCAGGCCTACATTAAACTCATTGCAAAAAAGGATAAGAACCCCCCCCCCCAAGGTCATATAGGCCGATATCCCTTATTAATACAGATGGAAATTTGAAAATCATAGCAACTAGTTTAGCAGATATACTCCTCTCCATTATTCACCCAACACAATTCGGCTTTGTAAAGGGCAGATAAGCCACGTTGAATATCTCTAAAGTTTTGTTGGCCCTTGAAATGGCTATAGTACATCTTCAAGTTGATCTTGCCATCATATAACTCAGACGTTTAAAAAGCATTTGACAATGTGAGCTTCCAATGACTCTTTATGGCTAAGGCAACTTTTAGATTCTCTGGCCATTTCTTCACCTTCATACAAAACATGTATCAATTTCCCAATCTCCCTCAGCATGGTTTATTTCAGCTGAGCATATCTCTGCAACGATTCATCTTCACAAGGGTATTAGGCAGGGGTATCCCTGCTACTTTTTAACTTGGTCATCGAAACTCTTTCCAGATACATCGACACGCTATCCCGATCACTGGCATCCAAGTAGGCAAGAGAGCCTTGAGCATTGTACTTTTTGCAGATGACATTAATTTTCTCCTCTGACCCTGACCGGGATATGACTTCCATAATTTATCTACTAATGACTTTTTTTTTCAAATCTTTTATTTATTTAAAGAGACATGAAAGCACGAAACACAACATCTTTTAGTACATGGAAAAGAGGCAATGGCATCAAGTAAGGTAACACAATGTTACAAGTCAGAGACAGAGTTTCTATATATATATATATTTTTTTTTTTTTCCCAATATCATTTTTATTAGTAAAGCGAAAACGTGTACATGAAAGCAGAACAGATGTATAGTTGATACAGATGGCATAGGTACATTTACAATATTCAGAATGCAATCCAACAGCATGTAACAAAGACAATAAACTCTGTGTAAGGGACAGTAAAAGCATTCAGGAGTCAATCTGTACCAGTCATCAACACGGAAGTAATGACAAGGTTTTAACGTGACTTATAAGAGAAATTCCATGTAGGAGGCAACGAGGGGCACAGGTCATATAGGTGGATCTAAAAATCCTCAAGTAGATCTCTAGGCAATCCCCGCTCAACCTCCGCACCCCTAATGGGAACATGCTGTGCAGAGGGAGTGGGGAGATGAGCTTGTACATCTGGAAAAAGGTGTCAGTCTGCGGTGTGGATTAGAATGTGCCCATTCATCGAGATCTGTGAAACGTACAGTTCCATGTCGGAATCCTGAATGAGAAAGAAGCAATATATAAGCCAGTGATAGAACATTTCTTTGTGAAGAGGGTAGCAAAAAAGGGGGTTGAATGGTATCCATAAGTGTCAGGAAGGGTGACCTTTCGGGGATCGAAGAGCATGGCGGGTATGGTGTAGAGCATAAAGTAATATGCAATCTTAGCATTGAAGTGTTCTTGCGTATATCCAGAGGTGAGGATTTAAGGCGAGCGAAGAAGTTCCTGATATGATGGTGATTCTTTAAAGTGCAACCAGTATGTGTTTGGTTTTGTACTGATGAAAATAATAAAGAAATAAATAATTAAAAAAAAAGTGCAACCAGCAGGCCCAGATAGCACTATAAGTGGTTGGGGTGTCTTTAGCTTGATGGATTAAGTTTTCCATGTCTGAAATTTTGTCCACTCGTTTGACCCAGTCTGTCAGTGTAGGTGGGTTTGGTTTTCTCCAGTATATCGGTATGCACTGTTTGGCGGTGTTAAGCAAGTGAGGTATGATAGACTTCTTGTAAATGTGATGCAGGAGTGAGGTGTGGTGCAGGAGGAATAGAGCTGGTGTGAAGGGTTTAGTGTACGTGGAGATGTGAGATATAGCTTGATGGATTTTTTTCCGAGTAAGTTGTAAGCAGTGTGCAATTCCACCAGACAAGAAGTGGGGAGCCTGTGTCTAGACCGCATCGCCAACACTGAGGAGAGACTTTGGGGTGATATTTGTGAACGATGTCTGGTGTGTGATACCATCTAGTGTAAATTTTATAACAGTTTTCTTAGGCCGAAATGTTTACAGTGCCCTTGTGAATACATTTGTAAATAAGTTCCCAGTCTTCTCCAGATAAGTCTATTTCAAGTTCCCTTTACCAAATCCTGACGACAGCGTTGTGTTTAGGTTTGTGCTCAGCAAACAGTAGCAAATAAGTCGTTGAGATGAGGTGTCTTTGGGGGGAATCACTAGTGCACAGTACTTCAAAAGGAGTCCGTTCTCTACACCATTGCGTAGTGGGGTTGGCACTATTAAGGAAGTGTCGGAGTTGTAAAAATTTGTAGAAAGGAATGTGATGTTCAGAAAAGCGTGTTAGAATATCAGGAAATGAAAGGATGACATTGTTGTGAAAGAGTTGGGAAGCCCTGAGCATAGAAGGCGTGTGATCATTGGTCGGGTGGTGTTAGGGTATTCCCAGTGGAAAATCAGGATTACCATACAACGGAGTCAACGGGCCTGGACACGGGGTCCAGTCATGAGTGTGAGAGAGAGACCTAAAAATTTGCAGGGTTGCACCCGTGAGCGGATGAGAGGTGACGTTTTGGACGTGGAAATCCATGGTAGGTGGGCAAGTGGGATCGAGTCAAGGGAATCTTCAAGGTTGACCCAGTCTTTAGTGCTTTTGTGGACATGCCAATCAATTATCCTGGTAAGATGGCACGCAGAGTAATATTTATGGACATCAGGTAGGCTCAAACCCCCTTTAGATTTGGGGATCGTTAACTTATCCCAACTAATTCTAGGAGATTTTGAGGCCCATATGAAATTCCGATATATTCTCTTGTATGTTGTGAAAAATGAGGTGGGAAGCTTAATTGGTATGGTTTGTAAAATGTATAGTATGCGGGGTAGTATGTTCATCTTTAGAATGGCTGCGCCCAAACCAAGAGAATTGACCCGAAGTCCATTTGAGGAGATCAGTTTGTATAGTTTGTATTATAGTGAGATAATTCAAGTCATAAATATCTTCTAAGTTAGTGGGTAATTGGATTCCCAGGTATGTAAGAGCTTTGAGTTCCCAACTAAAGGGAAAGTTCCGTTTACATTAATTCACTATCGGCAATGGGAGGGATATGTTAAGGGCCTTAGATTTTGAAAAGTTAATTTGCAGGTTGGAAAGTTTGTTAAAGAGGGTGAAGTCTTTGATAAGGTTGGGTATGGAAGTAATAGGGTCTGAAAGGAAAAGGAGAATATCATCTGCGTAGGCTGCGAGTTTAGAATGTCTATTGTGGATGTTTATGCCTTTGATATCGGGATTTGCCCGGAGCCTACGTAGGAAAGGTTCTAGGGTAAGTATGAAGATGATGGGTGAAAGCGGGCAACCCTGACGTGTACCATTCAAGACGGAGAAGCCGCCCGACAGGCGGCCATTGACTCTTATCCTTGCCGTGGGGTGGGAATACAATGTCATGATCATTTGTAAGAATTTTGAGGGGAATCCCACAGCTTGTAGAGATTTTGACATGTAGTCCCAGGCCACTCTGTCGAATGCCTTCTCCATGTCGAGCGACAAAAAGAAACCTTTGTGGGTTCATGAATTAGAGAGCCAACGGTGTATAAGGAGAGCTTTTATGGTATTATCCCTGGCTTCCCTGCCAGGAACAAAACCAACTTGGTCAAGGGAAACTAATTGTGGGAGAATAGGAAGAATACGATTAGCAAGGATCTTAGCATACAATTTCATATCCACATTCAAGAGGGAAATGGGTCTGTAGTTAGACACCATGGTTTCTTCCTTGCCAGGTTTAGGTATGAGAGTGATATCTGCCTCCAAGAGGTTGTTGTTTATCGGGTCAGGGGAGATGAAGGAATTGAAGGTAGTGGTAAGATGTGGGATGAGTATCTCCTGGAAGGTTTTGTAATAACTTACAGTCAGCCCATCCGGGCCAGGACTTTTGCCCGGTTTGCAGTCTTAGTTTCCTCGACAGTGATAAGTTCATTTAGAGATGACGAATCTGCTGTCGAGATTGGGGGCATGCCATATTGTGACAAGAAACCTGATATCGCTTCCTGTCGGTGAGAAGGTTGGGTTGATATATCAGTCGGTGACAGGTTATAAAGTTTAGAAAAATAAGTAACAAATTGTTTGGCTATGTCTTCTGGAGATACACGTGTGTTACCGCTAGGGTCAATGATCTTGTGTATGTTTGTGGACGCTTTTTTGTGTTGTAGTGCCCTAGCCAGCAGTTTCCCGGATTTGTTGCCAAACTCATAGAACAGCTTTTGTGTCAATGTATATTTGCGTTGTAGCCTCCTATGTAATTCCTCCCGAAGGTATTCCTGGCCTGGAGTAAATCTGAAAGAGTATGGTTAGCAAGTGAGGCCTTGTGTAACCTCTCTAGTGAGTGAATTTTTGCTGATAAAGTGGTGATGCGTTGTCGTCTCAGTTTATTTCTATGGGCTGCCATGGAGATAAATTCACCCTTAAGAGCACATTTATGTGCGGCCCAAGTGTTCGAAGGAGTGGAGTCTGCATTAGTGTTCTCTCGGAAGTACTGTGCAATTCAGGAGCTAACCTTCTGTGTGATCTCTATTTTGAAGAGTCTTGAGTGGGGGTGAGCGCTACATTAAAGTCCCCGCCGACAATGAGAATGCCCGAGTAGAATTCAGTGAGCAGTTGTAGTGTTTCTCTAAAGAAGGGGACCTGTCGTTTATTTGGGGCATAAAGGTTTGCTAGTTTAATTGGTCGGTCGTATAGCGTGCCTTTAAGAAAAAGCTATCTACCCTGGTCATCCTGTTTGACAAAAGTATGGCGACCCCCTTCGATTTTGAGGTGACATTAGTGGCATGGTAGACCGTGGGGTAAGGGTGATTGTGAAGTTTTTACTTTCAATAAGTTTTTATTAATTTGAACAGAATATACAAAACTTGGGCGTACAGAAGAAATCGCCCATTGTCGTACATGTTACAGTAATAAGCAAAGATAAAACGTGCAAAACTGAGCTTGAGAGAAAATAACTAGCACATATCCTAAAACCAGGCGAAACGTGGTGTCACAGAGAGGGGTGATTTACTGAGCCCCTAAGAGTAGATTTGCTTCTAGCAGGGGAACATCCATTGGTTGATGTTAAATTGAAGGGAGAGGGCTGGCCCCGGGCACCCCAAGTGGGATCAAACTGTGCCCTGTGCCATCTCTCCTGAGTTCCTGCTCTCATGGCAATTAGGATTTCAGGGAGGGGGGGAAGTGGGGCGAGCACCCCGTCTCAAAGGGTGGGGGTCTCTCTGTGAGGGGTATGTCGACAACTGCCACCTGTGCATTATTAACAGTTTCCTCAAGCTAATTTGGAAGATAGCTGGTACTAACCTGGCTATCGTGATAGCTATATAAAAGCAAGTAAGAAGAGGGGAAAGTCAGAAGGAGGGGGAGGGGGAGGAGGGGAGGGGAGGGGTGGGTGTGCCTAAATTTAGCTTGATATCAGAGATTTATCCGAAGGGACCCCTGGAATGAGGGATATCCCACAGTGAGATGCCCAAGGTTCCCATATAACTTCAAATTTTTGAGTGGTGTCTAGTAGTATACTGGCCAGCTTCTCCTGGGCCATTAGATTGTGAAGTTTTTGAATGCTATCGGAGCAAAAAAAAAAAAAAAAAAATATATATATATATATATATATATATATATATATATATATATATATACGTAAATGAGCCATGTCAAATATACTTTCACTTTTAACATATAAAGTTGACCCTGTATAGGGTCTAAGAGAGTATCGTTGTAGGTCTCTGCCTCTAGGTCGTTCAATGTCTAAGCCATCGGATTGTAACATGTTGCAGTAGATAGCCTCACGCTCCCCGTCTCTACCTTTTTGAATATATTAAAACAGTGTATGTCTGTTTGGGAAATACAAGAGGGATAGAGAGAAAGGAGAAGAAGAAAATTGAGCAAGGAGAGGCGATGGAACCTCTGGAAGTGTGGTGTAGGAAAAAGGGTTTTGGGGGGGAAGGGGAGGGAGGAGAGATAGTGGAGGGGGAACTGGGATGGGGAGGGGAGAGGGGGGAGAAGGGAACAGGGCCCGGGGGAAGGGGGGTGGTAAACGTGCATCTGCCAGGTCGCATTACCCACAGGAAGGGTCGATGGTTAGCATCTGCAGGGTGCTGCATGTCCACATTAGGGTTTAATTTAATTAGTCTGACGTGTCACCCTCAAACAGTGCACACCCTTTGTCTGAGAAGACAAATAGATTCTGTTGTGGAATTATTTCTGATTGGGACTCTAAAACAAAGTTAATACTGCAGCTGCAGGAATAGATTCAAAGGACTCAATCACTGTGTTTAAAATGTCCGTTCAGTGTCAAAATGTATTATTACATGTTATTTTATACATAGCTAAGAAAGGGATGGTGTGAGATGTTATTAAAAACAAAAAAATAGAAATATGTTATTAAAAGCTAGCCAATAGAACAATCGCAAAAGTAAAACCTTGAGAGGGCAGGGAGAGTAGGGACAGAGAGAGAGCACTTCTAGTAGTCTGTGTGTCGGGTGAAGGTTACAGAACACATTTCAACAGTAAGAACAAAATGGAGTCTCTTGTGCTTAAATGAACAATACAGTTAATGTCCATGTCATTTCCCTCCTTTTGTTTATTTGACGCCGTTCTTCTCCGCGTTGCATTCAGCCGATTGCTGGTAACTCCTGTTACATTGGCGCAGAGAGATGGTGTCCAGTTCAGCTCTCTCCTAGCTTTCTCAGAATAATGGGTTCATCAGGGCTGGTGGGCCATTTGTTGGTACAGCGGGTAGTCACACATAGGCATAAATAATAATAACAAATATGAGAAATGGGAACACCACAATGTGAGCGCCTAGTTTCTGTTACCATGCTGCTATGCCATATAAAAAGTCACCAAAACCTCCCAATTCCTTAAAGGGTTTCCATCCATATTTAGCAGTATCTCTGGCCTTATTGTATAGTTCTCTTATCTTAGCAAGATGCCCTTTAATAATGTCCTCATTATCGGAAATGTATATACAACAGTCAGTGTGAAATACCTTGCACATCCCACCTTGAGCTGCAGTGAGATAATTTAGCGTTAATCTGTGCTCTAAAACTGAGCCATTTCCTCACTTAATAAACCTATATCAGTGGTAGTAAGGTTAATAATCGCATCTACAATTCTAGTGTAATTATTTATTATTTTCATTGCTTCAGTTCCCCATCCTTTTCAGGAAGGAAACCATGATCATGCCATGTCACCTTCAGCGAACAGCCCTCTTTTGAACACTAAAGGGTATTCTGGACTTTGATCTGGTCGCACTGTATCTTTGTGAACAGCCAAAGCAGGTGCTAACAGGTGCTAATATAACATGTACCTGTAACATTAGTAGAAAGCCAGGCATAAGCTTTATTTCCACATATATAATATAACCCTCTACGTATGGATGGTATACATGCTCCTAAAAAACTGGAAGCAATAACATGCAATCTCAGGTAACCAATATTTTCACATATTGGGAACTGTGAGCAATTTGTACTATAAAGGTTATAAAGGTTATAAAGGTTTAGTTCTGGATCTGGGATATGATAATATTGACCATAGTTTCCTCTATAAACTGTAATTTTTGCTCCGGTGCAATCTGAATTGCCCAACCATGTACATTTAGTGTTAAAGGGGCATGTAATGTTTAAACAAATCTGTGGAGTCTATTTGAATTCTTTGGAAAGGGAAATCTGGCTAAGGAGAATGCTTTTGGGGAACATGGACAGGGCCTCCCTGCATTGTGCAGAGCACAAGTGAGACATGAAGCACAAAACCTGGCTGAAAATGCACTAAATCCAGGTGCTATCCAATAGCAGTCAGTAAGTAACACCATTGCACCCTTAGCAAGATGACTAACGCCATGTGCCAGTTGTACTAAAACTGGGTACAAACTCCTGAGAAGACACCACCTGTTGTCAATGCTTCACAGGCCCTGTTGATTTTGGGTAGCATTACATTTGATCCACTTATCCTTCTCTTCATCAGGGGCCTGGTTCTGCAACTGAATTAAAGTTTCTACACCTCACTGCTCTTGATGAGGGGAATCTTGGGTGTGACTCCAAATGCCATAAGGGCAGCATCCTTTGCCGCTTGGTCCACTGAAGCATTTCCTCTGGCTGTCAGGTCATTTCCCCTTGCATGTCCTTTTACCTTTAAGATGGCAACTTCTGCTGGTTTCTGAAAGGCCTCAAATAGCCGCTCTATGAGTTTTGCATGTCTCACTGGCTTCCCTGCACTAGTCAGGAAGTTCTGTGCTTTCCAAATAGGACCAAAATCGTGAGCTATTCCAAACACATATCTGCTGTCAGTGTAAACGTTTCCCCTTTGATTCTCTAGGAGATGACATGCTTTGACTACAGCACACAACTCCGCTTCCTGTGCTGACATCTGGGGTATCAATGCTTCCTGATGTAAAATGGTGTCTGTAGTGGTTACAGCAAACCCTGTGTGTGGCTGACCATCATCAGTGTAAAATCTGGAACCATCTATGAATAAGTGTGTGTCACAATCTGATAAGGGCTCATCTTTTCTGGTGTGACAGAGGCCCTTTCTACCTCCATCAAAGCCATACAATCATGAGAAAAACTCTCAAATTCTACATCAGTACCATTTGTTGCATCTTCCTCATCAATTATAGGAAGAAGAGTAGCCGGATTTAAAGTAACACATCGTTTGATTGTTAAATTCGATGGAGCAAAAATAGCAGACTGGTACTTGTAAAATCTACTGGCAGACACATGTCTGGTATTTACTTGATTCATGATTTCATGTACTGCATACACATACAGGATCAGAGCAGAATCTAGTACAAGCTCAGTTACTTTGTCTATCAGCAAAATGCAGGCTGCTATGGCTCGCATACAACTGGGGGAGCCTTTGATGACAGAGTCTAATGAGGCTGATACATACATCACAGGCCTCTGATTGTCTCCATGTAGCTGGGTGAGTACACCTGCAGCAAATCTATTGACTTCATGACAGAACAATGAGAAAGTCTTAGTATAGTGAAGAAGTCCATAGGTGGCGGTTCCAGACAATATTTTAATAAGCTCATTCATCTGCAATTCATTGTCCCATGTGTGTTTGAAAGGGTTTCTAGTGGTAGCCTCATAAAGGGGAGCCATAAGTTCTGATGCATTTGGAATACAGTCCCTACAATATCCCACTAACCCAAGAAAGGCACGTAGTTGGCGTACATTTCTTGGCTTTTCAACGTTTTTTAGAGTTTTAACTCGATCTGGGGTTAGGTAACGGATCCCATGTGAAATGCAGTGACCCAGGAAGATCACTTTCTCTAGGCAGTATTGTAGCTTATCTTTGCTAACTTTGTTGTTACTGTTATAGAGAAACATGAGAAGGCTTAATGTTTCTCTGCTACAAATGTCCCTTGTATCAAAATTTTTGGGCATCATGGGTAAGTGAAAAAAGGTGCCAGCAATCTGGGTGCAGGGGCACCGAAAATAAAGCGTTTGCAAGATCAATCACTGTAAAGCAGGTGCTGGAGGCAGGTAATCCACTTAGTAAAGTGCAGGGGTTGGGCAAGATCGGGGTATCTGCCTCAATTATATTGTTAATGGCTCTCAAATCATGCACCATGCGGTATGTCACCTGCCCACCCTTTTTGTCTGGCTTCTTTGCAATTGGAAACAGGGGTGTATTGACTTGGGACCTAATTGGTACAACAACCCGTGCTGCTTTCAGTTGAGTGATTTGATCCTTTATCCCCTCAGTCTGAGCAATACTCAGTGGGTATTGTTTAATATATGGGAGATGGGCTCCTGGTTTGATTTTTATCATGACTGGGGTGCAATCCAGCAGACTTACATCATATTTGCTGGTGGCCCATAATTCAGCGGGAATCACTTTAAATTCTGGTGGAAATGGCGTGGTGGCGAGTGGAGTCTTGGATTAAAAATACTCCAGAGGCAGAATTTAAAACTTCTCCTGACAGACTACTGGCCACTTGGACTCCTGTAGGAGTGTAGTCTATGTTAGCTAAAATTTGGTTCAAAATGTCAGCTCCCAAAAGATTGGTAGGAACTGTGTCTGAAACTAATACGTTAGTGACAATTTCTGTCCTAGCCTGAGTTTAAGTGGCTTGGATTCAACCAAATCAGTAGAGGTCCCGGTTAGGCCAACACCAGATATAACATTTGTACATAATAATCCTGGAGGTAAGTCCTCTATATTAAAAATACTTTGGCTTCCACCAGTATCGATTAAACAGGTTAATTCTGGTTCTTCTCCAGGATAGGGGAGTTCTTGTAAAAATTATTTTACTCTGGCCTCGGGATTATTATCTCCCCTATTTAACATGATTGATACTGGCATGCCATTTTCCTATGTCTGATCCACTGCTTTTGGCAGAGAACTGAGATCAGCATGAGGTGCCTCTACGCTCTTTTCCAGTCTAAGGTCAGGAAGATGGCAGAATTTGGTTATGTGTCCTTCCCCATTACAATTGTAGCATATAGTTGGCCCCCGATTGCCATGATTTCTGAAATTGCTTTTGCCTCTTCCTCTTCCTCTCTGCTTCCGCATGTACATAACCTTGGGTTTGCTGTATTTTTGGTTAATCCTGTTTTCTATGGATAACAGGATAGGCGGGAGGTCTTGAATAGACATTTTGCCTGCCTCAGGCCTTGCTGTGAACAACTTTTCTTTCAACTGGGGTATTACACCATAAAGAAACCTTTGTTTCACCAGTTGTGTAGACGGACTTGCAGTTTCTCCCGTCTACTCTTCCTCTATTGTAAGGCCTGCTTCCTCAGCCATATCGCTTAACCGCCTCCAATAAGCCCCTGCGTCTTCCTCCTTTCCTTGCTTAGCATTCATAAATTCAGCATGTCTGGTTTATCCATATATTTGGGGAAATTTTTCCTTCCATTTCTCACAAACCTCCCATTCACTAACCATCTTACCTAGATTTTTGATGTTTACAACACATTCTTTAACCACTTCAGCCCTGGACCAATTGGCAGCCAAAGGACCAGGCCCCTTTTTGCGATTCGGCACTGCGTCGCTTTAACTGACAATTGCGCGGTCGTGCGACGTGGCTCCAAAACAAAATTGGCGTCCTTTTTTTTTCCACAAATAGAGCTTTCTTTTGGTGGTATTTGATCGCCCTGCGTTTTTTATTTTTTGCGCTATAAACAAAAATAGAGCGACAATTTCGAAAAAAATGCAATATTTTTTACTTTTTGCTATAATAAATATCCCCAAAAAATTTATAAAAAAATAATTTTTTTCCTCAGTTTAGGCCGATACGTATTCTTCTACATATTTTTGGTAAAAAAAATCGCAATTAGCGATTATTCATTGGTTTGCGCAAAAGTTATAGCGTTTAAAAAATAGGGGATAGTTTTATAGCATTTTTATTAATATTTTTTTTTTTTACTAGTAATGGCGGCGATCAGCGATTTTTATTGTGACTGCGACATTATGGCGGACACATCGGACATTTTTGACACATTTTTGGGACCATTGTCATTTATACAGCAATTAATGCTATTTAAATGCATTGATTCCTGTATAAATGACAGTTGTAGTGAAAGAGTTAACCACTAGGGGGAGGGGAGGGGTTATGGGCTCTGACGTGTGTGTGTGTTTTTTTACATTGGGGGTGTGGCTGACGTCTGACGTCATTGATTGGCTTTCCCGATGACCGGGAACAGCCAATCAATGACAGGCAGAGTAGGAAATGCGGGGAGAGGTTTGTTTACACAAACCTTTCCCCGTTCTTCAGCTCCGTAACCCGATCACGGGACACCGCTGGTCCTGCGGCCGGGGTCACGGAGCTCCCGACCGGGTTGCGAGCGCGCCGTTGGCGGCGCGCGCACGACCCACAGGCAGGCATTTAAAGGGCCACGTACAGGTACGTGGTTTTGCCTGCCCGTGCCATTCTGCTGACGTATATATGCAGTGGGCGGTCGGGAAGTGGTTAAGTATATAGCCAGACATGTTGCTTCCCACTGCTTTAATAAGAAGCTGATGAATGTCAGTAGCAGAAGCCTCATATGCTTCCTGTGCAGCACTAAGTTTGTTTGCAAACCCAATTGGATTCTTTCTAGGATCTCCCAATCCCTCTAATATGGCTCTCATTTCTTGGGTACTAAAAGGTACATGCCATTTAATTTGAGACTTACTATCAACAGCATTACCTTCAAAAACAAATTGGGTTCTGACAGGATAAACTGCAACAGATTGCTCTGTGCCAGGGGCAGAAGGGGTGGCGTCTCCCTTCCTTCTCTCTTCATCTTGCTGCCACAATTTGGAAATTATGGTTTGCTCTGGAAGTTCAGACTCTATCTCTCTTTCTCTGGCCAAAGCCTTAGGTTCAGAGAGATCTAGTTTTGCATATGTGCCTTTTCATTTATGCCAATCATCTGTTTCTAGGATAAAAGCCAAATCCCTCTTTGGGGAGCTCATCTTGTGTGTGTTCCATGTGTAGTGCACTACCCCCTTGGGAGCTGCAAAGTTTGTTCATTACCTTTCTGTTAACTTGTTCCGTTCTTCCTCCCCATGCAAAAGTTCCACAAACAGCAGACAGTTCTTGAACTTTTATAAAGCTTTATTGCTTGAACTTGGATGGATGTTACATTTGAGTACAGGATATGAGTTGCCTCTAGTTATCTGGTTCCCGACTCTGATCCTGTGTACTTTCCTTTTATGAACCGACCAGCATCACTCTGAATAATGCTGTGGGTTGTAGATTTCAAAGGCCCAGGCCTCACCGCCTACCTTGACTTCTGCCAATCCGCCCAATGTCAGTTCTGGAAAGTGTCCCTCACTAGGTCCTTGGACACATAGCGAGTGTACGGATAAGCACTGCTGGGTTGCACTCCCTTTGCTCACTCCCATCGACAGTCCATGATTGCCACAGGAGGTCGATCCCAGTCTCCTCCATCCGCTTTTCACTTACTTCCTCCTCCGCATGGTCCAGTACATCCCAGGCTGGGACGCCCGGTTTTCTCCTCTGGATTGCATAGCAACTGTTTGGGTTATACAGCACTGAGGTCTCTGAACCCTCAGGCCTTCAAACCAGCTCCTGCTATCCAGCACTGGGGTCTCTGAACCCCCAGGCCTTCAAGCCTGCTCCATGCTCTCTACAATTCTCCTGCTTCTCCTTCTCCTCCTCCCCCTCTTTTCAGGAAGCATGTGACCCCCAGCTTTTATGCAAGTCCTGCCCCTGCCAACACAAATTAATGGTTGGTCCAGAGCTCTTCACATAAGCTGCCTGCCACTCCAGTCCCAAGTCCTGCCTCCCTTCCAGAACATTTCCACTGAAAGGTAGAGGGGATCTCTCTGAACCAGAGTGTAGGTGGACACACCCCCCTCTATTTTAGCACTCCCCTCTCCCAGAATAAACAACTAGGCCTAAAAATGTAAGGCCCTGGTCAAATTTACCTATCACTACTTACAAAAACTTATCTAGCACCCACCTAAATGGGGTGGGTGCTACACATGTAATCTAATCCTTTTTTTGCTTTTGTGCGTTGACCCCTTAAAGCCAAACTGGCAGCCAGATAAGGTGGGGTCCTCTTCTAAAGAGTCTTCTGGCCAAACATAGTAAATTTGGGCAGCACTTTTATTAAACATCTCCGTCAAGCCAGTTTGATTTGCTATTTAAATTTCTGTCTCCCATGTGCAAGCTATTCTCCACTTTCCTTCACTGCACAGTAGTGGCCTATAATCGTGCATAAAAGTTTGCCATACTTGTAAATCAAAAGTCCCTTCAGATTTTAAAGGTTTAGCTGTTCCCTTTTTCCATTCTACCCATTTATCTAGGGGCTCAGTATAGGCGGAACCGTACCTTCGGTTCATATATTCTCTAGCACTTCATTCCCTTAAATAATTTAATGCCCATGATGACTGGCCAGTCTTCTTTACTTGTGCCTATACCCTCTTGCCTCTAAAACAAATAGTACAGCAAATCTGCAGATTTACAAGAATAGTCTCCACTTATCTACATGGATAGAAGGGGTTTATGACAATAGACAAAACACTCATTAAGAGACCCTCCTCATCTCTTCTCTGTGAGTTTTATCTGACCCGACCATGCGCCTCTGACCCCAGTCGCCCACAAGGAGTCAATGCGGGGAACTGCAGAGCATTCTCCTTATCCACACACAGTGTAACCCATGAAGGGGGACACAAACACATTCACACACACACTTTACCCAACCAGAAAGGTCCAAGAGTGGTCTGCTTTCCTTGAGAACCAACAAATAGGATACATAGGAAAGGCAGAAATATAGCAAGCTTAAGGACAGCTTACCTAGCCGGCATTTAGATGTCTGCGTTCCCGATGATCTCGATCAAAGTGCGCTTCCTTCTGGAGACACTGGCAAACTCCTGATATGACTCGCCAAAACTGTACTGGAATTATTTCTGATTGGGACTCTAAAACTAAGTTAACACTGCAGCTGCAGGAACAGATTCACAGGACTGAATCACTGTGTTTAAAATGTCCGTTCAGTGTAAAAATGTTTTTTACATGTTATTTTATACATAGATAAGAAAGGGGTGGTGTGAGATGTTATTAAAAACGAACAAATAGAAATATGATATTAAAAGCTAGCGAATAGAACAATTGCAAAAGTAAAACCTTGAGAGGGGAGGGCGGGTAGGGACAGAGAGAGAGCACTTCTAGTAGAAGATGTGTCTGTGTGTTAGGTGAAGTTTACAGAACAAATTTCAACAGAGAGAACAAAATTGAGTCTCTTGTGCTTAAATGAACAATACAGTGAATGTCCATGTCAATTCCAAAATGTCCACATTTTAGTGTAGCGTTCATGTTGTTGGCGTGCTGTGAGGATAAGATCCTCCATTTTGTTAATTTCCTCAACTTTTTTGAGCCACAGGCCTATGAATGGAGTTTATGTGGATTTCCAGCATAAGGGGATTCACGCCTTGGCCGCATCGAGAAGGTGGCGGATTATAGATTTTTTATACGTTTCGCTTGAAACGTTGAAAGCATGGAGCAGAAAGAAGGCCAGATCTATCAGGATAGGGCGTTCTGTAAACGTTTCTGCAACTTTCTGGATTGTCTTCCAGAATTTTTCCAACTTTGGGCACGTTCAGAAGATGTGGAGAATTGTTCCCCAATCTTCCTGGCACCTCCAGCAGCGATCTGAGGATGAGGGGAAGAACTTTTGCAGTTTTGCAGGAGTATTGAACCAACCTGTGACAATTTTGAAGTTAGTCACCTGTATCTTTGTACATATGGAGGATTTATAAATGAAATTAAGAATATTTTGCCTTTGTCGTGAAGAGAGCTTACTCTTGACATCTTTCTCCCATGTGCTAAGGTGGATGGTAGTCGTCGGGTGGTGTGATCAACAGTTGGGAGGTGGCTGATAGAGTGTGGGGCATAGTGCCCTCCTCAGAGCAGTAGGTCTGTAAGGTAGTAAGAGTCTGGCAAAAATTGCCTGGGAGGGGCAAGGACTGGAAGAAGTGTTTAATTCCAAGCTTCTAGCACTCGTTGCATCCTGTTCAGACGTTTTTCTTATGTGGGGATCGTGCGTGCATGGACACATGGGTCTGGCTCAAGTGTGCCTCGCGGATCCTACGTTGGTCCGCCTGGACAACGTCAATGCTGCGACGCAGCGTACTTTTGTGTTTGGCGCCGTTTTCATTCAGCGCGTTATGGTAGGCACACTGATTGGTCCTTCCTTTGTGTCGCGATTTTCCTGGGGGGTATAGTCTCCACTCACAGACAGATTGGGCTGTGATCCCATGGGCTATTCATTATTTTTCCACCTTGGAAGAAGGAACTCATTTTTTCTTTTTTTCAACTTCATTTAGGTTTCCATATTTTGTGACTTTCCAACTAAGTATGTTTTTCTGTCCCGTTGTTTCTCCTACAGATTTTGTCATACATTCTGGACAGTTCCATAGTACTCTGCCTAGGCACATGAGTCTCTGTCCGATAACCATAATGGCTGGTGGGCTTTAAGACTTTGATTCCCTTTATCTTTGGCTACTGGTACTGGGTTACCACCTATGGTTTTATTTTGCCCCTGTTTTTGGAATTACTTGGCTACTAATTTTACTTCATGTATGTTAGCAGGTACTCCTTTACTTTTCTTTTGTTATTATTATGATTATCGTTTGCTATATTTGATGAAATCCCTATTGGGCACTAATGTGGTTTTGTAACTGTAGTATTTTACATTGCTGGCCAGATTTGGCTGGTTCCACCTATCTACTTACATACCAGTTTGAACCAGTCCCTTTGAGGTAGGTATTTTTGAATATCTTCATCTGGATACCTATATTCGAGACTTATTTTCCTGCAAGGTATTTTTTGTTATTTTTTTCCTTTTTTTTTCATTGTTGTGTGTACCCATTTGTGCCCAGGCTTCTCCTATTGGACAAACTGATGCTTTTTATTGTGCATGTTTTATTATTATCATAATTTTAATATGTTCTATTTCAGACAGTGAGATCTGTTCTCTTTATTGCTATGCTTAAAACCTTGAATGGGTCCTGAAGAAGCCTAACGGTGAAACGCGTTGATGCATATGGGCTCACTGTATACTGTGTATCACTATACATGATTTTAATTCTTTGAATGCTCGATTCATGCTATGTATTTTCAATAAACATTGTTATTTTTCTATACTTTTTTATTGTTTCCTATGCCTTTAAAGTCCAACCTAGGGTTACTGTCCAAGTATCCCTCCTCCTTTTTTGTATTCCTCTAAATTTACAGATGTGGCTATGTGAGTGCTTTCTTTATTATATATTTAATTTGAAGGGCTCCCCAGTGATCCGATCGATAAGGTCCAACTGGGTTTGTGAGTTCTGATAGGAGTGGGCACTTACTATGGGTGAGGAAGTGGGAAGCCTGAAAGCAACCAAATTTCCTTAAGGAGCGGAAGATGGGGTCTTGAGATCCTGGGGAGAATAGTGGATTTCCAAGTATTGGATATAGTGGGGAGTGGGTTGACGTGAGAGAGGACTTAGTGAAAAGGGAGGAGCATATCTGCACAGTCAGGCCCACCAGTGGGTGGTTCTTTACAGTGCATGGCAGTGACTGGTAGCACTGAGGTGCTATGTTCAGGGGGATGTTGCATTGGGACTGTTCCAAGCAGGGCCAAAGTTTAATGGTCTGATGGCGATTCCAGTCAATGAGTCTGGTCAGGTGGGTCGCCTGTTGGTATTTACGCACCGCCAGGCCCCCATAAAGTTTGGGTAGCGTGACCTGTTGTCCATTCAGTCTTGGTCATTTATGTGACCAGAGGAAGTCAGAGAACATTGACCTGACCTGGCTAAAATAGCTTGAGGGTATATGGATCATCAGGGCTTGTAGGAGGTATAGGAACTTGGGAAGAATGCTCATCTTGAGAATATTGCACCTGCCGAACCATGAATGAAGGCCCTTGTGCCACTTGTTAAGCAGTGGTATTCAGCAGTGGTGGGAAGTTCAGGGCAAAGATTTGAGATAATTTAGGGGGTATGTGGGTGCCTAGGTATTTCAAGGCTGTGGTCATCCAGAACAGAAACGGCTCCAGTGACAGGACGAAGAGGAGCGGTGACAGGGGACAACCCTGTCTCGTTGCGTTCATGATCATAAAGGGCTCGGACAGCACCCCATTAGCTCTAACTCAAGCCACAGGGTTAGAGTACAGTGTATTTATCCGTGTTGAGCAGTGAAATCGGCCTATAGCTGCCGCAGAAGGTGAGGTATTTGCCCTCCTTAGGTATCACCGCTATGTGAGTCAAAAGCGCATTGTGAGGGAACATCATGTTGGATCCTAGGGCATTAAAAATTTTGTGCATAAATGTACCGAGAGATGGAAGTAGGGTCTTATAGTATTGGATGGTAAGGCCGTCTGGGCCCAGGCCTTGCCCAATTTAGTAGTTCCGATCGCTCTTTGGATATCCTCTGTTCTCTCAGGGAATTGGACAGTAGTTTACCACATTTGTTGCCGGCTTCGTAGGATATTAACCTGTATTGCCGCTTTGGCTTTAAAATGCATTAGGTCAGATTCTTTTTACGTAAGATCAGGAGTTCCATCTCTAGAGATGGGGTCAGGGCATGTTTATGTCGGGATTCTACCAAGTGTAAGTCATAAAGTAGGGAAGTCAGCTGTAGGGTGTGATTCTTTTTGATGTGAGACCCGTGCTTAAAGTGATACCAAAGGATCGTTTTACATTTTTTTTAAATAACAAACATGTTATACTTACCTCCACTGTGCATCTCGTTTTGCACAGAGTGGCCCCAAACATCAATTTCTGGGGTCCCACAGTGGCTCTTGCGGCTCCTCCACGTACTAGATAACCCCCTTGGAGAAGCACTCTCCCGCGGGGGGTTACCTTGCGGGCGCTCTCCCGTATCCAGTATTCGGCGTCCATAGAGGCTGAATGCAGGACTCGGCCCCACTCCCCAGCGCCTGCATCATTGGATTTGATTGGCAGCAGCGGGAGCCAATGGCTGTGCTGCTATCAATATATCCAATCAAGAGCAGGAAACCCATGAATGGAGGGATGGCGGGGACGCGCCGACGGAAATGCGGGGCTCAGGAAAGTAAAAGGGGGGCTAGGGGGACGGTGACTGCAATGTGTTTTTTCACCTTAATACATAGGATACATTAAGGTGAAAAAACACGAGCCCTTACAACCCCTTTATGCCAGCATTGCTGGCCAGTGTCATTAGTCTGGAAGTAGCAGTCTAGTTCTCTAGTCACGTCCTTGAGCACTCTGTCCTCTTGTAGGAGGCTTTCATTCAACCTCCAGGTTCTCGTCTTGGAGGTAAGGTAATTGGTTAGTGCGTAGGACAGGAGGATTGGAGCGTGATCTGATCATATAATAGGACCTAGAGAGGCGTTGTGGGCTGCTTGTATTTGGGAGTATGGAATGAGGAAGTAATCGACCCTGGATTATTTTTTGATGTGGCGAGGAGTAGAAAGTGTAGTCCTTTTCGGAGGGGTGGAGAAGACACCAAGCATCTATTAGTTGTGCTTTTTGTAAGGGTCTTGCAATCCTTTTCCAGGGGACAGGGAGTATTAAGGAGCATCCTGAAGAGGTGTGCTCAGACGGAAGCAGTGGGGTGTTAAAGTCGCCGCGAAGTATCAGTTGACCTTTTGAGAATTTGAGCAATGAGTCAAGAGTCGTGGTAATAAAGAGATCTTGGTGGGTATTAGGAGCACAGAGGCTCACCAAGGTAAGCTCTATGCCGTCAATCGTGCCTCTGAGAAACAGATACCGTCCCCCTGGGTCTGCTTTAATATTCATGCAAGTCCATGGGACATTTCGTGAGATAAATATAGACGCATCGTGACTTAGTGGCCTTGTTAGTGGAGTGATATACCACTGGCCCTTCACGTTTAGCGAGAGCACATTCACCACCTCCATGATCCCCGTGAGGGTAGGGGGGAGGAGAGAAGGGGGAGGAGAGAGGGGGGGGGAGAGAGGGGGGATGGTGGGGGATCAGAGGGAAGGGGGGAGGAGAGAGGGGGGTGGGAAAAGAAGAGTAGGGGAAGGTTAGGAAAGGAGACAGAGGAGAAAGAAGACTCAGGTGAGTAGGTAACCCTTATAGGAGTTTTAAAAGGGAGGTCACTTAGTATGAGAAGTCACCCGAGGGAGAGAAAAATCTAAGAAGGTAGCAAAATTTTACTAACACGCTCCCCAGTTCCAGACTGGGAATTGAGCATTGGCATATGTGGGGATATGGTCAGAAATAGCCAGGGAGGCCACCCCTGATCACCACTGTGGAGTAAACACGAGTTAATAAAACTGAATGGAATATAGTAGTATAGAACCAGTAATATATAAAACAGGTAGCACACACATGTTTAGGTGAACAAAAATGTGAAAAGTGTCCCCAGTAGTAAACTGCAAACTGTGGTCCCCGGATCCCACATCAATGCCCCGGGCTGCCCTCCCACCGTGAGGGGCGTCCACGAGAGGGCCAGCTAGGGGGCATTTTGTAGTTAAAACAATCCTCCCATACAGGCATACCACTCATCAGGCAATATATATGCTTCCGCTGGCTGCAGAGTCCAGAGTCAAAGAGTCCAGAGTCCAGAGTCCAGAGTCAAAGTTGAGAGTGAAAAATTTATATATATGGGGGACTCCCTGGCTGCCCCCTACCCCGCGGAGGCAAGGAATTAACCAGCCCCCTCAAAGGCCCGGCCGAGGCTCCCCAACATGATCAAGAGGGGGTGCAAACCCACCCAGCACAAACATGTAGGGAGACTCCTTGCCCAGGGACAGGCATTAGGCCTCTAAGACCGCAGGATTGTGGATTGTTTTGAGCTCAGTTAACGCATGGCCTGTTTTACTTAAGAACATGTTTATCTCCTCTCAGAAAACATATTGTAAATAGCAATTCTGTAGGTAAGAAGGAGGAGGGAATCCACATATAGTCATATAAAACCGGAGTAAGCCTCAGAAAATGCCTGTGATTGCTGGCGAGACATCATGCAGGATGAGCATCAGTTGTGTAGGCCTCTGTCCTGGTGGACAGGGGAAAGAAAAATTAGGGAACCAACCCCCTGCAAATATCCATGTGCGGCCTGTTAGGTGAGGCAAGTAACCATGTGAGTCAGGGGAAGCTCGGGCTGTTAGTGCCAGGAATGGAGGGGGTCACAGGTGTCCGGCAGATGGAGGGGTCAGAAAAAACATCAGATGGCGCAGCCAGGAAGTCTCTCAGCGTCCACAGGGACAACAGGTGGGGGGCAGTCAAGAGCGAAGGGGAGGGGATAAAGGGGACAAGAAAAATCAAAAAGGGCCAGGGGCCAAAAACAACAGAAAATGATCAGCACCTAGGGGAGCAAACCTTCAACTTGCGTGGTGTGGCAGTTCGGCAACAGAGAGGGGCAATCATGACTCACGTGACCGGACCATGGATGGCTCTCAGGACCTCCATCTGGATCTCTGCGGGCGGCAGGCTGATTACTCCGGTTTGCAGTGGGACCCGCACGGCTCGATGGGCGAGGAATGATCTGAAGCTAATTCTGTACCTGCACCGGTTCTGCATCTAGGAAGGTATAGAAGGCAGGGAGATCCGTTGGGGTGCGTATGGTGAAGGATGACTGGGCTTTCCGGAACATGATGGCTAGAGGGTATCCCCATCTGTAGGTACTGTAGTGTTGCCTGGCCAGGTCCAGGACTGATCGCAGCATGGCTCTTCACTGGACTGTCGCTCTTGAGAGATCTGGAAGGAACAGTAGCTCCATCAAATTCTATGTCACCATGTTTCCAGGCCCTGCGGAGGATGAGCTCCTTCTGCGAGTAGCGGTGAAGCCTGCAGAGAAAATCCCGGGGTCTGTCCGGGTTTGATGACTTGGGCCCCAAGGTTCTATGTACCCTATCTATTTCCAGGGAGGGCAGCGGAGCCACCATTATCTTATGGAAGACAGCCATTATCATTGCTTCCAAGTCCTCCAGGTGGAGCTGCCTGTCCATGGTTGTGGTAGCTTGGGAGATCTGGGAGCGTTACGGGGCTGCAACTCTGCATTCCAGGGGGGGAAAAGAAGCCTCATCTGATTCTACCCAGTCAGAGAGAGAGTGCAGTTCTGCTTTTACCTCTTGCATATCTATGCTGTGAGCCTCCTCTATGCGGATGATTAGGGCTTCAATGTCTGACTTTGTGGGGAGGGCCTGCAGCATAGCTCGGAGGTCGTCCTCTATACGGCTCGGGCACTGCGAGGGACCAGCCAAGTCTGTACGAAAGACAGATGGAGTCCCTGAGAGCTGTTCTGGAGAGGGAGTAAGAGGCACAGACAGGGCTGGAGAAAAGCTGTCCTCCATTCGGGACCCACATGGATCGGCTGCAATGGCACCCGGCGATGCGTGTTGTGGGTCTCGGAGGTTTTGTTGTATCCCGCTCTGGGGTGTAAGGGGCAAGTTCCCACGGGTTGCCGATCTGGTCCTGTACCTTTTATGTGATATCATGCCGGCTATACATGGGTGTAGATCACTCAGTAGGTCGCGGTAGGCAGGGGGAGGCCAGGAGCACTTCAGAAGCACGTCCTTACTCAGCCATTGCTAATCCACGCCCCTCTACTAATGAACTTTAGATCATGTTGGGGCAAAATACTACCCCTCAACCCAGGTAAGTCCTCTCTCCTTTCACAGTTGTCACTCACTGTATTACCTACTTGGGTATTAAAATTAGTTGTGATTCTGCCTTCCTATATCACTTAAATTACCAAAGCATGGATGGAACTACCCATTTCACTGTTTAGGAGATGTCACCTCTTCAAGATTGTCTTCTTTGCAAGACTTATTTATCCACTACAACTTATTCCCATTCTCCTTAGATATAAGGACATTAATCTCCTGAAAAAAGCCTTGCAGTCCTTCCCATATCATTAAAAAAACCATGTATAGCATTGACTAAGCTCCTTCTCCCTAGAAGTGAAGGGGCGCTGGCTTCCCTAGCATTATACTGTATAATTTGTCCTGTCTGTTAAGATTTAGCTATTGGGTTGTTCCCAATACTCCAACTTTTTTTATGAGTCTAAAATGGTATTACTATATAATCTGTCTCCACCGTAACCTTATGTCTCTTCCTAAACATTTTCTACAGAACCTCCTAATACGGGACATGGTCAATGCTTGGCGGCAGATACGGCGGCTTCTGGGCCTTTCCCTCATATCTCCATCTATCTTCCTTCATATTGCAATCATATGTTTGCACAAAGGTTAGAATATGGCACTTCTGTGCTCTCGCTAGAAGTCAGTCTGACCCAGGTGTCATCTCTGTTCCGCCAAAGCTTGCCCAGTTTTAAACCCTTTTCTGACCCCTCACTGGAGTTTCAATCCCCCCCCCCCACACTATATTTTCTATTACCATCAACTGGCAATATTTTTTAAAGTCTTGGTGCCGCCCTGCTAAATATCCTTTGCAGTCCTCGTCATTGATAAAGTTATACAATGCAAATCCTGTTTGTTTTCAGCATTCTATGGACTGCTCTGCCTTGTTCTTTCAAATAAATACTCAGCCTCATTTCTCAAGTCATGGAATAAGGACTTCCCAGAAGCTGCAGATGCTGATAAGCTTATACAAGGATATCGTAAAACTTGCAAACTCATTGTAAATTAGGTTTGGAGGGAGGCACAACTAAAGCTCATACACAGAGCATTTCTGCCCTTCCCGATAGACAAATCTGATGCTTCACTGTATATGTTGGTATCTGCCCCTGGTGCACCACATTCATTGGGGACTCTGCATTCTATAAAGTAAAATCAAATAAAATGGATGGCATATAACCATAACTGTGTTATAGTAGTAATGTCAGAAGTGAAATAGAGCCCATGAACACTGTGAAAAATTTAAAGGATCTATTTCAATTCTTCACAGTGGTCATGGGCTCTAATTTACCTCTGATATTGCTACTATATTTAAAAAAAATCTAGAGTCCCCTTAGACCAATGGGCCGTGCGTGTTATGTCCTATCTGGGTGTCCAGTCACACACACGTCTGTTTTCCAGCTGGGCTGACACATGGGGAGTCACTCTGGCATCCAGCCCGGGATGACTTTCCTTTTTGCCACGCCAGGGGGACCTGGTGGCTTTGCTGGGCGTGCATATATAGCCCCTATTCATTGGTAGACAGTCCTTTCGGCAACACATCACATACATGTCTGCACTAGCGCTCTTGGAGTTTGACCCCTCACTTTATTATGAATTAACGAGGTAATTACTATGAGAGTTTCTGTGCACATTACCTTCACTTTGATGTCTTCCAGAAGTATGTATGTATTCATACATTACAATCTCCTTTGTTTTAGATTTGATGTCTTTTTGCTCACTCTCTTTCTTATCCGCTCCACCCTGATACTTGGTTCTATTGGACACCCTTTTCTCACTGTCCTCACCTTCTATATCAGTCATGGGTTCTCTATTAGGTCCCTTTCCACAGCTCCCGGGACAGACATGTTGGATGGGCATTGGTTTACAGTACCACATGGCTTTGATTCCAGCCAATATGTGAGTATGTTTAGGCATGGCCAGCCATCTCTTCCTAGGTGGACCTACCTACATACATCGCTAATGTGCCTGGATTTATATGACAAGCTTTTGATGATCATCCAAATGTGAGTTTTCATCTTTATATTTTTAATAAATACCACTCTTAAATGGTATCACGCTATGCAAGTTTTTCTCATTATATTTTGCATGGTATGTTGATACCAAACCTCTGGCCTCATTAAGGAAAAACGGTACATATCTTCCGAAATGTATTGATGTTTGGGATCGCTGATGTCCAGTTACCGGTTGGATTCAGGACCAGCTGTACCCATTGAGTATACTGACCAATAAGCTTTTTGTGACTTAGGTGGTATATGCCTCTCTAAGTCATTGACATCTGGTAAGCCTCCTCCTTATACTGGTGGTGGTGCTTTTTCACAATTTAGTTTCCATCTGAAGGGTCACACCTGTGCTGGATCTTTCCGTTCAAGTTTTTGGATCATTTCTTTATTCTTGGATTTTATTCTTGGACTTTGTTTTTGTCACTGATATTTCACTTTCGTCAAATTAAATTTTTCACTGTTTGAGAATATATTATATCACACAGTGAGGCATCACTTGATATTTTCACTTGGTGTAATTTATTATAACTGAAGTGTTATTTTTGTTTGTTAACAAATCAAGGTGTTTTTATGTATTAGTAACACTATTATATATACATTTACACCTACATACTTAAATTAGCGCTACACTTTTTTTCACGTCCATTAATTGCTTTTTTGTCTATAGCTGTGTTGGCAGCTATTTTTTGTATTTACTTTTGCACAGCGCAGTATTTCCATTTCAATTTTTACTTCAGCCATCTCTTCCCACCCGTTTTTTTCCCATATTTGGTTTCAATATCAGATTACTTTGGTTATTTATATACCCTTTTTAGATTAATGATGCATCCGCTCCTGATGAAGTGGATCGTGTCCACAAAACGCATCAAACCTATCTAGATACATCAAGTTATATTGACATTTTCTTTGATTGTTTAACCATCTCTATCAGACCATATTCCTCTGGAAATCTTCTAATTTCATGACATGGAGAACTACTATGTATATTTTATTGTGTAATGTGCCATGCTGTCTTTACAATTTCAATGTATATATTAATGTTACATGTCATGCATTAACTGATTTAGTAAATAAACATATAGAATTTTGACTCATATGTATTCTCTTTGTTTCGCCATACACACTTCATTTAAAGTCTCCCATTCCCCCCTTTTTTGCATATAATAGAGGGATAGAGTCATATACATTCCCATATGTCTTATTTAAAGTCCCAAATGTATCCCCCTTTCAGGTTACCTAAAAAAATTGGACACTATGGGGGCGGAGCTAGCCGGAGACCAAGATGGCTGCATAGTGCAGGAGCTCCGTGCACAGCGGGACGAACAACGGCACCAGGTATCCTGCCCAGACCTACTCCGGAGCCCACAACACGGCGATCTGACCCGCAGACACCGGGAGATCACTCAGCGAAAATGCCGGGCGGAAGAACAAGCCTAACAGGCCGACACGCCTGACGGAGTTCTTTACAAGCGGGCCTAAACAAGATGGCGCCGGCCTCACATACACGCCGACTACGGCCGCTCCGCATGGAGGATCGCAACTAAAAACCGACAAAAGAGGCAATCCACCTAAAAGCGCGACATCTCCACCAGCTACCCCCATCCTCCGGGAGTCCGGAAAAGGCCAGGTTCAAGCCAGATGCAACGGATGACAGCAACGAGGTGAGCTCGCTTCTAGACTCAGGGGATGAGACAAGGGAACTGCCAGACTCCATAGACACCTTCCCCACTAACGGCCAGCCAGTATTAGACACCATGCTTAAGGAGATGTTAGTCTCCCTGAGGGGATCACTTCACTCTGACATGGTGGCCTGTTTGCACAAATTCGGTATAGAACTCCGGTCAGTATCTGAAAAGGTGACACACATAGAAAACAAGATGGGGGAATATGCTACCACAATAAACGACCTGGTGGATGCAGATGAGGCCAGAGATGAGGAATTAGTGTCATTGAAAGCCAAAATGGCCGACATTGAAGACAGATCTAGAAGGAACAATGTGAAAATAAGGGGGGTCCCCGAATCCATCCCACAACAGGAATTTAAATCATACGCAACCCAACTATTCGCCGCCATTATGCCAGACCTGTCCGAATTGGACATGACAGTAGACAGAATTCACAGACTTCCAAAACCTAGCTTCCTATCTGAAAACATCCCACGAGATGTAATTCTGCGACTGCATTTTTACCACACTAAAGAGAGATTAATGGCCATCAGCAGGCGCAAAGAAGGCATCCCAGCACAATATGCAAATTTACAATTCTATGCTGATCTCTCCCAGTATACACTCCAGAAGCGTAGGAACCTGACAACCATAACCAAGGCTTTAAGAAACCACAATCTTACCTACAAGTGGGGTTTCCCTACAAAGCTCATTGTCACGAAAGACGGAAAAGATTTCATAATGGACTCGGTCCCCAGAGGAATGTCTCTTTTACACACATTGGGCATCATCCCAGATCCATCACCAAACTCAAACAGAAGGAGCCCCCCTAGAGCCCAGGACTCTGAATGGCGCACAGTAGATCGAAGAAACGCCCACACTCACGTATAATCCACAATGGGCAGGCAAGCACCATCTTACCCGCTTTGCCAATATGTGCTCCGATAAGTTCTGATAACTTTTTCCCCCAAGTTACAACTGAGTGACCATGAGTCACACTATGACACTAATCTGTTCATGTTGGCAAAAAGCCACAGTGTTAACCATTTACCTGTTCAGTTTTTTTTTTCCTCTATATTTCCAGTCAGGATCACCGGAACTACAAAGAGCCGCATCAAGCAACTTAAAGACCGACAGCTGTTCACATCTACCCATTTGGACAACATACCGCCCAAGTCGTCTCAGTATGAGTCCTCAAAAACTGTAAGTGAAGCTATCACCACCCACATACAACAATGCAATCCATACTACTTCAATGGCAGTTAAATTCATAACCTTAAATGCCAAGGGTATAAACCATCCAGCCAAAAGACGGTCCCTTTGGAAAGAAGCACTGAAGCTTAATGGCGATGTTTTATGCGTCCAAGAGACACATTTCCAAAGCACTGCCCCGCCGAAATGCTCTCACCCAAGTTTCCCTTATGTTTTTTTCACCCACGCTGAAAAAAAGACAAAAGGCGTAATGATAGCCATCAGAGACACTGTTGAATTTAAATTACATGAAGTGGTGATAGACCCGCAGGGTCGTTACATTATTTTGGTGTGCGATCTAAACTCCACAACTTACACAATTACAAATCTTTATGCACCCAACTCGGGTCAGTCCAGGTTCCTCCACAGGACTCTGAAATGTATTGAGCCAAAAAAGAGAGGAGCAGTGATTATATGCGGGGACTACAACATTACCCCAGACTCTGTGATGGACACGACGTTGCACCCTAAAAATCGTCCACCAGACCTCCAGCCGCTGATGCGGAAACACATACTCTATGACGCATGGAGATGCCTTAATGCGAACGATAGAGACTTTTCATTTTTCTCCCATAGACATAACACTTACAGCAGGATTGACTTATTCCTAGTAGACAAACAACTTTTATTTCAATGTAAAGCTGCTAATATCCATGACATCACTTGGTCGGATCATGCACCGGTGGAGCTCCAAGTGAGCACTCCTACCAACAACAGAACCGCATTTGTATGGAGAGCAAACCCCCAGCTCTTCTGGCATGGTCCGACCAAGAAGTATGTGGAGGGTCAATTGATTGAATTTTTTGCAAATAATCGAAACTCTGTACCAGACTCATTTGTACTGTGGAATGCCCATAAGGCATTTGCTAGGGGTGTATTGATGCAACAAGGGGCGAGAATCAAGAGGATAAGGCAACAGCAAACCACGAAAATTATAAACCAAATACATGAGCTAGAAAAACGAAACATGTATAAAACTACACGAGTACTGACAGACCAACTAACACAGTTACGTCTGGAGCTGAGAGTAATTTTGCTGGGGGACTTTGAAAAGTCCTCCAGGAAAATGAAACTAGCATATTACACCAGTGGTAACAGAGCTGGTAAATTACTAGCTTCCCAATTGAGAGGCCACAGGTATAAAACGCACATTCCACATGTATTTCACCCTATAACAAAGAATAAACTACAACACCCACAGGACATAGCGGACGCATTTAGTTGCTATTAAAGCTCACTCTACAACCTCAAGGACGACAACACCACACACCAACCATCACCTGAAGAAATCAATCACTTCTTTAGCAAAGTCAACCTTCCTCAGCTCACACAGGAACACATTGAACTGCTAAATGCCCCCATTACAGAAACAGAAGTCCTCCAAGCAATAAAATCACTCCCACTCAACAAAGCTCCGGGGACCGGATGGTTTCTCAGGAGAGTATTATAAAGCGTTCCATCACATACTAATTCCACACTTGTTGGATGTATATGGTTCTGCTGTTGCCTCCTCCTCATTCCCTCAGGAAATGCTTTCAGCCACCATAGTCGCACTGCCCAAACCAGGAAAGAATCCAGACTCCCCACAAAACTTTAGGCCCATCTCGGTGTTAAACAATGATGTAAAACTATACGCAAAATTACTGGCCACTAGACTGATAGATATCTTACCAGAAATTATAGATATGGATCAATCAGGATTTACGAAGGGTAGGCAAACCTCGGACGCGACAAGACGGATGGTGAATATAGTCCATTTAGCTAACAGGACACAAACACCTTCTCTGCTCCTAGCTCTGGACGCAGAGAAGGCGTTGGATTTTCCTGCAAAAGGTGCTGGAGAGGTTTGGCTTCACTGGCACAATTTTTTCAGCAATAATGGCCTTATACTCAAACCCATCAGCACAGGTTCTAGTAGCAGGCACAATGTCAAAACCATTTAAAATCACTACTGGGACGAGGCATGGGTGTCCAATGTCCCCACTGATATTCAACCTACTTATGGAACCGTTGGCCTCTTACTTGAGAGATCATCCACACATATCTGGTTTACAAGTAGGTCAGAAAAAACATGTTATAAGTTTATTTGCAGACGACATCTTACTGATACTGACTAAGGTGAGTACGTCATTGGTAGAAGTACATCAGGCACTACAAGCATTTAATAGAGTCTCGTACTATAAAGTTAATGAGTCCAAATCATTTATCTTAAACCTTGGGATCCCAGACCAACTCAAAAACAGATTATAAGTCCTCTTCCCTTATAAGTGGAAAAGCGATGGGGTTAAATATCTGGGTATTACACTCACTTCTAAAACTAGCGACCTTATTTCAGCTAACTATACCCCCTGGATAAAATCTCTTCAAAATAAACTACAGGCTTTAGCAAAATTCAAATTATCATGGTTAGGCAGGGTAGCAGCTTTCAAAATGCAAATATTACCCCAGTTACTCTATCTATTTAGAACCCTACCCATTCCAATCCCCAACTCATATTGCCAAACCCTGCAACCCATAATCAACAGATATGTATGGCAAGGCAAGAAGGCTAGATGTGCATTTAGCAAATTGACGAAACACAAAACAGCGGGAGGGGTGGGACATGTACATATCCAGGACTATTACTATGCAACAGTTCTAGCGCAGGTCAAAAGCTGGATGAATCCAGTGACAGAGCAAACAGCATTATGGCACACACTAGAACAACACCAAATAGCGACAGGAACACTATGTCCTGACAGCCCACATTAATCCCTCACTAGATAACAAACAGTCCCCCATGATCCTAGCAGCCATGAGAGCATGGTCTTACCTCAGAAACAGAAATCCAGAGAAAGAGTTCTACCAATCTCTAAACACACCTATTTCCTCACTCACACATCTAATCCCAAACATCAATCTTAAAATTTGGAAAGACAGTGGCATTCAATATATAGAAGACGTAATGACAGGAACCATAGTCAAAACCTTTAGTGCCCTGCAGGAAAAGTATTCCCTGCCAGACTCAGAAAGATATAGATACTTACAAGTATCTCAATTAATTAGGAAAAGTAAGATCACACCAACTCTGGTCCCTCTTAGGATCCACCAATATTTCATGCAGACAAACCCTAGAAAGAAAGGGATATCTACAGTGTATATGGGATTGCAAGACAAATATATATGTGAAAAAAACCAAAATATGACAGCCTGGGAATCAGAATTAGGGGAAACCTTTTCAGTGACAGAATGGGCTAAGGCATTTAGACACACTTTCAATTTTTTCTAAGAGCACAAATTTGAGAGAGATGCAACATAAAATTTCCCTCCGCTGGTACCTGACTCCCAGCCGACTGGCCAAAATCTACAAAGATGTAACACCTGAGTGTTGGAGGGGCTGTGGAGGATATGGCACTTTAGGCCATGTTCTCTGGAGCTGTCCTAAAATCAAAAACATATGGTCACAGATGGAGAGACTCATTATAGATGTCACTGGAATTAGGCTCGAACTGACCCCTGCAGCAGCCATATTGTCCATTGGACTAGACGCCATCCCAACAGAGTGTAGACTTATAGCAGGGATCCTAACATTCTCAGACATGACTAGGCATGATGGGAATTGTAGTTCCTGAACAACCGGAGGGCCATAGTTTGAAGACCATTGACTTATAGTATCACACATTCTATTAGCCACCCGACTTGCCACCTTGAGGTATTGGAAGAAAACAGACACGCCAACCGCTCTAGAGGTAATAAATACAATACATATACATGGCACATATGAGATACTTCATTCATCATCCTTAGGAAATTTTGATGAGATGTCAAAATTATGGTCAACCTGGAATACATGGTACTCTGAAAAAATTAAGCTTTCTTGATACACAAAATTTTATGTGACAAGCAACCGGTAACCCTGACTTTGTTACCAATTTTGGTACACAGTTTTTCCTTTCTGTATTTATGTTCTATTTAAAGTTATAGAAGGTTTAAATGAATTGCTTTGCTGAAACATTTAGCAACCCACGGAAGCCCTGGGGTGGGGAACCCTTCCGTCGTCCGTCGTCGGCTGCGGCAAAATTGAGAGACCACCTGGGCTGACGGAGGGGGGGAACCCTCCCTCCGGGACAGGTTATTACCTAATAAATATTGTCGAACACATGTATAGATGTAGCAACTATGACCTAAATATGTATTCATATGTTTGATTAAATGATTCAGCACCACAAAGATACATGACTAGGTGAGCATACACTCTGTATCTGTATTTGTTTAACTATTTGTACTGTTACTGCACTTTTTTTTCTTAAAATAAAAAAAAACATTCAAAATGAAAAAATTGGACACTATTATATAGGATTTCAAGCCTATGAAGTCTTTTTTACTAAATGGAATATCTGTCTTTACTTCAGAAATTACTTCTCTAATGAGATCTTTCCAATATACGGCATAGTATAAAAGGGCAAACTTGTCTTATTCTTTGGGAAGATTCAAGATTTAAACCTCCTCTCCAAGCAAAACCTCCTCTCCTGCCGGCCCAGTACTCGCATGCTGGCAGGCAGAGCTACAGTAGATTTCCTAGGAATTCATAGTTGAACCGATACTATGGTATTGCTTGTCTTTGGTTGGTTAGCTGACAACACTCACTGGTGTTATTGTTGTTATTCCCTACCACAAAATCGACTTGAGTCACTGGGGGAGTTCTACCCATGCTTCCATACTGATAGGTTTACTTATCCAGTATCCCCCCTTGTTAGTCTAATTCTTGTGTTTAACTTTCTTTTATGTCTTTTCAAATGAAATATAATTTTTTAAAAATCTTACTTATTTTGGGATAACAATTTTACACTATATATAAATATCTTTGTAACATCCCTGGTCACCTTCCAGTGATTTTTTTTTTAATTTGTCAGGTACATAGTATGAAAGTCATGGAAAGATAAATTAATTTTGTCTTCTGACCTTTAAAAGAAAAGTTTTACTGTTCTAACAAATTGACACCATGCATACGCTTTCTAATTTAGTGCTGCTACTTAAACAATATAACATTGCACAAAATTTATGAGTCTATTGCATTGTGGAAATAAAGCTGCCTACTGTATCTGAAAAGTTCACAACATGAATCATTACATAATTGTGTAATAAATTGACAGACTGTTAAAAGGACAGATTTTTATTCTTGCATAAAAAACATTTTTCCCTTGTTCAAATAAATATTTACAGAATTTCATTATTTAAATTGGTGGATGTAGTGGTTTGGACTTGATTGTGTGAATAGGCTTTGTGTTTGATTTTCTGCACTCATGACTCATGCCCTTTTCAGAAGACCTACCAGCTTGAAATAAATTCTCACAGCAAGTCCAAAAACTGCATGTAAAAGCACAAGCAGTAGAAGCTAAAGATGTTTCAACCAATCAACAAACATTCATGTGTCTACCAAGGCATTTTTTTTTCATTTCTGCACACATGTTAAAATCTGCATTTTTTTCTGCTAGAAATTATAGCAAACCCTATATAAACCCTGTATATACGCTGTATATATTTTCTGAAAGCAGAAACCCTGGAGAAATGGTTGATACTTGAAATTTTTTATGTTGCACAATATTTGCAGTTATTTATCAATCTCTTTTTTTTTTAAGAAAAAAAAATCACTAAAATTAATTTTAGTACAAACAAACACAATATTATACCCAATTGTCGATAAATATAAAAGATCGGGTTGCATCAAGTAAATAGATATCAAACATGTTAAGTCTTCAAATTGTGCATGCCCATGAAATCATCAATCACACTATGGTACCCATAATTCTCCATAGGCAATGATTTTAAAGCCTTTGCATGTGATCAGTTTAGAGTTAACCATGAACTATGGCCCTAGAATTATTGCTCTCACTCAAATGTTCCAGACGATACCCCACATGTGTAGAGCAATAGAGGCTTACATACACGTGCTTGCCCTTTGCTGTTCTTTTTTGTGGGGTGTGTGTGGGGAAGGTGGGGGGGGGGTAATGGGAGAGTGACAGGGGTACTTAAAAAAATATATTATAAAAAAAATGTAAACCTTTCTTTTTTTTTACACTTTTTGCATTTTTTGTACCCTCAATGTCTCCAATGCCCTGCAATTCCTTGGTAGAAAATGAGAGCACGTGAACCTCCACAGGTGCCACCAATAGAGTCGGCAGAGCTGCACTAATTTGAGAGTTCTAGAGCTGCCTGATCGCTTTTATTGAAAACCCCTTTGCCAGTGTCAAGCTCACATTTTGAGAAGACCCCATGGAGAGTACAATAATCTTAACATTGCTTCCTACTCATGTACACTTTGATGTTATAGCACTAAGAAAGCCAATCCTGAAAGAAATGACAGTGATGAATGTGCAAAGCATGTAGTAACAGTTCTATCTCTCTGCTGCTTGACAGGACAGGTGTTTTCAAGACTTACTAATTAATGACTCCTAACTAGAGTTGAGCAGACACCTGGATGTTTGGGTTCGATGGGTTCGGCCGAACTTCACAAAAAAGTTTGAGTTCGGGACCGAACTTGACCCCGAACCCCATTGAAGTCAATGGGGACCCGAACTTTTGAGGACTAGAATGGCTCTAAAAAAAGTAATGGAAAGGGCTAGAGGGCTGCAAATGGCAGCAAAATGTTGTTAACAAATAAAAGTGTAATATTCCTTTAAATTTCGTAACTGGGGGGGTGTGTATAGTATGCCTGTAAAGGGGTGCATATTTCCCGTGCTTAGAACTGTCCCTGCACAAAGTGTCATTTCCGAAAGAAAAAAAGTCATTTAAAAGCATTCACGGCTATAATGAATTGTCGGCTCCCCGTAATAGAGAACAGTCATTGAAAGTCATTGATAAAAAAAAAAAAGTTCAATTACCAGGCCCTTCAGGTCTAGTATGGATTTTAAGGGGAACTCAATGCCAAATTTAAAAAAAAAAATGGCGTGGAGTTCCCCCAAAAATCCATACCAGACCCTTTATCCGAGCACACAACCTGGCAAGCCGCAGGAAAAGAGGGGGGGACGAGAGAGCGCCCCCCCTCCTGAACCGTACCAGGCCACATGCCCTCAACATTGGGAGGGTGCTTTGGGGTCCCCCCCAAAGCACCATGTCCCCATGTTGATGAGGACAAGGGCTTCATCCCGAAAAACCCTGGCCAGTGGTTGTGGGGGTCTGCGGGAGGGGGGCTTATCGGAATCTGGAAGCCCCCTTTAACAAGGGGACCCCCAGATTCCTCCCTGTGTGAAATGATAAGGGGGTACCCCTACCATTTCACCCAAAAAAGTGACAAAATTGTTAAAAATGACAAGAGACAGTTTTTGACAATTCCTTTATTTAAGTCTTCTTCTTTCCATCTTCTTCATTCTTCCTTCTTCTTTCCTTCATCCTTCGGTTTCTTCCTCTATCTTCTTCTTCCTCCATCTTCTTCTTCCTCCGACCCTCTGCTTCTTGCTCAGGTGTTCTCGTCCGGCGTCTCTTCTTCCTCGCTTCGTTCTCGGTCCGCTCCCCATCAATGGGAGGCTCCCGCTGTGTGACGCTTCTCTTCTTCTGACAGTTCTTATATAACGGAGGGCGGGGCCACCTCACCATGCATCAAAGGAACTGTCAGAAGAAGAGAAGCGTCACACAGCGGGAGCCTCCCATTGCGCGGAGTGGCCCGAGAACGAATCGAGGAAGAAGAGACGCCGTGGAGGAAGATGCTGGACAAGAACACCGGAGCAAGAAGCAGAGGATCGAGGAAGGAGAAGATGGAGGAAGAAGAAGATGGAGGAAGAAACCGAAGGATGAAGGAAAGATGAAGGAAGAAGGAAGAAGATGGAAAGAAGAAGACTTAAAGTGGTGGGACACCCTGAAAAAAAAAACTTAATAAAATGTTAGTAACCATTTAAAATGAAAAAAAAAAAAAGTATTTTTTTTAACTTACCAGAAATGGCTGTTGCTAGGCAGATCGTCCTAATCTGCCTCCTCCAGCGCCGCGGTGATGTTCTCTTCTTCCGTCTTCTGGTGAATGGGGCGCGGTGTGTTTTGGGAACTATGCGCCGACTCGCGCATGCGCAGTAGGGAACGTGAAGCCGTTTCCCTTACTGAGGATGGCGGCGTTGGAACCGGATCACCGAGGGACAGCTCGTCCTCCACGACCGACATCGCGGGCGCCCTGGGAGGGTAAGTGTACTTATTAAAAAAAGTAGCTGCTGACTTTTAAAAAAAAAATTTGTAAGGTGAAACACCCCTTTAAATAAAGTAATTGTCAAAAACTGTCTCTCGTCATTTTTAACACTTTTGTCACTTTTTTGGTGAAATGGTAGGGGTACCCCCCCTTACCATTTCACACAGAGGGGGGGCCGGGATCTGGGGGTCCCCTTTTTCCAGATTCCGATAAGCCCCCCCGCCCGCAGACCCCCACAACCACCGACCAGGGTTGTGGGGATGAGGCCCTTGTCCTCATCAACATGGGGACATGGTGCTTTGGGGGGACCACAAAGCAATCTCCCAATGTTGAGAGCATGTGGCCTTGTACGGTTCATGCGGCCTGCCAGATTGCGTGCTAGGATAAAGGGTCTGGTATGGATTTTTGGGGGAACTCCATGCAATTTTTTTTTTAAATTTGGCGTGGAGTTCCCCTTAAAATCCATACCAGACCTGAAGGGCCTGGTAATTGAATTTAGGGGGAACCCCACCTTTTTTTTATCAATGACTTTCAATGACTGTTCTCTGTATTACGGGGAGCCGACAATTCATTATAGCCGAGAGTGCTTTTAAATGACTTTTTATCTTTTGGAAATGACACTTTGTGCAGGGACAGTTCTAAGCACGGGAAACATGTGCCCCTTTACAGGCATACTATACACACCCCCCAGATACTAAATTTAAAGGAATATTATACTTTTATTGTTTCACTTTAAGCATTATTAAATTACTTCTCCCGAAAAAAACTGCAGTTTTTAAAACTTTTTTTTGCATTGATACATGTTCCCTGGGGGAGGACCCAGGTCCCCAAACACTTTTTATGACAATAACTTTTTAAGAAGTGCCATTACATTGCCGAACACCGAACTCTAACCCGAACATACAGTAAATTGTTCGTGTTTGGATCCGGGACCCAAAAACCCAAAAGTCCGGTACGAACCCAAACTCTACAGTTCGGGTTTGCTCAACCCTAACTAGAGATGGGCCAAAAACTCCCTTGTTCGGTTCACCCGAGAACTTTCGAACATCGTAAAAGTTCGGACCAGAACCCCATTGAAGTCTATGGGACCCGAATTGGAAAAAACAAAAGTTCCAATTTTGAAGGCTTATATTATAATTATTATACAGAATTTATATAGCGCCAACAGTTTGCGCAGCGCTTTACAACATAAGGGCAGTCAGTACAGTTACAATACAATTCAATATAGGCAGAATCAGAGGGGCCTGTTCATTGGAGCTTTCATTCTAGAAGGGAGGGTCAGGTGACACAAAAGGTAATGACTATGGCAGAAAAAGAACGGAACCTTGGGGGACCCCAACAGAAAAAGGAAAAGGAGAGGAGGAAGTAGAGTTGTAAGTAAAGCTAAATGTGTGGTTGGATAAGTAGGAAGAGAACCAGCAAAGAGTACAATCACAGAGACTAACAGCATGGAGTTTTTGGAGGAGAAGGAGGTGGTCAACCGTATCAAAGGCAACAGAAAGGTCCAAGAGTAGGAGTACAGAATAGTGTTCATTGGTTTTGGCTGTTAGTAGATTGTTTGTTAGTTTTAGGAGAGCAGTTTCAGTGGAATGTTGAGGATGAATTCCATACTGTAGTGGATTAATAAGGCTAATCTTGGTAAAGTAGTTGCTCAGTTGGTAGTAGACCAGCCGTTCAAATAGTTTGGATAAAAAGGGTAGTAAGGAGATTGGCTGGGTCCAGTGAAGGTTTTTAAGTATGGGGCTGACTAGTGCGTGTTTTAGAGAGTTAGGGAAGATGCCAGAAGAGAGAGAGAGATTGAAGATGTGGGTTAAAGAGTGTAGAATAGAGTCAGAGGGTGAATGTAGCATTTGGGAGGGAACAGGATCCAGAGGGCAGGTGGTTAGTTCGACATTATCCGAGCATGCAGCCCAGCAGATCATGAAAGGGGGGCGAGTGAGCCCCCCCTCCTGAACAATTCAAGGCCACATACCCTAAACATAGGGGGGTGCTTTGGGACAGGTGGGCTCTTCATCCTCCACCCCAAAGCCCCTTGTCCCCATGTTGATGGGGACAAGGGCCTCTACCTGACAACCCTGGGCTGAGGTTGTGGGAGTCTACAGGCACAGAGCTTATCGGAATCTGGAAGCCTCCTTTAACAAGGGGGCCCCCAGATCCTGCCCCCCCATGTGAATAAGTATAGGGGAACATAGTACCCCTAACCCATTCACCAAAAAATTGTCAAAAGAAATAAAAACACAGTTTTTGGCAATTATTTTATTAAAAGGAAAAAAAAATAAAAACCCTGATGTAGATCCGCCACCGTGTGACATCACTGATCAGTGCATGTTGGGTCTTTGACATCACATGGGACGGTGCCACCAGATGATGTTGCCAGGTGTCCCTGTCCCTTACGTATTTAAGAACTGTCAGATGGTGGAGCAGACAGATGACGGTTAGCCTTTGCCACGGGCAGAGCATTTTTCTTTCCTTTTTTTTGGGTCCGACGGTGGTGTCGTCATTGTGATTGACAATGAATATATATCAAGGAACATTGTTCTTTTATTATTTTTAATAAAGGAATTATCTAAAACTGCAGGTGTGATTTTTTTCTTTTTTAAGGGGGTTGTAAAGGTAAAAAAGTTTTTACCTTAATGCATTCTATGCATTAAGGTGAAAAAACACCTGGCAATGCCGCCCCCCCCCCCCCCCCCAGCCCCCCATTTTACTTACCTGACCCCTCGAAAGTCCCACGCTCACCCCCAACATACTCTTCGCCGCTCAGCCTGGCTGCTGATTAGTTACAGTGGATGGATTGAAAGCAGCGCAGCCATTGGCTTGCGCTGCTGTCAATCACATCCAATGATGCAGCGCCCCGGGGCCGAGTGATACAGTGAGCGGCTATGGCCGCCGGCTGTATCATGGGAGCGCACCCGAAAGCACTCCACACCAGGCGTGGGAGCTCACATGAAGGTGAGAAGTACTTGCGGGGGAGCGCCAAGACAGGCGCCGAGGGACCCCAGAAGACCAGGTTCGGGGCCACTCGAGAGGAAAAATGCAAAACAAGCTGCACAGTGGAGGTAAGTATAACATTATTTTAAAAAAAATACCTTTACAACCCCTTTAAACTTTTTGGGTGAATGGGTAGGGGTACTATGAACCCCATATTCATTCACATGGGAAGGGCAGGATCTGGGGGCCCCTTTGTTAAAAGGGCTGCCCGCAGAGCCCCCCACCCCAAAGTACTCCCCCATGTTGAGGGCATGTGGCCTGGAATGTTTCAGGAGGAGGGTATTACCTCCTTTCCTAGCCTGCTGGCAGGCTAGTGCATTGTGGTGCACTCGGTGGGCGAACATCCCGCTAAACGCCCTGAAAATTCAGGTGTTTGCCGAACACTGTGCACTGGGCAGTGCACTGTGCAGTGCGCAGTGCATTGTGGGGCGCGCGGTGGGCGAACATCCCGCTAAACGCCCTGCAAATTCAGGTGTTTGCCGAACAGGCTGTGTTCGGGCCAAACTTTTGCTCAACTTGAACCTTTCACCCAACTCTACTCTTAACCTTCTCCTATATTGCCAGCAGGAGCCATTAGTACACAGTTGTAGCATTTTAAACCCTCATTCTGTTACATTCTTGCTCTGATGAACACTCAGTCTTAATTTTTCTGAAGTGAATTTTAAGGACTTACTTACTGATTAGTTTTCTGGACAGTGACTGGATCCTGCATGTCATGAATAATGACACATTTGCTGATCTTTGTATAGCTGTGTGTATACAGTGCCTTGAAAAAGTATTCATACCCCTTTAAATTTTACACATTTTGTCATGTTACAACCAAAAACGTAAATGTATTTTTGGGGATTTTATGTGATAGACCAGCACAAAGTGTCACATAATTGTGGAAGAATAATGATAAATGGTTTTAAAAATTTTTTTACAAAAAAATATGTGAAAGTGTGGCATGCATTTCAGCCCCCATGAGTCAATACTTTGTTGAACCACCTTTCGCTGTAATTACAGCTGCAAGTCTTTTTGGGTATGTCTCTACTAGCTTTGCACATCTAGAGAGTGAAACGTTTGCCCATTCATCTTTGCAAAATAGCTCAATCTCTGTCAGATTGGATGGAGAGCATCTGTGAACAGCAATTTCCAAGTCTTGCCACAGATCCTCAATTGGATTTAGGTCTGGACTTTGACTGGGCCATTATAACACATGGATATGACATTTTTTTAAATCATTCCATTGTAGCTCTGGCTGTATGTTTAGGGTCATTGCCCTGCTGGAAGGTGAATCTCCACCCTAGTCTCAAGTCTTTGGCAGACTATTAGGTTTTCTTCTAAGATTGCCCTGTATTTATCTATCTTTCCTTAAACTCTGACCAGCTTCCCTGTCCCTGCTGAAGAAAAGCATCCCGATAACATTATGCTGCCACCACCATGTTTCATGGTGGGGATGGTGTGTTCAGAGTAATGTGCAGTGTTAGTTCTCAGCCACACATAGCATTTTGCTTTTAGGCCAAAAAGTTCAATTTTGGTCTTATCTGACCAGAGCACCTTCTTCCACATTTTTGCTGTGTCCACAACATGGCTTCTCGCAATCTGCAGTAGTTCCACCCAAGGAGATACCCAAGTTTTTAAATAAATCTACCAACTTTCCCTCCCTTAAAACCAATCCAAGTATTTGGACTTTCTTACAACAGGCAACAAGCGACATCAAAAAATTAGATTTTAGGTCACAAAAAATGAAAAATCTTACTCCCCAACAGTCACTGGCAATATGCCAACTTCAAGAAAACAAAGATATCACAATAAAAATGGCAGATAAAGGGGGAAATGTAGTGGTAATGGACACAGGACAATATAGACAAATGTGCCTAGATATTTTATCGAATAAGGAATGGTACAAAGTTATCCCTTTCGAAAATATAGTGTCCTTCAATGGGGACTATGAAATTCTAATCACACAGGCCTTTAATAAAGGGGTAATTGACAAGGATGTCTTTGAAGCCCTAAAAACCACCTTCCCTAGGATCCCGTCTTTCTACTCACTCCCCAAAACTCACAAGAACATCAAAAAAAACCCGGGACGTCCAATCATATCAGGGATAGGGGCGAAAACGGAGAAAGGGAGCAGATTAGTGGATGCATTTCTACGCCCATATGTTATACAGCTCCCTTCATACCTGCAGGACACCCTAGCACTGTTAAGAGTCTTACACAATAAAAAGGTCCCCCGACCTGTTATTTGGTTGCCATTGACATAGAAGCTCTCTATTGCAGTATTCCACATACTCTGGGAATAAAAGTAATCAAGAGCTTTTTCGATGAAAGTGACCCTATACGGAAACCCTACAACTTATTTGTTCTAGAACTATTGACACACATTCTGACAAAGAATGTTTTTTCTTTTGACGGCTCCCACTACCTCCAGGTACAGGGCGTAGCGATGGGGACATGCTGTGCCCCATCCTACGCCAACCTGTACCTGGGGGGGTGGGAACGTTCTCTGTTTTCTAATCCTGATGTATCAATATATCTGGCCAGCATTCTTTGCTGGCACAGATATATCGATGACATCTTTTTGGTGTGGGATGCAGGCCTGGAGGATCTTCATAAATTCATGGAAATACTATCCGTTAATGACTTTAATTTAAGATTCACAATGGAATATAGTCTAGGGACTCTGCCTTTTCTTGATCTGGCCATAATTAAACATGAGGATGGATACATTACCACCTCCTTATACCGAAAGAAAACTGCAGGGAATACAATCCTCCACGCTAGCAGCTCGCATCCCCAATCCTTGATCAGGAGCATACCATATTCTCAATACCTACGCTTAAGAAGAAACTGCTCCACAGAAATCACTTTTAGAATAGAAGCCAATCTATTAAGAGAACGTCTACTAGTCAGGGGCTACAGCAGAACGATCCTAAAAAAGGCCTTCAAAAAGGCAATAGACAAAGAAAGAGTTGATTTACTCTTTGGGGAGCGATGTAATAAGAATCAACAAAATGTAACACGAGTCATCACTACCTATTCAAACAATCATGAGAACATACCTAAGGTCATAGGCAAACATTGGCATTTACTAACGGGAGATAGAATAGTAAACAAATATATTGGAGAGACCCCCCAAATTACTTACAAAAAGTGCCAATCCCTTAAGGACCGGCTGGTACATACCCACTTCCTGGGACGCCTGGAGTTGGATATGGACCATCCTGGAATGTCCAGATGCCACAACTGTGACTATTGTGACTGGGTACTGTAGGGCTCATCTTTTCGTCTCCCCAATGGTGATACGCACAATATTAAGTTTTCAGCTAACTGTCAGACCAAGGGAATAGTATACATAGCCTTGTGTAGATGTGGAGCATTCTACGTCGGTAAGACGTTTAGGAACTTCTGGAGGAGAATTTAAGACCACATCTATTACATCAAAAAGAACCTCCTTTATACTCCAATAGGAAGGCATGTATCCTTATATCATAAAAACAACACCTCTATGGTTTGCTTTACAGCTTTGGAAAAAAATAATGAGGATCCCAGAGGGGGAAATATTGACCAAAAGCTACTACAACGAGAGGCGAGGTGGATCTTTAAATTAAATGCCACACAAACCCCAGGCCTCAATGACTCACTTAGTTTCCGCCCCTTTCTGTAATGAACAAGTAAACAAAATATAATACTCAAGGCATGTACTTATTAGCCAGATCATAAACCTGACTTAATAAAGTGAAAGTATATATTGCCTGTTATATGTATGTGGATGGAATATATAAATATATGTGATGACATAAAACTCTCAAGCACAAATGAACTTCCCATGTAATTATTATCTATGTATATATTTTATTTATTTGTTTAGCGTTGTAAATATGGATGCTATGTACAATAGGACATGTGGGGGTTATATCTACAGTGAACCATACGGTTTTTCCGTATTACTTACCGGATTTGCTTTTTACTCTCTATGGATGTATTATGATTATATTTCCGCCTATATTGCATACTTCGGCTTTCATTGCATGTCTGTGATACAGTATGGAGGGAGGGGGGCGCTGATAACAAGGTTCCCTCTGGTATGGACATGAACTGGAGGGACTCGGGTAGCATTTGCTGCCCGGCTCCCTCCAACAGTGGGGGAGTAGCGGTGGTCGTTCCGGAGGGACCTGTCGTCGCCCCCCCCTACTCTTCCATACTTTCGACAGCGCCTGGGAGAGATCAATCTATAATACCCCCTCTTTGCTTCCCTTTTTTTTTTGTATTTTATTAACCAGACATTAGAGTTGGCGAGTACGCTATCAAATAGGATTCGATCACTTCTTTTTCCTAATCTCCCCTTATACAGGCTTAAGCGCTCTAGGGGGATCTGGTCTATTCCACCTGTCCGACACACTGGTGCTATTGCGTCCCACGCCACACTCTGCGGGGTTAGACATGCCTAGCTAGACTAACTTCCCATCTATTGCTACTGCGCATGTGTGATGGTCCGCCCGGGAAATGGAGGATATCGTTACCTCCGCCGGTGATGTATTGGCTCAGACTCTCCCCGCACATGTGCATTGGCATGTGGTCCGAAGTATGTATACTATTGTTCCGTTGAGCCAATCCCGCCCTGTAGATGAGGGATGCTGATGCTTCCGCTTGTGACGTATTGGCTCTGCCTTTCTCCGCACATGCGCATTAGCATGTGGCTCGGACTATGCACGCTACTGGTCTATTGAGCTGGCCTCTACGACGGCAGACGGAGATTCCGGTTATCACGCATGCGCACCTATGACCCGGAAATTATGACATATCCATCCAGGAGAGCCAACCCCCCGCTTCAGCTGTTATGTATTCCAGCCTAAGCAGCATCCGCCTGATTTTGGCGGGAATGTTCACTATTTAACCAGCACTCTTACAAAGCATTTCTCAGAGAAGGTACTGGAAAGGCAGCTCTCGCTTATCTCCAACTAGAAGGTATGTGCCATGATCCAACGGGAAACCTTGAAACTACCAGTATCAAGGCAATACACATCTCAAATCACTAACCTCGATTCCTGAATCGTTTATTAATTCAACTCTTTTTTCTTTACTTTCCTAGACCCAGTGTTGGGATAACCAACCCGTAGGGGTATCCTTAAGGGCTCTTGGGCTTCCCTTCCCAGATTGTGTTTTTCATCGGACACATACAGGTATATGTTTCCATATATACTGTTTGACAGCAACTACCGAATACAGTATCCTTGGTAGGACTAATATTACCTTAAAATTATGTTTATTTTATCCATTAGAACCCCAAGCAACGGGACACGTCTGCACGGTGGTTCTAAAATATATTTTGGACTCTGGTTGATGGGTTGGCCCCCTCGGGCCCCCCCCCCCCACTTTGAATCCTCAATAAGCTCAAACAGGTAGGCTATAACAAGCCCTAAGCCCCAAAGGATCTGTTTAATATTATAAGGGTATTTCTGACCACCCTCTCTCTGTCTACTGCCCCTAGAGATGTAACACGGGCTCAGCTCCAATATCCCCATCTATTTAGATGCACCGGGACCCCTGATACAAATCTATGCCCATAAATACCAGCGACAATATAGATGTAAGTAATAATATAATTATTGATTAAACTTACTCTATATAGAATGGAATTCGATCTAATATTTATATATAAATATCCTCTCTTTCCCCCTTTTTTTTTTCTCTCTCTTCCTGTGATTTTTCTCCCCCAGCTGTTGCACCACCACAGATATGAAGCAAACTTTCTCAAGCGGATGATGACTCCCTTCTTTTTTCGGGAGATTGTTTTTACTCTGTTTAATAATTGAATCTGTATTTTTTTCAATCTGGATACCTCACAGACAGCAATATATACCTGTAAGGTAGGCGAAAAATCTATTATCCATGGTGAGGGAAAGCAATAACAAACACCTTCTGGTATTATATATATACCAGGAGATGATGTGGCTCACTGTTGACTAACTCTCATTTTCTCTTTTATAATTATACCACAGACATAAAAACTGCTGCTCTTTGGTTCTGAGGAAGCTAAAAGCGAAACGCGTCAACCATCTTTTGACCAGCATGTAAAACTTATCAATGGAAATTGAAATGTCTCTATGTATATTCTGTATCCAATGACTAAACCTTTAACAATATATTTTTCTTTTATTTTTCTATATGTATTTTTGTATATTACTGCTTAAATTTTTCTAATAAATTAATGAAATATCTATTACGGAAGATCCGTTTTTGTTCAGGTGCCGCGATAGTCCGTCAGGTTGGCTAAACCCCCTCTTGCTCCTTCTTCTTTGTATATTCATTAGGACGAGGTACCATCTATAGCTTTTTTTTCTAATTCTTTAAATGCAAATGGGACTTCTTATGGCTTTCTTTCAACAATGGCTTTCATCTTGCCACTCTTCCATAAAGGCCAGATTTGTGGAATGCTCAACTAATAGTTGTCTTGTTGACAGAGTCTCCTACCTGAGCTGTGGATCTCTGCAGCTCCTCCAGATGTACCATGGGCCTCTTGGTTGCTTCTCTGATTAATGGTCTGCTTGCCCGGCCTGTCAGTTTAGGAGGACTGCCATGTCTTGGTAGTGTTTGCAGTTGTGTCATACTCTTTCCATTTTCGGATGATGGATTGAACAGTTAAATTGGATGAAAAGAGTTTTATTAAAAACTGCTTAGTAAGGACACATCCCTAATATTTGGATAGAAAGAAAACTCCCCTATAAACAGACGGGACTTTTAAGGCTCAAGAAGTGTACAGACACAGGCTGAACAAAATGTAAGTTCAAAATATTTATTAGTATCAAAAGTTAAAAAATATTCATAAAAAATATATATGTTGCATACAACAATGTTACATAGAATTAAATTGTAAATGACTGGAAGGCACAAATTAGCACCAATCAATTTACAATGGTTGAATATATGTATAAACCGAACACCAACTTTCCTTGGATTTTCTCTTTTGGGACTTTATAAGAACTTTATATCATTTTTGGATCACATATGTACTCTATTATTGAGAAGGAGATAGTATTCATATTTTTTTAAAAACAGAAATAATCCAGCTCTGGTATGTACAAATCCTAATTAGTTAAAATCCTAAAAGCTGCAACCAATGGAGGTGATCTCTCACTATATCAATGTATGAATATTTTGAAATTAGTGCGCTAATAGATAAATAAAATCACAATATAGATGTGCAAATCCGTGCAATAAAGTGCAATATATCAATAAATGATAATAAAATAAGTAATCGCAATCTCATATGTATGTGCAAAAAAACGTGCAATCAACAATAAAGTGCAAATGCCAACGTTATAAAGATCCCAATGGAAAGATAATGCAAAATCGCATAAATGCAATATGTGGCTTAATCCAGTGCTCAAAAACCCTTTGCTCAAAAACCCTTTGCACTGCCTCAATGTAAAATAGTGACTCAGATATAAAGTGCATACACGCATATGATGTGCAAACAATTATTTGATGAATAAAATCCTATCCAAAAGACAAACAATGCATAGCACAGCAGTGAAAAAATAAAATATAATACAATATAATTAATCCAAAAGAATATATAAATAAATATTCTCATTGAGGTCCATTCATTTATGTATGCAGCAAATGGGGATGACTGCAAACAAAACCCTTAGTACACTAGCAGTGCTGGTAAGGCTCCTATATGCTATCTGCTGACCGATCCACCAGATATTGAAAACCTTTTCCTCTGTTCACTCACTTAGATTTATACTTGTAAGGTCTTTTGCTCTCCGGATATGTAAGGAAAAAGAGAAAAACACAATAGTGTAGCCTGTAAGTGTCATTAACACTGCAATAACATGTCTCCGCTATTACTCACAAACCGCCCGTGTAATAAACAACATGTGGCCATGGGGAATACGTCAAGATAGCTTCTCCTCACAGATTCGCCGACTCGGCAGACTCCTCTGGCAGTCGTCCCTGACCCCTTCTCACGACGCCTTTTAGTAGAGCAATTTCTGTGGAGTGCTGTAAGTGAAAGCCTGACTGTAAGGGCTCAAGAAAGTCCATACCAGACCCTTATCCAAGCACGCAGCCCGGCCGGTCAGGAAAGGGGGTGGGGACGAGCGAGCGCCCCCCCTCCTGAACCATACCAGGCCGCATGCCCTCAACATGGGGGGGTGCTTTGAGGAAGGGGGGCCCTGCGGCCCGCCCCACCCCAAAGCACCTTGTCCCCATGTTGATGTGGACAAGGGCCTCTTCCCAACAACCCCGTTGGTTGTTGGTGTCTGCGGGCATAGGGCTTATCGGAATCCGGGAGCCCCCTTTAATAAGGGGACCACCAGATCCCGGCCCCCCACCCTATGTAAATGTGTATGGGGTAAATCGTACCCCTACCCATTCACCTGGGGGAAGAAGCGTCAATAAAAATAAAAAAAACTACACACGTTTTTAAAGTCGTTTATTAGACAGCTCTGGGGGTCTTCTTCCAACTTCGGGGGGTCTTCTCGCCGGGCTCCTCCGCTATCTTCTGCTCTTTTACCGCTCTTTTACTAGCGGAGGAGCCCGGCTTTCTCCCCTCGTCGCCGCCTTCTGGGGTCTTCTTTTGACTTCTGGGTTCTTCTTCCGACTTCTCCCGCTCTTCAGTTCTTCTGCTGGGCTCCTCCGCTTTCTTTGGTCCGGTCTTCTCGTTCATCACTGTCGCTGTTGCCGCCACCTTCTTCTTCTCTTCTTCCGATGTTTACACAATGCTATCTTTCGCTGTAATGTCAGGGGCCTGTTGTGCGGCGACTTATATAGGCATAAGGGGCGGGGTCACCGGGTGATGTCACATGGTGACCCCGCCCCTTATGATATCACAGTCCCGGGGGATGCTGGGACTGTGACATCATAATGGGTGGGGTCACCATGTGACATCACCCGGTGACCCCGCCCCTTATGCTTATATAAGTCGCGGCGCAACGCATCCCTGGCATTACAGCGAGAGAGAGCATCGTGTCAACATCGGAAGAAGAGAAGAAGAAGGAAGAAGAAGAAGAAGGTGGCGGTGATAGCGACAGCGACAGCAACGAATGAGAAGACCGGGCCAACACTAGGAAAGGGCTAGAAGAAGATAGCAGAGGAACCCTGCAGAAGAACCAAAGAGCGGGAGAAGTTGGAAGAAGACCCCTAAAGTCGGAAGAAGACCCCCGGAAGGTGGCGACGAAGGAGAAAGCTAGTAAAAGAGTGGTAAAAGAGCAGAATATAGCGGAGGAGCCCGGCGAGAAGACCCCCCGAAGTTGGAAAAAGACCCCCGGAGCTGTCTAATAAACTACTTTAAAAACCTGTGTAGTGTGTTTTTTTTATTGATGCTTCTTCCCCCAGGTGAATGGGTAGGGGTACCATACTCATTCACATAGGGTGGGGGGCCGGGATCTGGGGGCCCCCTTATTAAAGAGGGCTCCCGGATTCCGATAAGCCCCCCGCCCGCAGACCCCGACAACCAACAGCCAGGGTTGTCGGGAAGAGGCCCTTGTCCTCATCAACATGGGGACAAGGTGCTATGGGGTGGGGAGCCACAGGGCCCCCTTCCTGAAAGCACCCCCCATGTTGAGGGCACGTGGCCTGGTACGGTTATGGAGGGGGGGCGCTCGCTTGTCCCCACCCCCTTTCCGGACCGGCTGGGCTGAGTGCTCGGATAAGGGTCTGGTATGGACTTAGGATTGTGGGTGATATATGAAAGCTTGTGGTGGAGATGAGGGGTACAGTAATTTGAGGACAGAGGACTCTAATGTAAGAAGGAGGGGTAGAGGGAGCATATTAGAGAGTAGAAATTAAACATCATAACACTTTTTTTTACAAATGGCTGGTTTGCTTGCAGTCTTTCTGGAGAAAAGCAGTTAAAGTGTTTGTAAAAACAGACATTTTTTTATTTTAGTGCATTCTATGGATTAGGATAAACAACCTTCTGAGTGCAGCAGCCCCCCTAAGCCCCCCCTAATACTTACCTGAGGTCCATCTAGATCCAGTGATGTTACATGAGAGACTCTGCTGTCCGTGACTCCCCTCCTCACTGGCTGAGACAGCAGTGCTGTGCCATTGGCTTCTGCTGCTGTTAATCAAAGTCAGTGAGCCAATCAGAAGAGACTGGGGGCGGGGCCAAGCTTCAGATCCATGTCTGAATGAACACAGGGAGTTGTGGCTCAGCTCGGGTGCCCCCATAGCAAGCTGCTTACTGTGGAAGCACTCGGCAAGAGGCAGGGGCCAGGAGCACCGAAGAGAGTGCAGGCAAGTATAACATGTTTTTTATTATTAATAAAAAGAAAACTAGAGACTTTAGTGTGCTTACATTAAAACAATTTCATTGCCAGCATCAAACATGGACGTATTACCAGAAATAGGCTAAAATGGCTCCCAATGTGCCCTACTTCCTGGAACCTATAGTGTGTGATTGACATGCTGAAAGTGACATAGGCAGATGTGATGTCATGGTTAATAGCCCCTCCCAAAGCGTTTTGTCTTCACTTAATGTCATCCATCCCTGGCAAAGTTTGAAATTTGGTTTATTTTTATTCACGTTTTAATAAAATATACTGCATAATGGTCCTTCTTTCTTTTGCTTGTTCTTGGAAATGATCAATATGGCATTGGAATTGTAGTGGAGTGATCTGAGAGAGAGTCTTAAAAGAAGGTGATCTGGAAGGCTGCCTGGAAGGACAGCAAGGAATAAAGCTAGTGTAGACCTATTTATCAATTGAAGGGGTCATTTAATTCTGGTGAATGCACAATTGGGGTGTGAGCACTCGAGAACATGGTAAGGTTTGGAGAAGGTGTTTTGTAGTTCACATTTTTTGGTGGAGATAAGACTTATGCCGCGTACACACGTACGGACTTTTCCCGGCGGACCTAAGTCCAGCGGACAATCCGCTGGACTTTCCAGCTGGGTACGCCGGACTAAAAAGCGAACGGACTTGACCACACACGATCACGCAAAAAGTCCGACGGTTCACGCGATGACGTACAGCACGTACGACGGGACTAGAAAACGAAAAATACTAGAAAAATACTTGCTACTGAGCATGCGTCCTTTTTGGTACGCCGGACCATACTACACACGACCGGATTATCCGCTGGACTGCCAAGTCCAGCGGATAATTTGAAAACAAAACCTGAAACTTTAGTCCGCCGTACTTTGGCCAAAAAAAGTCCGCCGGCGCCCACACACGAGGGGATTATCCGCTGGACTTCGGTCCAGCGGATAATCCCGCGGGATAGTCCCTTCGTGTGTACGCGGCAATAGTTCTGTGGCACTGGAGATTAAGGGGCCTTTTTGTTACTCAGTCTTTATTGATGAAGGAAAACACTGATTTTAGGATATGGATTTTCTGAGAGACTATATACTATGGACAATTTTTATTATTGTCACATTTATTTTTTGCATTGGCTACAAAACAAAACTTTATTGGTTATCTTAGTCACATGTTAATATTTATTAAAGGGAAAAGGTAAGAAAAAAAAAGCTTGTTTTTGTTTTTTCCTTTTTTTTTTGTTGTTGTTTATTTTGGGGAAAGCAAGAAGGGAAATGAATTGTAGATTAGGGAAGTGGGTGGAAAGATGTTGTGTCCTAGTCAGGCCTAGGGATAACGTTAACCCAGGGCCATTCACAGGGTACGGGGGGTCGAAGCTAGTGGGAGGTCGCTTACAACCTCAAATTCTACCTTTTTCACTTACCAATTTAGTTGTCTCTTTAGGTTTAGATACATAATTATATGGAAAACTAGAGACAAAGAGAATAGACAACATTGATTTATTTGACGTGTATATATATAGAAATGTAATGTAAAGCATTGGAAAGACTGTTTATGTAAGTTTTCCATCCTTGTTTAAAAGAAAAAGAGAAAAATAAAGAAATTATTAAAAAAAAATATATATTTATTGAGGAATTATTTGATTGATGGGATATATCATTATTATTTTGGTCTACAATTAGCGCATTACTTTTGTTTTTTCATTTGTGTGAAATAACAGCTGACCCAATACATTGCATTGTGATTGTCAAACATGGATATAGTAAGCAGCCATTTACCTGTGAAGGAGCAGACATTATTAGAAAGTGATAGAAGCAGTGGCGTCGCTAGGGGGGTTGGAGGATGACACCAAGCTCAGACTAGTACCGGCACGGCGGCTCCCTCCTTCCGTTCTGGGATCTCCTCAGCTGCACGCGATGCGCAGGGAGAGTGGGGGAGGAGGGTGTGAGGCAGAGATAGACAGGGTGCCCAGAATCCGACTATCCCGCATGATACAATCACATCTTTTCCCGCAGGCTGCACTCACTGCAGACCAGACTATAGCCGCCTCCTTCTCAGCTCTGACGTTTCAAGTACACAGACTGAGAGGAAGAGCAGAGGAGGAGGAGGGACACTGTGCTACAGCATCTGCCAGGGGCTAAGGTACTGTATGTAATAACAGGAATATTGCAAGGGAGGGGGACATGGTGATTGGGGGGGTGCATTGACAGGTAAAATATATGCTGCTAGGAGTGATTTTAGGGAATGGGTGAGGGTTAGAGGATATGTGCTAGGGGGGCTTTTATTTGGGTTAGAACCAGTGCTAGAAGTAGAAGGAGGGGGACATATTTGAAGTATGACCCCCCCCAGCATAATTCCTCTTCTTTCCCAAAGCACACCCTAGCACATATCCTCTAATCCCCCCATCAAAGATCCCATCCCAGCTCCATCCATTCCCCCCAATCCTATCCCGGCTCCATCCACTCCCCTAATCCCATTCTGGCTCCATTCACCACCACCCCATCCCAGCTCCATTCACTTCCCCCCAATCTCATCCTAGCTCCATCCACCCCCTCAGATCCCATTCTGGCTCCATCCACCACCCCATCCTATCCCAACATCATCCATTGCCCCAATCCCAGCTCCATCCACCACACCGATCCCACCCTGGCTACGATCCCATTCCAGCTCCATCCATCCCCCGATACCATTCTGGCTCCATCCATCCTCCCGATCCCATCCTGGCTCCATCTATCTCCCAAATCCCATTCTGGCTCCATCCATCCCCTGATCCCTCACATCCTGGCTTCATCCATCCCCCAATCCCTCACACCCAAGCTCCATCCACTGTGGCTGGTTAAGGGGGGAGAGCCGCACTGATGCACTAGCCAGCTTAGTGCCGGAGGGGGTGACACCATTTTTTACTGCACCAGGTGACACCAACCCTAGTGACACTATTGGAAAAAAAGCTGTATTAAACTGCTTTAATACTTAGGCAACAAATTCCATGTCTGTGACTGTTCTCTGTGTGTGTTATTTTTATGCTCTTAGGAATCCTGTCTACCTATAGGGATTTGGACAAGCATACATCTGTGTCTGCAGGCAGCAGATTGCATCCTGATGTGTCCAGGTCTCTTTTTAAGTGCAGCTTCCATTTGTCGTAATCTGCCCATCTGTGTTTTCTAGCTTACAATTTAATTTATTTTTTTCTGTGGTTTGGATTCTCTTTACCTGCTGACATTATTCTGACCTCACTTTACCCTGGTTGACCCTACTCCTGTTGTGCTTTCTGAATATTTATTATTTCTTGTCTTTGATTCCAATGCTTAAATCTGGTAACACCTAATAATGACTTCTGGCTACACTACACTGTAATCCTGTACCACTACTTGACATCATCAGTAATGTACTGTATTTTATTTATTAATTTGCCTTAGCCTGCCTAGCTATTGGTTGGCTTTAGTGAGGAACCTGTTGAATAAATTCCAATTCCAGTACCAGAGGCCCTGAGGAAGGCCAGATATTCTCATATCCTACATTTGTCAAAAAAAACTATTATATTCTTGCTTATGGCTCGGAGCATTCTTGACCATTCTAATTAGTTAGCTAGATCATCCCAGTCTGATGGCAGACCACACTCCCCATACTGCAGGCATCACGTCACACAGAAGCTAGAAGATTTCTTCCCTCAGCCGTGGCACGAAGAGTCACAAGATAGTGCCACTGTCATTAACAGCACAGGGCCTTGGCGCACTCCAGACAAATCCACTGCTGATCTCTCAGATATGGAGGGAACTCCCTCTGACAGTCTACCACCCATAAACAGAGCAAAGCATGGAGCCTCCTCTCCCTCTACATGCCCAAGCCATCAGGCACCTGTGAGTAAAAAGTAATCTGGAGCTTCTCTTATCCTTCCAAAAGTATTTTTTACCGGGATCTATCCAAGTTAATCACTAACATCCAGCTCCAAATAGATAATTTGGATGAAACTACAGACCACGTGGAATGACAACTAACTGATATTACGGTGGCGTGCAAAGCTTGTAGATGCTCATTATTCTGCGGCAAGACATGCCACTCTTTTTCCTGATCCATTTTCTCAACTAATGATTTTGACTGATCCCCCCCACCCAGCCACAGCTCAGAGGTGTAAGGAATTTTCCCCTGTAAATGAAGTCTTTCAGGACCATAACTTTCCTTACATTTGGGGCTCCCCTACTAAACTTATTATTACTATCCAAGGCAGGATCATCTCATAATCTTAAAGAGGGCACAAAGTAGCTCCATAACTGGGGCCTATCACCTACTTCCTCTACTAATGCTGAGCCTCTCCATTGCAGACCTCCTTCATGAGTCTCTGACACCTAGGAAACAGCTTCACCTACTTAACTCAGTGTCCCCCACCTGGTTCAACCCGTTCTTGATTTTTTTAGCTGCTGATGTAACTCTGAACCCCCCAGAAGCATTGGCATCCTTCAGGTTTCTCTCCTCTCTCCTTCCCTAGTTTAATTGTGTGCTTTGTACACTTTGTTAGTAAAGTTATGTTTTTTTCTTGCTTTATACTGTTACTTATGCTCTCTTCATTGTGCACTGGCAAATTGTAATCCTACATCTTTCCAATATATTCTGGAGTTTTGAAGAAAATTTTCCGCTATCCCTTTTTAATTATTCATGGTTTTAGTCCATCTTGGTAGCCTTGTGACCCTACAGCATACACTGTGCTCCCACCAATATAACATTTATGCTTATAACATTTACACTTAAAATCACTTCTTTTAATGTTAACGGACTTAATAGCCCATTCAATAGAGCCATGTTATGAAAGAATGCTTTTTTTCTCTGTGTTCAGGAGCCCCTCTTTTCCAAAAATAATTTTGATAATAAAGTTTAATTTGCTTTTGGATTTAAAAACCTGATCTGCACAAATAAGTTCTTATTTCATGTCACTTCAGCTTAAAAAACAAACATTACAATAGAGAGTTGACTTGTAAGAGTCCATTTACAGCAGTAATAACAAGCTATAAATTGTGCTAACTGTAATTGGTACCATTGAACCTTGAAATCTGATAACTTTGCGTTATCCTAGAGAAGAATATGTATTATATAATGCATTAAATGTTCCTATACTTTATCTCTCCCCCATCCTCATCTATTGCTAATCTCAGAATCTGTCAAATAGCTGAAAATGAAAAGCTTACTGCGTAGCAAAATGTGTATCTATATAGAACTCTGCCTAACCCAGCAAAGCCACTAGAAATATGATCTTGCATTTGGGTGTAATAATAACAAACAATGCCTGATAGATGTTAAAGTCAGCCTCCAAAAATTCATGTATCAAGGAAGAAGGACAAAAGTAAACATAAAAAGGACAGATACAGTATGCATTTAATACATTGAAAGTACTAGAAAATAGCTGTGTAATAAATGACGCATGACAACTTGATAATAAAACTAGCATGCATGGAGCTACAGTCTTTCTATTTTAAAATTAACTTTCTCAGTATCTATATGTTTCCACATAAAAATTTGTGTTATGAATAATTATTGTTGAAGAGAAGCGCCCTGCCAAGGTCTAGAAAGAGGCTATGACCCAGATTTCTCAACAATGTGGGTTGAGAGGCTCCAGGGAGCTTGTGTCATGGAGGGCAAACTGGCTTTTCAGTTTCCTTCATGTTTGGTAAAGTCCGTTTTGGGACCTGGAGCCTTGAGATTTGAAAGTGATCTGGATAGGATAAAATCTCAAATCCTCAAAGTCCAGGTTTTGTGAGCAGCCAGCACACTGATTGCACAGGTGTCTACAGGTCCCTTAGTAGTGACCTGACCATAGTTTAGGGCTCCACCCCAGCAGACAGGAGGTCATTGCCCAGGAGTCAGGAGGGCCCCACCTAGGAGAGATGTGAGAACCAGTGCTGCAAGAATCTGCTAGCTGTGTGCACAGAGTTGTGTAGGAAGATAATCTTATATGTATCATATGCATTAAGGTGAAAAACCTTCTGTCATGCAGCAGACTCCCCCCCGTTTTACTTACCTAAACCCCTTCTTTTTCACCTCGGGGATAAGCACACCATAAGCACACCAGCTCTAGGCCATGGTTTGTGTCCTGATTGGATAGATTGATAGCAGTGCAGCCATTGGCTCCCACTGCTGTCAATCAAATGCCATGATGCGTGTCGGGGCGGGCCGAGTCCTGCTGTCTGTGTCAATGGACGCAGCAGCAGGACACGGGAGCACACCCGCACGGGTGTCCTGAAAGAAAGTGCTTCTCCGATGGGGCTCTCAAGAAGAGGAGGAGCCACAAGCGCTGCCGAGGGACCCCAGAAGAGGAGGATCTGGGCCACTTTGTGAAAAAACAACTGCACGGTGGAGGTAAGTATGACATGTTTTTTATTTAAAAACAAACAAAAAACAAGGGTTTAGTAACCCTTTAATCTGTAGCAGAATGACGGGAAGAAGAAAGTGTAGAGAAGGCTTGGAGCAGCTCAGGATTCAAAGCACATAACATCATCTGTAAAACATGGTTGAGGCAGTGTGATGGAATGGGAATGCATGACTTCCAGTGGCACTGGGTTATTGGTGTTTATTAATGATGTGTTTAGAGATATACTGTCAGCCCAGATTCAGCTAAGTGCAGCAAAGTTGATTGGACGGCAATTCATAGTACAGATGTACAATGATCTAAAACACACTGCAAAAGCAACCCAGGAGCTTTTGAAGGAAAAGAAGTGGAATATTCTGCAATGGCCACGTCATTTAGCTGATCTCAGCCCAATTGAGCAGGCATTTCACTTGCTAAAGGCAAAACTAAAGGCAGAAAGACCCACAAACAAAGACAGCTGCAGTTAGAGAATCCATACAAGACCCTTATCTTGGCATGCAGCCCAGCAGGTAAGGAAAGGGGGGCAAGAGAGTTCCCCCCTGAACCATACCAGGTCACATGCCCTCAACATGGGAGGGTGGATGCTTTGGGGCAGCGGTAGCTCTGCCCCCCACCCCAAAGCACCTTGTCCCAATGTTGATGGGGACAAGGACCTCATCCCCACAACTGTGGCTGATGGTCATGGGGGGTCTGCGGGCAGGGGGCATATCGGAATCTGGAAGCCATGTGAATGAGTATGGGGTAAATAGTACCCCTACCCATTCACCAAAAAAGTGTACAAAAAGTAATAAAAACAAGAGACACATTTTTGACAAATCCTTTATTAAAAAATAATAAAAATAGTGTCCCTCAATGTAAATCCATCCTCAATCACATAGTTACATATTACATAGTTGGTGAGGCTGAAAAAAGACACCAGTCTATCCAGTTCAACCTATGATGTGTGTGTATGTGTTTATGTCAATAGTACATCATATACACCTGTATGTTGTGGTCATTAAGGTGACCCTCCAAACATTTTTTTAAACTAACAGCGCTCCCTGCTGATACCACTGCTTGTGAAAGATAATTCCACATCCTTACTGGTCTGACAGTTTTTTCCCTATGCTAGGGTCGCCAGTACAGTATGTGTACATTGATATCATATTGCCTCTCAAGCGCCTCTTATCCAGAGAGAATAAGTTCAATGCTTGTAGTCTTTCATACCTGAGATCAGTGCTGGGACAAGGCCATTTGGTGCCCAGGGCAAAGATGGCAAACTGCACCCCCCCCCATTTTTTATGTTAATTAACCCCTTTGTGCTGCATTAGTGGCACCAGTGTAATACTGACACTGGTGCCATTTATGCAGCACAAAGGGGTTCATTTACTTGAACTGGTCTGATGGGCATATTTTATTTTAAGAGAACACTGATGGGCATATTTTGTTGTGCCCATCAGAGTGCTCCTTAACATAAAATATGCCCATCAGCGTGATCCTTAATATAAAATAAGCTTGCATGCTGATGGGCACATTTTATGTTAAGGGGCACTCCGATGGGCACAACAAAAAATGCCCATCTGCGTGCCCCTTAACATAAAATGTTCTCATCCGTGTTGCTCTTAACATAAAATATGCCCACCAGAGTGCCCTTTATATAAAATGTGCCCATCGGCATGCTACTTATTTTATGTTAAGGGTCAGGCTGATGATGGGCATATTTTATGTTAAGGGGCACTCTGATGGGCATAACAAAATGTGCCCATTAGTGTTGCTCTTAAAATAAAATATGCCCATCAGAGCAAATAAGTAGCATGCTGATGGGCACATTTTATGTTAAGGGACACTCTGATGGGCACATTTTATGTTAAGGGACACTCTGGTGGACACAACAAATTATGCCCATCAGTGGGCCCCTTAACAAAATATGGCCATCAGAGTGCCCCTTAACAAATTATGCCCATCAGTGTGCAGCTTAGGAAACATGTGCCCCACATACCTAGAGCTCAGGAGTAGTCAGCACAAGCTGCAGTGGGGCGGAAAGCTGCAAGATAAATCTTGCAAGTGAGAGTCAGGACAGGAGCCAGGAGCCGCAGGATGGGGCGGAGCGCGCACCTGATGTCACACCCGGCCGGGCACTCTTGTGACAGCAAACCAGGAGCCGCGAGTAGCAGGGGCGGGGCGGAGCATGCACGTGACGTCTCACCCAGCCAGGTGCTCTTGCGACAGAAGACTGGGAGTGAGAGCCACGGTCAGGAGGCGGGGTGCACACACGCAACATCACTGGGTGGTGGGAAACTCACAGTCCCAGCAAGCCAGTGACTGCTACTACACTGGCGGCCTGGCGGTCCAGGCAAGAGCGCCGCTCGGTCCGTGCACGGGCTGCCATTTAATGACCGCTGTGCTTGTTTTACAAGGTCACTTCACTGCGCCCCCCCACCCCCAATAAATCGTACTGCCCAGGGCATCTTACCCTTCCGCCCTCCTCCCCCTTGTACCGCCTCTGCCTGAGATCCTCCAGGCCCATTTATTAGCTTTGTTGCCATTCTCTGGACTCTCTCCAGTTCCAGCACATTCTTCCTGAGGACTGGTGCCCAGAACTAGATAGCATATTTGGTGGACTCACCCCTGTTGCCAGTTTTCAATGCAAGTATTTACCATGGTCCATGCCGACAGACCTCAGTTTGTACAGTAGACATTTGTGGGGAGCTGTATCAAATGCCAGATACATGGCAGCTCATGTCTTCACAGAAGGTTAATAGATTGGTCTGGCAAGAACGATTCTTAGTTATTATATTATTATTATTATACAGGATTTATATAGCGCCAACAGTTTGCGCAGCGCTTAACAAAATAAAAGGCAGACATTACAATTACATAACAATTTGGTACAAGAGGAATCAGAGGGCCCTGCTCGCTAGAGCTTACAATCTAAAAAGAAAGGGTCAATTGATACAAGAGGTAATAGCTGTGGGGGATGAGTTGATGGAAAAAGTAAAACAGTGTTAGTTAGAAGCAGGATAGGCTTCTTTAAAGAGAAAGGTTTTCAGGGATTGTCTAAAGATGGATAGATTAGGGGACAGTCGGACAGATTGGGGTAGAGAGTTCCAAAGGATGGGAGAAACTCTGGAGAAATCCTGGAGGCGAGCATGGGAGGAGGTGACAAGGGAGCTAGAGAGCAGGAAGTCTTGGGAGGACCGAAGAGAGCGGCTTGGTTGGTATTTTGGTACTAGGTTAGTGATGTAGCTGGGGGCAGAGTTATGGATGGCTTTGTAAACTATTGTTAGTACTTTGAATTTTATTCGTTGTGTGAGTGGAAGCCAGTGGAGGGATTGGCAGAGAGGGGTGGAGGACGCTGAATGGTTGGTAAGGTGGATAAGTCTTGCAGCAGCATTCATTATGGACTGAAGGGGGGATAGTCTATGTAAAGGTAATCCAATGAGGAGGGAGTTGCAGTAGTCGAGGCGAGAGATAACCAGGGAGTGAGTTAGAAGCTTGGTGGTGTCATTCGTTAAAAAGGGGCGTATTCTGGAAATGTTGCGGAGGCTAAGGCGGCATGATTTGGACAGGGATTGTATGTTAGGGCATGAGTGGCTTGGTGGTGTCATTCGTTAAAGGACAGTTCAGTGTCTAGGATTACCCCTAGCACCCTGGCATGTGGGGACGGACAGATGTGCCATTGATCTTGACTGAGAAGTCAGGGGAAGGGGCACGTGGGGGAGGAAATATTAAGAGCTCAGTTTTAGACAGATTAAGTTTGAGAAAGTGGTTTGACATCCAGACTGATATGTCTGCTAGTAAATCAGTGATGCGTGAGGAGATTGATGGGGTGAGTTGAGGGGCAGAGAGATAGATCTGGGTGTCATCAGCATATAAATGGTAGTGGAAGCCATGTGAGGCTATCAGCTTACCCAGGGAGGATGTGTAGATTGAGAATAGTAGAGGTCCAAGGACAGAACCTTGGGGGACCCCAACAGTAAGAGGAGTTGGAGAGGAGGAAGTGGAGTTGTAAGTGACACTGAAGGTGCGATGAGATAGGTAAGATTCGAACCAACGGAGAGCACAGCCATGGAGACCAAGCAAATTTAGTTTTTTGAGGAGGAGGGGGTGGTCAACTGTATCAAAGGCAGCAGAAAGGTCTAAGAGTAAGAGTACGGAATAATGACCAATGGTTTTGGCTGTTAGTAAGTCATTTGTGAGTTTTAGGAGGGCAGTTTCTGTGGAGTGCTGTGGGCGAAATCCAGACTGAAGGGGATCCAGAAGGTTATTCTCAATGAGGTAGTCGCTCAGTCGGCTGTAGACTAAACGTTCAAGGAGTTTGGAGGCAAAAGGGAGTAGAGAGATGGGTCTTAGATTGTTAAGATTGGTTGGGTCTAGTGAGGCCTTTTTTGGTATGGGAGTGACTAGTGCATGTTTTAGAGGGTTGGGGAAGATGCCAGTAGAGAGGGAGAGGTTGAAGATATGAGTTAAAGACTGTAGGATAGAGTCAGATGGTGACCGTAGTATTTGAGAAGGAACAGGGTCCAGGGGGCAGGAGGTTAGGTGGGCATTAGAAAAAATTTTAGTGACTTCCTCTATAGTAGCTGGATTAAAAGAGGAAAGTATTGATTGTGCAGGAGGACAAGGAGTGTAAAGTGAGGGAGATATGTGTAGAGTAGAGAACTCGAGACGAATTGTCTCAATCTTGTTTTTGAAGTGATTAGCAATCTCCTGGGCAGTGAGTAAGTTAGTGGGTGGAGGTAATGGAGGACGAAGTAGAGAAGTAAATGTAGAAAAGAGTTGACGGGGACTGCGTGAGAGGGTGTTAATGAGAGTGGTAAAGTAGGTCTGTTACATAGTTACATAGTAGGTGAGGTCGGAAAAAGACACAAGTCCATCAAGTCCACCCTGTGATGGTTTAACACCCAGAATAAGCAGACAGCAGAAGCTTGAACATGGCCTGGTGTTTATTCAGCAGCAGCCATCTTACAGAACTGAGCACAACTCCCCGCCCCCAGATCACATGACCAAAACTGTTAACTGTTTCCTAACATGCATAAGTACTATAACTAGGCATAACAATTGAACTTGAATTATAACAAAGCATACACATCATTACATCTTCCCTCTCAAGTATGAAGCATTTAATATGAGACAAAGTCCCTCCATATCTTTGGTTTAATTGCTCGACCATAGCGAGAGAAAGTAATCGCTGGCTCATCATCCGTAGGATTGGTGTCTAGTTGAGAGTCACTCCCAGCATTATCACGTGCTGATACGTTTATGCTGTCCTCGGTATCCTCAGTAGACTCAATATCCGTGTTTAGGACTTCTGTGCCATCATGGGCTTGTTCTTTATCTTCATTGTCATCCGGTTCCTCTAATGATGTATCTGCAGCAGTGTCTGGACGAAGATGACGCCTGTTTCGTCTCAGTTTCTGTCCACACTTGGTTTCGATTATATATGATTTTGGTGAATTGGCTTCTTTGACAATTCGAGCAGGTTCCCATGTATTCCCAGTGACTCTGTGTCGCACAGCTTGCCCAGCAGAGAGTGGACGAAGGGATTTTGTAGATTTATCAAAATACAGTTTTTGCCTTTTCATATTTATGATCCTCTGAGCTGTTACTCGATCCTGTGGAATAAACTGAGGCTGCAATTTCTGTGGTGCAATAGGCACTGTGGTCCTCAGTGTTCTACCCATTAGCAGCTGTGCAGGTGAGCATAAACCTTCAATAGGTGTTGCACGATAGTTTAACAGTCCTAGGTACACATCCTGCCCTGACGATTGCGCTTTCAGTATAATGGATTTGGCTATGCCAACATACTTCTCTGCTAGACCATTGGCCTGTGGGTGATAGGGGCTTGTGGGTTTGTGCCTGATTCCCCATTCACACAGGAAGCACTGGAACTCAGAACATGAGAATTGTGGCCCATTATCAGACACAAGTTCTTCACACACTCCATGTCTTGAGAGTATTGTTTTGAAAGCCCATATGACTGTTGATGCTTTTAAATTTCTCAGCACCTAACCCAAACTGGGATGCATCCACTTGAAGTACAGAGTCACAGTTTACGTCAAAATATTTCAGTATTGGCCCTGGATGTTTAGTGATCAATTTTTTCACTTTGTCGAAAGTCTTTTCCATGTTTGCGTCCCAACACCAAACAGCATCCTTCTGTAGCAGTGTACGCAGTGGTGCTATCTGTTGAGCAAGGCCCTGAGAGAATTTGGATAGATAGTTGAAAATACCTAGTGATGTCTCCAGCTCCTTTCTGGAGGTTGGGGCCTTCATGTTAAGAACTGCTGTAATCTTCTTTGGATCAGGCTTCAAGCCCTCTTTGGTTAGTAGGTGTCCAAAATATGTAACTTCTTCTACCCCAATTTGCATTTTGTTTGGATTGAGTGTGAGATTCTTCTCACGACAGCGATTGAGTAAAGCAGTAAGATTTTTGTCATGTTCCATTTGATCCTTTCCATAGACCAGCAAATCATCAACTATTACTTCAACACCCTGTAGACCAGCGATCAATTCGTGCGATTTCTTTTGAAATATTTCCTGTGCAGATGCTATGCCGAAAGGTGCGCTATATCCTCTATGGTGGGGAGTTTGTAGTGTTCTCTCATTATGACTTTATTCAAATCACGTGGGTCAATGCATATACGAATTGCACCTGTGTTCTTTTTCTCCACCACAACCATAGAACTGACCCATTCCGATGGTTCTGTGACCTTTTTTACTACTCCCAGCTTCTCCATCCTAGTGAGTTCTTGTCTGACTTTATCCACAAGAGTTAAAGGTATTCTCCTTGGGGCGTGGATGACAGGCTGTGCACCCTCTTTTATTCGTATGCGGCTTACACCCGGGAGGCACCCCAGGCCCTTGAATAGATCACAGTACATGGTGTCTGACTTTATCCACAAGAGTTAAAGGTATTCTCCTTGGGGCGTGGATGACAGGCTGTGCACCCTCTTTTATTCGTATGCGGCTTACACCCGGGAGGCACCCCAGGCCCTTGAATAGATCACAGTACTCACGTTTGATGTCAGCCTCTGTCAGACCTCTGTGCCCACCGTCCACAGTCAATGCAAGTATTTACCATGGGCGTCCACAAACAATTGTAAAACCTTTTCAGATCCCTTATATGAACATTTTGCATGACAGCGACCCATTACTTTCAATTCCTTTGTGTGTTTTTTTACTGAGGTGTTCCAGGTATATGTGACTTGGCACACAATTTACTTGTGCTCCTGTATCTATTTTGAATGTGATTGGAGTTTTGTTAGCCCCTATCTGTAATGTTACAGTTGCTTCATCTGCGGACTGATGTGTTTTTTGTACTGCTGCAAGATATATTGGGGTGCAGTCTGACAGAACGTGTTTTTGACCTTTCGGTTTGTGAAAACAGTTTACACACCCTGGCAAAATGTCCTCGTTTCTTGCATTTATTAGTGATCAATTTTTTCACTTTGTCGAAAGTCTTTTCCATGTTTGCAGCACGCAGTGGTGCTATCTGTTGAGCAAGGCCCATGAGAGAATTTGGATAGATAGTTGAAAATACATTTGTGGGGAGCTGTATCAAATGCCAGATACATGGCAGCTCATGTCTTCACAGAAGGTTAATAGATTTGTCCTGGCAAGAACGATTCTTAGTTACATAGTTACATATGACAGCGACCCATTACTTTCAGCTTTTCACCACCATAGTTACATAGTAGGTGAGGTCGGAAAAAGACACAAGTCCATCAAGTCCACCCTATGTGTGTGATTATATGTCAGTATTACCTTGCATATCCTTGTATGTTGTGGTCGTTCAGGTGCTTATCTAATAGGTTCTTGAAACTATCGATGCTCCCCGCTGAGACCACTGTCTGTGGAAGGGAATTCCACATCCCTGCTGCTCTTACAGTAAAGAACCATCTACCTAGTTTGGCCACAAGTCTTGTTAAACTCCCTTCCGTAAAAAAGTTTTATCCCTATTGTGGGGTTAACAGTACAGTATTTGTAAATTGAAATCATATCCCCTCTCAAGCATCTCTCCTCCAGAGAGAATAAGTTCAGTGCTCGCAACCTTTCCTCATACAGTAGGTGACCGCGATATTGTGTCAATCTCGCCGCTTTTATCGGTGATATTGACACCCTGCGAGCCCAGTCGCGGGAGCCAGCGCCGATCCGCATCGGGAAAGGAAAAATTTGATTTCCTTTCCCAATGAGCTACAAGCATTGCTGACATTGAGGGTGGGTTCACACTGATGCGGGGATCCGACTTGGATCCCCGCCAATACCAGGCGCTGTGTTTGGTATGAATCTTGAGGGGGAACTCCACGCCAAATTTTAAATAAAAAAAACGGCATGGGTTCCCCCTCCAAGAGCATACCAGGCCCTTAGGTCTGGTACGGATTTTAAGGAGAACCCACAACACCGAAAAAACGGCGTGGGGGTCCCCTCAAAATCCATACCAGACCCTTATCTGAGCACGCAGCCCGGCCTGTCAGGAAAGGGGGTGGGGATGAGCAAGCGACCCCCCTTCTGAGCCGTACTAGACCGCATGCCCTCAACATGGGGGGGGTGGGTGCTTTGGGGAAGGGGCCCCCCATGCCAAAGCACCTTGTCCCCATGTTGATGAGGACAAGGGCCTCTTCCCGACAACCCTGGCCATTGGTTGTCGGGTCTGCGGGCGGGAGGATTATTGGAATTCGGGAGCCCCCTTTAATAAGGGGGCCCCCAGATCATGGCCCCCCACCCTATGTGAATTAGTATGAGGTACATCATACACCTACCCATTCACCTGGGGAAAAGAGTCAATAAACAATACACAGTTTTTTAAAGTAATTTATTAGGCAGCCCCGGTGGTCTTCTTCCGACTTCGGGGGTCTCTTCCGACTCCTTCGCGCTCTCCGGTTCTTCTCCGATCTCTCCGGTTCTTCTCCACTCTATCCAGCCTCTTCTCCCGCTCTCCGGTTCTTCTTCCGGGCTCTTCCGCTATCTTCTTCCAGCTCTTTTACTAATGGAGTAGCCCGGTCTCCTCCGTCCTTCTTCCCTCTTCTTTCTTCTCTCTCCTTCCGATGTTGACACAATGCTCTCACGCTGAAATGCCATGTGCGAGGTGCGTAGCGACCTATATAGGCATGGGGCGGAGTCACCGGGTGATGTCACATGGTGACCCCGCCCCTTATGATGTCACAGTCCTGGCATCTCGTTTTTTCGGCGTAGGGGGTTCCCCTTAAAATCCATACCAGACCTAAGGGCCTAAGGCAGGGATCTCAAACTGGTGGCCCTCCAGCTGTTGCAAAACTACAATTCCCATGAGGCATTGCAAGGCTGACAGGTACAAGCATGACTCCCATAGGCAGAGGAATGATGGGACTTGTAGTTCTGCAACAGCTGGAGGGCTGCCAGTTTGAGACCCCTGGCCTAAGGGATCACGATGGAAACACAATATCGGCGGAACCTACTGTAACTAACATCCTCCAGACACTTTATTAGCTTTGTTGCCCTTCTTTGTACTCGCTCCATTTCCAGCACATCCTTCCTGAGGACTGGTGCCCAGAACTGGACAGCATACTCTAGGTGCGGCTGGACCAGAGTCTTGTAGAGCAGGAGAATTATCATTTTATCTCTGGAATTAATCCCCTTTTTAATGCATGCCAATATGCTGTTTGCTTTGTTAGCAGCAGCTTGGCATTGCATGCTATCAGCTACTAGGACCCCCAGGTGCTTTTCCATCCTAGATTCTCCCAGAGGTTCTCCCCCCAGTGTATAGATTACATTCATATTTCTGCCACCCAAATGCATTATTTTATATTTTTCTACATTGAACCTCATTTGCTATGTAGTTGCCCACCCCATTAATTTGTTCAGATCATTTTGCAAGGTTTCCACATCCTGCAGAGAAGTTATTTGCCCTGCTTAGCTTAGTATCATCCACAAATACAGAGATTGAACTGTTTATCCCATCCTCCAGGTCATTTATGAAAAAAATAAACAGGATTGGTCCCAGCACAGAACCCTGGGGGACCCCACTACCCACCCCTGACCATTCCGAGTACTCCCTATTTATCACCACACTCTGAACTCTCCCTTGTAGTCGGTTTTCAATCCATGTACTCACCCTGTGGTCCATGCCAACAGACTTTATTTTGTACAGTAAACATTCATGGGGAACTGCGTCAAATGCTTTTGCAAAATCCAGATACACCACACATGGGTGTCCACAGAACTTTTTTCAGGGGAGGGGGGCATTATTTTAAGGTCACCAATGCTCCGCCCCTTTTTGCCAATGTCATTATCACGGTCAGAGACTGCAGACATAGTACACATACACCCAGATACATTACACCCCCATACACACAGATACATTACACCCCCATACACACAGATACCCTGGGACATGCAGCACGTTTCCCCGATTGATATGCACGCTTGTCTATAAGCACCGGCCCTGCCAGGGGGGGCACTTAACCCCCTTGCCCCTACCTGCAGACGCCCATGACACCACATCTACGGGCCTTCCTTTATCTAGATGGCAACTCACCTCCTCATAGAAGGTTAATAGATTGGTTCATGAATCCATGCTGAATACTGCTAAGGATATCGTTCTCATTACTAAAATCTTGTATATAGTCCCTTATGAGGTTGAGCGGACACCTGGATGTTCGGGTTTGACGGGTTCGGCGAACTTCCGAAAAAAGTTCGAAATCGGAATCGAACTTGACCTGAACTTTACCCCGAACCCGAACCCAATTGAAGTTAATGGGGACCCAAACTTTTGAGGACTAAAATGGCTCTAAAAAAGTAATGGAAAGGGATAGAGGAATGCAAATGGTAACAAAATGTTGTTAAGAGCATGGCAAGTGCTCTGCAAACAAATGTGGCTAGGGAAATAACTTAAAATAACATAAACAAATATAAAAAATAAATAATATGCTGGAGGCCCCCTTCTCAGCAGAAGAGGTACAGGAAGTCATTAAGAACCTCAGAAACTCAACGGCACGATGCCACACATATGGTGGGAATGCCCCAGAATAAGCCCTTTCTGGAAAAAAAATATTAAATTTAATGGATAAGCTAGTGGGAAAATAAAATACTTTGAAATAAAAAAATAAAAATTATAATCTTGACCTAGGAGAACGAGGTCTATATGGAGTAGGAGTTTGAGGTGGCGGTGGATGTGGCTGTGTAGGTGGAAGGGGCGGTGGAGGAGGACGAGGTAGCCAACACTGGTTCAAAAATACAACAATGGCTGGGTAAGGCCGGTGTCAAATTCTGTCCCCCGTCGGATAGTGTCCGCCCTGTACTGCGCTTGCTCAGTACGTAGTACAAGGGGATTTAGAAAATCTCCGAAGATGAACGACGCCTGCGCGGTGAGTCCAGGTTCAAGCCACACCATCCGAGGTTCAATCTGAGCGAGGTGCTACCGTATGTCCACTTGGATGGTGGGGCTTGAACCTGCACTCACTGCGCAGGCGCTGTTCATCTTCGGAGATTTTGTGAATCTCTTCCGTACTGCACAAGCGCCTGCACAGTATGGGCCGGACACTATCCGATGGCCGGACAGTTTGTCAGAACACCGGTATACATGTCTATTATGCACAAGGTACGGCCAAGTCCTATGGGATCCATGCCTGGTTCATTTAATGAACGTGAGCTTGTCCACATTGGCTCTGGACAGGCGGCTGCGCTTGTCTGTGATAACGCCCCCTGCCGTGCTAAATACACGTTCAGATAATACACTGGCTGCAGGGCAGGCCAGCACCTCCAAGGCATAAAGGGCAAGCTCAGGCTAGGTGCCCAATTTGGAGACCCAAAAGTTGAAGGGGGCAGACCCGTCATTCAGTACGTGTAAGCGTGTGCACACATACTGCTCCACCATGTTGGTGAAATGCTGCCTCCTGCTAAGATGTTCCATCTCAGCTGGTGGTGCTGGTTGTTGTGGCGTGCTGACAAAGCTTTACCACATTTCGGCCATGCTAACCCTGCCTTTTGAGGTGCTGGCAGTGCCCCGGCTGCGTTGGAGACCTGTTCCTCCTCCTCTGCCTTCGCCTTGTGCTTCCACCGTACCCCCGCTGTCAGGTGGGAATGCCACCAACAGCGCGTCTACCAGCGTGCGCTTGTATTCGCGCATCTTACGATCACGCTCCAGTGAGGTAATTAAGGACGGTACGTTATCCTTGTAACAGGGATCCAGCAGGGTGACCACCCAGTAATCAGCACCAGTTAGAATGTGGGCAACTCGGCGGTCGCTCATGTGTGCCAGGCTGCCAGAGGCAACGAAAAGCTGTCCTCTGTGGGAGGTGTATCGTCTGTGTCCTCTGTATCCCCCCAGCCATGCATCAGTGATGGCCATGAGCTGGTCTGGGTGCCACCCTGCTGTGAACATGGTTCCTCCTCCTCCATCTCCTCATCCTCCACCTCGTCATCCTCCAGAACTGTGCCCTTGCTGCCGGACAATTGTGTACCTGGCATTTGTTGATGCAGGAACCCACCCTCGTAGCCACTTGTGAATGGCTGCCCTGAAAGCCTTGGAAATGATCCCTCTTCCTCCTCCTTCTCCTCCTGCTGTGCCACATCCTCTTCCATCATCGCCCGAAGCGTTTTTTCAAGGAGGCATAGAACTGGGATAGTAACCCTGAGAACGGCGTCATCGGCACTGGCCATGTTGGTGGAGTACTGTTCCGCAGAGTGACTCATGCATGCGTGCTGCAGCTGAAACTCCACTATCACCTGCTACTGCTCGCACAGTCTGGTCAGCATGTGCAAGGTGGGGTTCCACCTTGTGGGCACGTCACATATGAGGCGGTGAGCAGGAAGGCTGAAGTTACGCCACAGCGCTGACAGGGGAGCAGCAGCAGGGTGAGAACACCGAAAGTGCGCACAGACAGCCCTCACTTTCTGCAGCAGCTCTGGCATATCGGGGTCATTTTTAAGGAACCTCTGGTTCAGCACATTCAACACCACCAAGTTCAGCTAATGCGCCAGGCAAGGGACGTGCATCAAACCGGCTAGGCCCAGAGCTGCTACGAGATTTCGCCCATTATTGCACACCACCAGGCCAGGCTTGAGGCTCACTGCCACCAACCACTCATTGGTCTGTTGTTCCATGTCCCTCCTAAACTCCTGCGGGGTGTGGGGTTTTTCCCCCAAACAGGAACGTTTTAAAACTGCCTGCTGTCGTTTACCCCTGCATGTGCTGAAGTTAGTGGTGAAGGTGTTACGCTGCCCGGATGAGGAGGCGGTAGAGGATGAGACAGCGGGGTAGGAGGAGTTAGCAACAGGAGGCAAACTGAAGCACCCTGCAATCCTCGGTGGTGGAAGGACATGCGCCAAACTGCTATCCGCCTCAGGCCCAGCTGCCACTGCATTAACCAGTGTGCTGTTAGGGAGATATAACGTCCCTGACCGTGCTTACTGGTCCACGCATCCGTAGTTAGGTGGACCTTGCCACAGATGGCGTTGCGCAGTGCACCCGATTTTGCCCCCCACTTAGTTGTGCAGGCAAGGGATGGCTCACCTGGAAAAGTAGTGGCGGCTGGGCACGACGTACTGTGGGACAGCCAATGCCATCAGGCTTTTAAAACTCTGCGTCTCCACCAGACGGAATGACAGCATTTCAAAGGCGAGGAATTTTGAAATGCTGGCATTCAGGGCCAGGGATCGCGGGTGGCTTGGGGGGGGGGGTACTTCCTCTTCCGCTCCAGTGTTTGGGAGATGCTTCCATGGGACATTGTGGAGATGGTTGGTGACCCAGTTGGTGGTTTTGCTGACAGACCCTCTGTTTGCGGATTGGCAGGTGCAACTGTCACTACAGAGGTGGATGAAGAGGCCAAGACTGCAGCAGTAGAGGAAGCAGGAGGAGCCAGAGACCTTTCTTGGTTTTTGAGGTGTCTACTCCACTGCAGCTCATGCTTTTGCACTTAGATGCCTGGTCATTCAGGTTGTGCACAGGTTGAGAACGTTTATGCCTCGCTTCAGGCTCTGATTGCACAGCGTGCAAACCACTCATGTCTTGTCATCAGCACATTGTCTGAAGAACTGTCACGCTAGGGAACTCCTTGGACCTGGCTTTGTTGTGCTCAGTCCCTTTCTGCATTGGGCAGTAGCAGGCATACTGTCTAGGGGGCGGACGCTCCGCTTTTGCACCCTGCTCCCTCTTCTGCTGTGCTGGTGGCTCTGTGCGACCACCGCCTCTTCCTCCGAACCACACTGGTCACCTGCATGACATTGATTCCATTTGGGGTCCAGGTCCTCCACATCATCTTCCACCCAGTCTTCACCCCTGCCCTCCTTGTCGGTCTGCACAATTGAGAAAGCAGCAGCAGTTGGCACCTGTGCTTTGTCATCAGCCGAGACGTGCTGCGATGGTCCTCCCATGTACTCATCATGAAACATAAGTGGTTGGGCATCAGTGCACACAATCTCTTCCACTTCTGAGGCAGGGCCAGGTGGATGGCCCTGGGAAACCCTGCTAACAGAGTCATCAAAAAGCAGAAGAGACTGCTGCATGATTTGGAGGCTCAGACTGGCTGATTTGCAAGGGGGTGAGGTGAAAGACTGATGGACATTGGCTGCAGGTGCCAACTCTGATCTTTCATCAGGAGACTGGGTGGGAGACAATTTTAAGGAACCGGAGGCACTGTCAGCAACCCAATCTACTATCGCCTGTACTTGTCCTGGCCTCAACATTCATACAGCCGCATTAGGCCCAACCAAATACCGCTGCAGGCTCTGTCGCCTACTCGCACCTGAGGAAGGTGTTTCACTTGTGCGTGTAGCTGGCAAAGATCGTCCACATCCTCTCCCTGCAACAGGAGCTCCCCCAGCAGCACCATGACCGGGGCCACGTCCCTTCTTTGACGTTCTCCTCATATTTTCTAAATTTAGGATCTTGCCCTAAATGTGTGTTTTTGCAATAGCAGAATACACCCAAAGTATGTAAACGGTGTATCTCACACCTACAGAAATGCAGAAAATGCTATTCCAAAAAAATGTTTTTGCCCTAAAAAATTTGAATAGCACAATAGAAGAAAAATATATAAATTGTGTATCTCACACCTCCAGATATGCAGAAAACACTTCAAATTTTTTTTTTGCACTAAATGTGTGTTTTTGAAAAAGTAGAATACACCCAGAGTTTGTAAACGGTGTATCTCACACCTACAGAAATGCAGAAAATGTTATTCAAAAGAAATGTTTTTGCCCTAAAATTATTTTATTTGAATAGCACAATAGAAGAAAACTATATAAATTGTGTATCTCACACCTCTTTTTTTGTTTGCACTAAATATGTGTGTGACGGATCCTGTACCCAAGGTGTCCGCCGTAAATGCTTCCTAAGTCCTGGAACATGAGTCCAATGGATCTGGTTATAGGAACCCCCAAGAACTAGACAGCACCAGTCTTGGAGTACATCAGGAATTATCTTTATTTGACATGTCGCACAAATTTATACAGCCAGATGACTAAAACCTAACCTAATTAGCATGAGCTAATTATCTCAATCATACATATACAGAGTGTGTCTTGGGGGGCCAGCATGGACCTGAATCCAGGTAAAACCAGCTCAGCGGTCCCCAGGCATGCAGCTCACAAAGAGCACCGTTCCCCCAAATGCCAGGGCCCGTAATCACAAGGCAATAGGCTCGCATTCAGTCCCCTCCAACAGCCTCTGTCCCGGCTAGGTCTGTCACATTTCTCCCCTTTCGGCAGGAGACTAACACAGGAGGAGACCCCAGACAGGTTGACTCCGAAGTTAGTCCATAGTTCCAGTCCTCTAATGCCTGTGCCCACACAGTACCCCAAACAAATTGTTTCAAACAGAGCACGACTCACCCAGCCAACCTCTGCCTCTCTCATAGAACATATCTGCCGCTGGGGAGAGGCCTGGACTGGCCCTTCTCCCTGGAGTCTTTTCAGCCAATGTAGAGAAGACAGGGTGACTGGGCTCACGCCATCATGCTGTTGGGGATCTGGGCCGACCGCCCAGCATCCCTGGGGTATACAAGTGGAGACTGAAGTCCCATCCACCAATATCAGCTCAAGCTGCAGTTGTGAAGTGCAGATTGCATTCTCTCCTTGGGTCCTGATCTGCTGCTCAGGAGTGACCACCACCTCCTCACCCTGGGCCTCCATAACTGCCACAGGTGTGGGGAAGAGGTCTTGGACCCTCTGTCCAGTTGTCAGCACTTTAGCTGGGTTGGTGTCATCATTCTGGGGCGCCGTCTGCTGCTGGACAGTGTGACCAATTGCCCCAGCTTCCTGAAGCTGTAGAAACATTGCTGGTGCTGGACAGAGGTAGGTAGCACTCTGCCCTGTTGCCAGCACTTCTGCTGGGGACTCCACATCCTCCGCTCTGGTTAACCGTTGGGGCAGGAGGCTGGCTTCCTCCACTCCCAAATTGTGTAGCTGCCATTGGGAAGGGGAGCTGGCTGCTTCCTTTTCCATTCCTTTATCTGGCTGCTGGGATGTCTGTGGTATTGTCTCCCAGGTGCACAGATCTTTGCTGGGGAGGAAAGACTGCTTTCTCCACCCTGGCTGACTGTTGAGGAGGGACAACAAACACCTCCTCTCCCTTCTCCCCCTGTATCTGCTGCTGGGAAGCTATCGCCACCTTCTCACCCTGAGCCTCCAAAACTGACACAGGTGTGGGGCAGAGGTCATGGACCCTCTGTCCGGTGACCAGCGCTTCAGCTGGGGAAGTTCCTTGTAACTCCCCAGATACTGCTGTTGATGCTGGGCAGAAGTTAGAAGAGCTCTGCCCTGTTGTCAGCACTTCAGGTTTGGGGACGGCAATCTCCAGAGTTTCCACTGCCGATTCTCTGGCATGCTGCTGAACGTGTTCTAGCAGTTTCCTGTATGCCCTTTCCAGATGCTGTTCCTTCCTTAGCAAATGGCCCAGATCTGGTTTAAGCTCTGAGACCCCTGCAAGACCGAGCATAGCCTCTCTATATTCTCGCAGGTCCTCAAGGGTAGGTTCCCCTTCATCGCCAAACACAAAACGATCTGTAAGGCTCTCCCACAGCAATCCAGGGCCTCCAAAGTCATATCTCTCCGGAGAGCATTCTGTTGTCTCCCCTAAATATCCCTGCTCTGCGTGCCATTGCAGAGCCCGATAATGATTGTCCAGCTCTATCTCCTGCTGGACCAGCCTGTCCAACTCAGTCACCCATTGCTCCTGGGGCCGCTCTCCCAGGAATGCCATCCGCAATGCCCGTTGGTCACTGGCCCGTTGCTCTTGGGTTGGAAAGAACTTGCCTGTTTTATACCAGCGAGCTGGAGGGCTCCAATCCACAGCTCCACCCGAATCTGCTGCCTGAGCTCCAGGTATTCATCCTCAGACACAGTCCTGGTGTATGCTGAAAGGATGATTCGCAGCAGCCCCGGGAACTCTGATGCCAGATCCATATCTCCACTGGGGTGACCGGAGTCTTCTATCCTGATCTTGGATCCCGGTGGAAGTTTGGATGTCCCAGACTGCAGGAAGCACGATCCCACTGCTTGCCAACAATGTGACGGATTCTGTACCCAAGGTGTCCGCCGTAAATGCTTCCTAAGTCCTTGAACATGAGTCCAATGGATCTGGTTATAGGAACCCCCAAGAACTAGACAGCACCAGTCTTGGAGTACATCAGGAATTATCTTTATTTGACATGTCACACAAATTTATACAGCCAGATGACTAAAACCTAACCTAATTAGCATGAGCTAATTATCTTAATCAATACTGGACTCCTTCATTCAATTGCAGGGTTAATTAGCACACACAACAATAGGTGAAACACTCCTCCACAAGCCAGACTATACTCATTTACACAACAGACAGGCTGGCTGGAGTTCATGACATTAGCATCTGACAGCTTGTGTCCCAACAGTCATTCAGTCTCTTGCTAATATACCAAATACATATACAGAGTGTGTCTCGGGGGGCCAGCATGGACCTGAATCCAAGTAAAACCAGCTCAGCGGTCCCCAGGCATGCAGCTCACAAAGAGCACTGTTCCCCCAAATACCAGGGCCTGTAATCACAAGGCAATAGGCTCGCATTCAGTCCCCTCCAACAGCCTCTGTCCCAGCTAGGTCTGTCACAATGTGTTTTTGCAATAGCAGAATACACCCAGAGTATGTAAACGGTGTATCTCACACCTACAGAAATGCAGAAAATGCTATTCAAAAAAAATGTTTTTGCCCTAAAAAAAAAATTATTTGCATAGCACAATAGAAGAAAAATATATAAATTGTGTATCTCACACCTCCAGATATGCAGAAAACACTGCAATTTTTTTTTTTGTTTTGCACTAAATGTGTGTTTTTGCAATAGAAGAATACACCCAGAGTATGTAAACGGTGTATCTCACACCTACAGAAATGCAGAAAATGCTATTCAAAAAAAAATGTTTTTGCCCTAAAAAAATTTTATTTGACTAGCACAATAGAAGAAAAATATATAAATTGTGTATCTCACACCTCCAGATATGCAGAAAACAATGCAAATTTTTTTGCACTAGATGTGTGTTTTTGCAATAGCAGAATACACCCAGAGTATGTAAACGGTGTATCTCACACCTGTAGAAAATGCTATTCAAAAAAAAATGTTTTTGCCCTAAAACATGTTTATTTGAATAGCACAATAGAAGAAACATATATAACTTGTGTATCTCACACCTCCAGATATGCAGAAAACTCTACAATTTTTTTTCTTTGCACTAAATGTGTGTTTTTGCAATAGCAGAATACACTCAAAGTATGTAAACAGTGTATCTCACACCTACAGAAATGCAGAAAATGCTATTAAAAAAAAAAATGTTTTTGCCCTAAAAATGTTTTATTTGAATAGCACATAGAAGAAAAATATATAAATTGTGTATCTCACACCTCCAGACATGCAGAAAACACTGCAAAATATATTTTTTGCCCTAAATGGGTGTTTTTGGAAGAGCAGAATACACCCACAGCATGTACAGAGTGTATCTTACAGTAACATATGCAGTGCTGGTGCACTGAGCTTGCAGATAAAAGTTATATTTTCTCTGGCACTGGGCTCATGGCAGTGTAAAAAGACTGTGCACTGCAACCCAACCAGGTAAATCTATGTAGATCGCTGAGTTATTAGAATAGATTTCTGAATCTGGACTCCTAGATAATTCTCTCTCCCTCAAAGCAGCAACAGGAACCTTTCCCTACACTGTCTATCTTTTCTCTCAGTGCAGTGTAAAAAGCTTGTGCACTGCACCCACACAACTAAATCTATGTAGATCACTGACTAATTAGAATAGATTTCAGAATCAGGACTCCTATCATGTAATTCTCTCCCTCACAGCAACAGCAGCCATGAACCTTTCCCTACACTGTCTAAAGCAGAGTGATGTCCTGTGCTGTGTGCCTCTAGCTTATATAGAGGCTGGGTCACATGCTGCACTGGCCAATCACAGACATGCCATTAGTAGGCATGGCTGTGATGGCTTCTAAGGGCACACCAGTTAAACGAATGTTGATTGGCTGCCTTGCAGCTTTTAAAAATGCGCCATTACATTGCCGAACACCGGACCCAAACCCGAACATACAGTCAATTGTTCGAGTTCAGGTCCGGGACACAAAAACCCAAAAGTCTGGTACGAACCTGAACTTTACAGTTCGGGTTCGCTCAACCCTAGTCCCTTATCATCCACTCCAAGAGTTTACATACTATTGATGTTAGACTAACTGGTCTGTAATTCCCAGGGATGTCTTTTGGGCCCTTTTTAAATATTGGTGCTACAATGGCTTTTCTCCAATCAGCTGGTACCATTTCAGTCAGTAGACTGTCAGTAAAAATTAGGAACAATGGTCTGGCAATTACTTAACTGAGTTCCCTAAGTACTCTTGGGTGCAAGCCACATGGTTCCGGGCGATTTAATAATGTTTAGTTTCCCAAGTCTAATTTTAATTCTGTCCTCTTTTAACCATGGTGGTGCTTCCTGTGATGTGTCATGAGGATAAACACTGCAATTAATATACCTTCACCATCTCCCCATCCTTTGTAACCAGATGTCATTCCTCATTCTTTATGGGGCCAATATGGTCTGTCCTCCCTTTTTTTTTGTCATTAAAGTTCATTGAAGGAAAAGAAAAGTTGCATACAGACATGGAAAAAAATCCAAATACAAACATGCAGTGTGAGAAGCAAATAACCATAATATAGTGTCATCTTAATCAATAGGTGGTATTCTACTAAGACAAAAACAGCAAGCTGGACTACAGATGATGCCCCAGGCCACTGATTGGCAGCAATATCCACCACATACACAATAGAGTTTTTCCATTTGCTATAATCGGAGAAAGATGAGCAAAGGTGAGATTAGAGAGATAAAGAGGAAAGTAAAGAGGGGAAAGAGAGAAATGCCCTACATGGGTGTATCAGCAGTACTGAGGAAATGTTTTACATTTCCAGGTACTCGTCAACAAAAGTTAGGCATCAATCAACACAAGTGTTCAATGTAATCCAATGTAGTGATATACACCCTGAATCTCGCAGAGGGGTTGTAAGGTAACAGTCAATAGCAGGACAGACATGGCAATATAGTTGTAGGCTTCTTAAAAACACAGTTCACCTATCAATTTGTTATAGTCTTGGGAGTATTTATAGACAAACCAGGGAGACCAAGTTTTGTCAAAGCGTTACACAATCTCATTCGATTGTGCCGCTGTGTCCTCCAGCTCACAGATATAGGAGACCTTTTGTAGCCAGTCTTTCATTGTGGGAATACTTGTTGATTTCCAAAATAGCGGGATAAGAGAATTAGCCGCATTTATCAGATGTCTAGAGAGGGAATTTTTGTATTTCTTGAAACAGAAACTTGAGATGTGCAACAAACAACACGCTGCGTCAAGCGTGAGTTCAGCATATATCTGATGACTGGGGGTGCCATTTGAGAATTTTCACAGGGGTGGCATACCAGTGTTCAGGACTTTGTATGCAGTTTCCTGCATACGTGTACTGAGTGAACATTTATGGGACAGTATACAGGCTCTCTCCCATTGGCTGTCCATAATCGGCAGTCACAATTCATCAGACCATCTCTCTCTGAACTTGTTCTCACCCGACGTCTTCAAATTTTGCAACTACGTGTAGGCGGTGGAGGTAGATTTCTGAACTTGTTCTCCATTTAAGCACACCGATTCAAACTCAGTGAGGTCTCTCGTGAAGTGACCTCTGTGAGAAGTATTATTGACATAACTGCGCACCTGAAAGTATGACCATAAGGGCATGAGGGGTGTTTTGTTATCAACTTTAAACTGGTTGAAATCTATCATTGTCTTGTTGGCAAAGCAATGTAATGCAAGAAGGGGTGTCTTTGTGTCCCCTGGTCTCATTAGGTGATTCCCTATTCCTGGTGGGAAATCTGGGTTATTCTGTAACGGAGTGAGAGGACTCAAGGGTGTAAAGAATTTGGAATGTTTGGTGAGAGTGTGAAATATGTCTAGTCAGGTGCCTATCAGAGGATGTGATTTTATGGATGGTGCGGTATCTTGTTTTTAGTACCCAGGGAGAGAATTGAAGGGGAACTGTGCTCAAGTTATTTTCTATTGAAACCCAATCTTTGAGCTTCTGGTGGCAATGCCAATCGATAATACGAGCAATGTGTGAAGCATAATAATATGCTTTAAAGTCGGGGATGCCCATGCCTCCCATTTCTTTGGGTCTAGTTAGCAGGGTGGATTTTATACGAGGTGGTTTATGGGGCCAAGTGAATTTCATTTGCAGAGAATGGAAGGATTTTGAAGAAGCTCTGGGGTATTTTGAAAGTACGGAGTAAAAATAACATTTTTGCCAGAACAGTCATTTTGAAAGCAGCTGTCCTACCAAACCATGAAAATTTTTTTGGGTGGCAGTTTTAAAGATCTTTTTTGACAGCCTTGAGGAGAGGAGGGAAGTTACGGTCAAAGATCGATGATAGTCTGGGGTCAACCATATGCCAAGGTATTTAATGAGAAGGGGCTATTGTTCTGATCTGTATTCAAATTGGTATCAGATAGCGTGAGGTTCATAGCTTCAGATTTAGAATAGTTTATTTTGACTGTCCTCCCTTTTTTACTGTTTACATACTTAAAGAATTTCTTGGGATTTTTTTTTTGCTCTCCTCCGGTATGTGTCTTTCATGTTCTATCTTAGCTGTCCTTATTGCACCCTTACATTTATTGTTGCATTCTTTATAAAGTCTGAATGCTGATGATGATCCCTCAACCTTATATTTTTTGAAGGCCTTCTCCTTTGCTTTTATATGCATTTTTACATTGGAGTTAAGCCATCCAAGACTTTTGTTTGCTCATTTAAATGTATTACCCAATGGAATGCATTGGCTAATGCCCTTATTTAATATGCTCTTAAAGCAAAACCATCTCTACTCTGTGTTCTTTGTTTCTAAGATTTTATCCCAATTTATGCCTTCTAGCAAGGTTCGTAGTTTAGGGAAGTTGGCTCTTTTGAAATGCAGTGTCTTTGTATTCCCCCTATGTCCTATTTGTGTGATTTATACTGACGCCAATTGGACTGTGATCGCTGTTACCTAAATTGCCCCGTATTTCCACATCTGTGTTCAGGTCTGTGTATTGTTGTAATCAGTAGATCCAGTAACAATTTATTTATAGTTGGTGCGTCTACCATCTGACCCATAAAATTGTCCTGCAAGACGTTTAGGAACTGGCGAGCCTTAGATGAATGCGTGATTCCCTCTGCCCAGTCTATGTCTGGATAATTAAAATCCCCCATTATGATAACACTTCCCATCCTTGCTGCTAATCCAATTTGTGATAGGAGATCTGTCTCCCCTTCCTCCCTCAGGTAAGGGGGCCTATAGCATACTCTCAGTATTATTTTCCTCTTAGCTTCATCCCTTGGAGCTCTATCCACAAGGATTCCATCTCCTCCCTAGCTCCCTTAGTGATGTCATCTCTCACATTCACTTGTACATTATTCTTGATATATATGCATACCCCTCCCCCTTTTTTACCCTCTCTATCATTGCGATAAAAGGTATACCCTTGAATGGTTGCCAGCCAATCATGAGAGCTGTTGAATCAGGTCTCTGAAATCCCCCCAAAATCCAAATCCTCCTCGTACAACAGTATCTCTAGTTCACCCATCTTGTCTGCCAGGCTCCTGGCACTGGTGAACATGCCACGTAGTTTAGACCAGTCACATATTATCCTCCTATTGGGTGTTCCAAGATTGCAACTAGGACTTGCTACTATACTTACCTTGGGTTTATGTGCTTTGGTCAACCTATCAGTAATGCCCCCAATACTACCCTCTGGAATATGTCCTGCTCTGACTATCTCTACCTCTGAACCCTCCCCCCTTCACCTAGTTTAAAAACCCCTGTAACTTTTTGGCCATCTTCATTCCCAGCTGATCTGCATGCTCCTCATTTAGGTGCAGGCCATCCCTTCTATAGTACTGGTTATTGACTGAGAAGTCGGCCCAGTCTTCCAGGAACCCAAACCCCTCATTACTACACCAGCTCTTGAGCCACTTGTTTACTTCCATAATCTCCCTCTGCCTTTCTGGTGTAGCTCGATGTACCAGTAGTATTCCTGAGAATACTACCTTGGAGGTCCTTTTCCTCAATTTAACTCCCAAGTCCCTAAAATCGTTCTTTAGGACACTCCATCTGCCTCTGACTTTGTCATTGGTGCCAACATGCACCATGACAGCTGGGTCTTCCCCAGCCCCTCCCAGTAATCTATCCACAAGATCCGTGATGTGCCGAACCCAAGCTCCCGGTAGACAACATACAGTTCTGCAGTTCGGCGCTTCAGGTTTTTGTTACATATTGCCCTCTCTGTCCTTCTAAGAATTGAGTCCCCTACCACCAGAATCTGTCTTTCTTTTCCCTTTGCTTCCCCCCCCCCACTCTCACTGGAAGAGTTCTTCCCCCGGCAGCTAGGATAGTCCCTCAGCTCCAGAAATGTTTGTCTCTGACTGGTTTCACCATTGTTACTCAATGTAGCGTACATATTGGGATGCTCCAGCCCTGAATTGGCCTCCCTGACACTTCCCACTCTACCCTTCCTGACCGTCACCCATCTACTCTTTCCTAGTGCCTGCACCTCTTTGTCTCCACCCGCCTCTGTGCTGGCCACTGCAGTTCCTGGCTCTTCTTTAGTATGGAAGGACTTCTCAGTGCTGACAGTTGCTTCCCCAAATTCAGAACCCGGGCTTCCAGGGAAACAATGTGCTTACCTTTTGCACAGCAGTATTCACCCTCGATTGGATGATCAAGGAACGCATACATGCCGCAAGATGTACAATGAGTCGCCTCTCCACACCCGCTGGGCATCATACCTATTAATTTAATGAGGATTGTGGATTATACCCTGTGCAAATTACCTAACAACTAGCTTCCTGACACTAGTACTCAACAAGGCAATACACAGGTACTCAACAAGACAATACACAGGTACTCACAGACCTACGTTTACCCGCAGACCTATGTCTATAATTGGTTAAGTGAATAAGTAAAGGAAACATGTCATTTGAACATGTACCCCTCTTTGGTGGAAATTATTTAATAACGCCCCTATTTTTCCTGTCTATTTAAGATTCTGTACAAGCCAAAAATAAACAAACAGTGTGTAATCAATCGTTGTTATGTCACATTTGTATACACGGTTACCTGCGCAGAATCTGGGTGTGTGTAATGGAGTGCTTCCGGCAATAAGGTAATGTAATTAGACGATAATAACGTGGTTAGTCAGTTATAGGTTAAAGGAGGTTAAAGGAGGTTAAAGGAGGATCCTAACACATTTTGTGTTCTATCTTAGCCACCCTATTTTCACCTTACATTTCTTATCACATTCTTTGTAATGTTGGAATGCTGGCAATGACCCATCAGCCTTATATTTTTTGAAGGCATTTTCTTTTGCTTTTACGTTGGAATTTAGCCACCCAGTATTTATTTTGGCTCTTTTAAACTTATTTCCAGTTGGAATGCACTGACCAATACCTTTATTTAGTGAGCTCTTAAAGCATTCCCATTTTTCCTTCATGTTCTTTGTTCCTAGGATATTATCCCATTTAATATCATCAAGCTAAGAATGCAGTTTAGGGAAGTTGGCTCTTTTAAAATTCAGTGTACATGTATTACCCTTGTGTTTGCTATTTCTGTGATTTATACTAAAATGAATTGATCTGTGGTTGCTGTTTCTTATGTTGCCCTGTATTTCTACATCCACAATCAGGTATGTATTGTTAATAATCAGTAGGTCTAGTAATGCATTGTTTCTTGTAGGTGCGTTTAACATCTCACTCATGAAATTGTGCTGCAAGACATTTAGGAAATGGCAAGCCTTAGACAAATGTACGGTTTCCCTTGCCCAGTCTACATCTGGATTATTAAAACCCCTCATTATAATGATGCTTCCCCTCCTTGCCGCCATTCCAAACTGTGATAGGTCTGCCTCCACCTCCTCTCTCTGGTTAGGGGGCCTATAGCATACACCCAGTATTACTTTCCCCCTAGTTTCCTCCCTTTGGAGCTCTACCTACAAGGATTCCACCTCCTTCTTTTCACCATTAGTGATATTGTCCCTCACGTTCACTTCCACATCTTCCTTGATATACAGGCATACCCCCCTTTTTAACCCACCCTATCTCTGCGATATAGGGAATACCCCTGAATAATTGCCAGCCAATCATGAAAGCTGTCAAACCAAATCTCTGAAATTCCCACAAATTCAAAATCCTTCTCCTACATTACCAGCTCTAGTTCTCCCATCTTGTTAGCCAGACTTCTAGCATTGGTGTACAAGCCTTGTAATTTTGTCTGGTCGCATACTATTACCTTGTTAGTTGTTATGGGGCTGCAATTTGAATTTGCCAACTTACTTACCTTGGGTTCTGGTATTCTAGTCACCCTACCGCTACTGCCCCCAATATTACCCGCTGAGCCTTGTTCCCCACTGGCTAGCTCTACATCTGGACCCTCCCCCCATCACCTAGTTTCAAAGCTCCTATAACTTTTCAGCCATCTTCTCTCCCAACCGAGCTGCACCCTCCCCATTTAGGTGCAGCTAGCCCTGCTAAAGAGCCAGTAACCGACTGATAAGTTAGCCCAGTTCTCCAAGAACCCAAACTCCTCCTTTCTACACCAGCTCCTCAGTCACTTATTAATTTCCCTAATCTCCCGCTGCCTCTCTGGCATGGCTTAAGGTACCGGTAGTATTTCTGAAAATACTACCTTGGTGGCCCTACTAAATTTAGCTCCTCAGTCCCTGAAATCGTTTTTTTAGGAGTCTCCATCTTTCTCTAAATTTGTCATTGGTATCCATTTGTACCATGACAGCTGGGTCCTCCCCAGCCCCACCTAATAATCTGCCCACCCAATCCTCAATGTGCCAAACCCCAGCGCCCGGTAAACAACATACAGTTTGGCTCTGACGGTCTTTCTGAAATATTACCCTCTCTGTCCTTCTAATAATTGAGTCCCCTACCACCAGGATCTATTTTTTTTATTTTTAATTTCAGGTACTTATATAGTGCTGTCAATTTACGTAGTGCTTTACATATACATTTTACATTCACATCAGTCCCTGCCCTCAAGGAGCTTACAATCTAAGGTCTAAGAGAGAGAGACACGGCGCCACTCTGAGTGCAGTATGTCAGTTAAAATTCAATGTTTAATAAAAGTAAGATCAACTCACATTTTGGTGAGATATAATGTGCATGGCATAAGTCTCTCACCCATATCCACAGAGTAGCTTGTGCTCTCTCCAGCTGGTTGTCCACACTGATACAGACCAGAACCCCTGGTCTGTATTAGCATGTCCATGGTCTAGTCTCAGCAGTGAATAAACTTTGCCTACTGGCACACCTGGACCTTGGAACTAATATTGCACTAGCTGTGTTTCTAGCACTCCCTCTTTTTGTCTTTGGAGTGTGGGAGGAAACCTACACAGGCACAGGGAGAACATGCAAACTCTAGGCAGGTAGTGTTGTGGTTGGGATTTGAACCTGTGACCCCTTTGCTTCTAGGTGAAAGTGCTAACCACTACACCACTATCTTACCTTACCCTTAGGCTTGCTCCTGCCCTCACTAGATGAGTTTTTTTTCCTGGCTGCCAGGGGAGTCGCTCGGCTCCAGCAGTGCTGGTCCTTGACTGGTTTCTCCAACATTACACAACAGGGTTTACTTGTTGGGATGTCCCAGCCCAGGAAAGGACTCCTTTTCACTTTCCCATCTACCCTTCCTAACTGTGAACCAACTACTCTGCTCTGGTGCCTGCACCCTTGTATCTCCACCCACCTCTGTGCTGGCCCCTGCCATCACTTGTCGGGTACATTCCCAACTCTCCTTTAGTATGGAGATTCTTCTCAGTGTTGCCAGCTGCTTCCCTAGATTCAGGACTTGGGCATCCAAGGAAGCAACATGCTCACATTTTGTGCAGCAGTATTCGCCCTCGATCGGATGATCGAGGAACGCATACATGCCACAAGATGTGCACCAAGTTGCATCTCCACACCCGCCAGGCATCATACTTACTAATTTAATGGGGATACTCCTAGGGGATTAGGAATTTTACTCTGTCCGTTTAGCTTTTAACCACTTCCAGACCGCCCACCATCGTTATACGTCAGTATTTTGAAGGAGGATATCATTGTTATGGCAGCAGCTAGCTGCCATAACCCCGCTATCCTCTTCTTCAGTGAGCTGTCCATTTTAAGATAAAAGTGGTCTCGTCACAAGATCACTTTTATCGGCGGCGGGAGAGGGCCCCCCTCCCGCCGCGTTCTGGTGCCCTCCGGCACTTATTGGAGCTGTCAGCAGTGTTGGAGGCGATCGGATACTTCCTGTGGCCTGACATGGAGACGAGTGAGGGGAAGATGGCCCCCACCCATCTCCATATCATTGCAGGGCGGAAACGACGTCAAAACGTCACTTCCACCCATAGCTCTTAAAGGGCCATTTTTTTCTTTTTTTTAAATGACAATTTTTTTTTATTGCATTTTAGTGCAAATATGAGATCTGAGGTCTTTTTGACCCCAGATCTCATATTTAAGAGGTCCTGCCATGCTTTTTTTCTATTACAAGAGATGTTTACATTCCTTGTAATAGGAATAAAAGTGACACATTTTTTTTTTTTTAAACAGTGTAAAAATTTAAAATAAAAGGTAAAATAAATAAGAATAATAACAAAAAAAATAATTAAACGTGCCCCATCCTGACGAGCTTGTGTGCAGAAGCGAATGCATACGTGAGTAGCTCCCGCATATGAAAACGGTGTTCAAACCACACATGTGAGGTATCATGGCGATCGGTAGTGCGAGAGCAATAATTCTAGCTCTAGACCTCCTCTGTTACTTAAAAAATGCAACCTGTAGAGTTTTTTAAACGTTGCCTATGGAGATTTTTAAGGGTAAAAGTTTGTCACCATTCCATGAGCAGGCACAATTTTGAAGCGCGACATGTTGGGTATCAATTTACTCGATGTAACATTATCTTTCACAATCTAAAAAAAAAATTGGGCTAACTTTACTGTTGTCTTATGTTTTAATTAAAAAGGTAATTTTTTCCCAAAAAAAGTGCGCTTGTAAGACCGCTGTGCAAATATGGTGTGACAGAAAGTATTGCAACGGCCACCATTTTATTCTCTAGGATGTTAGAAAAAAATTTATAATGTTTGAGGGTTCTAAGTCATTTTATAGCAAAAGAAATGTTTTTAACGTGTAAACAACAAATGCCAGAAAGAGGCTCGGTCCTTAAGTGCAGTACTCAGTTACTCTCAGTCACTCAGCAGTACTTCGTTACTCTCAGTCACTCGGAAGTACTCAGTTACTCTCAGTCACTCAGCAGTACTCAGTTACTCTCAGTCACTCTGCAGTACTCAGTTACTCTCTGTCACTCTGCAGTACTCAGTTACTCTCTGTCACTAAGCAATACTCAGCTACTCTCAATCACTCAGCAATACTCAGTTACTCTCAGTCGCTCAGCAATACTCAGTTACTCTCAGACACTCATCAATACTCAGTTACTCAAAGTCATTCAGTATCACACCGCCCACTGACCCGCCAACCCAGCATGCACCAGTTTGTGACATCAGAAAAGGGCGGGGCCACCAGTTGACGTTGCCAGGTGGACCTGCCCCTTACCTATAGACGAAATGTCAAAGCGCAGTGGAGGCTTTCAGTGGGATGCCATCCCAGAAGGCAGAGCGTTCTTTTTTTTGGGTTGGCAGGTGGCTTGGTTGATAATAGATTTACATTGAGGAACACTTTTTTATTTAAAAAAAATATATGTCAAAAACGTGTTTCTTGTTTTTATAAATTTTTTGGTAAAAGGGTAGGGGTACAATGTACCTGATACTCATTCAAATAGGGGGGCTTGGATCTGGGGGCCCCCCTTATTAAAGGGGGCCTCCAGATTCTGATAAGCCCCTCAGCCACAGACCCCAAGAACCACTGACCATGATTGTGGGAATGAGGCCCGTGTCCCAATCAACATTGGGATATGGTGCTTTGAGGTGGGGGGCAGAGTCCTCCCTTTCCCAAAACCCCCCCATGTTGAGCGCATGTGGCCTGGTATGGTTCGGGGGGCGCTTGCTCGTCCCCCACCTTTCCCCCACCTTTCCTAACCTGCAGGCTGCATGCCCGAATAAGGGTCTGGTATGGATTTTGGAGGGACGCCACGCCATTTTTTTTTTAAAAGTTGGCGTGGGATTCTCCTCCAGATCCATACCTGAACCTGAATATATAATATAAATATATTAAATGGGATTTGACTTCTTTAGAAATATAATTTTTGCTACAGCATGTTTTATGCATGTTACAGATGTGCCACCTTACAGGCACATTGAGGGGACCCCCAGGCACTATATTTAAAGGGATTTTTCATTTTTATTGCTGCACTTTAAGCATAATTAAACCAAAATAATTAGTTGCATATAAGCATTCAAAAGTCCAGCAGGTGGTTGTATTGCTGTTGGCGTGAAAATCTGAATCAGCAGAGGGGCAGAGGAGCTGAGGAAAGCAACATGGTGTCCTGGAACAGTGTGTGTTGTATGTGTGACTGCTTGGGTGTGTGTGTGAGTGCAGACAGGACCAACCCCCCAGACAGGAGAAGTGACAGCAGGTGACCTGGGGTACTGAGAGCGGTGGCGGGCATGGGCCATTGAGAGCAGGAGGCACTGAGGACAGTACCAGGAGACTGCAAGGTGACAAGTCTGACCTAAGTATTTTGAGTACCTGAGTATTATATGTAATTGAGTATTGTGAGTACCTGAGTATTGTGTGTACCTGAGTATTGTAAGTACCTGAGTATTGGGAGTGACTGAGTATTGGGAGTGACTGAGTATTGGGAGTGCCTGAGTATTGTGAGTACCTGAGTATTGTGTGTACCTGAGTATTGTGAGTACCTGAGTATTGTGCATATTGTGAGTACCTGAGTATTGTGTGTATCTAGGTATTGTGTGTATTGTGAGTACCTGAGTATTGTGAGTACCTGAGTATTGTGTGTACTGTGAGTACCTGAGTATTGTGAGTACCTGAGTATTGTGAGTGCCTTTGTATATGTGAGTACCTGAGTATTGTGTGTATATGAGTACCTGTGTATTGTGAGAACCTATGTATTGTTAGTACGCAAGTGTTGTGTGTATTGTGAGTACCTGGGTATTGTGAGTTCCTGAGTACATGTGTATTGAGAGTATTGTGAGTACACAAGTGCTGCAAGTGCACATGGGCTGTGCGTACACATGGGCTGTGAGTACACGAGGACTGTGAGTTCACGTGGACTGTGAGTGCACATGGACTGTGAGTGCATGAGTGTTGTGAGTGCACGTGTGCTGTGATTACACAAGTAATGTGAGTGTACGTGGGCTGTCAGTACCTGTGTATTGTCTTGTTGAGTACCTGTGTATTGAGTATTAGTGTCAAGAAGCTAGTTGTTAGTTAATTTGGACAGAGTATAATCCCCAAGCCTCATTAAATTAGTAGGTACGAGGTACGATGCCCGGCGGGTGTGGAGAGGTGACTCGGTGTACATCTTGCGGCATGTATGCGTTCCTTGATCATCCGATCAAGGGCGAATACTGCTGTGCAAAATGTAAGCACATTGTTTCCCTGGAAGCCCAGGTTCTGAATCTAGGGAAGCAACTGTCAACACTGAGAAGACTCTCCATACTAAAGGAGAGTTGGGATCGTACCCGACAGGTGCTGGCAGGGGCCAGCACAGAGGCGGGTGGAGGTAAAGAGGGGCAGCCACCAAAGCAGAGTAGATGGGTGACAGTCAGGAAGAAGAGGGGAAAGTGCCAGAGAGGCCGGTCCTGGGCTGGAACATCCCAATGAGTACTCCCCATTGAGTGAAATTGGTGAAACCAGTCACCACTGCAGACCACTGCTGGAGCTGAGTGACTGCCCTAGCTGCCAGGGGAATAACTCCTCCAATGAGGGTGGGAGTAAAGCCAAGGTAAAAGAAAGACAGATTCTGGTGGTAGGGGACTCAATTCTTAGAAGGACAGAGAGGGCAATCTGTCACAAAGACCTGAAGCGCCAAACTGTATGTTGTCTACTGGGCGCTCGGGTTTGGCACATCACGGACTTGGTGGACAGATTACTGGTTGGGGCTGGGGAAGACCTGGCTGTCATGGTGCATGTTGGCACCAATAACAAAGTCAGAGGAAAATGGAGTGTCCTAAAAAACGATTTTAGGGACTTATGAGCTAAATCGAAGAAAAGGACCTCAAAGGTACTTTTCTTAGAAATACTACCGGTACCTTGAGCCAGACCAGAAAGGCAGAGGGAGCTTAGGGAAGTAAACAAGTGGCTTAGGAGCTGGTGTAGAAAGAAGGGGTTTGGGTTACTGGAGAACTGGGCCAACTTCTCATTCGGTTACCAGCTCTATAGAAGGGACGGACTGCACCTAAATAAGGAGGGTGCAGATCTGCTGGGAGTGAAGATGGACGAAAAGTTAGAGGGGTTTTTAAACTAGTCAATGAGGGGGAGGGTCCAGAGGTAGAGATAGCCAGTGTGGAACATATTCCAGAGGGTAGTACTGGGGGCATTAGTGGTAGGTTGACTAAAGCACCTAGACCCGAGGTAAGTATAGTTACAAATCCTATTTGCAACCCCAGAGCACCCAACAAGGAGATAGAATGTGACCGGTCTAAACTACGTGGCATGTTCATCAATGTTAGGAGTCTGGCGGACAAGACGGGAGAGCTGGAGCTACTGTTGTACGAGGAGGATTTTGATTATGTAGGAATTACAGAGACTTGGTTTGACAGCTCTCATGAGTAGCTGACAACTATTCAAGGGTATTCCCTATATCGCAGGGATAGAGAGTATAAAAAAGAGGGAGGGGTATGCCTGTATATCAAAAATGTGAATGTGAGAGATGGCATCACTAAGGGAGCAAGAGAGGAGGTGAAATCTGTATGGGTAGCGCTATAAAGGGAGAAAACTAAGGGGAAGATAATACTGGGAGTATGCTATAGGCCTCCTAACCAAAGGGAGGAGGCAGAGGTGGACCTCCTATCACAATTTGGATTATCGGAAAGAATTGGAAGTGTCATTATAATGGGTGATTTTAATTATCCAGACATAGACGGTGGAGGGAACCGCACATTCATCTAAGGCTCGCCAGATCCTAAATGTCTTGCAGGACAATTTCATGGGTCAGATGGTAAATGCACTAACTAGAAACAAAGCGTTACTAGACCTACTGATTACCAACAATACAGACCTGATCACGGATGTGTAAATATGGGCTAATTTAGATAACATAAGGGGAATACAAAGACACTGATTTTCCAAACAGTCTACTTCCCTAAACTATGATACTTGCTAGAATAAAAATTGGGATAAAATTTGTAGGAACAAAGAACACGTGGGAAAAATGGGTATGCTTTAAAAGCATATTAAATAAGGGCACTAGTCAGTGCATCTCAATGGGAAATAGATTTTAAAAAGCTAATAAAACTCCTGGATGGCTTAACTCCAATGTAAAAATGCATATAAATGCAAAAGAGAAGGCCTTCAAAAAATACAAGGCTGAGGGATAATCATCAGCATTCAAACTTTACAAAGAATGCAACAAGAAATGTAAGGGTGCAATCGGGGCGGCTAAGATAGAACATGAAAGGCACATAGCGGAGGAGAGTAAAAAAAAAATCCCAAGAAATGATTTAAGTACATAAATAGTAAGAAAGGGAGGTCAGATCATATTGGTCCCATAAAGAATGATGAAGGGAATCTGGTTACTAAAGATGGAGAGATGACAAAGGTTTTGAGTTTATTCTTCTCCTCTGTCTTCATGAGGGAATCGAGGGGTTCAGTAACCAAAGTTGCAATGTTTAACCTCATGCCATGTCACAGGAAGCACCCTAGGCTAACAGAGGACAGAATTAGAAATAGACTTGAAAAACTCAACATTGATAATTTACCGGGACCAGATGGCTTGCACCAGAGGGTCCTTAAGGAACTCAGTCAAGTAATTGCCAGACCATTGTTCTTAATTTTTACGAACAGTCTACTCACTGGAATGGTACCTGCAGATTGGAGAAAAGCCAACGTATCACACATATTTAAAAAAGGGCCAAGATACATCCCTGGGAATTACAGACCAGTTAGCCTAACATCAACTGTATGCAAGCTCTTGGATGGGGTGATAAAGGGACTATATACAAGATTTTAGTAATGACAACAGTATCATTAGCAGTAATCAGCATGGATTCATGAAGAATCGTTATTGCCAAAACAATCTATTAACCTTCTATGAGGAGGTGAGTTGCCATCTAGATAAAGGAAGGCCCGTAGATGTGGTGTATCTGAATTTTGCAAAAGCATTTGATACAGTTTCCCATAAACATTAACTGTACAAAGTAAGATCAGTGGTGATGGACCATAGGGTGAGTACATGGATTGTACACTGGCTACAGGGGTGAGTTCATTGGGTAGTGATAAATGAGGATTACTCGTAATGGTCCGGGGGGGGAAGTGGGATCCCCCAGGGCTCTGTCCTGGGATCAATACTATTTAATTTATTCATAAATGATCTGGAGGATGGCATAAACAGCTCAATTTCAGTGTGATAGTAAGCTAAGCAGGGCAATAACTTCTCTGCAGGATGTGGAAACCTTGCAAGAACACACAAACACACAAGTAAAGGCGCAAAAGTTTAGAACCATCAATATCCCAGATACAATTTAAAGTCTGTTGTGGGATACACAGTCTATATTAGTCCATGTAAATAATCAGTAATAAGTGGGGAATAAAAAGTCCAGAGCACTCAGGGCTGCCTTCACATAGGAACAGAAACCAGGTTCCAAAACACACTGCAAAAGACAAGGAAAGAGGCGCCTCTAAGAGTAGATGTTTCTTAAATGCTTTAATAATACATTGGATTGTCAACTCACATTTAAGTGGTAAGTAAAAGCACATGGGTCCCAGCAAGGATAAGTCCAGATGGTGACGATCCTGCTTCCTCGGTCCTTAACAAGTAAGCGATGTCTGCACTGGAAACCACCACTGATGTAGAAAAGCCGGCTGCAGTGGGGAGACTCAAAGTGAAGTGTGAGGCATGATAGGAAGGATGGCAACAGAGGATGACATTGCGCTATGTAACGCGTTTCGTAAGAATGCGCGCTGAGGGTATTACGGCAAGCCGCACTCAATTTTCAAGCAGACTACATTGGAGGGACCATACAGGGCCATTATATATGATATACACAAGGAAGGGGATGATTACAAAACAAAATTTGATAAATAAAAGGAACCAAGCCTCGGTCTGAGTCCCGGGCCACAGACAACATGCGCCATCTTGGTTCAGGGAAAACCCATATCTCCCAATGGCAACACTATGGGCAAACTAAAATAGCTAAAATTCCGTAGAGCTTATTGCACGGATATTCACAATACATGGTAGGTATATCAATTAAGTATATATATTGTGAGTGGACTAACAAGCCAATGAAACAAATATATAATCATATCTATTGTCACTGGAAATATGTGTAGCCTAAGATAACAACATTACTTATATTGATAAATTATAAAACAATGTATAAATCAATAAATTACTAGACATATGTAACTGCATGCTAGTTAACATACAGATAGTAATATTAAATATCTGTTGTATCTACTCTTTCCTTCATTTTATAGAAATAATTAAAAAATAATTAGAAAGTTAGGATATAAAGATCAGATTTTATCCCATACCGATAAATATATGTGCTACTGCAGCAGCACCAACATTTAAATTGGTATATTGTAAAACCGTATAAATAAATTGTTGTACCCATATATAATATGGGACTTTCGCATAACATATTATAGGTCGCATCGGATATTTGTGGCTGTTTATGTATATACACTATCACCGTTCTTTAATATAGCGATCCTGTTGCCAGGGACTCAGATAGAGTGCACATATTCACTATACAGTATACACTTGAATTTATAAAAAATATAAAAATGTAAAATATGAATATAAAATATAATATAGTCACTAGAAGTTATCAATGAAACAATTAAAGTCCACATCTATATTGAGCCTGGAAGGGGTGTAACTCTTGATTTTATGCACCCAAGACATCACTAATTTGGAAATGCTGTTTACCAAACAGCTGCCCCTCCAATGTGGATTGAATTTGTCGATGCCCAAAAAGATAGTATCGGTGGGATCTCTATTGTGGGCTGTGAGATAATGTTTTGACACAGAGTGTTTAGTGAAGCCTCTACGTATGTTGTTAATATGTTCGTTTAAGCGTACCTGCAATGGTCGCTTGGTACGGCCCACATATACTATCAGTTTGGACTATTCCCAATGACGTCACTATATTTAAATTTATGACACTTTTTTTCTCTGCACTATTTGATATGTTTCCATTATTGCAGTATCAATAATTAGTTTTCTTTGATTAATTTTATTAGTAACACTTTTTACTAGTTTTGGTATTATTTTGTGTGGTCACTTATTTAGCGCAGCTCCTTCTTTTTATATGTGTAGGTGTAGTATAACATCTTGAGCAGCAGCTTTTTCCTTTCCAGATAGCGCAGTATTTTTTCTTATACTATACCATTCCTTATACCCATTATTGCAGCTTTCTGGCATTTCTCGTGTTCTATATTCATTCATTGAGTGATATCAATATGGATATTTTTGAATTCCATGCTACAAGGGTAGTCAATACAGAGGGTGTATTTGAGTCCTTTAAAGATGGATATGGTGATTTGGGTGGTCTTTTTGTAAGACTAAAAAATCTCACCATCTCGAAAACCCACACCCAGTGGGACATAGCCTTTTTGGAGACTTACATTAAACACCACATGGTGCCTCGCGGTTTAAGGTGGTATGTGAGTCCCCAGAAAGGCGAAACCGACCTTGAAGGTTGGTACAAACACTTTAATGAGGCTGGGATCAGCTTCCCCAGATTTTTGATTGAAAGAAAATCTAGCAAACTGTCAAGACTTGACAATGAAATAAAACTCATCAAAGAAAAGATAACCCCGTTTAAAGGTAAGGAGGAATATATTGACAGGTCGGCCAATTTGCTAAAACTTCTGGAAAAAGAGGAGAGGGAACAAAAAAATCAAAAAGAAAAAGAAATACAACCAAGATGTGGCTGATTATGAAACACATATGGTATTTGAATTGCAAAGAAAACTTTTAGCTGAACAAGCCATAGAGACTAATATAGCCATGGATACTACAGTGGTGTGAAAAAGTGTTTGCCCCCTTCCTCATTTCCTGTTCCTTTGCATGTTTGTCACACTTAAGTGTTTCGGAACATCAAACCAATTTAAACAATAGTCAAGGACAACACAAGTAAACACAAAATGCAATTTGTAAATGAAGGTGTTTATTATTAAAGGTGAAAAAAAATCCAAACCACCATGGCCCTGTGTGAAAAAGTGATTGCCCCCCTTGTTAAAACATACTATAACTGTGGTTGTCCACACATGAGTTCAATTTCTCTAGCCACACCAAGGCCTGATTATTGCCACACCTGTTCACAATCAAGGCATCACTTAAATAGGAGCTGCTTGACACAGTAAGGTCCACCAGAAGATCCTTAAAAGCTACACATCATGCCGAGACCCAAAGAAATTCAGGAACAATTGAGAAAGAAAGTAATTGAGATCTATCAGTCTGGAAAGGGTTATAAAGCCATTTCCAAAGCTTTGGGAATCCAGCGAACCACAGTGAGAGCCATTATCTACAAATGGCGAAGACATGGAACAGTGGTGAACCTTCCCAGGAGTGGCCGGCCGCCCAAAATTACCCCAAGAGCGCAGCGACGACTCATCCAAGAGGTCACAAAAGACCCCACAACAACGTCCAAGGAACTGCAGGCCTCACTTGCCTCAGTTAAGGTCAGCGTTCATGCCTCCACCATCAGGAAAAGACTGGGCAAAAATGGCCTGCATGGCAGAGTTCCAAGGAGAAAACCACTGCTGAGCAAAAAGAACATCAAAGCTCGTCTCAATTTCTCCACAACACATCTTGATGATCCCCAAGACGTTTGGGACAACATTCTGTGGACCGATGAGACAAAAGTGGAACTCTTTGGAAGGTGTGTGTCCAAGTATATCTGGCGTAGAAGGAACACTGCATTTCAGAAAAAGAACATTATACCAACAGTAAAATATGGTGGTGGTAGTGTGATGGTCTGGGGCTGTTTTGCTGCTTCAGGACCTGGAAGACTTGCCGTGATAAAAGGAACTATGAATTCTGCTGTCTACCAAGAGATCCTGAAGGAGAATGTCCGACCATCTGTTCGTGTACTCAAGCTGAAACGAACTTGTGTTCTGCAGCAGGACAATGATCCTAAACACACCAGCAAGTCCACACCGAATGGCTGAAGAAAAACAAAATGAAGACTTTGGAGTGGCCTAGCCAAAGTCCTGACCTGAATCCTATTGAGATGTTGTGGTATGACCTTAAAAAAAGGCCGTTCATGCTCAAAAACCCTCTAATGTAACTGAATTAGGACAATTCTGCAAAGATGAGTGGGCCAAAATTCCTCCAGGACGCTGTAAAAGCCTCATTGCACGTTATCGCAAATGCTTGGTTGCAGTTGTTGCTGCTAAGGGTGGCCCAACCAGTTATTAGGTTTAGGGGGCAATCACTTTTTCACGCAGGGCCATGATGGTTTGGATTTTTTTTCACCTTTAATAATAAACACCTTCATTTACAAATTGCATTTTGTGTTTACTTGTGTTGTCCTTGACTATTGTTTAAATTGGTTTGATGTTCCGAAACACTTAAGTGTGACAAACATGCAAAGGAACAGGAAATGAGGAAGGGGGCAAACACTTTTTCACACCACTGTATGCATGGTATTGTCTTAAAAGTGTTTGGGGACCTGGGTGCTGCATGTATCAATGCAATCAATACGTTTTAAAAACAACCTTTTTTTCGGGAGCAGTGATTTTAATAATGATGTGAAACAATAAAAGTGTAATATTCCTTTAAATTCGTATCTGGGGGGTGTCTATAGTATGCCTGTAAAGTGGCGCATGTTTCCCGTGTTTAGAACAGTCCGAGAGCAAAATGACATTTCTAAAGGAAAAAAGTCATTTAAAAGTACTAGCGGTAGTGGCTATAATAAATTATCGGTCCTGGCAATACACATAAAAGTTCATTGATAAAAATGGCATGGGATTCCCCCACAGGGGAACCCTGAACGAAAATTAAAAAAAGAATGTGTGGGGGTCCCCCCAAATTCCATACCAGGCGCTGCAGGCCTGGTATGGAATTTAAAAAAAAAATTTAAATGGCGTGGGGTCCCCCTCAAAATCCATACCAGACTGGTATGGATTTTAAGGGGAATCCAGTGCCAAAATGTAAAAAAAAATGGAGTGGGTCCCCCCAAAAATCCATACCAGACCCTTATCTGAGCACGCAACCTGGCAGGCTGCAGGAAAGGGGGGATGAGAGAGCGCCCCCCTCTTGAACCGAACCAGGCCACATGCCCTTAACATTGGGAGGGTGCTTTGGGGTAGCCCCCCAAAGCACCTTGTCCCCATGTTGATGGGTAGAAGGGCCTCATCCCCACAACCCTTGCCCGGTGGTTGTGGGTGTCTGCGGGTGGGGGGCTTATCGGAATCTGGAAGCCCCCTTTAACAAGGGGACCTCCAGATCCCGCCCCCCATGTGAAATGGTAATGGGTAAAAATTTACCCCTACCATTTCACAAAAAATGTGTGAAAATAGTAAAAAAAAGACAATACTTGGGACATTAAAACTGTCCCATGGAGTCTTCTTCTTCTTCTTCTCGCACTCCGATGGACCAAGAAAAAAATATCTGCACACTGCCTACGCTCTGCTTCCATGGGAGGCACCCGTAATGACCGGCCGCTCTCAGGTGACCGCTCTTTTTTTTTTGGAAAATTCTTTTTATTCATAGTTTTTTTAAAACAGCAATAAACAACAATGACAGAAACCCACATAAATTCCCCCCTCCCCCCTGTGCAATGTCCCAAGTATAACAGGAAGTTAACACAATCACGTGCCCTCCGGGCTACTCAAATCATTGTACAGTACATGCTCAGGTACAACAATAAACACAATCACCTAGTAGCTATACCGCCTGTCTTGTCATTTCAAGCAGTGTATGTTTCTTTCATATAATATTAAACCCATTACTCATGCAGTAACTCAGACAGTACCATCCGAAGAGAGCCAGCACTGCCATACCTTCTCAAATTTTTTGGGGCACCCCCTACTTAAGTAGGTGGCTTTATATAAGGGTAGTGCTCTATTCACTATGCCTTTCCAGAAGGCCAAGGATGGGGCCTCAGGTTTTTTCCAGCATAAAAGGATGGCTTTGCGTGCATAAAATAAGGTGAGAGAGATCATGGTTCTTTGTGCCCTAAGTGGTGCTACCTCCTCCACCAGGCCCAACATACATACCGATATTGTCATGGGGACAGGTAGCAGGATCAGCTCCTGGATGGTCTTTGTGACCCCTGTCCAAAATACCTGTATGGACGGACACTGCCAGAATACATGATCGAAGTCCGCCCCTGCTGCGTTACAACGCCAGCAGGTGGCGCCATTCAACCCATAGATGCTGGCTAGTCTCGCTGGGGTATAATATACCCTGTGGAGTATCTTGAATTGGATGTACCTGTCACGGGCCGATACTAGGACCTGAAAACGGTGGTCCCACATATCGTCCCAGTCATCTCCTTGGAAATTGGGAACAAGTGAGCTCCATTTCTCTCTACATTTACTGAGTGCCGCAGGCCTTTCTGCAAATAGCTCTTTATATGTTTCCGACAGCGTCTTCCGCACAGACTCATCACAGAGCAACTGTTCTAAAGGTGAGGATTGCAGTAACACTGCTCCTGTGCCAAACTGTGCAGAAAAAGCATGCCTCAGCTGCAGATAACGGAAGAAGTACCAGTTTGGGAGATCATGTTTATCTTTCAATTGATTAAAGGAAAGCAGCCTCCCCCCCCCTATTATGTTCTTTAATTGTTTGATGCCTACTCTGGCCCATATTACTGGATCTGAGATATCGCTAAAATGGGATAACCTGGAATTGAGCCACAATGGTGTGTCCGGTGACCAGGCCTCTGTGTCTGTGTGCATTAGTACCTTTGCCCTGTCCCACGCGCGAATAGTAACACGCATGGAGCCAGTCAAAGGCGCCGCTGCCTGTGGCCCTCTAAACACTAGATAGTAAAGACTCTCATAGGATCCCACTAGAGCAGCCTCCAGTACTGTCGCTGCATCCCCGTCATCTTTTGTTAACCACCGTCTGGCAAATACCATCTGTCCTGCAATAAAATACTTGAACAAGTCAAGAAGGGCCAGTCCTTCCTGTCCATAGGGTTCCTGTAATGTACGGAGACTCACTCTGGGGTGTCCAGAGCTCCATAGAAACGAGCTAAAGAGGCTGTTTACGCGCCGAAAGAAGGAGCAGGGGACCCACACGGGAGTGTTGCGCAAAAAATAGAGGAACACTGGCAGTATTTTCATTTTAAGTAGATTCACTCTACCAATTAAGGAGAGTGGAAGATGCTTCCAAGCCTCTAATTGTATTTTTACCTTCGTGATCAGTGGCATTAGGTTAAGTGTCAAGTAGTCTGTGACTTGGGGGGATATTAAATATTTTAACTCCGTAACCCAGGCAATGGGCACCAAAGGTGATGCCCGTGCCTGAGCCCCATCATCAATGGCCATGATATTGGACTTTTCCCAATTCACCCGCAGCCCTGAGAAATGTGCGAAAGTGCTTAAGATCTCAAATACTGCCTCCAAGGATGGACCCGGGTCTTCTAAAAAGAGGAGCATATCATCAGCATATAGGGCTGTGCATTCACGAATGCCGCCTACCTGAAGGGCTTTAACCTCTGTGGATGCTCTTAGAGCAATGGCTATAGGCTCTATGGCCAGAGCAAATAAAGATGGGGAGAGGGGGCATCCTTGCCGCGTTCCCCTTCCCACCGAAAACTGTGCGGAAACTTGAGTGCCTATCTTAATTGCTGCCTTGGGTGAGCTGTATAGGAGGGATATCCACGTAAGGAACACCTCTCCAAACCCCATATGCCGTAATACAGTGGACATGTAATGCCAGTCCACCGAATCGAAGGCTTTAGCCATATCTAAGGAAACAATCACCCTGGCTCCGGGGTTAGCATGGTCAATCTGTAGGTGCGCAAACAGCCTGCGGAGATTTGTATCAGTGGACTTCTGGGGTATGAATCCGGTTTGGTCTATGTCTACCAGTGTGGTTATTACCTTTGACAATCTTGTGGCCAATATTTTAGTGAGAATTTTAAGGTCCTGGTTAAGGAGAGCTATAGGTCTGTACGAGGAGCAGGTCAAGGGATCCTTGCCCGGTTTTGGCAATAAGACCACCTGAGCCTCCATAACAGAATCCGGTAGCGTCTTGTGTTCCAAGCAAAAGTGAAACAACGTCTTAAGTCTTGGCACAAGAGTCTCCAAGTGCGACCTGTACCATTCAATACAAAAACCATCCGGCCCTGGTGATTTGTGTGGAGGAAAGGATATGATGGCTTTTTCTATTTCCTGTTCAGTGATCTCCCCTTCTAGACTATGTTGATCTGACCCTCTTAGATCGAGCTTCGTAAAAATAGTAGCAGACCTTAATTTTTGGAATAGTTCGGGTATTAAGGGCAACGGATAACGGTTCTTAACCGTAATTTTATTCAACTCCCGGTAATCTACACACGGGCGGAGAGTCTGATCCTTCTTAGTCACAAAAAATATTCCAGCACCAGCTGGAGATGTAGACGGGCGGATGAATCCTTTTTCCAGGTTTTCGTTGATGTAAATTTTTAGTGCTTCCTGTTCTTTTTCTGACAGGGGAAAAATGCGCCCAAAGGGAATTTCGGCCCCGGGTAAAAGTTCAATTGGGCAGTCATATGCCCGATGGGGTGGAAGAGAATCTGCTCCCTTTTTACTGAAAACATCGAGGAACCCATGATACGGTTCAGGTACTGATTGGCGTAGGTTCTGATCAATGTCCATGCAACATAAGGTGACAGAGGATTGGGTAGACTCATTTTGACAATGTTCTTGGCAGTAGGGGGACAAGAACCTGATTTCTCTGGTAGTCCAATTGATGGAGGGATTATGAGCCTGAAGCCAGGGAATGCCCAGGATGATTGGGAACAACGGGGAAGAGATTACATCAAGGATCAGCAGCTCTTTATGCTGGAAGGAGGTGATGGCAGGTACGGGGAAAGTCTCTTGGGTCACCTGTCCGGAGCTGATGCGGGAGCCGTCGGCCAAGAAGACTGAAAGTCGGTGGGTCTTATTCCGTAAGGGAATGTTGTGTTGGTTAGCGAAGGCAGAATCAATGAAGCAACTGCATGCTCCGGAATCAATAATTGCTTTAACTGGAATTGTCCTTCCTTGGAGCTGCAATGAGAGAGGGAGAGCAATGTGGGTTGTGTTAGCAGAAAGTGCTGAAAGACTGGCAGGAACAGAGGAAAAGCACTTACGCATCTTGACCGGACAGTTGCGCACGTAGTGTCCTGTTGTTCCACAGTACAGGCAGAGGTTAAGTTGATGGCGACGTGTGCGCTCTTCCGGGGTTAAGGTGGGTCGAATCAGTCCCAACTGCATCGGCTCGGAGGCGTCCGGTGCAGGGCGGATTCAGCAGGGATTCAAGATCCTGTTTGTTATATGTTGGTATAGGCATGTAAAGAGTGCTGTAATAATCTACAAAGGTATCAAGGATGTCACTTGGGTCTGTCAATAGGGTACCCTGAGAGTCAGTGATACAAGGTATACTAGTCTGAACTCGCTGCTCTGCAACCAACATGGCCAAAAGCCTACCATTTTTATCTCCCTGTTCGAAGAGGGACTCTGCCCTCCTCGCCCAGGAAGTGTGAGTCAATTCAGTAAAGTGCAACGTCAGAAGACGGCGCGCCTCAAGCAGTTCCCTGTAAGTAACATCTGACTGGTCGGCCGCATGGGCCGCCTCACATGCTCTCTCTTTATCTTGTAGTTCTTGTGATTGGTGATTAAAGTGTTTACGTGCTTGTTTGATTGCCGAGATGTATTGACCTCTCATACACGCCTTAAAGGCGTCCCATACTATTGGCAGTGGGGCTGACTGTAGGTTGTCTTCCCAGTAACCTGTAAAAGTTGGCGCCACTTGAGAAGAAACCGATTCTAACTCCAACCAACCCGGGCTTAATCGCCACGCACCCCCTCTAACCTGCGAAGGTATACCGATATGAACCCGTAGGGGGGTATGGTCTGACAGTCCCCCGGCAATGTAATTAGCTCCCCTCACCAGCTGCAACATAGGGGCATTAGCAAACGCTAGATCAATCCTGGATGAGGACTTGTGTGTTTTGGATAGGTGTGAGTAACTTTTGGTGGTGGGATTTTTCCATCTCCACAACTCTGTGAGAGTAGCCGTCGCCGCCCACGCTGCCAGCTCTACAGATGCCCCTCTCCTAGAATTAGAAGAGTCTAGGGCAGTATTCAAAATGGCATTGAAATCCCCTGCTACAATAAGAGGTAGATGCATGAGGGGAGCCAATCTACCCAACAAATCATATAGTATCTGAATTTGGAATGGTGGGGGAACATATACATTAACTAGCACCATCCTATGCCCATGAATGTCCGCCACAACAATTGCATAGCGGCCCCCTGGATCCGTAACAACTTGGTGAACAGTACAAGGGACTGCCTTGCTGATCAGCACCGCCACGCCTCTGGCGTATGTAGAATATGTAGCATGTATTGCACGTTGGATCCAGGAGCGCTTTATAGTGAGAATCCTATTGCCATCTAAATGCGTTTCCTGTAGGAAAACGATGTGTGGTTTAAGCGGTTTCAAGTATTGGAACATTAGGGCACGCCGAAATTTATCGTTTAGGCCTCTAACGTTCCAAGACAGTACATCAAATACAATTCCTGCCATCAAAATATGTTAAAGAGTACAGCAATAAATGGTATAACCTCATTAAAATTGGTACTGACCTATGAGCATTAAAGTTCTGATTCATAACACAAGTCTTACGTAGCCCTGGGCAAATTCTGGAACATTGCACATAGAACACCCCCCCCCCCCCCAAAGAAAATTGCAACTCCCGCTGCTGTGCAAACCATTTACTGATACACGCAGCGTATTCCTAAAACCAATAAGCACACTTACACTTAACCTAAGCCTGTAGGGTGAGTGAGCAACCCTACACAGGACAAAAAACTCCCTGCCACGCAGCCTATTCCCCAACATATCTCGGCTTGTAGCTTGATCCCAAAAAACCTTTGAAACAAGTCAGTGACTTAATAGTAGCCAAGGGGCATAAACCTGAGTGGATCACGACCCTGGAGTGCAGTCACAGCGCTCCCTGAGTCAGTTTGTGGCTTAAGTTTGTAGGGTAGCCACTCCCGTTGACGTGCGTCCAAGACAAGCTAAGTGGGGAAGTAACAAACTTGTCTTGTAGAGTTCCGTGTGCATAGCTCGCTCAAGTAGGATCTCTCAGACATGTAAGGATGATAGACTAATACGTAGGTAACATGGGCGTCTGGTTTTGTTTCTTGTTTTCTTCCCCCATGAGCCCCAGCTGCCCCTGGGGCCCATACGGCGAAGCAGTACATGTATTTTCAATGCAGCCCATTAAGCCAGGCATCAGCCCCAGCCGGTGTGTCAAAAAATGTAACAGTACCCTCATGCTGAACTCGCAGGCGACTAGGATAGAGCATTCCATATTTAATGTTACGGTCTCTTAGTCTGCGTCGAACATCAGTGAAGGTCTGCTGTTTCCGTTGAAGTTCCGGAGAGAAATCAGGGAACAGCATGATATGTGCATTACCGAATTTCAGATTGTTTCCTGGCCTCTGAGAGTATACGATCTCGGTCTCGGTAGTTTAGGAAACGCACCAGGAAGGGACGCGGAGGTGCACCCGGGACACATCGACCCATCGGAACACGATGAGCGCGTTCCACCACGTATGTAGGGGGGACATCAGCCAGTCCCAGTAAATCTTTGAAGAAGGCCTCCGCAAAGTCCGCCGGGTGGTCTCCCTCCGAGCCCTCGGGGAGGCCCAGCACTCTGACATTGTTGCGTCTCATTCGGTTTTCGGCATCATCAGACTTCGCCACTAGTGCTTTGATTGTGTTTTGCATATCAGTGAGCTGGTCGGCATGTTGTCCCGTTCGATCCTCCACCTCTGAGATCCGGTTTTCGGATTCAGAAAGGCGCCCCCGCATTTTGTCCAAATCATTGCGGATAAGATTGCACTCCTCTGCCAGATGATCGATCCGTACCAGTAGAGATGTCTTGCTGCTTTCAATTGCTGCTAAGATCATGTTAGTGTCACCTGTGGGGGTCTGGGTTGAAGGTGAGGAGGATGCGGAGACATCAGCAGGAGAACTGTCCTCCATGTCCACCAACAAGGCCTGTAGTTTCTGGAGTAAGTTGGAGTCCCCCCGTGTAAGTGGGGCCGCCGCCTGTGCCCCAGGCTGTTGCTTGGTTTTGGGTTGCTTCTTCGAAGGCATCAGATGGCTCCTTGTCCGGTAGGAATCTCTGGATCTGGGGTAAAGCAAGAGTCAGGGACCACGGAGACAAGGGGCCAGGAGTGAGTGTAGCAAGATGGCCGTTAAGTGTAATGCTGGTATGGTGGATAGTCTTTCAGGTGGCTACAAAAAGGAGGAGTGCTGACATGGAGGCTGTAGGTGGCAGTCTGGCCGAGGGGGGCAGCTCTGGTGGCAGTGAGCTAGGCGTAAAGGAGTCAGGGGAAGCAAGATTAGTGTGTACCCTGTAGCCGGGTGAAGCAAGATGGCCGCTATACTTGGCACTGGAGGCAGAGGTTAGGGCATTAGCTTATTTGCAGGCAAGGATGGTCAGCCCACACTGTGGACAGGCCAAATCTTTGTAAGCAGGGGCTTAGAGCAGGTGCACAGGAGGTAGGAGGACCGGGTGTTCGCCTGGGTGTAGCAAGATGGCCGCCACTCACCAGGCCGGATCCTTAACTTGTCCTCCAAAAAACAATGCAGGAGAGCCACAGCGTGGGCTGCAGGTAGCGATCAGCCAGTGGATGGGTCAAAACGTCCAAAAAGGAGAAGATCGGGTCCAGGGCTGTTAGGAGGGCTGAGAGTGAGCACCAGGGCCTCAGCCAGGTGCACCAAGATGGCCGCCGCTCCGGGAGCAGGGCCGGAGCCCCAGCCTGTTGTTGTGCAGACCTTGGAGGAGGATGGATGGAGGATGGAGGGCTGGGAGGGCTGGTAGTTGGCCAAGGGTGACAGCTGCTGTGGTCCCGAGTCCAGGCCGGCCGCGGCGCTCGTCCGCCGGCCGGCGGCATAGGAAAATGCGGTGGGCTGGAGGCTTCACTAGGCCGCACTAGGCCGCGGCCCTGATGAGCAGCATCAGCGGCCCCACAGACCACCGTGCCTCACCAGGAGCATGAGGGGGCAGACTAGATGACAAGATGGGCCCCCTACCTTGATACCAGTCCAGGAGAGGCTTGATCCGGCAGGGCACAGGCCAGGAAGATGGCGGCCGTCACAGGCGTGCTGGGACGATGGATCCCCAGTCAATCCCGGGCCGGAATCCTTGAAATAGACCCACCTGCTGCAGCAGGTAAGTCAGGAGAACAAAAATGCAGGTAAGCTGGGTATTTTTGTCTTATGTTAAGGAAGGATGGCTAAGGATTGAGCCAAGGATGATTCGGAGCTATGCACAGAGACGTCCGCCGCTGTTCACATCCGGACACGCCCCCCGTGACCGCTCTTTTTTAACTGAGGGCGGGGCCACGCAATGACGTTCCTGGGTGACCCAGCTTCCCCTCGGATGCACAGGGAGATCCCTATGACTTCCCCATAGCATCAGAGGGGCGGGCCACCTGCTTACATAACCGAGTGACCCCGCCCCCCTCTGATGCTACGAGGAAGCCATAGGGATGTCCACGTGCGTCAGAGGGGGCAGGGTCACCGGCAACCCCAAACCCACCCTTAGTTATAAAAGAACTGTCACCTGAGAGCGGACGGTCATTACAGCGGGTGCCTCCCATGGAGGCAGATCGTAGGCTGCCTGCGGCTCTTTTTTTTGGTCCTTCGGAGCGTGAGAAGAAGAACACTCCATGGGACAGTTTTATTTTTTTAAGAAGGACTTGTCCCAAGGTGTGTATTGTCTTTTTTTTACCATTTTTACAATTTTTTTGTGAAATGGTACACCATTACCATTTCACACAGGGGGGCAGGATCTGGGGGTCCCCTTGTTAAAGGGGGCTTCCAGATTCTGATAAGCCCCCCACCCGCAGACCCCCACAACCACCGGGCAAGGGTTGTGGGGATGAGGCCCTCCTCCCCATCAACATGTGCATGCTAGGATAAGGGTCTGGTATGGATTTTGAGGGGAAACCCGAAGCCATTTATTTTTTTATTTTGGTTCGGGTTCCCCTGTGGGGGAATCTCATGCCATTTTTATCAATGAAATTTTATGTGTATTGCCGGGACTGACAATTCATTATAGCCGCTACCGCTAGTACTTTTAAATTACTTTTTTTCCTTTAGAAATTTAATTTTTCTCTCAGACTGTTCTAAACACGGGAAACATGCGCCACTTTAGATGCATACTATAGACACCCCCCATGTATGAAATTTAAAGGAATATTTCACTTCTATTGTTTCAATTTAAAGTGGTTGTAAACCCTCTGGGACCACTTTAACCTACAGGTTAACCTAGATTAAGGCTTACCTGTAGGTGCAAGAAATATCTCCTTAACCTACACGGTTAAGGAGATATTTTACAAAAACCGGGCACCGCTGTCTACGGCGCATGCCTGTCGTAGACAACAGCACAGGTGCACTGAGCATGCCGTTAGTGAAGGTGAAGTGAGTCTCCGCGTACCTTGACCCATGTATATATTTCTTATTTCAGAGGATTCCCTGAACATTTTCCAAGGGAGCCAGATTTAGCAACATTGTTCATATGTGTCCAATTCATTCAGGATGTCTCCATCATTACAAAATGGTCCATCTCCATAACCCACTAAATCAAAGGTGGGGCATGGGCCGATCATTAGGCATTAAAAAAAAAAAAAAACAATGGAGAAAATATTTTTTTTCCTGCGTCTGTGTAAAGTTGTACTAAGGAGAATGTGATTGAAATTGCCATTAGAAATTTTCCCTGTGGTATTTTTTTTTTCAGTTTAACCAAATTTCCTTTGTCTACCAGCCAAAAGTGTCAGATCTCCACAGTGAAAAATGTTGTGACACATTGACAAAAGCAGCAGGAAAGCTGCAGGGGAAGATCATTAGAAAAATGGGACAATCTTAACTCAGTTCCACTATTGAACTATTAATATCACTAGTACTATTAATACCAGAAAACCAAATAAACAAAAAATCTGACCTAAAGTTTAATAATAAAGAACCTGAAATTGTTTCTGATTAATACAAAGATTATACACGTACATCTGTTATGTTGAAAATACAGCAATTTACTGAAGCATCAACTATGTCAAAAGCTAAATTTAAAAAGACATGTATGCATAGTGCGTTCAAATAATGCACTTTGCTTTAACATTGATCTATGTTTCTGATATTCTGATATTTTACGGGAAATGGCATCTCTGTGAGAAAACAGGTGCATTGGAGCATCCAGTTATGGACTTGACCTTTATATGCAGCACATTTGATAACATTTCTACAAAAAAAAAAAAAGAAGTAGGATTTTTTTCTTGATAAACTGACATTTCACCATTACACATCATACTTCATACTAAGTCTACATGTCAAAACAAAATTAAAAACGAAATATAACATTAGTAAATTAAATTTTTAAGCTTTATAGAGGGTGGTACTAAATATATTTTAGTGTTTAATTTTTACAGTATTAAAAAGCAAATGTGTTTATAAAGGCTTTGGTGGGTGGATGGAAATTCTAAAAGGGAAGGTTCTGTTTCGCAGATACGCAGATACAAATGACTTACAGTGGGGATCGAAAGTTTGGTCACCCCAGGTAAAAATGGGTATTAATGTGCATAACGAAGCCAAGGAAAGATGGAAAAATCTCCAATTGGCATCAAATTACAGATTAGACATTCTTATAATATGTCAAAAAAAGTTAGATTTTATTTCCATCATTTACAATTTCAAAATTACAGAAAACAAAAAAATGGCGTCTGCAAAAGTTTGGGCACCCTGCAGAATTTATAGCATGCACTGCCCCCTTTGCAAAGCTGAGACCTGCCAGTGTCATGGATTGTTCTCAATCATCGTCTGGGAAGACCAGGTGATGTCAATCTCAAAGGTTTTAAATGGCCAGACTCATCTGACCTTGCCCCAACAATCAGCACTATGGGTTCTTCTAAGCAGTTGTCTAGAAAACTGAAACTGAAAATAGTTGACGCTCACAAAGCTGGAGAAGGCTATAAGAAGATAGTAAAGCGTTTTCAGATGTCAATATCCTCTGTTCGGAATGTAATTAAGAAATGGCAGTCATCAGGAACAGTGGAAGTTAAAGCAAGGTCTGGAAGACCAAGAAAAATATCAGACAGAACAGCTCGCAGGATTGTGAGAAAAGCAATTCAAAACCCACGTTTTACTGCACGATCCCTCCAGAAAGATCTGGCAGACACTGGAGTTGTGGTACACTATTCCACTATAAAGAGATACTTGTACAAATATGGTCTTCATGGAAGAGTCATCAGAAGAAAACCTCTTCTACGTCCTCACCACAAAAATCTGAGTTTGAACTTTGCAAAATAACATATAGACAAGCCTGAGGCATTTTGGAAACAAGTTCTGTGGACCGATGAGGTTAAAATAGAACTTTTTGGCCGGAATGAGCAAAGGTACGTTTGGAGAAGAAAGGGCACAGAATTTAATGAAAAGAACCTCTGTCCAACTGTTAAGCATGGGGGTGGATCAATCATGCTTTGGGGTTGTATTGTATTGCAGCCAGTGGCACAGGGAACATTTCACGAGTAGAAGGAAAAATAGATTCAATAAAATTTCAGCAAATTTTGGATGGTAACTTGATGCCATCTATGAAAAAGCTGAAGTTAAAGAGAGGATGGCTTCTACAAATGGATAATGATCCTAAACACACCTCAAAATCCACGGGGGATTACATGAAGAGCCGTAGACCTCAACATTATTGAAAATCTATGGATAGACCTTAAAAGAGCAGTCCTTGACAGACAGTCCAGAAATCTCAAAGAACTGGAAGACTTTTGTATGGAAGAATGGGCAAACCTCAAACAAGAATTGAAAGACTCTTGGCTGGCTACAAAAAGTGTTTACAAGCTGTGATACTCGCCAAAGGGGGCAGTACATATTAACTCTGCAGGGTGCCCAAACTTTTGCAGACGCCATTTTTTTTTGTTTTCTGTAATTTTGAAAGTGTAAATGATGGAAATAAAATCTAACTTTTTTTGACATATTATAAGAATGTCTAATCTGTAATTTGATGCCATTTGGAGATTTTTCCATCTTTCCTTGGCTTCCTTATGCACATTAATACACATTTTTACCTGGGGTGCCCAAACTCTCGATCCCCACTGTACATTATCGATGTGTGAATAGTAAAATGAGCATGTCTTTTCTGAAAGTAAAAGAAAAAAAAAACGAATATATTTGGTAGAAATGCTAAAATGCTTAAAGATCTTTCTCTCTCTAACTACCTTTGCGTGAGATATTACAATCTTGCCTCACTCGCCTTGTGCAGAGATTTTTCAGTCACTGGACAACAATCTAAGCCCCAACAGACTGAGATACATCATCAGTGGAGCAGGTTAACTTCCCAGTAGACATGTGCAGAATGGAAAAAATTATGTTACCAATTTCATTTTGCTGGTTAGTTTCAGAATTTGTTTAGTCTTGTTTTGTTTCATTTTGTTTTGCTTATTAATTTTCTATCAAATCCCAAATTTCAGAACAATTCATATTTGTATCGGTCAAAAAATGATCGATTGATTCTAATTCTGTGAGAAGAATAGCTGGTTGTTAAAGGGTGGGTCGGGAAGCTGGCCGCTGTGTCCTTAACAACCCATGACTCATCAGCTGTCAGGGGGTATTCCCACTGATAGCTGAAATGTAAACAAAAGAAAAGACAGCATAGAGTCGTCGTCCCTCCCCCCCCCTCAATCTATACCAGGCCCTTCAGGTCTTGTGTGGATTTTAAGGTTGAATATATTTTTATTATTATTATTTTCATACATACAAAATAAGTAAATTCCGTCTGTATAGCCAAGTCTTTAAGACATAGACATAGAAACATGGGATGGGGGGAGAGATTCAGAAGGAAGGCGGGGTAAGGGTAAAGGGAAGCAAAAACATAAAGGGGTTACAAACTTTTACTTCTAAAGTGCATACGCATCATAATGCAATGTTTAACATAGTTGTTACCTAGGCTCAGAGTTCTTTAATAAGTATGCCTGTCTCTGCGCAGTGTCATCTCTCATTGGACACTGCCCAGATCTTGGTTCAGATATATACCTCTGTGCTCTATAAAAAAAGTGCTACGTGGGTTGGGGAGGGGTGGCTTCAGCCGGGGGTATAGGAGGAGGGGGGGCAGCTCGAATCGTGTCTATCTGTGGTAGATAAGTCTGTATTTTTCCTTATTTTTTGAGAATTTTCTTGGCATTGCTTCAGATCTGTAAGTTGTCAAGAAAACGATCAGATGTAGAGTGGTGGCGCCATAAGGACCACAAAGCGCAAAATTTGTCATATTTGTCATCTGTTTTGGCTTGCATCTCCTCCATAAGCATTGTATCATTTAGAATATTCACCCACCCTGATATAGGGGGTGGAATCTTTTTTCCAATAAAGAGATATGTTATACCTGGCTGCTGAGAGAATGAATCTCAAGAGACATTTCTTTGTGATTGGATTGTGCCTGGTATTATGGATAAGAGAGCGATCAGAGGGGATGGAGATAATGAAGACTGATACATATCATTATAAACTTCAAATATTTTGTCCCAAAATGGGCGTACCTTAGTGCAGTCCCACCATATATGAATGTAGGATCCCTTTCCTCCGTGACATCTCCAGCAAGTATCCGTCGTAGCGGGGAACATCCTGTGTACCGAGGATGGAACTCTGTACCACCTTGATATCAATTTGTAATTCTTCTCCTGTGTAAATCCTGACATGGACGCTTGGTGGGTATGAATGAAGGAGGTATTCCATTGGGCCGGGGATATTTCCATGTCTAAATCTCTAGCCCATTTGTGGGTATATGCCGGGAGAGACTCACACAGATGAAGCTGAATGTCTTTGTATATGAGTGATAAAGTGTGACTGGGAGTCTGAGAGAGATTACACAAATCCTCAAAGCTAGTGAGTTGTCTGTGAACCTGACCTGACAAATGCAGTGATCTACTAAGATGATTCAGGGAGAGTGTAGAAAGCCAGTCAGTGTTAGTAGGGATCTGCGGATCCGAAAGTGGTCTAAATTGGCCCGTGGAAGAGTGAACAAATTGGTTTGCTGTAGGCCACTTTTCTCGACTGTAGGTCCCCAGTTGCTCTCTAGATAAGGAGGTAGATAGGGCAGCGTTGTCGAATAGAGACCATGGGTCCGAGGAGAGGGCAAGCTTACTGGCTTTGATATACCATATAGTGAGAACCGCTGTTGTCAACGAGGAGATCCCTTGCAGTGTGCGGAATTTGGCATTATAACCCCACAAGAGGGCTCTCAGGTTGACATGGGCAATACCTTGTTTGATGGAGATTGAGGGCTTAAGCAGGGGTCTCGGGAACCATTTGAGTACTCTGGAGAATAATGAAGAGCTGTGGTATGTCTGAAAGTCTGGGAGACCTATACCTCCTTTGTCTCTAGGGGTGCACAAGACTTTATGTTTAAGCCTGAAAGGATGATGTTGCCAGATAAATTTGCCTATCATGGTACGGAGGGAGAGAAAAAAAGCTTTGGGAAGGAGAATAGGTAGCGTCTGAAATAAGTATAGTGTTTTAGGAAGAATGTCCATTTTTATAACATTCATTCGCCCACCACCAAGTGAGTTTGAGATTGTGCCAGGAGTCCAGGGAGCATCTAATTGAGGTCAACAGCGTGCTGAAATTTAGTGGGTAAATGTCTTGCGTATCTCTGGGGATATCTGTGCCTAGATATTTAACAGAGCGTGATTGCCATCTAAAGGGAAACCGCGTCCGAAGGTTATCTAATTCTGGAGGCGTCAGGGATATGTTCAGGGCTTCGGTTTTGGAGATGTTTAGTTTGAAATTACTGTGTGTGCCAAATCTATCAAGTTCAGTTAAGATGGCAGGGATACTAGTATGGGGCTGGGTGACATATAGTAGAAGGTCATCAGCATAAAGTGATAGCTTTTGGGGAGCTGAAGGAGTGGGGATCCCATGGACGGAGTCGTTGCTGCGGATGGCTTGTGCTAAATGTTTCACAGTGATAGCAAATAACAGTGGCGACAGGGGGCAGCCTTGTCACGTACCATTTGCAATGTTGAACGTCTCCGAGGTTTCCCCATTGGCCGATACCCTTGCTGAGGGACGTGAGTACAGGGACATGATTTTGGAAATCATCCGTGGGCCTATGCCTATTTGCTGCAGTGACGCTCGTAGGAATGGCCAACTGACCCTATTGAACGCTTTATCAGCGTCACATGCCAGCAAGCACGTTGGGATGTTGTGTGATTTGGCATATGAGATGAGATGAAGAGTTTTTGTGGTGTTGTCCCTGGCTTCACGTCCCGGTATGAAACCTACTTGGACAATGTGGATTATATCGGGGAGAAGGGGGGAGAGGCGAGTGGCCAGGATTTTGAAATAGAGCTTCAGATCAACATTCAGTAGGGATATGGGGCGGCAGTTACTGCATTGTGTATGGTCTTTTCTTGGTTTAGGAATCACAACTATTTGGGCCTAAAGAAGTTGAAGGGACAGGGGGTGGGTGTCGTCTACCTCATTAAATGCCTTCGCCATAATTGGGGCCAGTTGCTGGGCAAATTCTTTGTAATATTGGGGGGTATATCCATCTGGGCCTGGGCTCTTACCACTTTTAAGGCCTTTGATCGTGGATACAAATTCTGTAGCAGATATTGGTTGTTCTAGGGCTTCCATGTTGGGAGGGGAGATTGTGGGGAGTGCTGTATCCTGTACGTATTGAAGTAAGTCGGTCGTAGGAGAGGAAGGTGAATCTCGGGATGACGAGAGATTGTACAGTGAGGAATAATATTCTCGAAACTCTGAGACAATTTCAGAGTTTTTAGATTTTTTCTGTTGCGAAGGGGACATGATATGGTTAATGGTCTGTCGTTGTTGTCTAGGGTGTATGGTACGTTCAAGGTGTTTCCCACATTTGTACGCTTGGGCGTAATATATGTGATGGCCCTTGTTACAGGCGGCTAATGCTCTATCTGAGAAGATCTGTAAGAGATCACTACAGGCGTTGGAAAGTTCTGTCAGGGTCTTTGTGTCCAATGTGCGTTTATGTAAGGCTTCGAGAGAAGTTATTTGTGAGAAAAGACGGCGTACAGTGGTGTGAAAAAGTGTTTGCCCCCTTCCTCATTTCCTGTTCCTTTGCATGTTTGTCACACTTAAGTGTTTCGGAACATCAAACCAATTTAAACAATAGTCAAGGACAACACAAGTAAACACAAAATGCAATTTGTAAATGAAGTTGTTTATTATTAAAGGTGAAAAAAAATCCAAACCATTATGGCCCTGTGTGAAAAAGTGATTGCCCCCCTTGTTAAAACATACTATAACTGTGGTTGTCCACACCTGAGTTCAATTTCTCTAGCCACACCTGTTCACAATCAAGGCATCACTTAAATAGGAGCTGCTTGACACAGTAAGGTCCACCAGAAGATCCTTAAAAGCTACACATCATGCCGAGACCCAAAGAAATTCAGGAACAATTGAGAAAGAAAGTAATTGAGATCTATCAGTCTGGAAAGGGTTATAAAGCCATTTCCAAAGCTTTGGGAATCCAGCGAACCACAGTGAGAGCCATTATCCACAAATGGCGAAGACATGGAACAGTGGTGAACCTTCCCAGGAGTGGCCGGCCGCCCAAAATTACCCCAAGAGCGCAGCGACGACTCATCCAAGAGGTCACAAAAGACCCCACAACAACGTCCAAGGAACTGCAGGCCTCACTTGCCTCAGTTAAGGTCAGCGTTCATGCCTCCACCATCAGGAAAAGACTGGGCAAAAATGGCCTGCATGGCAGAGTTCCAAGGAGAAAACCACTGCTGAGCAAAAAGAACATCAAAGCTCGTCTCAATTTCTCCACAACACATCTTGATGATCCCCAAGACTTTTGGGACAACATTCTGTGGACCGATGAGACAAAAGTGGAACTCTTTGGAAGGTGTGTGTCCAAGTATATCTGGTGTAGAAGGAACACTGCATTTCAGAAAAAGAACATTATACCAACAGTAAAATATGGTGGTGGTAGTGTGATGGTCTGGGGCTGTTTTGCTGCTTCAGGACCTGGAAGACTTGCCGTGATAAAAGGAACTATGAATTCTGCTGTCTACCAAGAGATCCTGAAGGAGAATGTCCGACCATCTGTTCGTGTACTCAAGCTGAAACGAACTTGGGTTCTGCAGCAGGACAATGATCCTAAACACACCAGCAAGTCCACCACCGAATGGCTGAAGAAAAACAAAATGAATACTTTGGAGTGGCCTAGCCAAAGTCCTGACCTGAATCCTATTGAGATGTTGTGGTATGACCTTAAAAAGGCCGTTCATGCTCGAAAACCCTCTAATGTAACTGAATTAGGACAATTCTGCAAAGATGAGTGGGCCAAAAATTCCTCCAGGACGCTGTAAAAGCCTCATTGCACGTTATCGCAAACGCTTGGTTGCAGTTGTTGCTGCTAAGGGTGGCCCAACCAGTTATTAGGTTTAGGGGGCAATCACTTTTTCACACAGGGCCATGATGGTTTGGATTTTTTTTCACCTTTAATAATAAACACCTTCATTTACAAATTGCATTTTGTGTTTACTTGTGTTGTCCTTGACTATTGTTTAAATTGGTTTGATGTTCCGAAACACTTAAGTGTGACAAACATGCAAAGGAACAGGAAATGAGGAAGGGGGCAAACACTTTTTCACACCACTGTATGTTGTCAGTACAATTTTTTTTCAGCCTGGAACGATGCTGTATGAAGATCCCTTGCAGAGCGCATTTTAGAGTTTCCCATTTGTTTAAATCGGAAGTCTCGTCATGGATGTGAATTTGCATAAAGTTTACAATCGCTTTAGACACAGCTGCATAGCACATTGTGTCGTTGAGTAGGTTATCATTAAGTCTCCAGGAAGTGCGACGGTTGGTATGTGGTAGTTTCCCTAGCGTCATATGTACTGGAGCGTGGTCTGACCACAGTTTCAGGCCAATCTCGCAGCTAGGATCAGAATCTAATAGTGTCTGTGAGAGAAGTATATAGACTATTCTGCTGTAGGATTTATGGGCCGGGAGTAGTATGTGTAATCTCTCTCAGTTGGGTGCGTGAACCGCCAGGTGTCCACTAGGGACATGTCTTTCAGTGTGGCCCTAATGTTGGTTAGTGAGGATGGTGGCATGTGTGACTTACCAGTGGATGAGTCCATCCTCAGCACAAGTGGAACATTAAGGTCACCTCCCAGGATCAGGTTGGGTGTTCCGAAGCTTTTCAGGCGGGTGGTCATGGAGGAAAGGAATCGATGTTGATTCTGGTTAGGGAGATAAACATTGGCAACCGTTAATACAGTTTGTAAATATTGCAGCCTCAGGAATAAGTATCTGCCTTTAGGGTCAATGTAACTATCCAATACTTCAGGTTTAATGGAGCTGTGAAACGCTGTTGAGACCCCTTTCGTTCTGGCTAAGGGTTTAGAGCTGTGGAACCGTGTGGTGAATCGTTTGTCTGGAAGCGGTGGGATCTTATCAATTTTAAAGTGAGTTTTTTGAAGCAGTAATATGTGGGTCTTGGCTTTGTGGAAGTGATGCAAGATCTGTCTACGTTTTTCAGGGGTATTGAACCCCCTACAGTTAAGAGAGGATATTTTAATTCCTAGGGGGTCAGCCATGGTAAGGGTGTATTAAGAGAGCAGATTTTGTGTTGTGCGGAGCTGCTTTGGGGGTTAGGAGAGGAAGGTCAGGGGAGGGAGAAAAGAGAAAGACAAAAACAAGAAAAAACAAAAACAAAGGTGTAAGGCCCTTTTATTTAGAAGCCAGCACGTGGGGAACTATGCTGTCTCTGTTGTTGTGGATTCTGTGTCAGTGTGTTAAGTAACTTGCTGGATAGCTAAGTGTTTCAAAATTATAGGGAAGCTACTCCCTCTAGTGTTCAAAGTCTAAAAGGGACAGTGGACACTACCAAGTAAACTAGGGGAAAAAAAATTCACCACAGATGCAATTAAGACTCTGCAAACCCTAACGTGGGGAACGTGTTTGGTCATAAATCCGGGGGTCCGCCCTACCTACAAAAATATTCTGAATATGCTATTCTAAGGCACACAGCGATAAGATTTAGTCATTATAAACATCAACATGTTAACCGCAAACTGTTCAGATGGCAGGAGGGCCTCTGGCTATTTTCAGTGTCATCCTTAATACATATATATATAGAAAACATTGCATAACTGAGGTAAACTTAACCCACGGGTATGAACCCTGGGGAGTGCAAAAAACAGAAAGGTGATCCAGAGTTATAAGGACATAGCCAGAGAAAGAGAAAAAGAAATCAAGAAATAAAATCCCCTCACTGGAGGAAATCAAAAAAGTATCAGCGCGTCAATATGAAGTAGAACTACTCTTCTCCTGAGGGTCTGGAATTGTAAACAGGTCACCCACCGGCCGGTGGGAGCAGAGCTGGTCATCCCGCAGGGGGATGTGGATGCGTTGGCACAGGGTCTCTTCTTCTTGGTTTGCCTTTCCCATCCCGGCATCTTGGGGAAGCCCGGGGTTGTAGCTTGCAGGGGCCAATCTGGGATCCTGATTTGGGGCAGTTCAAAAGCTCCTAGGAAATTGGGTAAATCACAGAGGGTACGGAATGTCGCGGATTTGCCATTTTGAGAAGCAAAAATATGAAAGGGGAAACCCCATCTGTATTTAATCTGTTTGGCGTGTAATGCGTCCGTCACCGGCTTCAGAGCTTTCCTCATGAGTAGGGTCTGTTTTGATAAGTCCGTCATAATGGGGGGGCCGTTAAACAAGATGGATTCCTGGGCGCGTGCAGCTTGCATTATTTCTGCTTTAATATTGAAGAAGTGTATACGGCATATAATGTCCCTGGGGTATGCAGGGTTGGGGTTGCGAGGGCCGAGGGATCTATGGATTCTGTCAATTTCCAAAGGATCATCTTTGGGTTTGTTCAATAGCTGATCAAACATGGCGGTCGCCGCCATTTGTAAATCTTTATTTTCCACCGACTCCGGGACACCGCAGATACGGATGTTATTGCGGCGACTTCTGTTTTCTTGGTCATCTAAACTGTAGAACAATTGTTGTATCTGGTTTGTATGTTGCTGTAGTATATCATTGTGCTCTATGATTCTAGACACATTCTCCTCTACAGTAAGTTCAATATCCTCAAAGCGCCGACCTATGTCATGGCGCAGGTCTGTGATCTCCAGCCTGCTGATGTAGGCCTCAATGTCCCCTTTAGTTGGGAGAGCTTTAATGTAGCTCTCCATGTCCCACTGTCCCTGCTGACCATATGTGACTGGTGAGGGGCTTCTTGAGCGAGGGGGGCTTCCGTGGGCTGTGTGCTCCAAGCCTGGGGATCGGGGTGAGGAGGTGGATAGTGAAGGCTGTGAGTCCTGTACCTTTGAGGCAGCTTGGGCTGCCTGAGCTGCCGCCGAGCGGGTCGCCGCCATCTTAGAGGCCGGTGTGGCCTTGCTGTTTGTTCCCTTCAGCGGGAAATAGTTGACGATCTCGGTGGATTTGTGCAATCCCGAGGTGCGGGGAGTATTGCTGCCTCCCCTCCTGCTCATGTGGAATGTTTTCAGGCCTGCTGGCGGTTGTGGTGTGTGCCTTTTTAGGCGGTCGGAGCGGGAGCTGTGGTCTCAGGCGTCCGTCTCCTCCATGCGCCAAGCTACGCTCCCTTGTGTGGATTTTAAGGGGCGCCCCACACCAACATTTAAGAAAAAACAGCATTGGCTCCCCTTCAAAATCCATACCAGACCCTTATCTGAGTATGCAGCCCTGCAAGCCAGGAAAGGGTGGGGAACGAGCAAGCATCCCCACTCCTGAACCATACCAGGCCGCATGTCCTCAACATGGGCTCTGACCCCCCACCCCAAAGCACCTTGTCCCCATGTTGCTGCGAACAAGGGCCTCTTCCCCAAAACCCTGGCCTTTGTGGGGGACTGTGGGTGGGGGGCTCATCAGAATCTGGCCCCCACATCCTGCCCATCATGTGAATGCATATGGGGTATATAGTACCCATACTCATTCACCAAAAAAGTGTAAAAAGTGAGTACACAACACAAGTTTTTGACAAGTCCATTATTGGAAAATAAAAAATAAATGTCCCCCAGTTTAGATCCATCATCAATCACGATGCACGATGCTCGTTGCCATTGCTGGACTGGAAAAAATAAAAAATAATCTCTGGCCTCATTGAAAGCCACCACCATCTGCCTGTTCCGCTGTCTGCAGTTCTTAATTAGCTAAGGGGTGGGCCACTTAATGACATTACTGGGTGGCCTCCCCCTTGTGAAATGAGCAATTGGGGTATGCTGGGGCAATGATGTCACAAGGGGGCAGGGTCACCCAATGATGTCATCAGGTGACCCCATGCTGTTTTTTTTTTTATTACCAGCATTCTTTTGTTTACATTTTATTTATTTTGCCCATGATTTAATTTTAAAATGTAATTACCATGACTGTAATTACCATGACTGACTACCTAATGTGTAGTGGTTCTTATGCCTCAGTTACTCTTGGGAATACTTTATTATTATATTCTTGCACTTAATTTCACTCAATTTTATATATTTTTTCACTACCTCTAAGTATATGGTAGATACTGGAGGACACCCTCCATATAAAGGTTTTTTCTTTGTCACACCTGTGCTTTTTGGTGTGAGGACGCACACACATTTCTTTTTGGAATTTATTACTATTACCACTATTATATTTTTGCTATTTCTGAATGCAATTTTCATCTTGTTAACACAATACTAATTGTGTTATTGGATTATGGCCACTGGACACTGATATGCACGTAATTAGTATATTCTTGAGCACCAGTAGGTGCAGTAAGACCATTTACTACCTTTTTCCACTTTTTTCCTTTTGTTTTTTTGGTATAAGGTTTGACCATATATAAAGGGTAATACTGTGCACTCAGTCACTATCGTGAGACACAGGGTGGGATAATCTGTACTACTTCACACCCCTGTACACTCTAAATGATCTGGGAATTTTTGAGCTTCCAGGAGTGAGGTTAACCCTACAACCACATAGCTTCAGCCCTGAGCACATATATGGTTTACAACCTATATAGCTCACATACTCATGATATAGGTAGCGCCACTGACCCCAGCATTCTATATTCATTTACTATACAACTGGAGCTCCTCTAGGGGAAGCCCCTGTTTTTTTCTGGGAAGGCTGCAACCTACAAACACCTTACCTAAGTGCGGCACTGCGTACCTTCTGATTCAGTTACTCTTGGCGCCAAGTCGCCAACCATTTGTTTGTATTGAATTGTTCCTTATTCACCCTGTCATTTAGTAATTCTTGAACTCATATTGTTCCAAATGCCCAGTGTTTATAGTGCCCCTGTTGTCTGGGATTTAGTGTTTCCTATTCTTTGCCTCCCAAAAAATTTAGGTTCTGTATTAGTTATGTTCATATGTTATGTTCATGAACCACTTCCAGACCTCCCACCGCATATATCCTGCATATACCACTTCAGCTCAGCTCTGGAAGGATTTACCCTCTTCCAGACCATGCAATACTGAGAGTGTGTCCTTTTTCTCCCACAAATAGAGCTTTATTTTGGTAGTATTTGATCACCTCTGCGGTTTGAATTTTTTGCGCTATAAACAAAAAAAGACATAAAACATACCCAATAAATTTTTTTAGAAAATCTAATTTCTTCATCAATTTAGGCCAAAATATATTCTGGTACATATTTTTGGTAAAAAAATCCCAATAAGTGTATATTGATATAAAAGTTATAGCATCTACCAAACTATTGCATATTTTCATAGACTTTTTTTTTTTATTGTTTTTACTAGAAATGGCGGTGATTAGGGATTTTTAGCGGGACTGTGACATTGCAATGGAAATATCTGACACTAAGTGACACTTTTTTGTGACCAGTGACACAAATACAGGGATCAGTGCTGAAAATAATGCGCTGTAACAGTATAAATGACACTGGCAGGGAAGGGGTTAACACCAGGGGTGATCAAGGGGTTAAGTGGGCTCCTAGGGAATGCTTTCTAACTGTGGTGGGGGGTGGATGCACTGATTGAAAAGAGAGATCTGTGTTTCTGATTAGCAGAAACACAAGATCTCTCTTTTACTCCCTAACAGAACAGCAGTCTGCCTTGTTTACATAGGCAGGCCACCGTTCTGCCTTACCTCCAACGATTGGAAGGCCCCGTGGCCATTGCGGCCACCGGACCCACTGATTGGCTCCCACTGTGTCCAATGCCCCCCAGATTGCATGCACAAAATCATGTACAGGTATGTGATTTTGTGTAGCCAGACCTCCCTGCCGCAGGATATATGCGGTGGGAGGTCTGGAAGGGGTTAAACAGAGGGAAACAGGGAGTTACAACTAAAATGTCAGAAACTGCAATTTTTATGTAAATATAAACTCTGTTTCACTTAATACAGATTTGTTGATCTTTACCTGTTTAAAAAAAAAAAATTAGTTTCTTATTGTTCTCAAATTGATTTATTTTATGTATTTATTTTGCAACATTGGGACATGTAGATTTCCATACTGTCATTGATACATTTGCTACTGAACTGTAACTTTTCATATTTAACCACTTGACCACTGGGCACTTAAACACCCTTAATAACCAGACCAATTTTCATGCATAGCACAAATTACACCCCAAAACACACATTCTGCTATTACTCCTGAGTACGGCGATACCACATGTGTGAGACTTTTACACAGCGTGGCCACATACAGAGGCCCAACATGCAGGGAGCACCATCAGGCGTTCTGGAGCACCCAGGACAATTCTGACATTTCTCTCCTACATGTAAAAATCATCATTTATTTGCTAGAAAATTACATAGAACCCCAAAATATTATATATGTTTTTTTAGCAAAGACCCTAGAGAATACAATGGCGGTCGTTGCAACTTTTTATCTAGCACGGTACTTGCGCAGCAATTTTTCGAACGTGTTTTATTTGGAAAAAAAATGTTTTGTGCTTTACAAAAAACAAAACTGTAAATTTAGCCCAATGTTTTTGCATAATGTGAAAGATGAAGTTACGCCGAGTAAATAGATACCCAACATGTCACCCTTCAAAATTGCACACACTCGTGAAATGGCGCCAAACTTTGCTACTTAAAAATCCCCATAGGCTTTAATTTTGTTTACTGGTTACGTGTTTTGAGTTACAGAGGAGGTCTAGGACCAAAATTATTGTTCTCGCTCTAACGTTCGCAGCGATACCTCACATGTGTGGTTTGAACACCGTTTTCATATGTGGGCGGGACTTACGTATGCGTTCGCTTCTGCGTGCGAGCACACGGGGACAGGGACGCTTTAAAAAAATATATATATATATTTTATTGTTCATTTTACTTTATTTATTTTAGTTTGACCCTTTTTTTCCCCCCAAAAAATGTTTTGATCACTTTTATTCCTATTACAAGGAATGTAAACATCCCTTGTAATAGGAATATGGCATTACAGGTCCTCTTTACAGTGAGATATGGGGTCAATAAGACCCCACATCTCACCTTTAGGCTGGAAAGCCTGAAATTAAAAAAAAAACGATCCTGGCTTTGATCGTAGCGAGTATCGCAGGGTATTGTTGGGTATCGCAGGGTATTGTTGGGTATTGCAGGGTATGGCAGAGTATCGCAGGGTATTGCAGAGTATCGCCGGGTATTGCAGAGTATCGCCGGGTATGGTAGGGTATCGCCGGGTATCGCAGAGCAGAGTATCGCAGGGTATCGCAGGGTATGGCAGAGCATCGCAGAGTATCGCAGGGTATTGCAGGGTATGGCAGAGTATCGCAGGGTATGGCAGAGTATCGCAGGGTATGGCAGAGTATCGCAGGGTATGGCAGGGTATCGCAGGGTATGGCAGGGTATCGCAGGGTATGGCAGAGCATCGCAGGGTATGGCAGAGCATCGCAGGGTATGGCAGGGCATCGCAGGGTATGGCAGAGCATCGCAGGGTATGGCAGAGTATCGCAGGGTATTGCGGGGTATGGCAGAGTATTGCGGGGTATGGCAGAGTATTGCGGGGTATGGCAGAGTATTGCGGGGTATGGCAGAGTATTGCGGGGTATGGCAGAGTATTGCGGGGTATGGCAGAGTATTGCAGGGTATGGCAGAGTATCGCAGGGTATTGCGGGGTATGGCAGAGTATTGCGGGGTATGGCAGAGTATTGCGGGGTATGGCAGAGTATTGCAGGGTATGGCAGAGTATCGCAGAGTATTGCGGGGTATGGCAGAGTATTGCGGGGTATGGCAGAGTATTGCGGGGTATGGCAGAGTATTGCGGGGTATGGCAGAGTATTGGGGGTATGGCAGAGTATTGGGGGGTATGGCACAGTATAGGGGGGTATGGCACAGTATAGGGGGGTATGGCACAGTATTGGGGGGATGGCAGAGAATCCATCCATCCATGCTCAGCCATCCCTCCATACCCTGCAATACCCAGCAATACACTGCAGGCTATTGCTGGGTATTGCAGGGTATGGAGGGATGGCTGAGCATGGATGGATGGATGGATCGGTGGTGGCAGAGCAGGCTGTGGGCACTACAGATCCCGCCCACAGCACTGCTGCCACCGATCCCTCCCCCTCTCCTCTCACACTGTACCGATCGGTACAGAGAGAGGAGGAGAGAGGAACCGGCGTCATGACGCCGGTTTGCTTACATGTGATCACTCCGTTAACTGGGTAGGATCAGGGTACTTGAAACAATTGTCTCCATGGGGTTGATTTACTAAAACTTGAGAGTGCAAAATCTGGTGCAGTGGTGTATGGTATCCAATTCCTTCTAACTTCAACTTGTTCAATTAAAGTGTCACTAAACCCACATCACAAAAAACTATCAATAAATGGTGTATTTTACATTACATGCTGTTTATATTCACTCAGTCACTATGGGATTTGTTTCCTCTATTATGCAAAAAAACGTATTGATCCCACTGTCTCCCCCTTCTGTCCATGTCCCCAATTCAGCTGAGAATGTTTTGTAGAACTGTGGTGGCAACTCTGCACATGCTGAGCTTTCAGTGAGTTTCTATGCTGAGCATCTGTTCCCTATTACATCTGAGCAGTCCATGTGACTATAGAGTCAAACATGTGGGCATATACACAGTGGCAAATAACAGACCACGCCCTCCCTCATCCTCCTTTGAATTTTGAACATGTGACCAGCAGCAGAGAACTAAAAGCTTCTCCTGCTTATGTTTCCCTGCAGACAGGCTGGGAAAGAGCTGGGTCATGTGACAGCTGTATATTTAATAGGAAAAATATACTTTAAAAAAAATAATTACAATGCCATCATCCATATACATAAAGATTTTGCACTCTTCAGTTTTTCTTAAATCAATCCCTATGTGACAAATGTTTCATTGTTTTTTTACTGGTAATCATTTTTCTGTATAAAGCTTAAACTGTTGCCATAGTAAACTGTATCACTTTTGTTCCTTGGAGAATTTAAAGGTGTACTTGTTTTGTTGCATTTAGGTGTGTTATTGCATTCAATTAAGGGCTGAAGCAATCCCTGAACTGTCACCCAATACTTTGTAAGACACATTGGATTTGATTTTAATAATCCCACTTGTAGTGCTGCGACCCTGGGACTCTTCTTCTTTTTTTTTTTTTGCCAGCTCAGTTTCACTTTCCAAACGGACCTTACTCATCATTGTCTGTTCATTTCATCCGTTTTAATGTTTACATCATTGTGGCATTTTCTTGTTTTCATATTAAGTCTGCAGTACACTGAAATTTAGCTGACAATTTTTTCTGTTTTATTCCCCCCCCCCCTTCCCGCTCCGCTTGCTGTGCCCATTGACATGGATTTAAACCTGGCTCTCGATTTTGAAGTCGGGTACTTCAACTTTTACCCTATGGACGTAGTGCTTCTGCAAAACTCCACGTCATTTTAAACTTTTTCCATCTATCCCACTTCTCAACTAAACCTCCCAATTCCTCTTCCGGGTTTGTTCTAAGAGATTCCATCAAGCGTGTATTCTCGACAATATCTATCCACTCCCAAGTTGGTGGACTGTCTTGTTTCCTCCAGTTCCTTGCTATCTGGCGCTTAGTCGCATTGAGTAAATGCGGTACCAGGGAGCTTTGATAGTTTTTGATAGATCCTTTGGTACCATGGAATAGAATCACCCATGGGTCCCTTTCAAGGTTAATTCCAGTAATCTCCTTGATGTAATCTATTATTCTCCTCCAATAAGCTTTTATCTTGTAACAGTCCCACCATAAATGTGTCATCGTCCCCTTTTCCCTGCAGCCTCTCCAACATTTGGCTGTTCCTCCTTGTGTAAATTGACATGTTTTGGAAGGAGTTAAGTACCACCTTGATAGGCACTTGAAATTTGTTTCATAGGCCCTAGAGTCCACTGCAGAGCTATATGTTAACTTAAAATTTTTTCTCAGTGTTAATGTGTCAGTTTTTGTGCCCAATTCCCTCTCCCACTTTTGAATATATGTAGGTATCTCCTCTCCCTCCACTTCCTGCAGGAGCCTGTAGATCTTCGATATTGATCCTTTGGTGTTATTAGCTGTAACGATATGCTCCAATCGGGTCAAATCATCATTTTCCCTGATTGGTTGGGGCAGGCTTCCGACAAAGTGAGACAGTTGGAGATACCTCCACCCATTCATATCAAAAAGATCCCTGCTACTTTCTAAATCATTTAGTGTACAAATTTTCCCCTTGTGTAAGATGTCCTTCAATTGTGCCCTATTATCTTTAATCCAACCCCCTCCCGCCATTTTGTTCCCTGGTGCAAAGTACGCATTGTTCTTTAGTGCTATTAATGGGGAGTTGTATTTCGCATTGACAGATTTGTGAATTTTGTCCCATATTTTTAGTGTATTTGTGGTCATCGTGTTTGTGTCCTCGCTCAGTGTTCTAAACTTTGGGGGGTTCCAAATGTCATATCCTAGTTGTGAGTTGCTGAGAGTTTTTTCTAAGTTAACCCATCTTTTTTTACTGCTACTGTTACTCCATTCGGGGATTCTCGATAGGACTGTTGCGTGATAATAGCCTACTACATCAGGTACTGTTAGGCCACCTCTTTTTTTTTCGTTCTTCAGTAAATAGAGTGAGATTCTATGCTTCTTATTTTTCCAAATAAAGTTCATTAGGATAGATTTTAATTTATTGAGGTACATCTGTGATAGAGGGATGGGGAGCATTTGAAATTTATACGTGATTATGGGTAACAATGTCATTTTTACAGTGTTTATACGACCCAGCCACGAGAGAGGTCTTGTAGAGTAATCTTTACTTTTTTTTGCTATCTCATCTAACAACGGGATATAGTTAATTCTATAAATTTCCTTATCTGATTTAGCTAAGATGATTCCAAGGTATTTGATTTGTTTTTTTCCATTGGAAAGCAAATTGTCCCTGTAAGTTTTCCCTATCTTTTTTGGTAACATTAATATTTAAAATGAAAGATTTTGAATTGTTTACTTTGAAATTGGAGATCTCTCCGTATTGCTTCAGGATTTGCATTAGATTGGGAAGGGTTCTTTGTGGATTGTTTATATAAAATAGAATATCGTCGGCGAACGCGGCCACTTTATGTTCGTCGCCATTCACTGTGATGCCCTCGACACCTGAGTTGTTTCTGACTGTCGCCAGGAGAGGCTCCAGGGAAAGGATAAAAAGGAGGGGAGACAGGGGACATCCCTGTCTCGTCCCGTTTGTCATACAGAACCTGGCAGATGTTACTCCGTTAACTTTAACCCTGGCCTCAGGGTCATCATATAAAACCCTGATTTTTTGTAGGATATTTGGTCCGAAGCCCATATGGGCTAAAGTTTGAAATATGAGTCCCCAGTCTACCCTGTCAAATGCTTTCTCAGCATCTATTGACAGGAATAGACCTGGGGACTCAGCCTCTCTAGTTCTGTGCAGTAGCAGCAACATTCGGACTGCGTTGTCCCGCCCCTCCCTCCCGGCCACAAAGCCCACTTGGTCAGGATGGACCAGCGTGCCCAAGTACGACCTGACCCTTTCCGCTAGGATCTTAGCGTATATCTTAGTATCGGCATTAAGAAGTGAAATCGGTCTGTAACTTGAGCACACTGATCCATCCTTTCCCTCTTTCAGGATAACCGTAATATCGGCCGATAGGGAGTCCTTACTCATCTTATATTCCACCCCCAGTCCGTTAAAGTAAGCGCATAATCTAGGAATTAATAACTCCTGGAATGTTTTATAGTATGAAACCGTAAAACCATCCGGGCCTGGGCTTTTCCCGGATGGCAAGTTTTTTAGGGCCTTTCTTACTTCCTCTTCTGAAAATGGTCTCTCCAGGTCCTCTGTATCGTCCAGAGGGAGCCTAGGCAGCCCGGCTTTTTCCAGAAAGGATTCTGTTTTCTTTATTTTTTCATTTTTTCTCGGGATGTTTTGCTCGGCTGCGTAGACTCCCTCATAGTATTCTCTGAAGGAGTTTGCTATATCACTCGATTGAAATTTGACCTCTCCTGTCTTGTTTTGTATTTTCTCTATGTAGTTTCTTGTCTTTTTTTTTTGTAGGGTTTTGGCTAAGTGTTTACTTGATTTATCTCCCCATAGGTATCTTTCTTTTACTATTCTATTAAAGGTTCGCTTCGTTTCCTGCTCAAATAAGTCCTTTAGCTCCTCTCTCAAAGATGTTAATTTTAGAAATAGCTCTTTATTTTGGCCCTTGAGTTGTTTGTGTTCTCTTTCGAGAAGGCCTATATCTACCTTTAAGTCCTCCATTTTCTTGCGATGTTCTTTTTTTTTCCAGGCGCCCTTTGAAATAAAACTCCCTCTTATAAACGCTTTATGCGCGTCCCAAACATGGGATCCCTGCACCTCCCCGTTATCGTTATTTGTGAAATATTGTTCTATCTCTGTCTTGATCTGGGCTACAATCTCCTTGTCTCTGAGAAGTTCCTCGTTTAATCTCCAGTTGTTGTGAGGTGTCTGTATATCTGTCACTTTAAACCTCATCGAGACCGGGGCGTGGTCTGAAAGGGTAAAGATCTCTATTTTTGTATCTATTACTCTGTCAAGTAAGCCGTGGTCAATAAAAATGTAGTCTAGTCGTGACCCGGTGCGAGTGCCCGGCGGCCGCGATGTCCGCCGGGCACCCGCGATTGCCCGTTAAAACAACGGGACCGGGCGGGAACGTGGAGCTGTGTGTGTAAACACACAGCTCCACGTCTTGTCAGCGGAGAGGAGACCGATCATGTGATCCCAGTACAGAGGAACACATGATCGGTCTTCTCCCTTGAGTCCCCTCCCCCCACAGTTAGAATCACTTCTATTAGGGAACACATTAACCCCTACAGCGCCCCTAGTGTTAACCCCTTCCCTGCCAGTCACATTTACACAGTAATCAATGCAATTTTATAGCAACGATCGCTGTGTAAATGTGAATGGTTCCAAAAATGTGTCAAAAGTGTCCGAAGTGTCCGCCGCAATGTCGCAGTCACGAAAAAAAAATCGCAGATCGCCGCCATTACTAGTAAAAAAATAAATAAAAAAAATTCAATAAATCTATCCCCTATTTTGTAGACGCTATAACTTTTGCGCAAACCGATCAATATATACGCTTATTGCGATTTTTTTACCAAAAATTTGTAGAAGAATACGTATCGGCCTAAACTGAGGAAAAAAAATTTTTTTTAAAAAAAAAAAATGGGATATTTATTATAGCAAAAAGTTAAAAATATTGTGTTTTTTTTCAAAATTGTCGCTCTTTCTTTTGTTTATAGCACAAAAAATAAAAACCGCAGAGGTGATCAAATACCACCAAAAGAAAGCTCTATTTGTGGAAAAAAAAGGACGTCAATTTTGTTTGGGTGTTACGTCGCACGACCGCGCAATTGTTAGTTAAAGCGACGCAGTGCCGAATCGCAAAAAGTGCTCTGGTAAGGAAGGGTAAAAAATGGCCCGGTGCTGAAGCGGTTAAGAATCCCCCTCAGGTATTGTGCCGGTCTGGTATTGGGGGCGTAAATGTTTAAGAACGTGTATTTTGTCTGTCCAATGGTACCTCTGAGAAACAAATATCTCCCTTCCGGGTCCACGAGCCTGTTTTCTAGGCAGAAGGTAATATCTCTAGAAAACCCTATGGCCACCCCCCTTGATCTATTCATTATAGTATCCCCATAGAACCAAGTTGGATAGTAGCTTGAATTTAGTTTTATATTAGACCCGAGAGAGATATGTGTCTCCTGGAGGAAAACAATGCCTGCTCTATAATTTTTAAGTTCTTCTAATATTTTTGATCGCTTGTTGGGCGAGTTGAGTCCCTTGACGTTGTAAGATACTAACTTAATGTTAGTCATCGAGGCCCTTTAAATCTAGTTTCTTAGTTTGTGGTATTGGGGTCACAGCAAAGCAGGAGCTTACCCACCCACCCTTCCCTCCCCCCCCCCTATTTTCCCTATACTCTTTATTCCCATCTATGAGTCCCCTTCTGCCTCCCCCCTCCCTCTCCCTCCCCCTCCCTCCCTGACCCCTACTAAGGTCATACAGACGTTGAAGGCCATAAAAATACAGCCTCCCTCCGTTCTCTCGGATTCCTAGGTGAGGTGGGGCTCTGATCAGCAGCTATATCTTACCCGAGCCCCAAATATTTCGGGGGATCGGGGGTCAGCGGGCGAATTATGTGCTATAAACTATCCGGGTCGGCGATCGGCCATTAGCCCACATCTCTCCTCCTCTTCCCCTCCCCTCTCCCCTCTCCCCCCGCTCTCTGCCACCGTCTTCCATCCCGGTAGATCCGGGACTTGTAAGTCAAGCTTTTGACAAAATTCCCTCAGGTCTTCCGGAAATTTTAGTCTGGCCGAGTGACCATCTTTTGTGCCTATTAAGCAAGCGGGGAAACCCCATGTGTATTTCACATTGCTGCGTCTCATCAGATCCAGTAGCGGTCTTTGCAATCTTCTCCTCTCCAACGTCTGGGGGGCTAAGTCAGAGTAGATTTGGATCTCGGAGTCCTCGTATTTGAGGGGGGCTTTCCCATATAGTTTGGACCAAATTATCGCTTTATCCTCGTAATATCGGAATCTGACTATGATATCCCGTGATCTAGGAGCGTCAGTGTCTAGGCGTCTACCCACTCGGTGAACCCGCTCTAATTTGGGGAAGTCATCTTCTTCTTTTCCCAGGAGGGGGTTGAATATAGTTGTTATTACCGTCCTTAGGTCTTCTCCCCTTTTTTCCGGGACATTTCTTATTATGAGGTTTTGTCGCCTATTCCTATTTTCTGCGTCTTCTATTTTATATTGGGTGTCACGCTGGGTTAGTTGTATAACTCTTAGCTGGTCTTTTAAATTTAGAATTTCTTGTTCCTGGATGTCTGCTCTTTTCTCTGCGGATTCAACTCTTGACAGTAGATGTCCCAAATCTTCCCTAAAGAGATGGAAGTCCCCTTTAATCGCACTTTCCATTCTTGAGAGCATTTCTTCCATTTCATTTTTTGTGGGGAGATGAACTCCCCCCCCCTGTTCGCCAATCCTGCTGATATCTGCTTCATTTTCCAGCGTTTGGTCTGGTGTTGATTGGGCAGCCTGGCCGTCAGCTTTCTTATCCTTCGGTTTCCTTGGGCTTGCACCAGTTTTTAAATATTGTTTGATGGTACTCGTGGTTGTTTTGGGGGTTTTGGGAGGGCCCTTCTTAGGGACTTTGCTCATGATTCCCCCTCGGGCCTTTCTAATCCTCTTTCCCAGCTTGTTGTCTATTTCGGCCCTAGTGAAAAGCCTGCTGTTTCCTCTCCCCTCCTTCTTTTTCCTTTTATTTACTGTAAATAGATCTTCTCTTCTATAGGGGTGTTTTTTTATTGCTCGCACGCTGGTGCTCAGGAGTAGTAGTATGGTATTAAGACAAATGCCGCGCGCTGGGGCCTGTGGAGTCCCCTTTCTGTCCCCTAGGGGAGTGCGAGGGTGAGGGATCCCCCTTTTTCTCTCAGGGCTGTGGTACTTAACCCTCCCACCTTTCCCGGATACAGGTTCACTAATTTGGCAATGTTGCGTTAATACTTATGTCCTTATGTCCTTTCTTATAGACTTAGCTGTTGGTTTTTTGCTCTGCTGCTCGCCCTTATCGCCTCCCAGCTCTATCTGTCCAGGGGGGGGGGAAACCCGCAAGCGTGTGGATGGTGATAGACGGTCCGCCTGATTTGGTGGCCTATTCACCTGCCACGTCAGAGGGCGAGGGGGACTCCTCTCTATTGTGACCTACAACTCTCTCATAGGAACACAACTGGGTAGTCCACTGACTCGCCCGGCCCCAGCTAGGAGATAAACCAACCGTTGGTGATACAATGTATTGAACCCTATCTAATGTTACCGCTAAATGTATTCATCGTCAGTAACAATATAGTGGAAAACACAGAGTTTTTTCCACGCTTCGGTAGGAGCTTGCGCTGCAAGCTTTACTGCTTTACTGTGAGCTGCACTGGAAGCTTTTAATCCCAAAACAATCGGGGCACCATCGGCTCTCTTCAGCCTCGTCTAATCCCTCCTCCACTGCCGGTCCTGGGGGTGAGGAGTGAGTGACATTCAGGTGGCAAAAGTTAGATAAAGTCAAGAAAAATAAGCGAGAGCAAAGCAAAAAGAGGACAAGAAACCAAAGATATACAGTTCAATCCCTGCAGGGCCTTACTCTGTGTGTAAGATTGTTGGTCTCAGGTTGAATAGGTAAGTACTATGGTGTCATCTGCTGTCTTCTGGTAAGCGTTTAATACAGGGATGAATATTCAAAGGGCATAGACCGCATTTAGGATATAGGCATTGGCTTACCTCTTTCTTCCGTGGATGAACACATAGGCAGAGTTTACTCACGGCTTTGTGGCATGTTTCTGATAGCATCCGAGGTTTTAAGCGGAGGGGAGGGAGTGATCCCAGCCGGCGAAGGGTCAGAGGAGGAGACGTTGGTGTGTGGGATGGGGGACTAACGCATGGCTGTATCAGGCCCCTCCCTCCGTACTACGGACTACGTAGGTACGTCCTGCTCCATCCCCCTGTGTGGGACTCTTCTTCTATTACATAAAAGCCTTAAATTAGATAAGAAAACTTCCACTAATAAAACTGTCCACCAATATCTGACACATACAAGTAAGATATATTGGGGGGCGTGGTTTGGAGCCAGACCTGAATGACTGCTTAGTCCCTGAGCTCCCGTCCACGGAGGTCTTTGCAACAAGCCTAGCCGAGGCATCCGCCGCCAAACAAGGGTGAAAAACTCCAAGGAACCCTCCCCAACGAGGTCCCGCTCCCCCAGAGGATCCGGTTCACAGATCGGCCGCAATATACCGGACATCTTCCGGACCAGGTACGTGAGGCCCCGGCCTCAAATCGGGCCTACTCCAACGCCGCTCGATCCTCCAGCCTCAGCCCCTCAGGAAGAAGCCACACACAGCCCCAACCCTCAGCAGAGGTAGCCTGTGCCCCACAGCCTGTGTACATGCCCCAACCCTCAGCAGATATAGCCTGTGCCCCACAGCCTGTGTACATGCTCCAACCCTCAGCAGATGTAGCCTGTGCCCCACAACCCTTGTGCATGCAGGATCTACGATCTGTGGCAGAAGATATAAAAGCCATACTGTCATCTGCCATCACGGATCTCAGGAGAGATGTACAGGCCATGGCAACACGTGTTGATGATCTGGAGGAAACTACAATCCTTCATGACACTGCCATCCAGCAACTGAAGACCACCTCTCACTCCCAAATCACGCAACCCAGGGATATCCAAAGGCATATGAAAGATTTGGATAACCGTGGACACCGCCACAATATCCGGGTGAGAGGAATCCCTGAATCCATTGAAAACTCGCAAGTCGCTAAAGCCACTGTCACCATATTTAATGATCTTCTGGGCAGACCACCTGAAACACCCATTGAATTTGAACGCTTGCACAGAGCCCTAAGACCCAGAGGCAGAGACATAGACCCACCCAGAGATGTTATCTGCTGTCTGGTCAACTTCAAATTGAAAGAAGAAATTCTTCATAGGGCCAGAGACTGTCGCTCCCTACTCTACCAAGGAGCTGACATAAAGTTATTCCAAGATCTCTCGCCGATCACCCTTTAAAATAGAAGAGATCCACGCCCTCTCCTTGATCTTCTACGCACCAAATTCCCCTTCTGCCTCTCGGCTTCCTTTCAAGGTCGCACAGCAAACCTACGCCTGCCAGAAGACCTACCCGCCTTCTTGTTAAACGCTGAATCTACCACGTATCAATATCCCAGATTGGTACAACGCCCTTTGTCCACCTACCATGAGAAGATCAGCCTCCACCGATGCTATCCCAGTCTGTGATGACTTTCACATCAGGCACCGCAGATCCACCCCCCCGAGAGAACCCAACGCTTCAGACCACCGGAATGCCGTGCTCAACAGCCCAACCGCGTCTCCGGCCCACAGAAGAGCCCGCCATGAAAGATCCGACTGAACTTTCTCAACCATGCTCCTCTACACATCTTACCACCGAATGCATCTCACCAAGGAACGGCCTACCCCAAGTGCCCCTGACTGCGGTCGACAACACCCCCTAGAAGTTTGATTTAAATGAATGAACATATCCCTGGACGAACTGTAAGTCTACTGTTTCCCCTAGAAGGCCCTTATGCTCTACATACCCCTTTTGAAAGAACCAGTGGCCTCGAGGGTTAAAGGTATTCCCTCAGGGATAATCACACACCCCCCAATGTAATGTCTAAACCTGAACCAAGAGACCTAATGACTCTTATAGTTATATGTGTGCCCTCCAGAATAGAATTCCAGCTCCAATTACCTTACCCCACTCTTCCCTAAACCCTCCCCTTCCCCCTTTTGCTCCCTTCCCCATGCCTCGTCCTCTCCCCCTCTCCTCCCCTCACCCTCCTAATCACTCCACATCCTATTCCAGAAGGTACTTCAAATACAGGTCTCCTAGACTTCTATGATCACACTACTACCCTAATTTAAGGTTTGATGCATATAATTAATGTCTCAGATGCTATGTAGGGGGTGCATTTGCGAAGACGGGGGGGGGGGGGGGGGGGGGGGGTGATGCTACACAGAGACCGACTCCCACCCCATAAAGAGATACGGATATAATTTACGTACTACATCGACACCCCTCCTGATATCAGGAGGGCCTGGTTTTATTGGTAAGAACTCTTTCAACAGTTAAGAGCTCCAGGCCACCCACATAACTACTATACAGTGGTCTCTGTGTAGTCTTACCCCTCCCCCAGATACCTCCCCTGTAAAGGGGGTTACAAAAAATTGACAAAAATGTTTAAAATGTTAAAAAATGTTTAAAAGCTAGACTGTATCAGAGGGCCCTCATGCACGTATCCTCATAGGTTTTTGAAACGCAATTTAAAAATTCAGTTTGACTCTCCCAATTTACCCGCATTTAATTAAATGCACCTAGCCATCCCCACCACAAGGTGTTCCGGAGCTATCTCACCTTACGACATTCGGAATACTGAATACACCCCCTAAACATCCACGTTGATCCCACCCACACACAACGCTGCTCAATCTAGATCTTGATACAAAGTCGGCCTCAATTAGGTCGCTACCCATCCAAACGCACGCGTAGAAATGAGAGCTTTCTGATACAGACTTGATCAAGGCTATTTTATATTATGTTTACATAGACTGTTATAAGCAATGTTGACCTGTTTACAGTTGGAGCACTCTCCAATCTTCACTCGATCGGAAGTACAACAAATAATACTTTTGGGTAAAGAGGATTTTATGTTCCTCCTTTGCTTTCCATACTAACACAACATGTCTTATACTTCAGAATTGTTAATGCGGATGTTCATCCAAATACATCTGATAACTGACCTCAATAAATACCTTATATTTGAATCCCCTGAGTTTGGACCTACACTTACTACACTTAACACACATAGACACAGGCTCCCTCTCTCAACCTACAGAACAAACCTCAGTGGACGGAAGACAACGTCTCTCGACTGTTCCGTTCCGACACCCTTCACCTCCCCACAAGACGGGAACGTGACTGTTCCTGTCTAACCTTACCGGACACCTTGCTACCCTTAGGGAAGGTTACATACAACCTCCCTAATTCTGGACTATCGCCTATTCCATCCTCTCCTAAGACCCAGGCTCATACCCCATCCTCCCTTTCCCTTCCCCCCTATTCTCTCCTCTTCTTCCCCCCTCTTTCCCTTTCTTTCTATCTCATTCCTACTTATTCCTTCCCTTCCCGTCTGCCCTCCCCCTCCCGCCCCTCTCTACCCCACAGCCTCTGCCGCCACCACATAACTGACAAAGCACAAAAAAAAAAAAATCTGCGTAGGAACCTACTTGGCCTCAGGCTCCTCCGGTTCATACGTGTGAAGACAACAGCCCAACGCTTCGCTACTCTCTGACACCTCTAGGATCAAACAGCAACACGCTATGTCGCACGTACATGCAGCAAAAAAACCCTCCATGCTTAAAGTAGTCTCATTAAACGCTAAGGGTCTCAACATCCCCGAAAAATGTAGTCAAGTACTTGATATGATGTATAAAATGAAAGCAAACGTAATATTCTTACAGGAAACACACTTTCGCACAAACAAAATCCCCAAACTTACGAACCATATGTTCCCAACAGTATATCACGCCACCAACTTACACGCAAAAACTAAAGGGGTATCAATTTTAATTTCAAAGAATCTTGACTGGCAACCCTTAGACTCTCTTATAGATACAGAGGGCAGATACCTCTTTCTTAAGGGGCAACTCCAGGGATGGCCGGTGACTCTGGCCAACATATACAGCCCCAATATGGCACAAGTAAGCTTTTTTAGATCAATTTCACGACTACTCTCAGATTTTCACTCTGGAATGACTATCCTAGGAGGTGATTTCAACGTGGCCCTCTTTCCAATATTGGACACCTCCTCCGGTACGGCCTCCCTGCCTTACAAAGCTATCCTGCAAATTAAGTTACAAATCCAAGACCTTCTTCTTCATGACACATGGCGTGCCCTCCACCCTGATGTAAAAGACTTTACCTTCTTCTCTGCCCCGCATAACAGGTATTCCAGAATCAATTATCTTTTCCTATCCCAGAAAGACATTCCCTTCCTATCCACAGCCACCATTGAACCAATATTACTTTCAGATCTCCACCCGATTACAATGACCCTGACATTCCCTGACAAACACGTCCCCAAAAACATCTGGCGTCTAGACTCGTCTCTCCCCTCACTTCAGGAGACGTCACTAATGACGTCCGTAGTTGCATAAACACCTTTTTTCTTGAAAACGACACACCCGACACAGCCCCTCTCACCCAATGGGAAGCCCATAAATGCGTAGTCCGAGGAAAACTCATTGCCCTGAAAGCAGCCCGTCGGAAAGCCCACCAACAAACAATTTCAGACCTACTTGACAAGATCAAAACCCTTGAACTTGCTCACAAGCAATCACGAGCTCAGCAAATCTACCATGAACTTACCTGCCACAGGAAAATGCTGCGTGAAGAACTAAACCGTAAAACGCGACGCAAATTTGTCCTACAACAAAAGCTCTATTACGAATTCGGTAACAAATGCGGAAAATATCTTGCTAAAGCCCTCCAGACCAGGAAAGCAAACATGTGCATTTCGTTATGTTCCGAATCGAAATTCGGACGAATTTTTCATTATTCGGACATTCGGATGCATCCGAATTACCGAATTACAATACTAACGAATTTAACCGAATCCGAATTTTTTTCGAATCGAAAAATCGCGGACGAAATTCGAAATATCTCAGAGTCACTTAGTGATAGAAACCCCAAATATGTTATAGTGCTAGTTCTACTGTGTTTGCATACCAAATTAGCAGTTGACATAATTTCAACCAGATTTGAAAATATTTCAACTGCATTTGAAATTATTTCAACCGAATTCGAAAATATTTTGCGACCCGACTTTGGGTCCACGTATCTCGGGGTCACTTGGTGATATAAACAAAATAAAACAAAAATTTGGAGAGGTTGTAGTGCTAGTTCTACTGTGTTTGCATACCAAATTTGGCTACAAGTGGCCCCGAGATATGTGGCCCCAAATTCGGGTCGAAAAATGTCATTCTCTGCTGCAGAAAAGTGCTTGACATTTTGTGACCCGACTTTGGGGCCACATATCTCGGGCCACTTATAGCTAGAAACCCCAAATTTGGTATGCAAACATAGTAGAACTAGCACTACAACCTCTCCAAATTTTTGTTTTATTTTGTTTATATCACCAAGTGACCCCGAGATACGTGGACCCAAAGTCGGGTCGCAAAATATTTTCGAATTCGGTTGAAATAATTTCAAATGCAGTTGAAATATTTTCAAATCTGGTTGAAATTATTTCAACTGCATTAGAAAGTATTTCAACTGCATTAGAAACTATTTCAACCAGATTTGAAAATATTTCATCTGCATTAGAAACTATTAGAAACTATTTCAACTGCATTAGAAACTATTTCAACCAGATTTGAAAATATTTCAACTGCATTAGAAACTATTTCAACTGCATTAGAAACTGTTTCAAATCTGGTTGAAATAGTTTCTAATGCAGTTGAAATAATTTCAAATCCAGTAGAAATATTTTTAAATTCGGTTGAAATATTGTTAAATCCGGTTGAAATATTTTCAAATCCGGTTGAAATAATTTCAAATGCGACTGATTTTTCGAATTCGGTCAAAAACGAAACAAAATCCGAAAACAAATTTAACGAATCTAACTAAACAAAATGAATTAATTAACAAATTAAAACGAAACAAAACAATTTTTTTCTTTTTGCACGTCTAACACGGATGTCGCAAGGCAAGTACATATGCTGTATGTCATTGTCCACTTGCCACATCACCTGCCACAAGTTGTGTATTGTTCACTTGCCACAAGTGCCACGACACCTGCCACGAGTGCCACGTGACCGGCCACGCGTGCCACATGACCGGCCACGAGTGCCACATGACCGGCCACGTGACCAAGTTGTGGATAGTCCACTTGCCACGTCACCTGCCACAAGTTGTGGGGTTCCTAGCACCAAGTGACCCCAAGATAGGGGCGATATGTCAAGTACTTTTCTGCAGCAGAGAATTACATTTTGTGACCCGACTTTGGGGCCACGTATCTCGGGGCCACTTGTAGCTAGAAACCCCAAATTTGGTATGCAAACACAGTAGAACTAGCACTACAACTACAGACTATTAGTATCTATTTCGTTTTCTCACCAGATCTCCTGCAGACTATTAGCATCTATTTCTTTTTTTTAGCAGATCTCCTGTAGACTATTAACAACCATTTCACTTTTTTTTTTGCAGATCTCCTGCAGACAATTAGTATCTAGCATACTGCAGACAATTAGTATCTAGCATACCAAATTTCTGGTTTCTAGCTATAAGTGGCCCCGAGATACGTGGCCCCAAAGTCGGCTCACAAAATGTAATTCTCTGCTGTAGAAAAGTACTTGACATATCCCCCATATCTGGGGGTCACTTGGTGCTAGGAACCCCATAACTTGTGGCAGGTGACATGGCAAGTGGACAATCCACAACTTGGTCACGTGGCTTGTGGTCGGTGACGTGGCACTCATGGCAGGTGTCTTGGCACTTGTGGCAGGTGTTGTGGCAAGTGGACAATGACATACAGCATATGTACTTGCCTTGCGACCGACATCCGTGACAGCCATTTCACATCTTTTTTTTTATGTGACAGATGTGTATAATAAATAACCATCTTCCAAAATGTATAATTCAAATAGAAAAGATTAGAACAGAATAAAAAAACATATATAATTTAATAGCAGATCTCCTGTAGACTATTAACAGCCATTTCACTTCTTTTTTTTTTTGCAGATCTTCTGCAGACTGTTAGAATCAATTTCATTATTTTTTTCAAAGTCGGGTCGCAAAATATTTTCGAATCCGCTTGAAATAGTATCAACATGATTTGAAATTATTTCAACATGATTTGAAATTTTTTCAAATTTTTTTTTTCTGCATTTGAAATTTTTTCAACTGCATTTGAAATTTTTTCAACTGCATTTGAAATTTTTTCAACTGCATTTGAAATTTTTTCAACTGCATTTGAAATTTTTTCAACTGCATTTGAAATTTTTTCAACTGCATTTGAAATTTTTTCAACCGAATTCGAAAATATTTTGCGACCCGACTTTGGGTCCACGTATCTCGGGGTTACTTGGTGATAGAAACCAAATTTGGAGAGGTTGTAGTGCTAGTTCTACTGTGTTTGCATACCAAATTTGGGGTCTCTAGCTATAAGTGGCCCCGAGATACGTGGCCCTAAAGTCGGGTCGCAAAATGTCAAGCACTTTTCTGCAGCAGAGAATGACATTTTTCGACCCGACTTTGGGGCCACATATCTCGGGGCCACTTGTAGCTAGAAACCCCACATTTGGTATGCAAACACAGTAGAACTAGCACTACAACATATCCAAGGTGTTTGTATCACCAAGTAACCCCGAGATACGTGGACCCAAAGTCGGGTCACAAAATATTTTCGAATTCGAAAATCGGTCGAAAACTAAACGAAATCCGAAAACGAATTTAACAAATGTAACTAATCTAACTAAACGAAATTAATTAATTAACGAATTAAAACGAAATTAAACAAAACGATTTTTTTCCTTTTGCACATGTCTAACCATAATAGAACTGAAAATAGACATGCCTCAATCAAGTCTTTCCTCAACAAATTTGGCCCCAAACCTATAGACAGAGAAGACACCACCCAGTTAGAAAATCCTATTTCAGAAGAAGAACTTAAATTGGCAATTAAACAACTTAAAAATGGTAAAAGTCCAGGCCCCGATGAGCTTACAGCTGCTTACTTCAAAACCTTCACAGACATATTAACCCCACATATGATTAAGACCTTCAACTCCTTAACATCATCCACTCTCCCATTCCATAGGTTACTAGAAGCCCACATCACAGTGATCCCAAAAGAGGAGAAAGACCCCACATCAGTCAGTAATTATAGGCCAATATCCCTTTTGAATGTAGATATAAAGATATACGCCAAAATTCTAGCTTCCCGTCTACTAACTTTCCTGCCTTCCCTGATAGGGAGAGATCAAGTAGGCTTTATTCCTGGAAGAGAAGCCAGGGATAATACGATCAAAGCCCTGAATATTCATCATTGGATTACAACACATAAACAAGAAGGATTCTTTCTATCGCTGGATGCAGAGAAGGCGTTCGACAGGCTGGCATGGGACTACCTGGGAGCAGTCCTTAGACATATTAGGCTCCAAATTAGAATGTTTAATGCCATCATGTCCCTTTATACAACCCCGACCGCTAGAGTATGTGTAAACGGCCACCTGTCGAACGCCTTCTCCATCGGTAATGGGACAAGACAGGGATGCCCACTCTCCCCAATCCTATTCATCTTAACCCTTGAACCCTTTCTCCAATGTCTCAGATCCAACAACAGTGTTAAAGGCTTCCCCATCGGCGACCGCACCTATAAAATAGCCGCATTCGCCGATGACATACTACTATTCCTGCAAGACCCACACATTTCAATCCCAAATCTTCTAAAGGAACTAGATAATTTTCATAAGATTTCCAACTTCAAGATTAATTTTGCAAAATCCCAGGCCCTGAATATCTCCCTATTACAAGAAATAGTAACACAGTGCAAAAACAACTTCCCCTTTCAATGGAAACAGGATCAGATTAAATATCTAGGAGTATACTTAACAGCAAACCTTTCAGATATCTTCCCAAAAAACTATCAATCCATCCTCAAAACCATTCAGAATGACTTAAACAAATGGAACAATCCCCATATTTCCTGGTTTGGAAGGGCAGCAATTCTAAAAATGAACATCCTCCCCCGCATTCTATACATCCTACAGACCATGCCCATCAAACTCCCCCCATCCTTCTTTCAGCTCTACAAACGACTGACTACCAGGTTCCTATGGCGACAGAAAAGACCTAGGATAGCTTACGAGCAACTGACGAAACCAAAGAAGAAGGGAGGCATTGGCCTACCAGACATCAAAAAATACTACTGGGCCTGCCACCTCTCTAGAATTAAAGACTGGTCTGTTCATGGCCAATGCAAAGATTGGCTAGCCCTTGAACACACATTCTCCCCCCTCCCTTTGCGATTCCTACCCTGGACTTTGCCCGAGCACATCCCGAAAAATCTCATTAACCATCCCCTAATCACCCCGACGCTCCGCTGTTTCAAAGACACCTGTCGACAACTACGCATTTCCTCTAACCCTGGGCCTCTTACGTCTATTAAACTCAACCCAGCATTCTCACCTGGCATGTCCTCCAACTTTCTAGCGGGCACCTGGCAACATGCAGAGGTTCTAGCCCACCACTTTTATAGATCGGGTGTATTTCTTAATCGCTCCTCCCTACCAGCCAACACAGACAATAATACCTTTCCACTATGGATATATTTCCAGATGAGACATTTCCTTAAGAACGCTGACTGTCTATCCTCTGTCTCTCGTATGCTCACACCATTTGAACAACTATGTTCTCAAACTGCACCCCAGCAACACATGATCTCCAACATCTACAACATACTCTCCTCTGATAGTCTATTGTAAACGAACAAAGCCTGTCTAAGCTGGGAAAGAGACCTACTAATAGAAATGACAGAAGCACAATGGGAACACGTCTCTAGAGTAACACATAAAGGCTCCCTAAATGTCTCGATCCAAGAAAATAGCTATAGGATTCTAATGCGCTGGTATAGAACTCCAGTAGTTCTTAACAAATTCAATCCTGCCCTTTCAAATACATGTTGGAGATGTGTCAGGGACACAGGTACTTTAGAACACATTTGGTGGTCCTGCCCTCATCCAGCTATTCTGAATACGGGAACTGACATCACAAATTTCCACATACACCCTAGAACATACCCCAGCACAGTTCCTCCTTCACCACTCAGACATACCGACACATCAATACCGCAAAACACTGTTACCACAGCTAATAAACGCAGCCAAAATCTGTATCCCTCTCCACTGGGGAACAACCCATGTTCTGACCATCCCTGAATGGCTCAAACGAGTTAGTAAAATCGCAGAAATGGAGGAACTTATCTCCATAGCCAAAGATTGCCCGACTAAATTTTCACACACATGAGCCTGTTGGACCCACTTCTGCACCACCGACCAATACAAAGTATTGATGAGCCAAACTACCATGAACCACACACCCTGAGACGATGACAACTCTTAATGAGTCTTTTACGTTACTTATAAAACTAACCCCATCAAGGCATAGTACAAGTGCCCTCCCTCACCTAAACAAGGGAAGATTGAGGGAGGTCCCTTGTCAAATTAACTGAACACGCACCCAAATATCACCAGATCAAATCTCTCTACCAATAATACCCCAACACTTCGGGAATGGTGGCAGAGTCTGTGAGGTACCCCAAACCCAACTCATCCCTACCCTTTCCGTCTTTTTCTTCCTCTCCCTTACCCCCCTTCTGTCCTCCCTCTTTCTGTCCTCCCTCTTTCGGCTTACACCATAAATCATCTCCTACATCCAACATAGCTCCATTCTCCTAAACACTGCTTTGTAACCAACTTAGGCAATGTAGGCTATAGATATAACTGACTACTTAAAGTTGGCTATTTTCTCAAGATCTAGTAAGTGTCCAACCCTATCCACGAAACAGACACACTTAGGTTCAGAAAGATGTACTAGAAATGTGATAGACATTTGCAGCGAACAGACCGTATGTAAGAGTATCTCATGTTTCTCCTTAAGTGTGTATACCAATGATTTAAACCGAACGATGTACTGTGACGATCATTACTTGCTAGTTCTGTTAACAGTTACTATGATATCTATTGTAATACCTCGAACACTTTGCTTACATATGTTGTAAACCTTACCTCTTTTTTCAATAAAACATTATGGAAAAAAAAAAAAAAGATATATTGGGAATGATTGACAAATGATTGTCTGTGGACTTACAATTCAATGCAGGCCCTCAAGAAACATTGTATAAGCTGACATGCACATTGGAACTTGTAGTTACATGGAAGCTGGAACACCCCTCTTCCCAGAGGGCATGGAACTGTTGAGAAAAATGTAAGATAAACACAACAATGGGAGCTCAGTGGAACATTATCACAAATCATCAAAGATGAATAAAAGTAACATTTTTATTTTCCCCAAAATTTGGGCAAAAATCTGGAGATTTCATGAAAATGTTTTTATTGTGGTGAATCCATTCGTTTATGTGCCACAATTCCACCCACTTAGCCAAGTTGATTTATATTTTTTCACAGAAAGAAGCACAGCGGAAAATGAAAGAATAATTAAAAATGCCCAGTGCTTTGGATACATTTATAAACCTCCACTTGCAGAACTAGCAGTTGCCACCGCTGTCCGGGGCAGCCATTGAGAACCAATTAGCATGGTTGCCAAACATGTGATCCTAATGAAATCATAATAATCACAGGACATTTTTTTTTTACAAAAAAGCCATTGCTTGCTGGCTCATCTGTCATTGTGCCTTTCATAATTTAAACATAGGAGGAGATATTTATTGTATTTGATTTGGTTTGCCAGCATCCCTCGACTATGAACACACCAAGAAAAACACAGTATCCCCATGGGACTTTTAGGCAACCACATAGGAAGATAGGGTTATCTATTATTTTGCTTCAACTTTGTGAACAACCTTGGCCCCTCTGGCACACCAGGTTAAGCATATGGATAGTGCAATACTATTGAGAGCACACATATAAATGCCCTCCAACTAAAGATCAGTATCAAAAAGCAAACATCAAAAGAAATCCAATCTAGTGTCACTGTTTGAAGTAAATGGCAGTCTGCAAATAAATGCGCAAGTAAAGAATTAGGTCAATCACAGTTCACTAGACAATATTAGCACTCGTTTACAGTAGCTTAGAATGGAGTTCTATGTGAATAAATTAAAGTAAACCATGTAACCCACAAAATCAGCAATAAGCAACGGTATAGATAACAGTAACAGCAATGATGATCAATGCTGAAGTAAGTTATCTGTAATCAGTAGGCTATAACCACTCTGGACTGCACTCTATATGGATGGCTATGATGAAATATAATGCTTCCTAAAGAGGTACCTTTTACTATGGACAATAGGCAACGTTTTTGTGAAGCAGTGATCTGGGTGAGCAGTCCTTAGCACTAGTTCTTCAGCTGGCAAGAATTGGTGCCCACTCTTTATGTTGGTGCACAGCAATACAGTCCCAATAACGTCTGTATGCACTGAATATGGCTATTAATTAGACATTAGTCCATGTGTGCCTAGTATCTACTAGCAGTGACTGGTTAAAGTGGTTGTAAACCCCATTCATGAAATTAGACCTAAACACATATATTTATAATGTTTACTTGTCCCTCTCCAAAGCCTTAAGTGCTGTTTTTCTCTGGTGCTCCATGTCTCTGTTATCAGCATGAGTCACTTCTGACAAGTTCCTTGACACATGAGATAACAGTAGCTGAAAATTTGTGTCAGGGTGGGGAAGTAAGCAGGGAGCTGGTCTATTCAGATTACAGCTCTGCATGTTCTTTTGTTCCTCTGTGTATGAAAGGGGTGGGCGTGCCTTTCCTAAAATCAGCACTCACACATTGTAAGCTCAGACTCCCAGCCCACTGCTATAAGAGTAAGAAAGATTTCTAACATGATCTTCACTTTCCAAAGAGTGTAGAAAGGGGGAGACACATATATACAAGAAAAAATTATGTAGGAGGATTTGTTAAATCTCTGTGTATCATCTGAGGCTACTCACTTCACTGGGTATATGTGAGGGTTTACAACCACTGTAATGGCAGCACTTACCTCTCACAAGTTCCAGCAATACAGCGCCTTTGATCCCACTATTCAGATGTCAGCTCACTTCTGCATCTGCCTAGAGTGACTCCAGCTCTCAGCACACAGGATAACAGCTCTTCGGTTTTTGTCTTAAGATGTAGGCTTCTAGCAGGTTGGTGTGCACTTAGGAGTAGTGATGTGCACACTCCGGAGCGCTCATAGCAAGAAGACTTTACTCAGTCTTCAGCCAGGCAAAATACAGATCTTTCTCCTCCTCATCACATTCTTTTCTTGGGAACTTTAGTCCAAAATTAGGGATGTCCATCCATCCTCAATTACAGCGCCGACAACCCGAGAAAAAGACAAAAAATTGAAAAAAACTCCACTTCCATGGGAGGCATCCCCGCAACTGGAGCCTTTTCACAATGACAGCTGTTATATAGCTGAGGGTGGGGCACCAATGACATAAATGGGTGACCCCACCCCCTCTGACATCACATGACATCAGACGTGGGTGGGCTCACCCAGTTACGTCACCGAGTGGCCCTGCCCTCAGCTATATAACAGCTGTCATTGTTTAAAGACTGCAGTCGTTGGGACACCTCCCATGGAGGCAAAGTTTCTCTTGTGGCCTGCCAGGTTGCTTGCTCAGATAAGGGTCTGGTATGGATTTTGGCGGGGACCCCTACGCCATTTTTTTTTTCATTTTGTAACGGGATTCCCCTTAATATCTATACCAGACCTGAAGGGCCTGGTATGGATTTTGAGGGGGACCCCACGCCATTTTTTTATTTTGCCGTGGGGTTCCCCTTAATATTCATACCAGACCCAAAGGGCCTGGTAATGGACTGGGGGGACCCATGCTGTTATTTTTTCAATGATTTTTATCTATATTGCCAGGATCCGACAATACATTACAGCCGCAAGCAGTTTTGAATTACATTTTTTCCTTTAGAAACGTAATTTTCCTGTGGTAGTGTTATAGTGTATAAACATGGGAAAGATGTGCTACTTTACAGGCACGATATTAAAATAAATATTTTATTTTTATTGTTTCACTTTAAGCATGATTAAAATCACTGCTCCTGAAAAAACTTATGGCTAACTGGATAGCCTCCCATATGGTTCTAGTATTATTTTAATCAAATCATTTCTATAATCTCAATTAATACATACATTTTGCTTCCCTAATAACTGTTTTTAATGTTGCATTTGCCACACTGTGATGCCGCCTTATCACTTAACCTAAAAACAGTTTTCCTCTTACTAGAGCCTTCACTGGTTGGAGGCACAAGCTAGTACCTCACTTCCCATGGACCTCCTGATGTGGCTCTCCCCAAAGGAGTGTTGGGCCATCATGAGTCCTTCCTTATCCCCCTCATTACATCTTTGGGACATGGCATGCAAATTTCACCCCTTGAAATCTCCTCATTTTCCAGTGAATCCTCTTTTTAATAACCCTCAAATCCCCCCAGGACAGGACTCTCAACAATTTGCACTGTGGATTAACAAGGGACTCTACAGAATAGCACATTTTATAGATCATAAAGGGATTATAACGCCCCTCCCTCATATTCATAGAAAGATTAGAGATGCCCCTAGTGAAATTTTTCACTTGTGCCAAATTGCCCATTTTATTCAGTCTTTCAATAAAGACCCGGTAGACATATCAGCTAAAACTATTTGAAAATAGATGAATATGTGGTCCTTAATCGTGCGGAGGAATCTCTGAGCTATATCTCCTCTTTAGTAGCCAAAATAGTAAACCATCATACCAAACAGCATGGGATTCAGACCTAGGTGAGCAAATAGAGGAGGTGTGGGCAAAGTGGTCAACTTTGGTACATAAATATTCAATACCTCTACACGGTGCTATCCAGATGGTACTGTGTTCCGACGAGGTTGGCGAAAATCTATCCTGGAGCCTCATCACACTGTTTCTGTGGATGTGGCCGGAAGGGACATATGTTCAATGTCTGGTGGCCTTGTCCAAAGGCTCAGAGATTTTGGATAAGATTATTCAATTTAATTTACTTGAAAAAATAACAAGTATTTTTAGAGTCAAGCAAACCTAATTTGAGAAGGTATGGAACCCCTGGATTAAATACCTGCAGGCCCCTTAGGGGCTGGGGTTCCCTGCTGTTAGGGACACGGATCAAGGGGACCACTGTTCGCTCTTCTTGTCCCCTCTTTTCTTCTCTCTCTTTTCGTCTATTTCTTCTTCTCCCTTACTACTAACCAATGTTTTTTTATATGGATGTATATGGAGGGTCCATAGAGCCTCCCTCACTCCTAATCATTTATGGGAGCAAGGCATTGTGCCTTGAGGTACTGAACGTAATCCCTGTTGTTATAGCTCCCATGTTTCATTGACTGTAGTTGTGTTAAACTAATCAGACATAAATAGGCCCCTTAGAGGCAAAGTAAAAACTTTTTATTATTGTTAAAAAAATAATAAAATGTTCACCAAGGCATACAGCAGTCAACTGATGGTCATGCAAAGACGTGGATTAAAAAACCTGACTATAGAGAAACCTGAAGAAGGGGTGTGTCCCCGAAACAGAAAGTGTCTCCAGTCGGCGATGTGTGACTCTCTTTGCTCCCATGGCATCGGCAGTTCCTAATTGGCCCCAGCAGCAGGCATTGCCCATACTCTTCGGATTCCCTTGGCTGACTTCCGCCAGGCTGTGACATCACTTCCAGGCTTCGTACACAGTGCGAGTGGCCGCTGTATACTGGCCCCAACAGTTCCTGTCCCTGCAGTTTGGTTCCTCCTTCATCAGACCCCTGACCTTACGGTCCTGGATGGGCCCCCCACCAGCGATGCTCCTGTGTTTTTTGTCCAATGGCTTTGTGCTGGGTTTCCCTAAGCTCCTGTGTCATTCATGCAGCTCCAGCCTCCTCAGTTTTTTTAATCCAAGTCTCTGCATGACCATCAATTGACTGCTGTATGCCTTGGTGAACATTTTATTATTTTTTTAACAATAATACAAAGCTTTTACTTTGCCTCTGAGGGTCCTATTTATGTCTGCTGATCAGCGCTGTTCATCCCTTATATCCCTTATATAGATTACATCTTCTGTCCTCATTTGTCTATGAGTTTTGGACAGCAGCGGCCACAGCCTTTTAGGCTCATTTATTTGGGTCCTGTTCATAACACTCGGCCTCTTGATTGTACTGGAGGGAACACCCTTTTTTATATTTGTCTAACCACATTGGTATGTCTGTACTTTGTTAAACTTCCCCTTTTTGCTCTCCTACTGCTGATCCAATTGTTACCAGGAATAACACTGTTGTTATGTTATATTATGTTTCATTGTTAAAGATCACCATATTCAAGGGCCATCAGATGTACTTTAAATTATATCTTAGACCTATATGACCTTATGCACTAATACTGAACTGTGTCATTGTCAACTTTTTATATTTTCAATAAAAAAAAACTTTTACTGTTAAAAAAAATAAACTTTTGAATAAAAATATATTAAAGGCAAAATATATGTTTGATAAAATTCAATGTTTATCATGATGGTTACAGGAGTAGTCCATGTATGACCAGCATAAAACAAGTTAAAGTGGATTTTTTTTTTATGTCATAATGTAGAGAATAAGATTTCCTTTCATTTAAGCCCAGTCTTTAACTTGTTTTATGCTGGTCATACATGGACAACTCCTGTAACCATCATGATAAACATTGAATTTTATCAAACATATATTTTGCCTTTAATTTTTGGGTATTCCTTATTCCTCTAAATAATTTAGTTAATTATTTTCTACCTTTTACTTGGATCAGATTTTTTTTTATTTTTATTTTTTTAAATTTTTGTAAAATTAATTAGAAAACAATAAAAATTAAAATAACTATAGCTGGGTAAAGACACTAAACAATCACAAACGTTTATGTTTTCTCCTCCATAAAATTGACATTTTCAGGAATAGCTTTTGGAATTGACATTTCAAATATTTTTAAATGTGCAAGTTATTTTTAAAGGTATTCCTTTTTCCTACTATGTACTGTTCCACACTTTCATAAATAAGTAAGCAGAAAAGGTCAAGAAGAATTTCAAAATATTGTGTTATTTACAAAACAAAGGTCTGCAATAGTACGTTTATATACCTATTGATTTGTATTATATGGTAAAAAGTAGACTTAGCCTTTTAAACTTAAAAATACACCTGACATAAAATTTGCACTATATAGATCTTAACAGATATAAATAATTTTATCTGAGTAGCCAAAAGGTTATTATAAGATTTTTTTGTTTCATAAACGAACACAAATCCCAAGAAGAGTATTCATATTGACCTTCAAATATGACCAATGCAACTGTGAAATGTCACTATGGATCACAGCTCCTGACCACAATTTCTAAGATATGGTCAGAACATTTCAGTGCAGAAGCATTCAACAAGGAGCAAATGAAAATTGTAAGGCATGGTGTTATACAGTATTATAGTATAGAAATGCCAGCAACAAAAGCTTATCACTTAAAGCATAGTGCTACTATTCCAATATTTACTGCTGAAATAAATGCAAATGTGAGAACCAAAGTTCCTGTAATAAACTAAGCATTTAAAAAAAAATAACAACTTTTTGTAAAATTATCTGCTTAAATTGCACCTAGCATCAAGAACAGTATATTACGCATGCATGTTAAACTAAACTTAGTTTTTAGAGTTCTGCAAGTAAAGTAAGTGCATTTTTTACTTTCTTCATGTTTTCCCTGCCTACATTATACACATTCTATAAACCCTTTGTAGGAAACTCTTGTAGTTGTGTGCACGCTCCATCAGCAGCTGAACACCAGAGTTATTCTGGGGTGTGTACAGCAAAATGTGTCAGAGCACTGGTCACTGCCACAGCTGCTTGTTGTCCAACTTGTGAGTGTAGAGTAAAGGATGACAAATGCTCCAGATGAACTTAGTAAGTGTAATGCCGCGTACATACGACCGGACTTTCCAGTAGAAAAGGTCAGACGGAATCAATCCATCGGATATTATGATCGTGTATGGGCTCCAGCTGGCTTTTTTTTTTCCAAAACTCTGACGGACCTAGAAACAAAACATGTTTCAAATCTGTCCATCGGACTCGAATTTCTATCGGGAAAACCGTTCGTCTGTGTGCTACTCCGATGAACCAAAAACGATGCATGCTCTGAAGCAAGTACAAGACAGAAGCACTCGGTGTGGTAAAACTAGAGTTCATTTTGAAGCTAGCACATTCCTCACGCTGCTAATTCTGTGATCTTTTAATACAGCGCATTCTTTTCTTCTTTATAATGCTAGAAGAATGAAGTTGTTTTGCTGCTCATATTCACACAGAGTTCTCACAAACTTCTTTCTTCATTATTTATCCTCATCTCATGACTAACAATCTAGTTTTTAAAAGCCTGATCTCCATAAATAATGTTTCCAATTATTTTTTTTACTCATCTTATATCTATAATTTTATATTTATATTATATAGTAATATTTATTTGACAATTACTTTAAAAAAAAAAATTCTAGTGATCTCCATATAATTAGATTTTTTTGAGTTTCAAGTTACCACAGTAACATTATTATCTTGTATTTTTTCTGAACCTTAAGGAGGTTGGTGTCCCTTGTTAATTTGACATAGGGGGTCATTTACGAAAGGCAAATTCATTTTGCACTACAAGTGAAAACTACAAGTGCAAAGTGCACTTGAAAGAAAGTGCACTTGGAAGTGCAGTCGCTGTGTATTTGAGGAGAACATTCAAAATAAAAAACAGCATTTTAGCTTGCACATGATTGTACGATAAAATCAGCAGAGCTTCCCCTCATTTCAGATCTACCCCTAAGATTTACAGCGACTGCACTTCCAAGTGCACTTGCAGTGCAATTTCAAGTGCACTTTGCGCTTGTAGTTTGCACTTGTAGTGCAAAATGAATTAGCCTTTCATAAATAACCCCTGTAGTCTTTTTGAAATGTGCCTGCCTACTCACAAACAAACTGTCCTTTTTGAATAATTTGCAAAGCCTTTTGGCCTCCAGGGCACACATCAAGTCAGTGGAAAACAAAATCTGGATCTTGAGGAGTCCATATAATAGGGAGCACAATCTGGTCCAGGAATCCCAGAGATCAGGACAAGCAGCAGATGACACCTATGTCCCCAGGCTGTGGTACTACAATAGCCTGCGTCTTCTGTCAGACCAGACTGAACCCAGGCCATCTCTTTCTTCTCTTTGCTGCAGCCTTCGCTCTACGCTGCCCTGCAGCCTTTCCTCCATGCTTCTCTGCAGCCTTCCTTGGAGGCTGTGCCTCTGGTGGTGGACTTGTGGCAGGAGGAGGAGTAGGGGCTTGATCATATATATGGCTGTTTTCAGTGAGCTGGCCCCTCAACCCATTTTGAAGGGCCTCAGCAAAAATACCCTCACAGAGGAGGTGTTGGCCCTTCTCCAATTCCACCAACCTGGTGGCCAAATAGCAACCATAGGCCTCTTCAGCGTTCGGGGGTTACTCAGGAACTGGCTGGCTTCCCGAATGAGGGCAAGTGATGCCTCCTCTGTCCTTGGCGCCTTCCTGGGCCTTTTGGTGGGAAGGCAGAGGGGAGGCACCTGTGATTGTGTGAGGCTCCTACTGTGCCCAGCCACCTTCTGGCTGCCACTGGGCACAGCCTCCTCCTGCCTGCCACTGGTCACTGCCTCCTCCTGGCTGCCACTGGGCATGGCCTCCTCCTGGCTTAGCTAATCCTGTGTATAAAAAGGGACATAGTTGTAGTTTTTGCTTCATCAATCACACACAATTTTCAGCTCATGACTTGCATATTGAATGTTAATAAATAAAAAAGGCTATCATTATGACCCCAGCATTTTTCAAGCTGGTCACCAACATTTTTGGCCACTACTGTCTAGTGATATGTATATATAACTTTTGGGATAAAATCATTGATTTGTAAGCAATTATAACATTTTAGTTAACATTAATATTAGGACAATTAATATTTCTAAAAACTAATATACCTGGCTCCAGCTGGGCACATCCACTTCCTCAAGGATGGAAGGGCCCGTTTGTTCCTAGGAAGCCTCTGCTGGGGTGGAGGGAAGGGTGGAGGGAAGGCTGCAGGGAAGGGTCGAAAGAGATTCCCTCACTTCAGTCTGGTCATCCAGAAAACACAGTTTGTAGAAGTACCACAGCTTGGGGACATAAACATCATCTGCTGCTGCTCCTGATCTGAGGGAAGCCTGGATCTTATTGTGCTCCCGTCTGTACATATTCCTCAAGATCCCAATTTTATTTTCCAAAAACGTAATGTTTGCCTGGGGGACCTGAGTCTTGACAAATTCCAGAAGTGTCTCCAGTGTTGCCTTCCTTGCTTGCTTATTATAATACAAACTGTGCTTGACCTCGCACAGATTTCGCATCTCTCTATACTTGTCAATAAAAATGCTCAAAAAATCCTGCTCTTTAAACGGATTCATTTTTTCTGAAAGACAATACACAAGACAAAAACACGTGTTGTCAGTCCAAACTCTCATTATTATCTTATCCCAATATAGGGCGGGCACACACACACCTACAAAACACACACACACAACACACAGCACACACAGATAAGAAATAAACACCAATGTCAGTCTAAACTCTCATTATCTCATCCCAATATAGGCCTCAATCTTGAAGCAGTATAGGCCACTGTGATGGGCCAAGTTCAAATCTTACATTTGTTTAGGATGCTCGCTACTTCCGTTCAGATGTACGTACGACAGCGTTCTAGCTTTATATACACTGCGCATATGTCAAGCACCCCCTGCGTCCCCCGCATTACCCGCCCCTGACATTATTTATGACGAATATTCCCCGTCCCTTCTCTCTTCGGTGCGCAGTGGGAGTATATATTGAAAATGGCGGAGACCTATTCTGCAACTGGCACAGAGGAAAGCCCTGAGCCCCAAACATCCTGATCCAGGAGGAGATTGAAGGCCACCAACATGGCCTTTGAGGAAATGGTGGAGATGGTGGACATCTTGAGGAGGGAGGACTATGATGGCAAAAATGGTCCGTACACCCATCCCAATTTGCGGAAGAACCAAATAATGTCCTCAGTTGTGACCACTCTGGAGCAGCATTTTGGGGTATGACGGTCTAAAGACCAATTGAGAAAGCGCCGGTCCGACTTAAAATGAGGGAGCCGGATCAGTATCAAAGAATCAAAAAGGTGCTTCAAAAAAGTAAGTACTTGTCATGTGTTCTTATTATGATAATTAACTTGCATGCTGCTCCATGTGCTTTTCTTTACTGTTGTACAGTTTGCAATGGCTACTTTCATGTTCGTGGGCACATCTTTTGTTGGTAATCGATCGTAAACATTGTTCATAAATATTGTTCGTTTGCCAATAAATACGATGTATTTAGCTGGTACAGGGTTATACCTACATTTTGGTCATGATAATTTGTCTTATTAAAAGAAGTTTAGGATATTGTTGTGTAGATGTCTTTGAAACTAGAATGAATTGCAAACTTGATTCAGTGTAATGTAAGGAGAGGACACAGCAGCTGTTTCCACATATGGACTGAGGAGCACTAGTGTGGGACACCAGAGAACATTTTTTAGGGTAACCCTCACAGATGCTCCAGGGGATACTTTGGGTGTCTCCATCTGTGAAACTTGGCCAAAAAAGGTAAGTATTGCAGTTTGGTTAAAAGGGAATTTGAATCATGTCTTCAACTTGGATCTTTTCCCAAACAGACAATTGTACACCACTTCAAAGCTATGTTTCATATTCCTATTTCTGGACTCAAATATATGTGTGCTAAGTATACCTTTTGTTTCATTCTCATAGGGGATAAAAAACTCAGACAACAGTCAGAGGATCCCAGGGACCCCCAACCTCATCAGCCTGATTGGGAAGTTAGCCCGAGCCCCCCCGAGGATCTGGAGGAAGGAGAGGTGGAGGACATGGGTGAGATGTGCACCAACAACCCAGCTTCAGGTAATCTATGTATGCCTGCATATTTCTAAATACATATTTGTTCATCAATTTTAGGTGATGTTCTGGTTGTGGAAGGGGAACCGGTGGACCCATTTACAAGCGACAGCGCACAAAGACTAATTGGGCAGATCATGGCCTGGAATGGGGAGATTGATGCAATGCACAATCGCCTGGACATCATGCAGCAGGAAATGAAGAACGTGATCGATGTTTTGGGGAGAATCAAATCCCTTTTTCCCTAAAACACAATCGATCATGTTCTTCATTTCCTTTTTAGACTACCACATTCTGTGTTTTAAATTTTTTCAATTTTAACAATTTGCCGACCGCCCCATGTACATATACGTCGGCAGAATGGCACGTACAGGCAAAACCACGTACCTGTACGTGCCATTCTTCTGGCGGGTGGGGGGTCCGATTGGACCCCCCCCCCCGCCGGCGGGGACGGTCGGCATCGCTTCAGGAGCGATCCGGGATGAGGGGGCGGCCAGTGGTTTCTGGCCACCCCCTCGCGATCACTCCTGGCGAATGAAAAGCTTCCCCTGCCTGTCTATTGTATAGACAGGCAGGCGGAAGTGATGTCACGCTCGGCGTGTCGGTCTATCTGACCGGGACGCCGAGGAGTGAACACACACAGGTTGGTGCACAAACAGTACACTGACACCAGTACACATAGGCACACAAATAACCTCCCTGTCACCCCTAGATCACCCCCCAGATCACCCCCTGCCCCCCCAGTCACAGTGTCACTAATTGCAGTGATCATTTATTTACTGATCACTGCATTTAGTGTCAGTGTGACTGAAATAACTGTCAGGGCAGTTAGTTTTAGGCCCCTTTAGGTCTAATGTAGCCCCCTACCCCCCCCAATAAAGGTTTAACCCCCTGATTGCCCCTAGTTAACCCTTTCACCCCCTTTTGCCAGTGTCACTAAGCGATCGTTTTTCTGATCGCTGCATTAGTGTCACTGGTGCCGCTAGGTAGCCAGTTTTTTTTTTAGGTTAACCGCCATGTTTATATAGGTTCATAAATAGGTTTATAGGTCAGGTACCCCCATATTACAACCTAAATAAAGGTTTTAACCCCCTGATTGCCCCTAGAGTTAACCCTTTCACCAGTGATCACCGTATAAGTGTCACTGGTGACGCTGGTTAGCCAGTTAGTTATTTCGTTATTTAGGTTCCCCGTCAGGTTTTTATATAGCGTCAGGTACCCCCATATATTACCTAATAAAGGTTTTAACCCCCTGATTGTCCCTAGTTAACCCTTTCACCAGTGATCACCGTATAACTGTTACAGGTGACGCTGGTTAGTTTGTTTTTTATACTGTCAGGGCACCCGCCATTTATTACCCAATAACGGTTTAACCCCCTGATCGCCCCGGCGGGAGATATCAATTCGGTTTTAGGGTCAAATAAGGTCTGCGTCGCCCCAGGTTAGTGCCAGTACCGCAAACACCCACGCGCAAAGCATACACCTCCCTTAGTGGTACAGTATCTGAACAGATCAATATCTGATCTGATCAGATCTATACTAGCGTCCCAGCAGTTTAGGGTTCCAAAAAACGCATTGTTAGCGGGATCAGCCCAGATACCTGCTAGCACCTGTGTTTTCCCCCTCCGCCCAGCCCAGCCCACCCAAGTGCAGTATCGATCGATCACTGTCACTTACAAAACACTAAGCACACACAACTGCAGCGTTCGCAGAGTCAGGCCTGATCCCTGCGATCGCTAACCTTTTTTTCCCACCACAGTTAAAAAAAAGAGCATATATGCCGAAGCATGGGGGCAGCAGGGGCGGAGGAGTGATTGGCTCCTAATGCCACGTACATTCGGTCTAAATTCCGACAGAGGCTTGCCCCGTGGAAAAGTCCGACCGTGTGTACACGGCATAACTTTTGCGGGAGGATGCCCCCATGCTTCGGCATATATAAATGGTGCATGTATGCCCATCATTAGAAGTGGGTGGATGAAGGGAGGTATTCTAATGGTGGGCATACCCACCAATCAATCTCTTTTTTTCGTTCAGCCAAGAGGCTGCATGAAAAAAAAAGATTACAATATATGTCCAGTATGTTGCTGGACTTTGAATGGTTATACCAGAATGATGCCTGCTGGTTTAGGTATCATCTTGGTATCATTCTTTTCAGCCAGTGATCGGCTTTCATGTAAAAGCAATTCTAGTGGGTAATTAGCATCTAGACTGCTTTTACAAGCAGTGGGAGGGAATGTCCCCCCTCCCGGATATAAACCGCGCCATTGGGAAATTGGGAAAGCGTTTTATCACACCGATCTTGGTGTGGTCAGATGCTTTGAGGGCAGAGGAAAGATCAGCAGTAATTTTAGCAGTAGACCTCCTCCGTGAATCTAATGTGGTATCATGTAAAGGCTTTTAAAGGCTTTTAAAAATGTATGTAGTTTGTCGCCACTGCGTGTTTGTGCGCAATTTTAAAGCATGTCGTGTTTGGTATCCATGTACTCGGCCTAAGATCATATTTTTTATTTCATCAAAAATGTGAGCAATATAGTGTGTTTTAGTGCATTAAAATAAAAAAGTGTATTTTTTCCACAAAAAATGCGTTTGAAAAATCGCTGCGCAAATACTGTGTGGAAAGAAAAATGCAACACCCACCATTTTAATCTGTAGGGCCTTTGCTTTAACAATATATATAGTGTTTGGGGGTTCAACGTAATTTTCTTGCAAAAAAAAAAAGATGCTTTGAGGGCATAGGAAATATCTAGGGTCTAATAGACCCCAATTTTTTTCAAAAAAAGAGTACCTGTCACTGCCTATTGCTATCATAGGGGATATTTACGTTACCTGAGATAACAATAAAAATGATAACAAAGAAAAAAAAATGGAAGGAACAGTTTAAAAATAAAATAAAAAAGCTAAATAAATAAAAAAAAAACAAAAAAAAAAAATCAACCCTGCCCCCCCTTCTCTTGCGCAAAGGCGTACACAAGCGTTGGTCTGGCGTCATATGTAAACAGCAATTGCACCATGCATGTTAGGTATCACCGCGAAGGTCAGATCGAGGGCAGTAATTTTAGTAGTAGACCTCCTCCGTGAATCTAATGTGGTATCATGTAAAGGCTTTTAAAGGCTTTTAAAAATGTATGTAGTTTGTCGCCACTGCATGTTTGTGCGCAATTTTAAAGCATGTCGTGTTTGGTATCCATGTACTCGGCCTAAGATCATATTTTTTATTTCATCAAAAATTTGAGCAATATAGTGTGTTTTAGTGCATTAAAATAAAAAAAGTGTATTTTTTCCACAAAAAATGCGTTTGAAAAATCGCTGCGCAAATACTGTGTGGAAAGAAAACTGCAACACCCACCATTTTAATCTGTAGGGCCTTTGCTTTAACAATATATATAGTGTTTGGGGGTTCAACGTAATTTTCTTGCAAAAAAAAAATATGTTTTCATGTAAACAAAAAGTGTCAGAAAGGGCTTTCCTGTCGCATCATGGCAGCATATACCTTGGGTTGTGACTCCGCCTCCACAACCCGATAGGACCACATAACTATAAACTGGTGATACGGCCCCCGCCCCAGTATTCTCTTATTTTTCCTCACCTGTTGGGACGCACGGAACATCACCCCCTTACCGCTTCGCCCCAGCCAGGTTCTAGCCTCTCCTGGTTTGGAAGTCCTTGTCGGTACAGCCTCTAAAGGAAGCTAAATGGAAGGAACCCCACTCTGGTGATCTCAGGGGTATCGTATCTTTCTCCGTTATTATTTACCTTCTGCCAAACTGCCTCTGTGTGGAACCTTAAACAGGTTTAATGCACTGTAATGACTACCGCTGTGAAAAACCTTAAATAGGTTTAAAGCACTATGATGACTACCGCTGTGTAAAACCTTAAATAGGTTTAAAGCACTATGATGACTGCCGCTGTGTAAAACCTTAAATAGGTTTAAGGCACTATTATGATTGCCCCTGTGTAGAACCTTAAACAGGTTCAAAGCACCACCATACTCCTGACCTCGGTGGAAAGCCTTAAACAGGCTTAAAACACCATTTAAACATGCAGTGTGACAGGGCAAACACACACCTCTCAAGATACATATAAGCCTTAAATGCCATTATGCAGTGGTCTCCCCCTCCTGTCTATTTCGGTATGGCTGTGTACTCACAGCACCGCTGGATCCTGTAGTCCTTCTCCATCTCTCCCCCTCTGCGCCGAGCATCCTGGCGCTTCCGCGCATGCGCAGTGCGGTCTCCCAGCGGCGCTACTGCGCATGCGCGAACGTGACGCTCGCTCGGCGCCAAATTTAAAAAGGGAAAAAATTCCCTTTTCATTCTATACACTCTGCAGCACCTAGGAATTTCGGTTTTTCTCCCACTGCAGACCCCTCTCAGCCTACTCTTCACTAGGTAGGTGCCTACATTTGTACTGCACTGACCCCCCCCCCTTACCCTACCTTTCTCTTCTGTCTCTCCAGGCTGTCTATCTCCCTTCCTGATGGAGACCACTGCCCCAGCAGATCACCGCCAGACCAATAGGTAAGGGGGGAGGACGGATTGGTAAGTAAAAAAAAAAAAAGAGAGCTGAGGTCACTAACGCTACCTAAATGGTCAGCCCTGTCAGGTCCTCAAGATCCTCCAAATCCGGACGTAGAGGGTCCTCGCGGGGAAGGAGCCGCTCAGGCCACAGACGGAGCCGCTCAGGTCGGAGCAGGAGAAGTCGATCAGGTCACAGAAGTCGCAGAAGAAGCCGCTCCTGATCTTATTCTCAACGCAGCCACTCCCGCCGCAGAAGATCACCTGCGCATAGACACCACTCATCAGTGACCCGCTCCAGGCCCGCTCCCAACACCTGCTGGGTGTGCGGGCCCCCGCCCTCCCGGATAAACTAGCCTGCCGCAGGTGCCTCGAGGAGGCCACCAGAGGGGACCAAGACCTCAGAGAACCGGCAGGGGCATTAACCCCACAGCCCGCTCCAGACGTGGATGCATCCACAAGAAGTGCCTCTCCTGCCCCCCCAAGTACATCAAGGGAGCACGACTCCCAGTCAGACGAGGACGAATTGGAGGCATCAGCGGGCTTCGACTTTTCCCTTATCGAACCTTTCGTAAGGTCTGTGAAGGAGGCTATTAACTGGGATGAGCCCCAGGAGATCCAGCAAAAGCGGAAGAAATACTTCCCCAACCTCAGACGGGATCCGGGGGCCTTCCCCTTCATCGAGGAGCTTGATGATCTCATTAGGGAGGAATGGCAGAGGCCTGATAAAAAATCAAGTCTCAACAATAGGCTTGCCAAATTATACCCTCTTAAGGAGCCCAAGGTGAAACCTCTGGTGACCCCGCCCGTAGTAGACGCATCCCTCATGCGTCTGGCCAGGCACGTGACGCTCCCCATCGAGGACGCCGTGACCTTCAGAGACGTCCTAGATAGGAAGTTCGACACGGATCTGAAGAGAACCTATCTAGTGGCGCATGCAGGCCAGCAGTGGCCCTTGCAGCCGTGGGGAAGGCCATCTCTAGCTGGTCGGCCAACGCCGAAAAACTTATTGCAGAAGGAGCAGACCAGGACAAACTAGTCAAGGCCCTGCAGGAGCTAAGCCTGGCAGGGGACTTCGTGGCTGAGGCCTCTGTTGATGTGATAAAGTCTACATCCAGGGCCATGCTGTCCTCCGTCATGGCCAGACGGGCACTTTGGCTAAAGCCGTGGGCGGCTGACCCGGCTTCCAAGTCTAACTGGTGCCGTATCCCTTACGACGGCGAAAACCTTTTCGGGGCAAAGCTAGATTCAGCCATTTCCAAGGTGACTGGCGGGAAATCAGGGCTCATCCCCTCAGACAGGAGGCCCAAACAGCAGAGGCCTCCTCCCTCTAGACGAAATCTCCCCGACAGGTACAGGGACGCCAAGGCCTACAGGCCTGGCAGAGAGTTTAGGAGGAACTGGAAGAACCCTCAGACTTCCTTCTCGAGGTTCCAGAAACCCAAGACTTCTGCGTCCACCGACCAGAAGCCTTTTTGAAGGTGCGCCCGCCCAGCCAGCAGTTGTGGGAGCCAGGCTCTTAAGATTCAGGCTGCTCTGGGCGGAAACCATCAGAGACCCCTGGACGGTGGCCACCCTCCGGTTCGGGCACAGGTGGTCATTCAGGGGACGCCCTCCGGGGGATCATTTTTGCCCGACCAGGCTCCCATCCTCTCGAGAAAGAAGGATGCTGTTGTTAGAATACGTCCAGGAGCTACTCCAGAAAAAAGCAGTAGTAGAGGTGCCCCGACCACAAAGAGGTCAGGGGTTTTACTCCCCACTGTTCCTGGTCAGAAAAAAATCCGGGGACTTGCGCCCTGTCCTGGACCTAAAGATCCTAAACCACTCCATCCGGGTAGAATCCTTCAAGATGGAGAGCCTACAATCGATCCTCCAGGCCATAAACCTGGAGGACTGGATGCTGTCCATAGATCTCCAGGATGCCTACCTACATATCCCCATCCATATAGCCTTTCAGAAGTTTCTCCGGTTCTCCATAGTTCACCACCATTACCAGTTCCGAAGCCTCCCGTTCGGAATCTCCACCGCCCCTAGGACATTCACGAAGGTCCTTCTCCCGGTCATCGCTTCCCTGAGGGAAAGAGGTCTAAGGGTCCACCACTATCTGGACAACATTCTCCTCCTCTCGAACAGCCAGGAGTCCCTCATACAGCACAGGGAGATCCTAGTCTCCACGCTACAGGGCCTGGGATGGCTCAACAACTGGAGGAAGAGCAACGCTCAGCCCACCCAGAGGATGGTCTTCCTGGGAGCCCTACTAGACACCCGGCAAAACTCCATACAGCTACCCCCAGAGAAGGTTCCCCCTCTGGACAGGAAAGTGAGGAAGGCAATTTCAACCACTCCCTTATCAGCCAGAGTGTGCCTCAGCCTCCTAGGCTCCCTGTCAGCTACCATCCCGATGGTCCAGTGGGCGCAGTGGAACATGAGACCCCTTCAAATCTCGTTCCTTCTCCAATGGGACGGCTCATCCATGTCCCAGTTAATCCATATCACTCGGAAAGTCCAGCGATCTCTAGAGTGGTGGACTCGTCCCCACAATCTGAACAAATACAGACACATTGTCTCTCCCCCTCTAGAAGTCGTTACTACGGACGCCAGTCTGGAAGGATGGGGGGCTCACTACCTTCAGCATGCAGCACAGGGCCGCTGGCCGTTCAGAGCACGGGACCTTGTCTCCAATGTTCTAGAGATGAGGGCAGCCTTCCAGGCCCTTCTAGCCTTCAGTCCTCTTCTGAGAGGGAAACAGGTCCTCTTAAAGATGGACAACAAGGTAGCTGTTGCCTATATCAACAGACAGGGGGCACCAGGAGCTCCTCCATGCTGCAGGAGGTGCGCCCTGTGATGGAATGGGCACAACAGAACCTTCTGGATCTGAGGGCAGCCTACATACAGGGACTTCATCTCAAACAACGAGTGGTCCCTGAGCCCTCAAGCTTTCACCCTCATTGTCCAAATCTGGGGTCTCCCCGACATAGACCTGGCCGCGACCCCAGCAAACGCGAAATGCCGGAGGTTTCTGTCGAGGACCCCCTTCCCTGCTGCGGAAGGTACAGACTATCTCTAACACCCCTGGGAGTTCACCTGGGCTACATTTTCCCCCGACCCCCCAGAAAGCGAGATTCCTCCTGAAACTCAAGAGGACGACAGCATTAGTAGTGGCCGTAATTCCATTCTGGCCCAGGAGGCCGTGGTTCACCACCCTCCTGCAGCTGAACACGGCAGACCCTCTCCCCCTCCCGATATCAGCCGATCTGCTCTCTCAAGGTCAGCTGCTCCACCCCAACCCGGGGAAGCTACACCTGATGGCCTGGAGACTGAGAGGGCTAGGTATCTAGACCAGGGCTGTTCCCAGAGGGTAATCGATACACTACTCCAGGCCAGAAAACCCACCACGAACACTACCTACCGAAGGGTGTGGGAGAAGTTTGTTTCCTTCGCCCATCAAGAAGGCTGGAATCCATCCTCCCTACTGACATCCCAGGTCCTAGAGTTCCTGCAATCGGGTCTGGACAAGGGTCTCGGCTCCAGCACTCTGAAAGTGCAGGTCTCAGCCCTGTCCGCCCTGACCGGGGTTAGGTGGGCGCAGGATCCTCTCATTATCCAGTTTCAGAAGGCATGCTTCAAGTTAAGACCACCCAGGAAGCCTTCGTTTCCGGCCTGGGATCTATCAATCGTTCTGGAAGCCCTATCCAAAGAACCCTTCTTCCCACTAGAGAACATCTCCCTTTGGGATCTCACACTGAAGGTTACCTTTCTAATAGCGATAACTTCAGCAAGAAGAGTCTCTGAGATACAAGCCTTACTAGCCAAAGATCCCTACCTGGTCATATACCCGGACAGGGTAATCCTGAGACCCTCGGACCGCCTGATTCCCAAGGTATCCTCATCCTTTCATTTCAACCAGGAAATTAGCCTGCCGGCACTTACCACAGACCAGGGCGATCCTCACCCCCTGGACGTCAAGAGCAACATCCTGGCCTACCTTTCGGCTTCCAAATCCATCAGGAAGTCGGAAAACCTGCTGATCATCCCTCATGGCTTCAGGAAAGGCCAGGCAGCATCGGCCCGCACTATTGCTTCATGGCTAGTGAAATCCATCAAGAAGGCCTACTCACTCAGCACCATACAGATTCCTGATAGCTTAAGGGCACACTCCACCAGGCCAGTGGCGACCTCGTGGGGCAGCCTACTGTAGAGTCTCGGCAGAAACCATCTGCAGAGCCGCCACCTGGTCCTCCAGGAACACCTTCATCTCCCACTATAGAGTGGATTCTGCATGCCTAACAACCACAGATTTCGGAAAATCCGTTATCCGAGCCAATTGTCTATTTCTTGTCAATAAACCTATCTTGCTTGCATATTCTCACCCAGTCTGCGAGTTACTCCCCAAGGTATATGCTGCCATGATGCGACAGGAAAACGGAAAATTGTATACTTACCTTTCCGTAATTTTCCTTTCCTGTCGCATCTTCATGGCAGCATACTTTGCCCACCCTTTTTCCTTTTTAAGGTGATTCATATGTACAGAGAATACTGGGGCGGGGGCCGTATCACCAGTTTATAGTTATGTGGTCCTATCAGGTTGTGGAGGCGGAGTCACAACCCAAGGTATATGCTGCCATGAAGATGCGACAGGAAAGGAAAATTACGGAAAGGTAAGTATACAATTTTCCGTTTTGTCTTCAAGTGGTTAGAAGAGTGGGTGATGTGTGACATAAGCTTCTAAATGTTGTGCATAAAATGCCAGGACAGTTCAACCCCCCCCCCCCCCAAATGACACCATTTTGGAAAGTAGACACCCCAAGCTATTTGCTGAGAGCAATGTTGAGCCCATTAAATATTTTTTTTTTTTGTCCCAAGAGATTGAATAATGAAAAAAAAATATATATATATTTTTTTTACAAAAAGTTGTCACTAAATTTCTCAAACATGTCATGGGCATATGTGGAAATACACCCCAAAATACATTCTGTTGCTTCTCCTGAGTACGGGGATACCACATGTGTGGGACTTTTTGGGAGCCTAGCTGCGTACGGGACCCCAAAAACCAAGCACCGTCTTCAGGCTTTCTAAGGTGTAATTTTTTTATTTCACTTCTCACTGCCAATCACAGTTTCGGAGGCCATGGAATGCCCAGATGGCATAAAACCCCCCAAAATGACCCCATTTTGGAAAGTAGACACCCCAAGCTATTTGCTGAGAGGTATGGTGAGTATTTTGCAGATCTCGCTTTTTGTCACAAAGTTTTGAAAATTGAAAAAAGAAAAAAAAAAAAATTTTTTTCTTTACATTCTTCATTTTCAAAAACAAATGTTCAAAAATACTCACCATGCCTCTCAACAAATAGCTTGGGGTGTCTACTTTCCAAAATGGGGTCATTTGGGGGGGTTTGTGCTATTTTGGCATTTTATGGCCTTCGAAACTGTGATAGGTAGTGAAATCAAAAATTTGCACCCTTAGAAATCCTGAAGGCGGTGCTTGGTTTTCGGGGCCCCGTACGCGGGTAGGCTCCCAAAAAGCCCCACACATGTGGTATCCCCATACTCAGGAGACACAGTAAAATGTATTTTGGGGTGCAATTCCACATATAACTATGGCATGTGTGAGCAATATATCATTTAGTGTCAACTTTTTGAAAAAAAAAAATTATTTTTTTTATTTTTGTCTTTATTCAATCACTTGGGACTAAAAAAAAAAATATTCAATGGGCTCAACATGCCTCTCAGCAAATAGCTTGGGGTGTCTACTTTCCAAAATGGGGTCATTTGGGGTGGGTTTTGTACTTCCCTGCCATTTTTGCACCTCAAGAAATGAGATAGGCAGTCATAAATTAAAAGCGGTGTAAATTCCAGAAAATGTACTCTAGTCTGTAGACGCTATAACTTTTGCGCAAACCAATAAATATACGCTTTTTGGCATTTTTTTTACTAAAGACGTGTGGCTGAATACATTTTGGCCCAAATGTTTGACTAAAATTGAGTTTATTAGATTTTTCTTATAACAAAAAGTATAAAATCTCTTTTTTTTTCAAAATTTTCGGTCTTTTTCTGTTTATATCGCAAAAAATAAAAATCACAGAGGCAATCAAATACCATCAAAAGAAAGCTCTATTTGTGGGAAGAAAAGGACGCAAATTTCGTTTGGTTACAACATTGCATGACCGCGCAATTACCAGTTAAAGCAGTGCAGTGCGAAATTGAAAAAAGACCTCTGGTCCTTAAGCTGACAATTGGTCCGGGGCTGAAGTGGTTAAAAGCCAAATTTTGAAGATGCACACGGTGTGTCAACATGTGCTATCTGCCATCAAGGGATCTCAATGTACGCGTTTTGTTGAAGGCAATATCAAGACATTTTTGACACTATAATATCCGATATTGCCTTCAAGTTTTATACGTTCTAAGTTCCAGAGTTGTGTATGTTATATTTGAAAACATGCCTGTTTCCAAAAAAATATATATAAAAAAACATGTATATAATGCTGAAAAAACAAAAAAATAAAAAATATTGTGAAAACAAAAAAATATATATATATTATATTGAGTAAAAAAATATAAAACCCCCTAAAATTTTTTGAGAAAAAGCAAAAATAACGTTTCACCAGACTTTAAATACGCACATGTGTGAATGTGCACAGAGTAAACATTTTAAAAGACAACAATGTGTGGATTCTTCTTTCAATACTCAATACCAGTTTTGTGTTTACAGTGATAATGGGGCTTATTTACTAAAGGGAAATCCACTTGGTACTACAAGTGCACTAGGAGAACCTAGGAGACAGCGAAAAAGAAAAGCAAGCAAGAAATCAAACTCTAGATATCAGAAAACCAAAATTTTAATTAATATACATTTTATGGCATTGCAATGGCCCCCCTACCCATAAAATAATTGACATATCTGTCCCACACTTGACAGGCAGTTTGGGGTGCCAAGCCAGTACGACCAGTATCCAGACCTGTCAGGGAAGATTCAGGAATAAGTCTGGCCTCAGGCCCAACTAATGAAAGATAATTTTGTGAATGTTTCCTTTTATGTAGGATGCAACAGCACAGGATAATGTGGTTTATTTTGTAGTCCGCCATATAGATGGCTGTGAGAAACAGGCAGAACCGGCTGGCCATTATCCCGAAGGTACCGCAACGTGGTGACTAGCCTCTGCTCCGGAGTGATGGCTTGCCGCGTGCAGATATCCTGCCTGCTGATACAAGGGGTCAGCAAAGCCAACAGATGGTGATAAACGGGGTCCGTCATCCTGAGATAATTCCTGAAATCCTCAGGATTATTCTCCTGGATCTCACGAAGCAAAGGCATGTGCGAGAATTGGTCACGCTGGAGTAACCAATTCTTGGCCCATGAACTCCTCCTCGCCCTGTTCATGGACTGGGCTTGGGTCAAAGTATTAACCCCAACACCAAGCCCCCACACAGCATGAACTCGAGAACGAGTATGTCCACGCACCATGGCTTCAAAACGATCGGCTGGTCAGAACAAACTTAAACAGATGCACTGAAGAACAGCAAGGCCTGTGAAGAGCGACCAGAAGAACAGGAACGAGCGGACCAGAACGCCCTGATATACAGGTACGAACTGACCATCACGCACTGAAAACCAGATACAAACCACACAAGCACAAACTGAACCGCAGTAAAACGATCGGAATAAGCTGGAGTCTGAAAAGCGTGAATCGTCTCTAACCAAACTTCTACTAACACAAGATAAACACGCGATCAGCAGAAGGGGTCCAAAGGGGGGTGTACTGGGTCTTGAACTTCCTTTTTCTAGTCCCGTTGTACGTGCTGTACGTCACCGCCTTTGAAACGGGTGGACTTTTGGAGTGATCGTGTGTGTGCAAGTCCGTTCGTTTGGAAGTCCATCGGAACTCCGCTGAAAAGTCCATCGGGAAGACCGTCAGACCTAGTCTGCCCGAAAGTCCGGTCGTGTGTATGCGGCATAAGATGAACTTAGTAAGTGTAGGATCAAGTACCCTAGGACAGGAAGTGTCTGTGGAAATACTATATTAGTATTCAAATGATTCATGTAAAGAAACATGTAAAATATAATTAACCACAGACCCAGAAGGATTTACCCCCTTCCTGACCAGCATTTTTTGTGATTCAGCACTGCGTCGCTTTAGCTGACAATTGCGCAGTCGTGTGACGTTGTACCCAAACAAAATTGATGTCCTTTTTTTCCTACAAATAGAGCTTTCTTTGGTGGTATTTGATCACCTCTGTGGTTTTTATTTTTGCGCTATAAACTAAAAAAGAGCAAATTTTATTTTTTTTTTAAAAGCAATATTTTTTACTTTTTGCTATAATAAATTTCCCCAAAAAATATATAAAAAAACGAATTTCTTCCACAGTTTAGGCTGATATGTATTCTTCTACCTATTTTTATTAAAAAAAAAAAATTGCAATAAGTGTATATTGATTGATTTGCGCAAAGGTTATAGCGTCTACAAAATAGGGAATAGATTTATGGCATTTTTGTTATATATTTTTTTTTACTTGTAATGGCGGTGAGCTGCGATTTTTTTCATGACTGCGACATTGTGGTGGACAGATCGGACACTTTTGACACCTTTTTTGGACCAGTGACATTTACACAGCGATCAGAGCTAAAAATATCCACTGATTACTGTATAAATGTCACTGGCAGTGAAATAGTTAAACACTAAAGGGCGATCAATGGGTTAAGTGTGTTCTAAGTGTGGGGGAGATGGGCTCACTACAACATGACAGGGATCACTGCTCCTGATGACATAGAGCAGTAGATCCCTGTCATGTTGCTAGGCAGAACAGGGAAATGCCTTGTTTACATAGGCATCTCCCCGTTCTGCCTCTCCTCACTGTCGGGCCATCGGCGAACATCGAGTTTGTGGGACCCACGGGCACACTCCCACGGCACGCGAGGCCGCTAGGCAGAAATTTCAAAGGGACATACGGGTGCGCCCTTTTGCCTCCCCGTGCCATTCTGCCGATGTAAATCGACGTGCAGCAGTCAGTATTTAGTTAACAATTAACAACAAAACCTGGGGAATGCCCAGGGAAAAACCAAGCCTACTTACCAACAGCTCGCAGACAACCAAATTAACCTGTCTAACATGTTATTTAGTTAACAATGCCTTGAATTACTTTTCTTTCCAGAAGAATGGCACCATATGTGTTAAGCTTATATTTAGGGTCAACCCATACTTCTTTGACACAGAAGCTATGTCAGAGATTATGTAATTATACTAATCCCAGTGCTTGTATAGTTTTGTCTCTGTTTACAAATGTCTGACACACATTCTCTTCCGTTCGTGTTGCAAATCATAAAGCTACAGTGTTCCATTCTAATCACCATGGAAGGGAAGACTGAGGAAATACTTCCTCCTGACTGCAACAGACTGATAACGCCATCTCAGCATTGACAGGTCATTTGCTAAGAGGATGGCTTTTTGTTTTCTAAAAGCTATAAAAATGTGTTTTTAGTTGCATGGAGAAGGATTAGGACATCTGTTTTTCCATCTCCCATTTAGAGAGGTTCCCCTCCCTTGCTATACTGAAGACACCCTATGTTTCAGTGTGAGGCATGGTGTCACTGTAAAATCTCCCAAACTCAGATTCAAATGGTAAGGATGAGCTGAACACCCCCCCCCCCCCCCAGTTCGGTTCACACCAGAACATACCGAACAGGCAAAAAATCTAGAAGAACACACGAACACCGTTAAAGTCTATGGGACACGAACATGAAAAATCAAAAGTGCTAATTTTAAAGGCTTATATGCAAGTTATTGTCATAAAAAGTGTTTGGGGACCCAGTTCCTCGGTTCAGGAGGGGGGGTGCTCTCTCTTCCCCCCTCTTTTCCTACGGTCTGCCGGGTTGCATGCTCGGATAAGGGTCTGGTATGGATTTTGGGGGGATTCCTATGCCATTTTTAAAAAATTTGGTGCAGGGTTTCCCTTAATTTCCATATCAGACTTGAAGGGCCTGGTATGGATTTTAGGGGGACCCCCACGCAATTTTTTATAATATTTTTTATAATATTTTGAGTGATAGGATATTAGAGCTTTCTTTTTGAAATTAAAAGAAGATGTGAAATGTTCACTTTTCATTCTCATAACTTGCCCACACACGCCCGGACTTTTCGGGCGGACAATCCGTGGGAAAAAGTCCGCGGGACTTTTGGAAATGAACGGACTTGCCCACACACGATCGGAAAGTCCGTTAATTTAAAACGTAACTGCAGGTAGATGGAACTAGCGAAGGCAGTGAATGCCGCCGTGCTAGCCCCGTCACCTGGCATGGATTTAAAGGGAATCCCTACACCGAAAAAAACGGCGTGGGGTCCCCCCCAAATCCATCTCAGACCCTTATCCGAGCACGCAGCCCGGCCGGCCAGGAAAGGGGTGGGGACGAGAGAGCGCCCCCCCCCTCCTGAGCCGTACCAGGCCGCGTGCCCTCAAAATGGGGGGTGCCCTGGGGAAAGGGGGGTCATGCGGCCCCCCCACCCCAAAGCACCTTGTCCCCATGTTGATGAGGACAAGGGCCTCTTCCTGACAACCCTGGCCGTTGGTTGTCAGGGTCTGAGGGCGGGGGGCTTATCGGAATCCAGGAGCCCCCTTTAATAAGGGGGCCCCCAGATCCCGGCCACCCACCCTATGTGAATGAGTATGGGGTACGATTTACCCCTACCCATTCACCTAAGGTGTAAAAGTGTCAATAATTTTTTTTTTTTTTAAACATTTTATTGCACTGCTCCGGGGGTCTTCTTCCGTCTTGGGGGGGGGGGTCTTCTCGCCGGACTCCTCCGCTCTCTTCTGCTCTTTTACCTAGCTCTTTCACGAGCGGGGGAGCCCGGCTTTCTTCTTCGTCGTCGCCACCGTGATTTAAAAAAATCACTGCTCTTGAAAAAATGGCAGTTTTTAAAAAACATTGGACCCGGGGTCCAAAACACTTTTTATGACAATAACTTGCATATAAGCCTTTAAAATTAGCACTTGATCTTTCATGTTCGTGTCCTATAGACTTTAACGGCTTTTGAATTTGCCCCAAACAGCGCATATTATTCGGTGTCCGAACAACCAAAGTGCGGCCCGAACTTATGCTCAGGCCGAACCATTCGCCCATCCCTACCAAATAGCTGTAACTGATAGATGTGCTCTTGATGTTAATAGAGAAGTCAAGGGACACAGGGGATGGGGGATACTATGAGCTCAATTTCGAAAAGACTGAATTTAAGGAAGTGATGTGACATCAACTTTTTTTTCTGTTTGCTTTAACCATTTGACCTTCAGAAAGTTTTACCCTCTTCATGACCAGGGCACCTTTTGGTTTTGGGATTGTTAGAGAATTTGTTTACATTTTTTCAGTGCTAATTAAGTTTTATCTAGCCTGCAGGGTGAACAATAGAAAATTGAGCTGACTATGACAACCATTGCCATGCAGGAATATCCAATGCAAGGCTTAATCAGAGTTTGAAATTTGGAGAAATAGAAATGGAAGAGAAGTTTGTAGTCCAGCATAGAAACAAGCTAGAAAAAGGGAAGGGTAAAGAAAAAAATCTAAAATCTAGTTGACCCCTGTCATCAGGAAAATATGAAAACCAAAGAAAAAAAAGTGGGTTATACAGAATCCAAATAAACCTATTTAATTTATAGAGTATAGCAGTACCATTCTATTAAAAAGAACTTCCATACTGTTCTCAGCAAATAATGTTAGATTCTATCTGAAGACATTCTTGATTTACCTCCTAGTGACATCAGCAAGTTTTCTGCTAACACATTTACGGATTTAAACTTAAAGAATAAAATACTGCAATTGATTCAGAAGGTGCCATTTGAGTCAAATGTAGATATTAGAGCTTTCTTTTTGAAATTAAAAGAAGATGTGAAATGCTCACTTTTCATTCTCAGGCAGACAGGTTGTTATAGAGGAGACAAGTGAAAGCATTAACATCGCCAGAACAAATATTAAAAGGTGGTATAGATAGCCTGGTAGCTTAGTTCTTACCGAGATGAACAGCAAGGTTTGAAAGAGAAAGAGATATTATTTTGAGTGATAGGATAATTTAGGCTAACTTGCTTATATCTGAAATCTACAGAATTTCTGAACTAATGCGGAGGAAATATTACTTTGTTAAATCACTTATGGATAGATACATTACTAAATTATTATAATTCTGTTGGCCATAGATTTGAACTGTCATACTGTCACTCAAACTACATTAATATAATACAATGTGTAACAATTCACTGCCATTTGAAGTAGATTAATAGAGTGGAAAACATTGTTTGGCAAATAGTGATAATAATTGAATATATGTTTAAATGCTTATCTGACACATCTGTAGGGTTTTAACTCCTTTTTATTCCATAGAGCAGTCTGTGCTGTTACCTGCCACTGTTAGTTTACACATGTTCTGACTTCTTGTTTATGACATTTATTTGAATGTGCAAAAATGCAAAAGGGCATTAAGCAGGGCCATGTATTCAAATACATTCCTGTTAAACTCCAGTTATTTTAGCTTTAGGTAGAGTGGTAACAGTCATGGGCGTCCGCAGAACTTTTTTCAGGGGGGGGCATAATTTTAGGGTCACCCATGCACCGCCCCTTTTTGACAATGTCATTATCACATTATTATGGTCAGAGTCTGCAGACGTATTACAGTCCCTAGGATAAGTAATGGGTAATGACCAACAGGCTCTCTTACCAGACCCAGCGAAACTACAGCAGTGATCACTCCGGCTGGATGATCGTTCACTCTGGGTTCCCCGGGGGTGACACTGGTCAGTAGTGTAGCATGTCTGTACCCTGGTAGTGGCTCAGTCTTTCTCTCTCTGGTGGTGCTGGCCAGTGTGGCTTTCTCTCTGGTGGTGCTGGACAGCATGACTCTCTTTTGTGGCCCTGGCAGGCTCTCTCTCTGGCTTCCGCCCAGCACACTCCTCGTCCTGTAGCACTCTCTCCCTCAGCTTCTTTTCAGGCTGCAGTCTCTCAATCTCTCTCTTGATCGAGCTGTAGCCTCCTCCCTGTGGAAAATGGAGCCGCCAATCTTTTGGGACTACCTGTCCCATAAAGCTTGCCTCTCCTAGTCGCCTTTGATTTGCCCTCAGTTATGGCCAATAGGGAAGGAACGGAGCAGGGCAGGAAGCTGGGTGGGGAACCTGGTGAGAGCTGCCGTCTCTTCTTCCTGACAGAAGAATGGGTGGGGCGAGGGGGGGAAACCTCTGATAGCCCGCAGCTCGCCATTCTTCCGTCACAGCACCGCCAAGTTCTCTGCTGGACTGAGCAGGGAAAAGAGCCCAAAGTCACATTACACTTGACAGCACCTTAATGGTGTCACCCCACTGGTGGGTGGCACCCGGGTGCGGCACCTCGATAGAGACACAACTGTGCTGAATTTAAGATCCGATCCCTGATTGCAGGGGGGGGGGCACTTGACCCCCCTTGCCCCTATCTGCGGACGCCCATGGTAACAGTTAAAACCACTGAGGGGAATTCATTGATTTTCCCAGTGAGCACATAGACTGCTGTAAATGGAGAACAGTACTGAATGTAAATCCTAAAACTAATGCCGCGTACACACGTGCGGACTTTTGCCGGCGGACCTAGTCCAGCGGACAATCCCGCCGGACTTTCCAGCTGGGTCCGCTGGACTTTCCGAGCGTGTGGACTTGCCCACACACGTGCGGACTTGCCCACACACGCACGGACAGATAATCCGCCGGCCAAAGTCCGCGGGACTTTTGAAAATGAACGGACTTGCCGCTCATCGGCAAGTCCGTTCATTCAGCACGTGACTTCAGATTACGTAGCTAGCGTAGGCAGTAAATGCCGCCGCGCTGGCTCCGTAAGCTGGCATGGATTTAAAGGGACTCCCCACGCCGAAAAAACGGCGTGGGGGTTCCCCCCAAATCCACGTCAGACCCTCATCCGAGCACGCAGCCTGTGGCGGTCGTCGTCTTCCGCGCCGCCGGCGCCTTCTCCTTCTTCTTGTCCTTCTTCTTCTTCTTCTTCCGATGTTGACCCGACGCTCTCTCTGCCCGGAATGCCTGTGCCGCGCTGCGCTGGGACTTATATAGGGGCATGGGGACAGGGTCACATGTTCATGTCACATGGTGACCCCGCCCCCTTGCGATGTCACAGTCCCTGCATCCTCCGGGACTGTGACAACACAAGGGGGCGGGGTCACCATGTGACATGAACATGTGACCCTGTCTCCATGCCCCTATATAAGTCCCAGCGCAGAGCGGCACAGGCATTCCGGGCAGAGAGAGCGTCGGGTCAACATCGGAAGAAGAACAAGAAGAAGGACAAGAAGAAGGACAAGGCGCCGGCGGCGCGGAAGGCGACGACCGCCGCAAGAACAGAAGAGACCCCCGGAAGACCCCCGAAGGCGGATCGAGAACCCCAGACAACGGCGGCGACGACGAAGAAGGTAGCCGGACTTCCCCCGCTCGGTAAAAGAGCTTGGTAAATGGCGGGGGAGTCCGGCGAGAAGACCCCCAAGACGGAAGAAGACCCCCGGAGCAGTGCAATAAACTATTTTTTCAAAAGTGTGTGTGTTTTTTTTTTACTTTACATTTTACACCTTAGGTGAATGGGTAGGGGTACATCGTACCCCATACTCATAACATAGGGTGGGGGGCCGGGATCTGAGGGCCCCCTTATAAAAGGGGTCTCTCAGATTCCGATAAGCCCCCGGCAGACCCCGACAACCAACGGCCAGGGTTGTCGGGAGAGGCCCTTGTCCCCCCATGTTGGGGGGGGGGGCCGCACGCCCCCTTTTCCCCAGGGCACCCCCCATGTTGAGGGCACGCGGCCTGGTACGGAGGGGGGGGGGGCTCGTTCGTCCCCACCCCTTTCCTGGCCTGCCAGGCTGCATGCTCGGATAAGGGTCTGACATGGATTTGGGGGGGACCCCCACGCCGTTTTTCGGCGTGGGGATTCCCTTTAAATCCATGACAGGTGACGGAGCTAGCGCGCCGGCATTTACTGCCTACGCTAGCTACGTACCTGAAGTTACGTTCGAAATGAACGGACTGCTCCGTGTGTGGGCAAGTCCGTTCATTTTCAAAAGTCCCGCGGACTTGCCTACTAACGGCGGGATTGTCCGCCGGACTGCCAAGTCCAGCGGATAATTTTAAAACCAAACTTAAAACTTTGGCGCCAAAAAGTCCGCCGGACTTTGGCGCCAAAAAGTCCGCCGGCGCCCACACACGAGGGGATTATCCGTTGGACTTCGGTCCAGCGGATAATCCCGCGGGATAGTCCCTTCGTGTGTACGCGGCATTAGGAGTAGTGATGAGCTAAATGTTCTAAGTTTTCATGTGGAGGAGCATAGCTGAAGTTTGGATGCCAAATCTCAACACCATTGAACTCTATGGGAGCTGAATCTTTAATCAATTTGGGCCATTTAAAGGCTAATAGACAGGGGCACTATGCAGGGGAACATATGTCAATGCAAAAAAGTTTTAAATACCATTTAGCAGGGAGCAGCATTTATATTAATGTTTAAAGCAGAACATTGAATCTGCATAATTTCTTTAACCACTGCATATAAACAGCTAGACAGAGCATATGTCAAGCTAGGGGAACATACCCGTACATCCTCCCAGATCTGCACATCATGTGCTCCCCTGGAGGTGCCAACAGCACGAAAGAGTGATCACCAATCTAAGTACTGAGCAGCGGTGCTTCACCCAGGTACCATGTGATCGATGTGACCAATCACAGCAATCACATGTCAAATAGTAGTAAAGATGGCTGCCATTCATACACCCATTCAGAACTACTGTGATCTCTGTGATTGGTCCATGATCACATGGTACAAGGTCAAGCACTGACTCCCTGTACCATGTGATAGCTGTAGCCAATCACATTTTACCATAATATTTTTCAATGGCTGCAGGAATGCAGTGCTTATACAGCCATCATAGCTGCATAAGCAATGTTAGTGCAAAAAAAGATTGCATTCACTTCCCTATAGTGAGGCACGAAAGAGGCATGAAGTCGAGGCTTAACAAATTAACAAAAATATCATACATAAAAGCATGGAAAAGCATGGTATAGCAAAACCATGCTGGTAATCATAATGCATCTCAACAATATTTTTAGCACATTGCATGGTACATTGAGAGAAACTGTCCTCCACTTCAAAAGATCACTTGGAGCAGCATAGTATAGTGTGGTCTAGTGTATCATAATAAAAACATATAGAACCATCTGTGTGGGCATGTAGCATCTGTGTAAGCCTTATGAGTTTCATGGGGGGTGTGTGAGGGTGAGGGCTACTGAAGATGTTCACCATGGGAGCTGAGGTGTCAGGACACATGGAGAAAACAGGGAGAACTCATGAAATCCCCAAGAGAAATGTCCAAATGATAATAGAAATGGGCTCCACTTCTGTGGATACCAATGAATTGTGTATAACAATGTATAATAGTGCTTGTAGTGAGAAATATAGGCCAAGCCCATAACCAAATGGAGTGAAATAGAGATCAACAGAATATAAAAAATGACGTAGGGCCCAGAGTTGTGACCATGAAGGTTGAAAAGGAGCTGTAAAGTTAGTAGTAGTGTGATATGGTATACAATCCCACATACCAATGGGAAACCAAATATTGAACAGAAAGACAGAGTAATGAAAAACGTGAAAGGTGAAATGAAAGAAACTCACAGTGAATTGGCCTTGAAATATACAAGGCTTTGATCAAGAACCAAAAATGCATGTGTGTACAGGATAAACTGCACACGGATCAGTGCTGCTAAGTGAATGTTAAGTACTCCCTGTGTGGCCTGCGTCCCACCCAGTGTCATGCAGACATGATGGTGGAGGAGGGGCTTCCTCGCCAGAGCGGACAGATCTGCTGACCAAGGCCTGGACCTCACCTTCCGAGTGTCAGCCAAGAAAGTAAGGAAGCACATGCCTTCAATGTGATGCCCATCAGGACATCACATGCTTGGGGTGGCGGAGTGGCACCTATGCATAACTGAGATACCCACCCCCAGCCAGAACAGCCTAGAGGAAGAGGGGAAGGGGAGGGACACTGGAACCCCATCACAGCTCCTGAAGATTGACAGCACAAAAGCCTTAAACAAAACCCCTGGTCACACAGCCCAAAACAACCCAACCATGGAAAAAATACTGGAATGTAAAAATAATGAGAGCCTAGGAAAAGGCAGACACACAAAAGACAGATCCGCCATGAATTGAATGGGAGAAATGCATAAATGATTATAGACTGCATGATAGCCTTACCTCTGCCTCCATCCCAGTGTAGCCAGTAGACATTTGCACACTGAAATATTTTGTTTTGGAATTTCGTTTTTGTCCGAAAAATACATTTATTTAGTTACTCCCGAAATTTGTTTTTATTTATTTTGTTACAGTAAAAAATGCTTTCGTCCAAAAATCCGAAATAATTAAGGTTGAATCTGTCATTGAAGGCTTATGGTGTCTGTCGAATGTTCTAAGAAGATTCGACGGAGCAGCTAAACCAGGGGTCTTCAAACTATGGCCCTCCAGTTGTTCTACAATTCCCATCATGCCTAGTCATGTCTGTGAATGTCAGAGTTTTGCAATGCCTCATGGGATGTGTAGTTCTGCAACAGTGTACGACGCCGCAATCGAACATTTCCGGTCGAATCTTATGCTTACAAGCAGTGATGTAAGTAACTGAGTTAAAATAAACTGAGTTACCTAACGCAGTTACTTTAGAGGGTAACTAGTAATCTAACTGATTACTTTTCCCCTCATGGTAACTCAGTTCCCATTACTTTGGCTTAGTTACCCCAATTACATCTACCGCCACTAGATGGCAGTAATGTAATTCCGGTGTCCTGCCGAAAAAGTTCCCCCGCCGGATAAGGACCCCCTGTACTGCGCAGGCGCAGGGCTTGCGCAGTACGAAGGACTACGGAGCTTTCGAAAATTGCCGAACCTAAACCGCTCTGAGTGAACTCTACACCGCGCAGGCGCAGTTAACATGTAATTGTACGAGGCGATGCTGCGTGCTCCTGATGCTCGTGCTACTCTGCAAGGGGCGTCTATCGTGTAACTAAGGGGCGGGTCTAGTATTACTGTAACCAAGGGGCACATTTATTATTATTGTTATATATCGAGCTCTGCCCATTAATTTAACATTCGCCCTCTTCTGTAGCCATCCGCCCCTTACACGATATAAAAATAATAGACCCGCCCCTTGCTTACACGCTATAACAGATCTGCCCCTTGGTTAGAGTAATAATAGAGCAGCCCATTAGTTACACGATATATAACAATAATAATAAATGCGCCCCTTGGTTACAGTAATACTAGACCCGCCCCTTAGTTACACGTATAGAATATTTAAAAAAAAAGTCAGTTACTTTGCTGCGTAACTAATTACTTTTCCAATGTAGTAACTGAGTTACTAACGCGATTACTTTTTGGGAGAAGTAATTTGTAACTTAACTAATTACTTTTTTAAAGTAAGATGACCAACACTGCTTACAAGCTATAGTAAAATTCTAATGATGTATGACACTAGTAAGAATTATATTTATTAATTAGTATTACTAGTCAACCAACATTAGAATTCTTCTATAGCCTATGGGCGGAGCATTTGACCATACTTGTCGGCTCGCAGCGTCTGCTTCGTCGAATCTTCATGTTGAATCTTTTCTCACTATGTCAAAATAATCTTGTACGAATAGAGTTAGGTTAGGCACATTCAACCTTTTTTGCTATTGTCTCTATAATGTCAAATCGCTAGCTATCGCTATTGTCAGCGTCATGTCGAATCTCCTATCTATATCGAACTGTTGTCGCAAAAAAAAGTAAAGCATTTGTTTATGTGAGATCTTTTGCTTTTCGGATTCTGCACTTTCGTTATCGTTTGTTAAAACGATAATGAAAATACCGGAAATTCGGACGAAAATGCATTCGGACGAAAACAAATGTACATGTCTAGTAGCCAGCAACAATGTTCCTGATCACTGCCACACCAGTGTAGTGTTGCCTCTACCTGCCACCTATACCGAACCTAGCCTGTTTATTGGCCACATTTCTGCCTGTTGTCTGGACTGATCTGTTGCCTGTTTGCTGACCATGTCTCTGCCTGTGGCCTGAACTGACCCATTTGCATGTCCGACTGTTCCTGTGAGAAACCAGTCCCAGCCATCCCCTGTGGACAACCTTACTCCTGGACCCATAGGGACTTTTTTACTATTCATTGCCCCTTAGAATTAATTGGACTCTTGATTTATTTTTTCCCTCTCAGCCTTTGTAAATGACCCCCATACATACCTACCAAATATAGAACATAAGACTGTATTAAGGTAATAAATAATACATGTTTTTACATTTTAAACTACCTTTTTTGTGAAACTATTAAAATCAAAAGTATGTAAATCTATAAATAGCAACTTAAGCTAAAAATCTGAAGGTTGGCCTCAAACCTATAAAAAAGAATACAAGGGGGTACCATACTAAGTGTAGCAATAGAAAGTAATAGATTTCATTAAAAAACAATTGGCAAATCACATCAGGCAGAAGTATACAGGCATATCTGTGTGTAAATGGCCATGGTAACTGGGTGAACCCAAAGACATCTGTCGCTTGTGGGAAAGGGGTTGAGATCCTGCAGCTGATGGGCTGGTAGGTGGACAGAGACGGAAGCAACTGGACCAGAAATTATATCAGCAGGATGTCGGGAATGCCACTGGCCAATAAGGCCTTATTGACTAGTTGCTTCCCCGTCACCCTGCTAACATGGCCTTTTACACACAAATGTGCCTGTATTCTTCTGCCTGACGTAAGTTGCCAATCTGTCTACTTCACTCTATTGGGAGGGGGGGGCACTAATTTCATGAGATTCCTCATGAACTTTTTACACATGGACTATTTGGACTTTTTATATAAGAACATCTTATATTTATTTTAATATTGTTTACCACATTTAGTCACTAACTGTCTCCCCCAGCGCTATTCTCCTTTTTCTTGGCCTCAAACCTCAAACCTCAAACCTATGCATTTGAATAATATACAATGTGTAGTGCTGTGTGTGCACCATGTTAGTGTGTGATGTAGACATTCATTTTATAATAATACAGCAACATGTCACATCCACCCTGACATTGCTGACGTCACACGCTACTCCACGAGCAAATCGTCACCATCTCCTTCAGAGGACACAGCCGGCTTCCTCTCCGGCTCCTTGCGGCTTTTACAGCCTGGATTTGGCATCACTCGGGACACGCTTTAGACATCAGCTATACCTCATCATCCATGAGCACATCTGTACTTACCCACATGGAAGAGGTGAATACTTTTATTGTGTTACATTAAAACATTGCACTCAGGGGCGCTTTTCTGTCTTTTTCTTTCCATATTGATCCTGCGTTGGCTTCACTCCTGAGAAGAGCAGCGCTTAGTGCCTATTTTGCTATAAACTTTGCCATCATCATCATTCAGTTCTTAAGATCCACTATTCATTGCCCCTTAGAATAATTGGACTCTTGATTTATACTTGTGGACTTTTTATAATTGATTTTATCCAGCCCTGTTTTTACTACTGGATATACTACCCATTCTTATTCTACTAATTGTGAGCCACTATATCGGTACTCTGAGCGCTATCATTTGCTGTTGTTTTCATTGTGCCCTACACACAGCATGCATCCACACAGGGGTGAACCAAGAGTTTGTTCACATGTGAACTTGGACGGTTGGTAAAACCAGGTGATTGAGCTGTTTTTACCACCTCCAACTGCTTTAGCTGCAGAGGAAGCAGCTGAGGGTGTACACATGCTGTGGCTGGAGGTATACCCAGGGTGAATAGGGCTGCACTGCAACCACCCCGCAAATGTGTGCATTACATGCAGTTGTGATGTGGTGATGCTGCATTTATAGGGTTAAAACAGGTGGTGAGGAGGTGATATATTGATTCTCTACTACCTGTCAAATACTTCTGAAAAGCAATCTGAGCATGGATTGCTTTTCAGAGGAGCAGCAGTCCTTGCTCCTATTACAAACACCTCTAAAAAAGTTCTGATAGTACATGAATAAGGATCAGAATTAAAAGTAACATACATAAATGCATACATATAAACACAAACACACACATACAGACATGTGTACACACACAAACACACACAAACACACACACACAAATACAGACACATGTACACACACACACATACACACACAAATACAGACACATGCACATACATGCACACATGCAGTCACATGTACATGCACACACACACACACACACATGTACACACACGGTCGGATATTTCGATGGAAAAAGTCTGATCGGATTATGTTGTCGTAAAATCCGATCGTGTGTGGGCTCTAGCAGACTTTTTCCCTCGGAATTTCCGATGGAAAAAATATGAGAGCAGGATCTCAAATTTTCCGACAACAAAATCCGATCGGACTTTTTACGATCGTGTGTAGAGAATTCCGATGGACAAAGTGCCACGCATGCTCAGATCAAATAACGAGACCAAAACTATTAGCTACTAGCCTCTACGTAGTTCCGTAGTATGCAACAAACGTCACCACGTTCAGAACGATCAGATTTTCCGACAACTTTGTCCGACCGTGTGTATGCAACACCAGTTTTGGACAAAATCCTTCGGAAAAAAACGGACAGATTTTGTGGTCGGAATTTCCGACCGTGTGTACGGGGGCTTACACACACATGAACACTCACACACAAATACAGACACATGCACACACATGCACACACATGCACACATACAGATACATGTAAAAACACACACACACATACAGACACATGCACACACACATGTACACACATACAGATGCATGCACACACACACACAGATGCATACACACACACATACACACAGAAACATATACACACATACAGACACATGTACACACACACACACACACACACACACACACATATATACATATGTTCACACATACAGACACATGTACACACATACAGATACATGTACACACACACACACATATGTACATGCACACATGTGCACACACACATACACAGACATGTACACACACAGACACATGTACAGACACACAAACACATGTACACACACGTGCGCACACATACAGACACATATGCACACACAAATACAATTAAAGCCCTTTAAAAAGTTCTAATATAGTGGCTTCCTTCACACGGCTGGGTATTGACTGTAGGGGGAAGCCAAGAGCACAGCACACTCTCCCTCCCTTTACTCTCACTTTGTTGAATCTGATTGAGACTGAACTGATGTATAGCTTAATTGGGGATCAGGAGCTTGTGCTCATTTGACAGCCTTTCTCTACTTTGATCTTGCAGCACCCCTGAGGACCTCTGGCGGCACCCCAGGGCACTGCGGAACCCCCGGCTGAGAAACATGGCACATGACTGATGTTTATTATGTCATCCATTCTGAATGAACATAGAAAACTCTCTACAAAGCATTCCTGTGTTAATTCCAGTGTTGGTCATCTTACTTTAAAAAAGTAATTACTGTAGTTAAGTTACAAATTACTTCTCCCAAAAAGTAATTGCGTTAGTAACTCGGTTACTACATTGGAAAAGTAATTAGTTACTCAGCAAAGTAACTGTGACAAGGGTGGCAGTGGTGGCGCTTGAGGGGTGGCAGCGGTGGTAATTGAGGGGTGGCAGCGGTGATGGTGGTGTACTTAAGGGAGGTGGCAGTGGTGGTGGTGTACAGTACTTGGGGGGGGGGGTTGGCAGCGGTGGTACTTGGAGGGATGGCAGCGGTGGTACTTGGGGGGGTGGCAGCCAGCGGTGGTACTTGGGGGGTGGCAGCGGTCCTCCACCACCTCTGCCTCTTACTGATCCCATCCCCCACCACCACTGATCTCATCCCTACCCTATCCCCCATCACCTCTGTTGTAGAAGTGATGGTGGGTGGGTAGGGATGGGATCAGTAAGAAGCAGAGGTGGTGGAGGACTTGGGATGGATCAATTGCACTGCAATTCGAATTGTCAGACAGTCACTTGAATGCCTCCAGGGATGCCTTCACTCGATTGGTGTCAGCTGACTTCATTTTTCAGTGTCTGCCCCGCCTCTCTACATTCTCTCTCTCTCTCTCTGGATAGGCGGGGTGGGATGGGGCAGTCCAGACAGTCTCTCTGAGTCTCAGCACAGCGGGCCTCCCGGGCGGTAGATGTAATTGAGGTAATGCCGCCCAAGTAATGGGAACTGCGTTACCATGAGGGGAAGAGTAATCAGTTAGATTACTCGTTACCCTCTAAAGTAACAGTGTTAAGTAACTCCGTTTATTTTAACTGAGTTATTTGCATCACTGGTAAATTCATTGTATTTATAATCATAAGAACATGTTTACCGACCCTTGCCTGCAGCAACTGAAAGGTGGTGTTTGAGAAGGGGAGAAGCTAGAAGCTGGCACAAGCAGGAAGAGCTGCCAGGGAATCCAGGGCACAAGGAGGGGATCAGAGGACACAGGAATTAGAGGCAACAGAAGGAATGGTAGACAAGATTGGTGGGGGAGAGCAGTGGTGACTGGAAGGACAAAAGTGGAAGAATCACTTTTTGAATTAATTACTGTGATCAGCAACTTGTTAGCCGCTGATCACATCTATTCTTTTACTCAGCAGCGTATAAGCATTACTTTTGGTAAATTTTACAGTAGATGAAGTCACCATAAACTTATAGCAAATGGGAGAATTTCATAGAAGTATGACTTACTGACCTGGCCAGCTGGAAGTCATTTTGTTCCCATGTAAGACCAATAGCATGGCAACAAACGAGCTTATTTTTTTTGTAAAAAAACAGCATGGAGATGTCTGGTACCCCCCTAAAATATAAACCAAAACTTAAGGGGTCCCCGTGGTGTTTTTTTTTTTTCTTTTTCAACAAAGGAAAATGAAGTGCCCCCCCCCCAAAAAAAAAAACAATCCGTTACATGCGAGTTTCAAGGGATGCAATGAGTGGGATCATGTATTACCTAGTGTTCCCTGTCCATGGATACAGAACAAGGTAACTTGGGCAGGCAAAAGCCTGTGGTTACCTTTCAAGTTGTGGAACAAAACATCATAACAGCACCAGACCTAACCCCCCTGTTTCTAATTCTTTCTATTTTAACCTTGGTGGATCTATTGGTAGAGGCTGCAGTTCTCCTTGTTGGATTTTCTCCGTAAGCGCGGGAGTCCACACATATATTTGTATTGTTACAATGCTTTTTATAACTTTTTATTGTGTTGTTATAATATATTTTATGTGAAATGATGATGGCACTATAGGATTTTATAAACTTAACCTAATAAAATTGTATTTTTAGATAAAAAATGTTGTGCCTCAAAAGTCCCATTTGAATTTTTGTAGCTCTTTTTGATGCTGTTTGAAATAAAGGTGGCCAAGCGTGGCAATGTTTGGTACAATGTTAATTATTGATGACTGAAATAAAAGATTGAAATAAATATTATCTGGCTGGTGGCTATGGATTCCCTCTATTTATTCCATATACGTATTAACTTGTATATTCCGATAGTTAGCTAGTCTATTAAAACTCTGGTAATATTACTCTTGATAGTACAATGATATAAGGTTAGCTATGAAAACAAACACACTGCTTAGTAAAACAATGTCTTATTTATTTCCCAAGGAAATAGGAAATGTTAATATAAAAACACTAAAGGAAAATATAATACAGAGCATATAAAATACAAAAACATCAATAATACTTATCGTAAGGCAGTCCTCTAGATATTGTCTCATCAGCTGGGCTTAAAATGGCAAAAGAGAAAACTTTCCCTCTCGGTCAGCACTTTTTAAACTCCATCCATACACCGTCCAGACCCAACCCCATTTCCAGCGCATTTAGGTTTCTCGCAAATCAAAGCAGTTAATAGGCAATCCTTCTTAATACATTATATTTCTTTCTATCCTGCTGTATTGACCTCTAGGGGGAGTATTCGTCCATGGATCATCGATTTGTGACCTGGGTCATCTTCAGTGATAGTTAGCCATTTGATCTTTTGTAATAATCTTGTCAGCCATTGTTCTCTTTAAAGCCTGTTGGCAGAAGGGTAATTAACCACTTGCCTACCAGGCATGAACACCTCCTTCCTGACCAAGCCATTTTTCAGCTTTCATCACTGTCGCATTTTGAATGACAATTGCGCGGTCATGCAACGCTGTACCCAAATAACATTTTTATCATTTTTTTCCCACAGATAGAGCTTTATTTTGGTGGTATATAATCACCTCTGCGTTTTTTATTTCTTGCGCTATAAACAAAAGAAGAGGGACAAGTTTGAAAAAACATAATATTTTTTACTTTTTATTATAATAAATATCCAATTTTTTTTTGTAAACAAATTTTTTCCTCAGTTGAGGCCGATACGTATTCTTCTACATATTTTTGGTAAAAAAATCGCAATAAGCGTATATTGATTGGTTTGCGCAAAAGTTATAGCGTCTACAAAATAGGGGATAGATTTATAGAATTTTTATTATTATTTTTTTTTTTTACTAGTAATGTCAGCGATCTGCGATTTCTATCATGAATGCGACATTGCGGCGGACATATCGGACACTTTTGACACATTTTTGGGACCATTTACATTTATACAGCGATCCGTGCTATAAAAATGCATTGATTACTGTATAAATGGGACTGGCAGGGAAGGGGTTAACATTAGGGGGCGCTGCAGGGGTTAATATGTTCTCTATGTTAGTGATTCTAACTGTGGGGGGAGGGGACTGACTGGGGGAGGGGACCGATCGGTGTCCCTATGTACAAGGGACATACCATCGGTCTCCTCTCCAGTGACAGGACGTGGATCTGTGTGTTTACATACACAGATCCACGTCCTGCTCCACGTCCGGCGGACATCGCGGCCGCCGGGCATGCGCATCGGGTCTCCAGCGACGCGGTGGGCACGCGCGCCCGCCCCCTAGTGGCCAAAATGCAAACGACGTCATATGACGGCAGCCCGCCACAAGAGCCGCTCCGCCATCAATTGACAGTGGGCGGTTGGCTACAGGTTAAGGATTTCAATCTTATCACACCAGTTGGTCAGGAACCAAGCTTTTGTTAATATCCTTGCTAGGGGGCGTGACTTCTTCTTTCAGATGAAGGTTATGATATGCTACAAAGCTTTGATGTGCAACTTGTTACATTTCAGTCAGCCCCCAAGAGTGCGAAGGCTTGGTGTATCAAGATTTCATTTTCAAACACATCTTGTATTATGAAATAAAACATTTTGCCTTCCAACAATGACAAAAGGGGTCTTGCGGTCCACTGATGGATTGCCTACAGGTATTTTTGTGTATAGAAGGCACTCTAGAAGACTGTTAAGTAACAGAAAGCATTCCTGCTTTTGAAGTCCAAGGGGCTACTGACCAGTTTAGTCAAAAACATGCATGCTGCAGCAGCAGACAAGCCTTGTGAGATGGAAGGGATGGAAATGAAAATAAAATTATAGAAATATGGTCCATAACCCAGGCAGGGGCTAAAGTAAAAAAGTAAATGGAGTATTGGTTAAAGTGTCAGGGTGCACAACTATGAATAAAGAGATTGTGCTCACCAACACAAGGGGTGTTATCAAGAAAACTTCAAAATCCCTGAAGTGCAGGGAAAATTATTAATGCTGAATGATGAGATGGTTAGGAGGATTTAAAGGGTCTTTGTGTATCTTTGGGAGTACATACATAATGGAAGTTGCTGGATGTTCAGATATTAGAAACGTTTTTATATGATTATCATTTATGGTCTCGAGCCCTACGGACGACATGAGTAACGATGACACATAGGAACAACACAAAACTTACCAACATGAAATAGACCTGAAAGTGTGCCTTGGTCTACCGTATGGTACACCAAAATAAGGGGCATACCCTAGATAAGGAATGATAAAATAAGTAGTTATGGAATAATGTGAAATGAGTATTCAGTCTGGGGTAAGAATACTTGGAAGAAGCTTTAAAAAAGGGGAGGGTGGGTGGGTATCTCGCACAGGAAACCGACAAAGACCGGCGGCCTTTGGGCTGCTTAAATACCCTCCGGGCTCCTCCCATAACTTCAGGCCGGTACCCGGCCTTCCAATTTATGGTCTAGAGCCCTACGGACGACATGAGTAACGATGACACATAGGAACAACACAAAACTTACCAACATGAAATAGACCTGAAAGTGTGCCTTGGTCTACCGTATAGTACACCAAAATAAGGGGGAAAAAACCTTCAGGTAGGGGATAATTATTTATTAAAGGTAAATGTCACTGAGTAAGTCGGGCAAAGGCCTGAGCCATCTCCAACTGTGGGTTAGGTATGTAGCGAGAGAAGCAGGCCGACTTCCACCGACCTAGTTTCTTGATCACATGGTCCGGAACCCCCTGTCTTGAGGCCGTCGTGGCCGCCCCGATCCGGAATGAATGCCCGGAGTACTGGCTGGGGTCCAATTGAAGATTGCCGAGAAGGACCCGGACATGTTCCACGAACTGCGACGAGTTGAGGGGTTTTACTGGAAAGGGTAAAAGCGGACTGGACCCTGGGCGGTCGGATAGCAGTGCCGTCAAGCGGTTTAACACGGCAACTGGGCACCAGTTGTTGTGGGTCCTGTACAGGTGAATATCTACTCCGGAACCTCGCTGCTGAGTTTTAGACGTCGCCAAGTGAAGCATGTAGTGATCCTGGTGGCGGCAGAGATTACTCCTATGCAAGACTGGACCAGCTGGGTGGCTGCGAGTGAACTCGCTGGGCCGTAGAAACCCATAAAATGCCATGTGTATCGCAGCCTGCAGGACGGTGCTGAGGAGGAGACCGAAAGGGGACCTATCCAGGATGTCAGACATCCCCTTAAAGATCTCCCCAGTGATAGGCAGCCGCTTCGAGCTGACTGGCGGCTGGTGCTTCTGAACTCCACGCAGTAGAGCCCTTACTGCGTGGCAGGAGAACACCGAAGGCCTCGCGGGGTCTTGAAGTGACAAGTAGTGCTGCACCCCGGCCACGTACTGGCGTATCGTGCTGTGTGACAGTGCTAGGTGAGAATGGCAATAAGCGATAAACGCCAGAACCTGCTTGACGCTGGAAGATTCCCGAGGGCGATGGGGCAGGAACTTATTAAACGCCCTCCAGGCCGTCCGGTAGGCCCGCCGGGTGTTGCGGGCGAGCGAAGCGTTGATGATGTTAGTAGCTGACTGTAAATGTGGGGCTAGTCCAAGGTCAGTTGTGACCAATCCGGGATAGTGGCTGAGAGATGGTAGGCTCCTGGCATCTGTTCAAAGAAAGAAATAAAGTTAAAACGGGAGAGTGCGTCCGCTGCTGAGTTGAACTTCCCTGGAATGAATGAGCAGTAAACATTGAACTGATGTTGTAGGGATAGCTGGACCAGTCTGCGGAGGAAGGACATGACGGGCCTGGATTTAGACCTGCCCTTGCTGATGATCTCGGCTGTGGCTTGATTGTCTGTCGTAAAAGCCACAGTCTGTCCAGACCAATGGTGACCCCATAGGTGAGCGGCTGCTACGATGGGGAACAGCTCAAAGAGGGCTGACGTGGTAGTGAAGCCCGGTGTGGCTAGTGCCTGAGGAGGCCAAGGGGCGGCGAACCACAAATGGCCAAAAATGGCGGCGCATCCTGTGGATGCCGCCGCATCGGTCACCACCTGGGGTGACAGCGTGGACACTACTGGGATGAACAGGGACACACCGTTCCAATTACTAAGAAAGTGTTCACACATGGCCAGATCTGCCCTGGCTGCTGAATCCAGCCTGATGACCTGGTCTGGGTCCTGAGTGTAGGACAGGAAGACCAGTAACCGGGACACGAAGGAGCGGCCCTGGGGGATGATCCTCACAGCAAAATTCAACATCCCGAAGAGAGACTGAAGTTGCTTCTGAGTACATCCCCCCACCCGGGTGAACTCTCGCAGAACCGTCCTGATACGGTCCAACTTATCTGCGGGAAGGCTGGCCTGCATGGTAAGCGTGTCAAGGTCGATGCCCAAGAACGTGATCTTGTGCGCCGGGCCGTCAACCTTGTGTTCCACTATGGGGACGTTCAGATTGTCGAAAACCGTCCTCAACTTTCCAAGGTCCCCTGGGGGAGCCCCGGGTGGTTCTATCAGAAGGAAGTCATCCAAATAATGGATGACCTCGTGGCACTGTGCCTCGTGGAGAAGGATCCACGCCAGGGTCTCCGCGAACTTGTCAAATAACCAAGGACTACTCTTAGACCCAAAGGTCAATTTGGTCGCGAAATAATATCGCTCCCTCCACTTGATGCCGTGCCAGCACCAGAGGGAAGGATGTATGGGCAGCAGCTTGAAGGCGTCAGATATGTCCGCCTTCGAGAGCCAAGCACCCACCCCAGTCCTGAGAATGGCCTGGATAGCCATATCTACCGAAGCGTACTTCAGTGAGAACTCCTCGGAGGGGATGAGCGAGTTGAGACTGGGAACGACGGAAGAATGAGGCGCTGACAGATCATACACCAGACGTTTTTTATTTGAAAATTTTCCCTGTACAAGCCCGATAGGGCTAACCCTCCAGATACTAAAGGGAGACTGACTGAACGGGCCTATCATAAAGTCCCGATCCAACTCCGTCTGAAGAAGGACGTCAATAGCTGGCTCATCTGTTGCTGCTGAGCGCAGGTTCGGACATTCGTGGGTGGAGTGGGGCAGGGTGATGAGCCCAGTATGAAACCCATCGGTGAAACCTCGGATGAGGTAGCTGGCGAGTGATGGAGTGGGGTGTGAGGTCAAGTAAACATCGAGCCAAAGGACATTGACCCGGCTTAGTCACGGTTTCTTCTGCTTGACCTCACACATGACCCTGGGGTGCGCCCTCTGGCATAGGGTGCAAACGTGCAAGAGCCGGCACTGGCTGAAATTGCAGGAGCCGTAGTTGAAGTTGTTGCAGATGGCGGCTCCCCCAACCATCCGCACCGGACGTCCCAACTTGTCCACCTTCTGCCCTTGCGCCGGGGCCTGCTGAGCCTGACTCGTGCTGGTAGAGGCCGTGCTAGCTATCGGGTGGACAGAGGCTATGTTGGCACACCAGACCGTGGTGTGGGATGCTGACTGACAGACAGCACATAGCGGGGAGCGTAGACCCGCAAAGTGGCGGCAGAACAACTCAGTGTCCACTACGCTCCAGTCCGTTGTCAAATGGAACTGTAAGAATCTGGCCGCGGCTTTGGCCGAGAAGGACCGATGATAATCGTATAACGCTGAGCCACCGTATTTGTGGCCCAGGTCTACGATCAAATGGAGGTAGTGGTCCAGTTCCTCCCGCCTGCCCGGGGAGGCTGAGCACAGCACATCCCTGAACATGCCGAAAGCGAGCGTGAACTCGGGCACCGTGAGCTTTCTGTTGAGCCTCGGATCCTTTGCCTTCAAAACCACCGAGACGTCCCCCCAGGTGTAGGCCTTGTTCTCGGCTAAGTCATGGACCGAGATCATGAGTGAGGCCAGGTTAACGTCTCTGCCCTCTAAAATGTCCTTCCTTACGCTGGGTGGCACCAGGTGGGAAGGATGAACGGTAGTCGTGGCAAGCTCACTACCTGTGGCCGGTGCACTGATGGCTGGGACCACCGCAGGGTCCGGGACCGTGGCGGCCGGACTGGCCTCTAGACGTGACACCCTGTCCTGGACCTCAATGATCGAGGAAGACAAGGAAGACACGAGGATGTGTAGCTGAGCGACGGCGGCTGAAATAGACTCCAGAGACGCCTGCTGGCTGCTGGAGCCTGCTGCGGCCGGTGGTGGGAAGAGGAGCCTGAATAGCTCCGCCTTCCTGGCCGCGGACGAGAAGGGTATCCCTCTGCGCCTCAGCTCGGCGGACAGCCTGGGAATTGTCCATGCCCTAAGAGACTGGACACTGCCAGCCTCGGAGGCTGATGCCGGAGATAGCGGGGTGGTGAGGTCATCGCTGCCGACTGATGACATGGCGGCTGCCAAGAGCCGTTACTTAGTTGACTGGTCACGTGTCTGCAGGCTGGGCCTATAAAGAGGTGACAAGAAATGAGTTTGGACGTGTAACCTACGGTATACGTACCTGCCATGAAAAAGCAGGAGCCCCCCACGCCCCTGCGTCTTTTTTTTTTTTTTTTTTTCCTGCTGGAACCCTGATCAAGCTGGTGCAGGTGACCTACTGAATCCGACTGACCTGAGAGAGTGTGAGAGAAAGTACCTATTTAAGAGCCTGAAACTGCTGCCGTCCAGAGCGACGGTACCCAACGTTGATGATAACAACAGGCGATAGTGACTTAAGTCGACTGCCGAGACAGCTGTGGAATCAAATGACAGATAACAACACGAATGACTGACATGACATGTTGCCTTAACTGAAATGAACTTCCCGTGACAGGGCCCGGCCCGTTCGTACCGTATGGGGGTGACTGTGAGCCGGACTCTGGAGCACGTACAGAAATGAGGCAACCGTGAAATGAGGCCAACTGCCTGGGTACGCTGGGGCCGAACTGTGACATCCAGGCTGCCATCGGGTCCGACTCCAAGTGCTACAGCATGCATTTGGAACGCAAGCACTCGTGTGCCAGCGACCTCGATCATCATGCCACTGTCTAGTGACTGAACCCCTTTCTTTTTTTTTTTTTCTTTTTTGTATTGTTTCTTTTTTTTTTTTTTTTAAATGCGGCCGGCCTAGGGCACGCCGGCGCGAATTCGTACAGGGAGGTGACCAATTAACGCCGGGGCGTGGTAAGGTGACATAGAAATGACATAACATGACAAGGACAAGAATCAAAAGTTTCTTTTTTTTTTTTTTTTTTATAAATGCGATTCCGTCCCTGGCGCATGTATTGAAATGAGGCCGGCCTAGGGCACGCCGACACGAATTAGTGCGGGGAAGTGACTGCATTCCTGCCGGGCGTGGTAAGGTGACAGAAATGATATACCATGACAGGGGCCAGAATCAAGAATGAACGCAACCTGTGATGCGATTCCGCCCTTGGCGCATGCATTGAAATGAGGCCGGGTAGTCGTGCGTCTGGATTGCCCCGATTGGAGCATCTATGGATGCGACCGGACCTACCCAGAGGTATGGTGACCAAAATGAATCCATGACAAAGACTAGATTTCAACAAACCGAGCAACTTGTAACCAAATCTAATCTCTGGAGCATGTATAGAAAGGAGGCCGAGCGGCTAGGCGAATCAGTGCGAATCGATGCATCCCGGATGCGACCGGACTCAGACCGATACGTGGCCAATGACCGAAGTCATGCCAAAGACTGGACTCGAGCCCGCATCCGTACGAGCTGTGGGCCAATCTCTGAAACATGTATGGTAATGCGGCCGTAACCTGGGTACCCCGAGACGAATCCGTGCGTAAGTGTGACATGACTTGAATCTGAGTGCGACCAGGATCGAAATGATGGCATGAACGCCCTGTTTAACTGATGCAAAATGACTTAGCATGACCGAGTGGCCTGATACGTTAGCCATGTTTGAAATGATGAAATGATTGCCATGCTAATACAATGAAATGTTTTCGACACGGTTGAAGTAATTCGTGCGTTTAACATGCCAACAGACTCGGAACGTAACCAGTGACCCGGCAACTGACTAGACCGATTTGACATGACATGATCGCTGTGTGTGAGTGCGAACGGCACCCGTGAGCGAGCTACGTTTGAACGCTTCAAAGCCTGCGTACTCCGACCACGTAAGGGGAACCCTTGAGTGCCGGACGCGGCATCGGTCAGAGTGTCATGGCGGGCGGCCCTGAAGGTGCGTGCCACTAGGTGGCTCCCGACCATGTTCAACCAAAAACGTGCGTGTGGCTATATGTCGTTTATCGAGGCAAGCGGTGCGTGGTTCGTGAGTTACGTAGACCACAGTTTAGTGACATGATAAGCAGTGCATGAAAACGTAAAACATGGGAGCCGAAGCCCTACCTGCGACAGCCGAACCAGACTCTTTGTACGGAACCGCGACTCGGCGACACGAGTTCGACACGAGGGGCAACACGACTTACGAACACGGAACGCGGGACTGCAACAACAAGGAGACGGACAGACGAAACGGAGCTCACGAACCGGCACCAACAGCGCTTGTCACGAACGAGTCGGTCCTAGATGTCTGACGTATCAGATATCTCACACAGGAAACCGACAAAGACCGGCGGCCTTTGGGCTGCTTAAATACCCTCCGGGCTCCTCCCATAACTTCAGGCCGGTACCCGGCCTTCCAATTAATCCCCTGTCATGTAGCCTGCCCTGCAATCTTTTTGACCCTATTCTGGACTCAAAAGGTGAGATTGTTATCTAATCGCAAATATAAATTAGTGTCAACTAGCTGTCTAACAACCTCCCGTTCATATAGTTCCTTGTCCATTATAACAATGGAACCCCCTTGTTCGCAGGCTTGATAGTATTATCCTGCCTAGAGGACAAGGAGGTAAGGATTTTTTTTGACAGCAGGTGCTCTGCTGGGAGAATCCTTATGCAATGTGTGTATAGCACTTTGTAGTTTTTTTGTTTGAACAATGTTTAGCAAACTAATTGAAAAAAGTGTTGACTAATCATTCACTTATTTGTTAATTGATTCCAGACATGTGCGCCGTCAATAAAAATTGTTTCATTTCATTCCGTTCTGTTTCGTATTAGCCATTCATTTTCGTTAGGTACGTTAACTTTTTAACAATTATGAACATCCGTTATGATGAATTTATCATTATGAGGGGCTCCCACCATCCATGTGCTGTGCTCATTATGAGGGGCTCCCACCATCCCTGTTCTGTGCTGACTTCCTGGGTTTTTAACTTCATCATAACGAATAATTGAAATTAACAAAAAAATTTATTTTGTCCGATTCTGAATCTCCCATCGACTACCAGTACCAGTCTCACACTCCCATAAAAAAAAAGGTAATTTTCCCAACCCTCACTCAGCAGCAGAAGAAAACCTCTGATTGGTCAACAAAACAACAGTCACATTTCTGGTGTAACGGAATTTGGATCCAAATGTACGAATTTACGGAAATTCGTATGAATTTTCGATTCGTACGAAACTAATTGCACATATCTAATTGATTCCAGATTTTCTAATTGATGTGAATATTATTGTGTATGTACACATGATGGGATCTGTTTGGTTATAAAGAAGGGCATTATCAACACAGTTTAAAACGATGGAGCATTCTTTATTGTTTTAACCACATGCCGACCGCGCTATAGTCAAAAGACGGCTACAGTGCGGTCGGCTTATCCTGGGTGGACGTCCTACGGACGTCCTCCCAGAAACTTGTTCCCGCGCGCCCCCTGGCGCGCACTTGGGAACATCCGTGACCGCCGAGTCCCGAGGACCCGGCGCATCACGGATCATGGTAAACGGCCGCTGATAGCGGCCATTTACCACGTGATCGCTCCTTCAAATGATGAAGCGATCACATGTACACAAACCAGCGTCACGTCATGACGCCGGTTCCTCCCTCCCCTCTCTGTACCGATCGGTACAGTGAGAGGGGAGAAGTGCGCAGGGGGGGAGACGGGACCAGCGCTGTGGGCTGGATGTGTAGTGCCCACAGCGCTGGTCAGTGACAGCTACACTGCCACCACTGTGCAATACTCTGCCACCACAGTGCAATACTCTGCCCCCACTGTGCAATGCTCTGCCACCACTGTGCAATGCTCTGCCACCACTGTGCAATGCTCTGCAACCACTGTGCAATGCTCTGCCCCCACTGTGCAATGCTCTGCAACCACTGTGCAATACTCTGTCCCCACTGTGCAATGCTCTGCAACCACTGTGCAACGCTCTGCAACCACTGTGCAACGCTCTGCCACCACTGTGCAACGCTCTGCCCCCACTGTGCAACGCTCTGCCACCACTGTGCAACGCTCTGCCACCACTGTGCAACACTGCAACACTGCAATACTCTGCCAGTACTCGCCAATACTCTGCCAATGCTCGACAATACTCTACCAATACTCGCCAATACTCGCCAATACTCTGCCAATACTCAACCAATACTCTGCCAATACATTTTAATAGAAACAAAGAATTTTTATTTATTTTTTTTACCGAATTTTCAGTATATTTTGATTTATAGCGCAAAAATTAAAAAAACCAGCGGTGATTAAATACCACCAAAAGAGAGCTCTATTTGTGTGAAAAAAAGGACACAAAATTCATTTGGGTTCAGTATTGCATGACTGAGTAATTGTCATTCAAAGTGTGAGAGCACCGAAAGCTGAAAATTGGTCTGGTTAGAAAGGGGGTTTAAGTGCCCAGTGGTCAAGTGGTTAATTTCTCATGAAAAAGTATAGTTGGTGAATAAACCATCTGGTCTAGTAATTTTGCAAACTAGCTCCCATTAGTTTAGAAGCACACCCTATACAGGGATGCCTGCCTGCATGCATCCACCGCTATGTTTTTTTTTAAATGGTGGTGGATGCATGCAGGCTGACATCCCTGTACAAGATGTGCTTCTAAATGAATGGGAGCTAGTTTGCAAAATTACTAGACCAGATATTTATTTACCAACTATGCCATTTCACGCTCTATAGCTGCCCAATGGTGTGACCTCCAGGATATGGTTCTGCTAAGGGCTCAACTTTATACCATGACATCTAATTTGATACCTATCTGACCCATGATTTTGTAACACCTTACTTGTACCTGGTAATGTCCTGTCTTGCTTCATCTACCCTAACGCCATATTGAACCAGTCATTATCCTTTTTTGTATTTTTTATTTTTAACCCCTATGACTTATTATTCTGCTCCCATGCTCACCTGGCGATGATGGCCTTGGTCTCTTCATGGTGGCTGCCGGCTGATCTCATTGGGCCTCTGGGCACTTCACTCCCTCAAATTTTCTCCTGAAGAAGCGGGCGACCAGGAAACATGTAGAGTATTGACTGACTACATTTACATCTCTTTCTTGAACTAATATACTTGGTATAAGTGAATCCACTGCGTGGGTGTTGTACAGCCATATAGAGGGAATTTCAATTCCCCCTATCTCAGTGTTTATCTCAAGTGTTTTGTAACTGAAAAAGAATTTGTAATAAAAACGTTATGATTTTAAATTCATTGTGATGTCTCATGACAGTCCTAAGAAAATCCTGTTGCCTCAAACCCCTTCCTTTTTTTGTTCTTACAAGAGTTTGATAGAATATCAAAATCCCTTTTTTTTTAGTTTTTGTAGTGTTATTTAAAATAGCAGCCCTGACCCATCGAGGTATCAACATCTTTAGACCTCTGAAGGTATGATGTAGTACCTTGCACCAAGCTATTAGTAGCAGATCTTTTAAAGGGTACCTCCACCCGAAAGGGAAAGTTCTGCTATAAATCCTCCTCTCCTGCCTTGTTTTGCATTTAATTTTTTTTTTTGGGGGGGGGGTACCCAGTTTGATGGGTACCTGCTCCCACTTTTGCTCAGATAACCTAGGTGATCCAAGTGCAAGTTTGCCTCTCCCCCACCCTCCCTGCAGTCTTCTGGGAAACACAGGTCCCAGATGACTGCAGGACCACAAAGCACAGTGCGGCTCGCAAATGCACAGTGGGCATGCCGGCTGTGAAGCCGAAAAGCCTCATAGTAAGCTGCCCACAGTTAGGATGCTAGTGAAGAACTAGACTGGTTGAGGGTTATTATTCAGATCTAGTAGTGTCATTATATAATTGGTTATGTTGGATAGGCCTCATCCTCCCATCAGTTTGTGTTTTGCCATGATGTGTGCATTACATTTGGGTTTGCAATGTTTCCACACATATTCAATTATCATGTGTTGGATGTTGAAAAAGAAGGATTTTAGGAGAGTGGATAAGTAACATGCTGAATAGGTAGACGATTTTGGGGAGTATGGTCATGAAGAAAGCAGTGATTCTGCCTGTAGGTGCTAGGTCAAGCATAGTCAGCTATTTAGGTTCTGTTGGGAGTTCTTGAAGGAAATGTAAGTGATTGAATTAATAAATGTGTGAAGGGTTAGCTAATATTGAGATTCTCAGGTATTTCATAGCTGGGAATCTAATAGTTGGGAGGGGGGATTTGTTTTGTAGATAGCTTTTTTGAATAGGTTTTAAATTAATATTGAAAATTAATGATTCAATGAGGCTGATCTTGTAATAAGATACTGCACTAAATGTTTGTAGTGTAGACATGGTCTTATGTGTATGTATACAGTAGCCAAAACTTTTTTTTTTTTTTTTTTTTGTTTGCCCCCCAACACCAGCTAGATTTATCACCTCTAATTGTTCTAGCCATCATTGTCAATGAAACCGAACCATAATAAATGTCCCAAATTGAAGATGTTACGTCCTTCATCATTTTCTAACTGTCCAAAATAGAATTTGCTCTACTTTGTAGAGATTTTCTTAATTCCTTTTGCATCTCCAGGACAGGAAGTCAAAGGAATACTCTCCTACAGTACAAAGATGACCTAATATAAACTGACAGGGATTGTAACCCTTCCCTATGCTAACCAAAACTAAACAATTACAAAACAAAATAACAAACATTTTATCTATACATACATTTAAATTATAATCTCTGGAACCAGAGAAAATTAGGAAATGTTGTTAATTATTTACACTCAAACATTCTACAGTTTATTAAAAAGCAAGTATTTCAAGTGATCTCATTGTGTTGGACCAATTCTCACAAATCATTTCCTTAGTATTATTATAAAAAACTTCTGTCAAAAGGAAAAAAAATGTTCATGCAGATATGCATACTGGGTACTATTAAAAGTACTTAGTAGTTCCTATTGTTTTCTTTTTTAAAAGATTTATATTTTGTCATTTACAAATAACTTTGTAAAGCTGCATATATAATGAGTTATTAAATATTTAGGAATGCTGTCTCTAATAACTTGCCAAAAGCCTAAATCCCAGAAATCACTCAAAGAGCTGGCACATGTTCTGTCTTCTCAGCTAATGAGCTTACCATGCCAAGTAAATGAGTATTTTGTGGAGGTTGTAAATCATCATTTTTAACTTTATGTTTTCACACAGTGTAGACTAATACTGTTTTGAAATGTCACCATCAATAACTAAATGACAATGAGAATTTATATCCCTTTGATTTTTATGTACAGTATATAAATCTTAGTTATTTCCTACTTTTTAATATTAAGATATAGCAAATGCATTCTTGTTTTAAGATGTAGCACATTACCCAGAGAAATAAATGTGATTAATATAGTATGTAATAGCTATATTTGGTATATTTACATATGTGATTGACACACAGTAATATATATATATATATATATATATATATATACACCCAGTACATATACATTACTGTATAACAATATATACTGTAGATATATATATATATATATATATATATATATATATATATATATATATATATATATATATATATATATATATATACACAGTATATTGTTACACTGTAATGTATATGTACTGTGTGTGTATATGTATATATATATATATATATATATATATATATATATATATATATATATATATATATATGTATATAGTATACTATGTGAAGTCATTCTGGGGCATGTTTGGACAGGCAACATCTGCTCTAGCACAGACAGTCACAGCTCTACAAGGGACTAACCGTTTACAGAAAAAAATGGTGCTTAGACCATTCTGTCTGCAACAGGGAGGGGGAGGGGAGAGGAGCTCTGTGTGTTGTGTGAAGTCTCGGGAATAAGCAGAGAACAGATATCAATCAAGTAAGATGACAGGAAAGTGGGTGGATCTAGACTCCAGAGCCAGACCGGGTTAAGCTGGTCAGTAGAGGGAAGCATGAAGTGCTCACGAATTTCCCAGTAGAGGGCTGAGCTGACTTTGAACTTGATAAAAAAAACAGTGGACCAACACCAGCAGATGACATGCCTCCCCAAATCACCTGACTATGAAAAATTATGTATTTAATTTAGAAATCAAGGTCCCAGAGTCTGGAGGAAGAGTGGAGAGGCACAGAATCCAAGTTGCATGAGGTCCAGTGTGATGTTTCCACAGTCAGTGATGATTTGGGGAGCCATGTAATCTGCTGGTGTTGGCCCACTGTGTTTTATCAAGTCTAAAGTCAGTGCAGCTCTCTACTAGGCAATTCATGCTTCCCTCTGCTGACAAGCTTTATAGAGATTCTGATTTAATTTTCCTACAGGACTTGGTACCTGCCCACACTGCCAAAAGTACCAATATCTGGTTTAATGATCATGGAATTACTATGCTTGATTGGCTAGCAAACTCGCTTGACCTAAACTCCATAGAGAATCTGTGGGGTATTGTCAAGAAGAAGATGAGAGACACCAGACCCAACCATGCAGATGAGCTGAAATCCACTATGAAAGAAACATGGGCTTCCATAACCTCTCAGCAGTGCCACAGGCTAATCGCCTCCATATAACGCCACATTGATGCAGTAATTCATGCAAAAGAAGTGCCGACCAAGTATTGGGTGCATACTATACTGTACATGGACATAGTTTTCAGTAAGCCAACACTTCTTACAAATCCTTATTATTATTGGTCTTGTGTAATATTCTCATTTTCTGAGAGACAGAATTTTGGATTTTCACTATCTGTAAGCCATAATCGTCAAAATTAAAAAAAAAGAAGTACTTGGAATATATCACTCTGTGTGTAATGCATCTATATATAAATATATGTGTTTCACTTTTTGAATTGAATTACTGAAATAAAAGAATTTTAATGTTAATGGACAGGAGGGAGTTGTTGCCCTGCTCTGTTCGGACAAGTTGCAGCAAAATATGATACCTAAAGAAGTGGGTGTTATATGTGTGCAAGGTGATGTAAAACATTATCCAGGGCCGTCTTTAACGCAGGGCAAATGGGGCATCTGCCCAGGGCCCATTCATTGTTGGAGGGCCCCAAACACTGATAAGTCAAGTGCATTCGTTTTCTCCTCCTTTTTATACAGCTTGGGACGGGTTAAGTGAAGTCATGTCCCCACAGTGTCTCTTCTACTGGCCCCGCCCCTTCCCCCTCTCTCAGTCTGAGTGGACGGAGTCTCTTCCCCAGAGACACGCTGCATTCCGCCCCTCCCATCCCTCCTCTGTGGGCTGCCGGACTACAACGCTCTGCACAGTGAGTAGACTCTAGTGTGCGGTGTATGGTCTGAGCACTGACAGGCTGACTCCCCACCCGATGGCTTTCCAATCCCAGGACCCTTGGGAGTAGTAGGTGGCTGGGAGGAGGAAGTTCCAGATGCTGTCATCCTGAGTGACCCCAAGGAGTCTGCTTCCCAAGCCTCTGCAAATTTGACGAGCATGGGCAACCTCATGCTTCAAAGTCTGCAAAAGGAGCCAAGAATAAGTGGCATAAAGGAGGATGATTACTGGTTGGCAACCCTCCTTGACCACCATTATAAGGTGAAGGTTTCAGAACTCATCCCGTCCCCACAGAGAGTGCAGAAGATAAAATCTCTTGAGGACATGTTGAAGATGATTTTCTTGAAAGTTTTTCCTGACTCCAGTAGGTTACAGTGTGGTTGAAAACGTTGTTTTGAGTCTTTTGTTGGTCAAGAGGAGTGTTGGAGAAGGGGTCCACCTAAGTGAGGTATTTCGGAATTTTTTAAGTCCTCGCCGCCCAGGGCTGTCAGCTTCCACAACCCATCGGCAGCTTCTACATCACATGGTGGACGATTACCTCGGGACTTTCCAGCTGACAATCCACTGACTTACTGGGTCATGAGAATAGACCACTGGCTGACCAACTTGCCCAGTATGCTATTGAGTTGTTGGGCTGCCCTGCATCCAGCGTGCTTTCAGAACGGGCATTCCGTGCTGCAGGAGGTTTCGTTACTGATCATAGAACGTGTCTTTCCACAGACTCCATGGACGTTTGACTTTTATAATAATTAATCAGCCCTGGATTACCAGCTATGAAGCCCCTGATGCCGATGTCACTGATTAAGTATTTTTTAGGATGTGGAATCTCTGCAGGACACCCCCTAGGCATGATATTTAAAGCAATATTTCATTTTTATTGTTTCACTTTAAGCACTATTAAAATCACTGCTCCCAAAAAAACTTCAGTTTTTAAAACTTTTTTGCATTGATACATGTCCCCTGGGGCAGGACCCAGATCCCTGTACTTTTTATGGCAATAACTTGCATATAAGCCTTCAAAATTAGCACTTTTGATTTTTCACGTTCGTGTCCCATAGACTTTCACGTGTTCAAACACATTTTTTGCCTGTTCGCATGTTCTGCTGCGAACCGAACCAGGGGTGTTCGGCTCATCTCTAATTGTCACTTTGTTTGAGGTGTCCCAGGTGTGGAAAGGATGGGGGGATATTTAGAGAGTCAGCCTGGGACAAAGTTCATGCCGTTTTTTGTTTTTTTAATTTTGCTCTTAAAATCTATACCAGACCCAAAGAGCCTGGTATGGACTGGGGGGGGGGGGGGGGGGGCACACTTTTTTTTTTCTTAACTCTGTCATAGGGTTCCTCTTAACCACTTCAATACACTGTATTATATACTGCACACTGCCTGTCCTGTATATAGATATATTCTATATATTCTATACTGAATGCAGAGTAAACTACATGGTATATATATATATATATATATATATATATATATATATATATATAAAACTGCCTGCACACCACTAACTACCCTGCCTCTAGCCAACGTTCTCTCATTCATTACACTATATACGGCCTCCGTGTAAGCAGCCTTATATAGTGTGGGGCGAGGACTTAGCCCCCTGAGCCATGATTGGCTGAAGACATCCTGCCTTTTGACCAATCATGGCTCTCATAGCAGAGCGCGCTGTGATTAGCCAAAGCATGCAGGTCAGGTGCATGCTTTGGTCAATCATCATACATCAATGCACTGCGATCTCACCGAACGTTTGACTCGAACATCGGGACCATCCCTAATAGCCACTTCAGCAAGAAGATACTTACATGCTGTTATTTCTCTCTTCGCTACAGTAAATATAATATAAGTGGAGTTTTTTTTTTACTATGTAACAGGGGCATGTTGTAAATGATATTAACCACTTCCGGACCGCCCGCCGCCGTTATATGTAGTTTTTATGGCAGCAGCTAGCTGCCATAACCCCGGTATCCTCTTCTACAGCGGGTGGTCCGCTTTTAGATAAAAGTGGTCTCTGCGACAGATTCGCTGCAAGATTACTTATATCGGCGTTGGGAAAGGTGCCCCCCCCTCCTGCCACTCACCGGTGCCCTCTGCCGCTTACCGGAGCCACAGGTAGATGTTGTAATAGATGTTGTGGTGATGTTCTGGTGATGCCTTTATATGCCATTGCACTTTATCACAACTGTTTATAATTCCTTTTTCATAACCTAATATATATATACACGCCCTTCCTCATTCTCTTCTTTATTCTGAAATGATCTGTATAAAATCAATATCGACCACAGGGATGAAAAGAGATAGATAGATAGAAATATGGTTAGGAAATATAATTAGGAACAGTTCTGTCATTTTTTTTTTTTTTTCAATATCTTAGCAATGAGAAACTATTATGGTATTACAAGTACAGTACAGTAAAATAAATGGATAGCTTCTGGGAGCATTGCAGAAGATTTTACAAACATTTATTTCAAGTTATGTAATGGCAGCAAACTAAAAGCTCAGTGTTACAAAACTTCAATTGAACAAATGCAACATACATATACTACACTGTATTTAAGGTCATATTTACAAAGACAGAGTTAATAAGCAGTGTGCTAACTTTCTTGTAAAATAACAATGCTTACCAGGATGGATTTCCTCCAATATACTATAAAACTATTACCAAAGAAATTAACTATCAGAGGTTACTGACCTTTAAATAAAACCTGGAAGTCAATGTTTTCTGAAAATATAAATGCTGGATTAGCTATAATTTCAACTACTGGTTTGGATTAAAAATCACAAAACAATTATATGACAATCTTATTAACCACTTCAGCCCCGGACCAATTGGCAGCCAAAGGACCAGGCCCCTTTTTGCGATTCGGCACTGCGTCGCTTTAACTGACAATTGCGCGGTTCTGCGACGTGGCTCCCAAACAAAATTGGTGTCCTTTTTTTCCCACAAATAGAGCTTTCTTTTGGTGGTATTTGATCGCCCCTGCGGTTTTTATTTTTTGCGCTATAAACAAAAATAGAGCGACAATTTTGAAAAAAATGCAATATTTTTTACTTTTTGCTATAATAACTATCCCCAAAAAATATATAAAAAAACATTTTTTTTCCTCAGTTTACGCCGATACGTATTCTTCTACATATTTTTGGTAAAAAAAAATCGCAATTAGCGATTATTGATTAGTTTGCGCAAAAGTTATAGCGTTTACAAAATAGGGGATAGTTTTATAGCATTTTTATTAATATTTTTTTTTTACTAGTAATGGCGGCGATCAGCGATTTTTATTGTGACTGCGACATTATGGCGGACACATCGGACATTTTTGACACATTTGTCATTTATACAGAAATCAGTGCTATTTAAATAGCACTGATTCCTATGTAAATGACAGTTGCAGTGAAGGGGTTAACCACTAGGGGGCGGGGAGGAGTCAGTGCGACGTGTGTGTTTTTTTTTTTACAGTAGGGGGGCGTAGCTGTACGTCTGACGTCATTGATCGGCTTTCCCGATGACAGGGAACAGCCGATCAATGACAGGCAGAGTAGGAAGCGCGGGGAGAGGTTTGTTTACACAAACCTCTCCCCGTTCTTCAGCTCCGTAACCCGATCGCGGGATACCAGCGGCGATCGGGTCCGCTGGTCGCGCGGCCGTGGTCACGGAGCTCCCGGCCGGGTCGCGAGCGCGCCGCTGGCGGCGCGCGCGCGACCCACGGGCAGGCAAATTAAAGGGGACGTACCCGTACGTGCTTTTGCCTGCCCGTGCCATTCTGTAGACGTATATCTACAGGAGGCGGTCGGGAAGCGGTTAATGGATTTTGTTTTTGTTAGCAGATTACATGTTCTTTGAATCTAGAATTTAAAAATGTAAAATTAAAAATTTGCATGTTTATTATGTTTACTGCCAACCACCAACTTAATTTAGAGATAGTCTGTGATTTATGGAAATGTTCTGTTGCAGATAACAGCCTGAATTTTTGTGAGTATAATATATAGAGTATACTTTGGGCCTTTGTTCAGAAGATGCTCCTGCCAGAACCTTGCCAGAAGATTTACCTGCAAACTGTAATGCCGCGTACACACGGTCGGAATTCTCATCGGAAAAAGCTCTGATGGTTTTCCAGTCGGAATTCCGACGGAATTTCGCTCAAACTGTCTTGCCTACACACGGTCACACCAAATTCCGACGGTCAGTAACACAGCGGCATAAAACACGTTCGACATCACTATAAAGGGGAAGTTTAATGCTTCCGAGCATGCGTCGAATTGTTTCCGAGCATGCGTCAGAATTTTGCGTGTCGGAATTGCATACACACAATCAGAAAATCCAAGGTTTTCTGTTGGAAAAATTGAGAACAGGTTCTCAATCCAAAGTCCGTCGGAAATTCCGACAGAAAGAGACCGATGGGCATACACACGGTCGGAAAATCCGATGAAAAGCTCCCATCGGACTGTTTCCATCGGAAATTCCCACCGTGTGTACGCTGCATAAGAATCATCTTATGAAATCTGGCGTACCCATTATTCCCCATGAATCTGATGTCATCCCATGTAGTGTGTAAGCATTTGTTGTGGGTTTTTCCCTACAGGTACATTTCCTGGTGCCTCCATGGCAGCATACCAATGGTTAATGGCTCCGCCCCGATTAACCCACAGGACCACGTAACTCTATAAAAGAAAGAGTTACTCCCCTCCTCAGGTATTCTTTTTCCTGTCCTCATCCCTGCAGGATCACAGTCCAGCCCTACCTCACCGTCATATGGTGCGACCATTGCAGGTTCATGCTCTCCTGCAGTATGGAGTCCCATTACTTGGGTTGCTAAATGCACCAGATAAGTATGGGAGCCCGTTTTTCTGTGGATCTTTTTGGGGTGCAGAGACTCAGGAGCATATGCTCTCCTCAGTCTCCTGGCTGCCTATCCCAGAGCCTCCTGTCTGGATCCTTTAGTGCATACCTGTTTCTGCTCCAGCCAGACTGACATGCTGTGATTCCCTCCTCATGCTGGCTCCCAGGGATGGCCAGCAGCCGCACAGTCTCTTCCTGCTTCCCCCCCGGCGTGTCCGGATGCTTCGCGCGCGTCTCTGTGCACAATTTTGTCTTCTCGGGGGACAGGGGTACAGCGGGATGCACATGTGCAGTAGCACTTTGAAGCCAAACGGTGGCCATCTTGGTACACCCAAACCGAGACTTCCTATTTAAACAGCCTGCAAAATAATTTTAATCAGGCTGTCATTTGGAAAACACCTGCTAGTGTCTTCTCCACCCTCTGCCTCTCTCTCTCTAGTATGGAGCCTGACCAAGGTAGAGCTCTGAGGGGGTAGTATGTGTGTGTGTGTGTATATATATATATATATATATATATATATATATATATATATATTTATTTATTTTTATTTTCCCATCCTTAGCTGCCCCAGAGGTCATTATGCCGCATAATAAAAAAGATCCTCAAACACTCCACTAGGTAAGGGCTGCAACAAAGGTAAGTTTTAAAAAGAGCTTTCTCTGGGCTTTTGGAAATATCTCTGTGCTTTTATTTCCACAGCCCGCACCGAGAATTATCTCGAAGATCTTCCCACAGAGACTATGCCGATAGGTCAAGAGGTCACTCACACTCATCCTCTGCGCATGCTTCTCGCAGCAGTCAGAGATCACCCCAACATGTTTCAAAGGTACAGCTGAGGAAAACTCATCAGTATTTGATTTTGCCTTTGTGAATCCATTTATTACCGCAGTTAAAGATGTGATTCAGTGGGAGGAAGACCCGGAGCCTCCCTCCAAAACCAAAAAAAAAAAATATTTTCCTCACCTGACCAAAAAGGTTGCAAATTTCCCTCTGATGGATGAAATTAAGGAAGTGGTGACAGATGAGTGGTGGAAGGTGGACAAGAGACCCGTCGCCTACAACCGGCTTCTCAAGCTTTATCCGCTGGCAGAGGCAGACGCCCAACTCTTTGACTCCGTACCAACTGTGGACGCATTCGTCATGCGTTTAGCCAGGAACACAACGCTGCTGTTAGAGGATTCAGTCTCTTTCAGGGACCCCCTGTATCGCAGGATCGACTCAGATCTTAAAAAAGCGACAGGGGGAGCACTATGGCACTATCCTTGGTCTCCAGAGCCACTAAAATATGAATGAATGAATAATGACTTGTATAGCGCTACCTATGCGAACTGAATCACCTCAGGGCGGACAATATCGAGACGGCCCTCAGGCGGGGCCTAGATCCAGACAGAATCATCAAAGCACTAGATGAATTAAAACTGGCCTCTGATTTTATGGTGGAAGCGGCCATCGATATTCTGAGGTGCTCCTCCAGGGATATGCTTTACTCCATCACAGCCAGAAGAGCATTATGGCTAAAGCCATGGTCAGCAGACCCATCTTCAAAGCAGTCATGGTGTCGCATCCCATACGATAGTAAGGCCCTGTTCGGTGAAAAGATGGACACTGCCATTACTCGGGTCACAAGTGGCCTTATCCCTCAGGATAGGAGTAGGAAAAAGAGGTTGACTTCGCGACCAGCCACTCAGCAAAGTTCTAGGGATGCCAGATCATACCGTCCCGGTAAGGAGTACAGAAGGGGCTGGAGGGCTCACAAGCCACTTTCCTTAAATTGGGAAAACCTAAGGCCTCAACTTTAACGGTTGAGAGCCAGAAGTCTTCTTGACTCCTTTCCCACCCAAACCGTTCCAGTAGGAGCAAGACTCAGGTATTTTGCCCAGGTTTGGGTGGAAAGTCGCACGGACCCATGGGCAACCTCCACGGTGCAGCAAGGACACTTCTGGAGATCCACCTTTTTTTCTTTCCAGCCCACTAAGAATCTGACCTCCCGAGAAAAGAGACAAGTCCTCTTTCAGTATATCCAAATACTCCTTCAACAACGGGCAGTTCTGCCAGTTCCCGACTCGGAAAGTCACTCTGGGTTCTATTCCCCAATCTTTTTAGTCCCCAAGAAATGAGGAGGTTGGAGGCCTGTTCTGGACCTGAAGAGGCTAAACCGTTACATACAGGTAGAGCATTTCAAGATAGAATCCCTGAGCACAGTAGATCTGTCAGTACAGCCAGGGGATTGGATGGTCTCTATAGACCTTCAGGATGCGTACCTTCACATCCCCATCCACCATCATTTTCAGCCTTTTCTCCGGTTCAAAGTGGGCAGTCTGCGCCTCCAGTTCCAATGTCTCCCATTTGGAATTTCATCAGCTCCCAGGACTTTCACCAAGGTTTTAGTGTCCATCCTGGCCCCCCTCCCGGACAAAGGGGTCAGGGTCCTGCATTACCTGGACGACATCCTAATCCTGTCTCAACACAGAGAAACTCTGGAGGCACAGGTGCAGCTAGTCCTGAACACTTTGTCCAGTTTGAGTGGGTTATCAACTATGCAAAGAGTCAGTTGAGGCCTACCCAGAAGATGACATACCTGGGATCTCTATTCAATACCCCAGAGAAGGCTGTGTCTCTTCCACCAGAAAAGATCCCGATTTTGATCCAGAAGGTGAAGCAGGCGTAAGGAAGTCACTCTATGTCAGCATCAGATTGTCTGAGCCTCCTAGGGTCCCTTTCATCCTGTATACCAATGGTGAAGTGGGCCAGGTGGCACCTGCGAGACTTCCAGGCGGGGTTTCTGGCGCAGTGGAGAAGGAAGCACCTGGGACAATTAATATTCATTACCTTTTCAATGAAGTCCAGCCCCTGGTGGTGGACAAGACCACCCAACCTTCTTGTTCACCGTTCCCTGGGGCCCATCTCATGGTCCGTCCTTACTTCGGATGCAAGTCAGCTAGGATGGGGGGCACACTTCCAAGACCAGCTAGTGCAAGAGAGGTGGCGATTCAATGCAGAAGGGATGATTTCCAACATCCTAGAGTTAAGGGCAGCATGGATGGCAATCTTACATCTGGCCCCACTGCTCAGGGGCAGGTCCATATTGCTCCAGATGGAAAACAGAGCGGCAGTGGCCTATGTTCTGAACCCAGGGGGAATGCGCAGGTTCCTAGCCAGCGAGGTAGCCCCAATTATATCCTGGGCCGAGAACAACTTGATCGATTTCCGGGCCGCTTACATCCCAGCCCCCGAGAATCAGCTAGCCGATCGCCTCTTAAGGTCCTTCAACAACAACATCGAGTGGTCACTGAATCCGCAAGTCTTCCGCTGGATATGCCAACAGTGGGCTACTCCCTAGATAGATCTTTTCACCTCCCTGCTTAACGGCAAGACTCCTCTGTTTTTTTACGAGGTTCCCATCTCCAAGGTCAGCAGGGGTGGATGCCCTGATCCAGCCCTGGAACTTCCAGAAGGGGTATGCATTTCTTCCGGTTCCCCTGATACTGAGGTTCCTCCAGCGACTGACATTAGAAAAAGTCACTATCCTGGCGGTCACCCCATACTGGCCGAGGAGACCATGGTTTCCACTTCTAATCAAGATGACTTTGCGCAATCCACTCCCGCTTCCCCACTCAGACAACCTCCTATCTCAAGGCGACTTCTTCCACCCGCATCCGGAGATCCTGGACTTGAGCAGAAGAGACTGGGTAGCCTAGGGTGCTCACATAAAGTTGTACAGACCTTATTGCAAGCCAGGAAGTCATCTACCAATGCCACCTACTACAGGGTATGGAAGAAATTCACCCAGCTTGCTGAATCCAGCCAGTTCAATCCGCTGGATCCTGGAGTTCACAATATTCTACTCTTCTTGCAGTCGGGCCTGGACCTAGGCTTAGGTCTTAACATCAAATAATCAGGTTTCGGCCTTATCAGTCTTAACAGACACACGCTGGGCACTGGAGCCCCTAGAAGACCGTTTCCTAAAAGCAATGCTAAAGTTACGTCCTCCCAGGAGAACTCTTTACCCCAAGTGGGATCTGACAGTTGTCCTCAACGTCTTAGCCAGTCCACCCTTTGCACCCACTGAAGAATGTGCATTGGAGGATATTGCCTGGAAAACGACTTTTTGATCGCCATCACATCAGGATGCAGAGTATCAGAAATTCAAGCACTGGGAGCTAGAGAACCTTACGTCACGTTTTTCCCAGACGGGTGGTTCTGAAGCCTATTCACCAGTTTGTCCCGAAGGTACCATCAGTTTAACATCTTAATCAAGAATGGGTTCTCCCGGCCTTAGGAGAAGATCCAACCTCTTCTAAACTACATGAGTCCCTGAGGCGTTATTTGGAGTTGACACAGCATTTACGCAAGGATCAACGTCTGTTCGTTATTCCCAAGGGGGCAAGGAAAGGAATGGCCAGCTGGATCGTGAATCTAATTCAGAGGTCTTATCGGGCTAGTGGTCTCCCAGTCCCAGTTGCGGTGAATGCTCACTCGACGCAGGGAATGGCCTCTTCCTGGGCAGCTTTGGCGCGGGTCTCCCCTGAGACAAATTGTTGGTCATCCTTCAACACCTTCATGTCGCACTATAGCCTAGATCCAGCAGTCCTCACCTCCCGAGACTTTGGGAGAAAGACCTTAGAAATATCAACTCTGTAAAGTCTTTAAAAAAATTATTATTGCAGTACCCTCCCTGTAAGCGAGTTATTTACCATTGGTATGCTGCCATGGAGGCACAGGAAAACGGAAAATTGAATACTCACCTTTCCGTAATTTTCCTTTCCTGGTGCCTACCCATGGCAGCATACACCCTCCCTTCAATAATCCTTAATGTTCTGAAGACTAGTTACAAGAATACCTGAGGAGGGGAGTAACTCTTTCTTTTATAGAGTTACGTGGTCCTGTGGGTTAATCGGGGCGGAGCCATTAACCATTGGTATGCTGCCATGGGTAGGCACCAGGAAAGGAAAATTACGGAAAGGTGAGTATTCAATTTTCCGTTTTTTGTATTGGTATTGCTAGCTTTGTATTTTTATTATATAGCAATTTACAAATGGGGGGGGGGGGGGGGGCATAATTTAAAGACCAGGCATTGCCTTCCACATTAAGGTACATATATAGAAATTGCACATATCAAGTTAATATACATTATTTAACAGATTACCATGTTTAGGCTGCATTTATACAGCCTTGGAAACAAGCAGTTATACCAGGATCATAGCTTCAGCTGCAGCCATAATGCTGTATTGTTTTTTTTCTGTCGTGATTGGCTTTTCTGTAAAAGGGATCCAAGAGGCTTTACAATCATTTTCACAGGGCTCTGAAGGGGGCCTCCCTTCCGCCGCACACCAACATTGTTGCTGGGCTCTCCTGTTCCAGTGGGGAGCTCAGGACCAGTGTAAGTGGTTGGAAAAGCCGCACACAGAGGAGATGGGGAAACATCCATTACCCGATCTCCTCTGTGATGAATGAAGCCAAATGAGTTTCAGTGTTGTGTTTCTCTGGCCAATACAGCCAGGGAAGCATGTGATCAAACACATCAGTGTTTGAGCAGATGCTTTGAAGGGCAGAGGAGATAACAATAAAGAGTACCTTTTACTGTGATAACCATAAAGTTGAATGAAAAAAATAATTTGCCCCCCCCCCCTCCCTTCGTGCTTGCAAAGGCCTGTGTAGGTACAACATTCTTATGTAAATGAAGATAAATAATTCTAGCACCATAGCTCATGTTCAACACTAAAGTAATAATCAGTAAAGGATTTTAAAAAGTTACCTAGGGACAATTTTAGGTACTGTAGTTTGTCGCCATTTCAAAGGCGCTGACAATGTTAAATCTTGACATGTTTGGTATCTGTTTACTCATATTGTATATTTTTTTTTTCCAAAATAATTTTTATTAAATGTTTCCATATACAAGGAAGGAAACATATTGTTGTAGAACACATAACATGTGTACATGTATACATCTAGAAGTAAACAGTGGACTGCAGTCTGTTAGTCCAAACAAGGTAGAACTCAGAGGAGAAACCAAGGAAGGCAGTACATTACTTACTCACACTTAGGATTTTAACTAAAACTTCCAGGCATTGGTAAATTTAGCAAGAGTGTTGTGTTTTAAGGCAGAAGTGTATTTATAATCTTTGATCTAGTTTATTTGGTGTTTAACATCAGAAACATTTGGAATTAAAGAGCTTCTCCATTTGCGCATTATGAGTAACCTAGCAGCAAATAGATTATGCATCGTTATGGTTCTGAATTCGTACGGGAAGGATTCTGGAAAAAAGTATTTGGGGCCTACCTGAAGCGAATGGTGATGAAGATCTTCTCCCGTCCATCTTCAACGGCCTGTTAGGCCAGGCTGCGGACTATCCCCTGAAAATAGATCAGGTACACAGAGTCCTCAGGCCTTGTAACCTCTCTACAGATACCCCACGGGATGTGATCTGCATTGTCCACTTTTATGATGAAAACAAGCTCATCATGAGGAAGGCCAGGGATTTTGATGGTGCACCGCTATCTTTCTTTCCAGATCTAGCAAGGGAGACTCTGGAACGTCATAGGGCCCTGCAACCCCTGACTGAGAAACTGTGAGTCGCTTCCATCAACTTTAGATGGGGCTTCCCAGCGGCCTTGATGGCACACAATGGCAAACAAAATGGCAGTACTCCGCTTCCCAGAAGACCTGGAGAAATTCTGCATGGATGTCAACATCTCCCCACCGAACTCCCTGGCTGGCAGGATGCCATTCCGCCTATTCCCAGCAACTCCGAACTCAAAATGGCAAAAAGTGGACCGCAAACACCGCTCCTCGGCTACTGGCTCACCACCCCAGTTGGAGTAACCATTGAACCTGAAAGACCAGGCTTTTTTGTATCTCCAGCTTGTCCATTTGGGACTGCCTGATTCCCTTAGATCGCAAGTATATGACTGCCCCAGGCATAATACAATACCTCTCAGTTCTTTAGACCGGTGTATATGCCATATTTGACTGACTAAATATAGGTTCTTACTTGCTAATGGGCGAACAGTAATGCCCTGGGTTTTCTGTTTCAGGTTTCAAGCACCATGTTTCATGTTTTAAAATTTCAGTTTTAAGTTTTTTTTTTTTTTTGGCTCTAAGTCACAATTTTTCATGCCAAGTGCTACTCTACAATTGTTTACACATATCTACATAGGGTTTGCGCCGGAGCATCGGGACAACACGCTCACCGGTTTTGGTGATCGCGGTCTGATGCCCGCGAATCCTTGCCCCCCCTTTAGGGGGCACCATGTGGCCCTGTGCTCCCATGCTCCTGCCCCTCTTGGGGCGGTGGGCACGTGGGTGCCGTTCCTCACGACTGCCCCCCTACGCACCAAAGAATATGCTGGCCATAAACTAATCTGGTCAGAGATTTGTTTGCTGCAAAATGTTAACTGTGTGTTTTCTCTCCACACTTTCTTTGCTTTCTTCTTTCTCTTTGCTTTCTCTCTCTTCCCCTTCTCCCCCTCTCCCCACTTTTCCTCCCCCCTCTCTGCCTTAGGTCCCACTCCCCTGGAAAATATTACATGTGGGTCTCCTCTGCTGGTCCCTATGGCTACGGTGAACTTAATATCTCTAAATGTGAGAGGTCTCCATGCCCCAGGTAAGAGACACAACCTGTATAGAGAGCTGGGTCTTCTGCGGGGAGACGTAGTTTTCCTGCAGGAGACCCACCTCACACACACCACCGCTGTAAAACTTTTCTCCACACAGTACCCCACATGGTACTATAGCCTATCGGATGTACACAAAGGGGTGGCCATTGGGTTCCACAGAGGCACCTCATTTATGCTAGAGTCTAGGCTGAGTGATTCAACTGGGCATTTCCTGTTTCTAAGAAGCAGCCTGGGCAGTATGCCATGCACCCTAGCGACTCTTTACGCACCCAACCATAACCAGGCAGGCTTCATAACAACCACTCTCAAGAGATTAAGAGACTTCGCTCGCTGAAGCATTCTCCTTGCAGGAGACTTTAACACCCCTCTGGAACCTAATCTTGATATGTCCCAAGGGAAATCCAGCATCTCGCATAAACGTTTGTTACACATACACAAGCATTTACATGACGCACAGCTGATAGACATATGGATGATCATGCACCCGTGGACGAGAGATTATACCCATTATTCCCAAGTACACCATACTTACTCTAAAATTGATCTTTTATTTATAGCCCATCATCATCTTTCACTCCCCATGAATGCTGACATTGAAACCTCCCCCATATCAGACCATGCCCCGATCATGCTTAAACTAAAAATGCCTCTCTGCCCTGGATGAATCCTGTTTGGTCTCTGGAGACCCAACAAGGGATTAAGGGGAGGAGTCTATTCGTAATAACTTTGGCATATAATTTGGCATCATTATTCAACAAGGAGATGGGGCGATAGCTCCCACAGTTACTGGGGTCCCTGCCAGGTTTGGGGATCACAGTAATGTGTGCGTGGAGGGATTCGGTTCGGAGGGTCTCCCCCACAGAGATCGCATTTACGTAGCAGGTCAGGCGGGGCAATAGGATGTCTGCAAAAGATCGGTAATATGTACCTGTAAAGCCATCTGGCCCATGTGCCTTGCCATTGGCCATAGCCTTCAGTGCAATGCACATCTCTGCGGTGGTGAAATTCCCCTCTAAAGTTGCTAGGGTGTCGAGCGGGATTTTGGGTAAGTTGGCTTGTACTAAGTAGTCCCGGACAAGCGCTGTCCTAGTGTCCCAATCCGCCACAGTGTGTTGGACATGGTATAAATGTTGGTAGAACTCTCTAAATTCTTTAGCTATACCCGTTGTTTCATGTATTAAGGTAGCAGACGAGGTCTTAATTTATCTATGAATGAAGCAGCTTTTTTCTGCTGTAGTGAGCACGCCAATAGCCGACCTGGCTTGTTACCCCACTCATGAAATCGCTGGGCTACTATGCGGGATTGTCTCTTCTGCTCCATATGAAAAAGGGCTTTCAGTTCCTCTCGCTTCATTGTTAGACTATGAAACACTGCCTGGGATTGACTAACTTTATGTTGCTGCTCGAGGACACCTATTTCACGAAGTAGCTCAGATTGTTGGTGTATCCGTTCTCACTTTTTCCTAGCTCTTGGTTCTATGAGTTTACCCCAATTATGAGCCTTGTGTGCCTCCCAAAGAATACCTGGTAATATGTCTGGGTGTGTATTTCCCTTAAAGTAAAGGGCCAAATCCTCTCCTATCATTTTTTTTATCGATTTTTAGCGACTCTTTACGCACCCAACCATGACCAGGCCGGCTTCATAACAACCACTCTCAAGAGATTAAGAGACTTCGCTCGCTGAAGCATTCTCCTTGCAGGAGACTTTAACACCCCTCTGGAACCTAATCTTGATACGTCCCAAGGGAAATCCAGCATCTCGCATAAACGTTTGTTACACATACACAAGCATTTACATGATGCTCAGCTGATAGACATATGGATGAACATGCACCCGTGGACGAGAGATTATACCTATTATTCCCAAGTACACCATACTTACTCTAAAATTGATCTTTTATTTATAGCCCATCATCATCTTTCACTCCCCATGAATGCTGACATTGAAACCTCCCCCATATCAGACCATGCCCCGATCATGCTTAAACTAAAAATGCCTCTCTGCCCTGGATGAATCCCGTTTGGTCTCTGGAGACCCAACAAGGGATTAAGGGGAGGAGTCTATTTGTAATAACTTTGGCATATAATTTGGCATCATTATTCAACAAGGAGATGGGGCGATAGCTCCCACAGTTACTGGGGTCCCTGCCAGGTTTAGGGATAACAGTAATTTGTGGAACCACAAATTGGAAGCTCAATGAGGACCTCATAAATGAGGAAATCAATAAAAAAAATGATAGGAGAGGATTTGGCCCTTTACTTTAAGGAAAATACACACCCAGACATATTACCAGGTATTCTTTGGGAGGCACACAAGGCTCAGAATTGGGGTAAACTCATAGAACCAAGAGCTAGGAAAAAGTGAGAACGGATACACCAACAATCTGAGCTACTTTGTGAAATAGGTGTCCTCGAGCAGCAACATAAAGTTAGTCAATCCCAGGCAGTGTTTCATAGTCTAACAATGAAGCGAGAGGAACTGAAAGCCCTTTTTCATATGGAGCAGAAGAGACAATCCCGCATAGTAGCCCAGCGATTTCATGAGTGGGGTAACAAGCCAGGTCGGCTATTGGCGTGCTCACTACAGCAGAAAAAAGCTGCTTCATTCATAGATAAATTAGGACCTCGTCTGCTACCTTAATACATGAAACAACGGGTATAGCTAAAGAATTTAGAGAGTTCTACCAACATTTATACCATGTCCAACACACTGTGGTGGATTGGGACACTAGGACAGCGCTTGCCCGGGACTACTTAGTACAAGCCAACTTACCCAAACTCCCGCTCGACACCCTAGCTACTTTAGAGGGGAATTTCACCATCGCAGAGATGCGCATTGCACTGAAGGCTATGGCCAATGGCAAGGCACATGGGCCAGATGGCTTTACAGGTACATATTACCGATCTTTTGCAGACATCCTATTGCCCCGCCTGACCTGCTACGTAAATGCGATCTCTGTGGGGGAGACCCTCCAAACCGAATCCCTCCACGCACACATTACTGTGATCCCCAAACCTGGCAGGGACCCCAGTAACTGTGGGAGCTATCGCCCCATCTCCTTGTTGAATAATGATGCCAAATTATATGCCAAAGTTATTACAAATAGACTCCTCCCCTTAATCCCTTGTTGGGTCTCCAGAGACCAAACGGGATTCATCCAGGGCAGAGAGGCACACAATAACTCCCTCCGCACCTTATCCTTAATGGCTTATGCATGAGGATCCTCCCAGCCCACCCTTCTGTTATCAACAGACGCGGAAAAAGAGTTCGATAGGGTGGACTGGGAGTATCGCATGACAACGCTGTCTCATCTAGGTATTGGTCCCTCCCTCCTATCCCAAATCTCTGCTTTATATAACTTCCCCATGGCTCAATTACATATAAATAGCACCTTTAAATTACCCCTTTACACTCTTTAATGGCACTCATCAAGGCTGCCCCCTCTCGTCTATTTTATTTGCAATGTCGCCATTCTTATCGATGGTCAGACATAATCCCTGTATTCATGGGGTCACCATAGTAGGTTTAGAACACAAGTATGCTGCTTATGCAGACGACATTTTGTTTTACAGCAACCCCTGATAACCTTTCCTAACCTCATGTCAGCATTCTCGGCATTTAGCCCCATCTCCAATTTTAAAATAAATTTGACTAAATCGGAAATCTTAAATGTCTCAGTGTCAGGAAAGACCGCAGCTCAACTAAAAAAATCCTTCCCCTTTAGCTGGCAAAAAAGTAAGATGAAATACCTAGGTATATACCTCACCCCTAACCCTGCATCCTTATTTCGCACTAACTTCCTGCCCCTGCTCAATGCAATCAGATCAGATCTGCAAAAATGGTCTCAAATGGCGGACTCATGGTTGGGGAAGATTAGTGTTGTGAAGATGAACATACTGCCCAGGCTGCTGTTCTTGCTCCAGATGATCCCGTATGGAATCCCCGCAGGTTTCTTTACATTGATCAGATCAATGATAGGCAAATATGTTTGGAACAGAAAGCAAACCAAATTAGCTAGAAACCTCCTCACCAGACCTAAAAGGCAAGGGGGCTTAGCCTTACCTGACCTTAAGCAATATTTTTTGGCAATAGTATTGAATAGAATCTCTGACTGGAAATATCATAAAGATTCTAAATTATGGGTCAACCTGGAGATGGCACTCAGCGGATCAGACCTTTTTTACTCAAATATGGATCCCTAGGCAACACAGAACTTTGTCCTTAACCACTTCACCACTTTCACACTCAACCCTTATGGTATGGGACTCACTGTGTAAGAAACACAATTGGCCATACAACTCTCCTCTCCTACCTTTGACTGGCCACAACTACTTTCCCCCTGGAAACATAGACCCTAAGACCCATACATGGAATCTTGGGACTAAGCCTCTACTTCACTAAGTTACTACTCCATCAGGCATTGTGCCCCTGTCCAAACTATTACCCAGCTCAACGGCTACATTCATGGACCACTGGAGACACTGCCAACTGGCGGCATATATCCACTCTCTCCCGAAACCTCTCCAGACCACTTTAGATTTAACATCCATAGAATCTGCTTTCACTGAGGATCAACCAGTTGAGAAACCTAATCCTATTCAAGCCTTACAAACGTTAGCCATTACAGGAAATCCTACTTTTCTAACCAACTGGGAGAAAGATCTCCACAAAGATATTAGATGTCCAGAGGTCCACTATCCTCCTAATGGCTCACACCTCCTCCATGGCTTCCAAAATGGCAGAGGTAAATTACAAACTGCTGACGGGATGGCACTACATGGAAAATGCCTAAATTACTCAATTACTCAAATACAGTGGTGTGAAAAAGTGTTTGCCCCCTTCCTCATTTCCTGTTCCTTTGCATGTTTGTCACACTTAAGTGTTTCGGAACATCAAACCAATTTAAACAATAGTCAAGGACAACACAAGTAAACACAAAATGCAATTTGTAAATGAAGGTGTTTATTATTAAAGGTGAAAAAAAATCCAAACCATCATGGCCCTGTGTGAAAAAGTGATTCCCCCCTAAACCTAATAACTGGTTGGGCCACCCTTAGCAGCAACAACTGCAACCAAGCGTTTGCGATAACGTGCAATGAGGCTTTTACAGCATCCTGGAGGAATTTTGGCCCACTCATCTTTGCAGAATTGTCCTAATTCAGTTACATTAGAGGGTTTTCGAGCATGAACGGCCTTTTTAAGGTCATACCACAACATCTCAATAGGATTCAGGTCAGGACTTTGGCTAGGCCACTCCAAAGTCTTCATTTTGTTTTTCTTCAGCCATTCGGTGGTGGACTTGCTGGTATGTTTAGGATCATTGTCCTGCTGCAGAACCCAAGTTCGGTTCAGCTTGAGTACACGAACAGATGGTCGGACATTCTCCTTCAGGATCTCTTGGTAGACCGCAGAATTCATAGTTCCTTTTATCACGGCAAGTCTTCCAGGTCCTGAAGCAGCAAAACAGCCCCAGACCATCACACTACCACCACCATATTTTACTGTTAGTATAATGTTCTTTTTCTGAAATGCAGTGTTCCTTCTACGCCAGATATACTTGGACACACACCTTCCAAAGAGTTCCACTTTTGTCTCATCGGTCCACAGAATGTTGTCCCAAAAGTCTTGGGGATCATCAAGATGTGTTGTGGAGAAATTGAGACGAGCTTTGATGTTCTTTTTGCTCAGCAGTGGTTTTCTCCTTGGAACTCTGCCATGCAGGCCATTTTTGCCCAGTCTTTTCCTGATGGTGGAGGCATGAACGCTGACCTTAACTGAGGCAAGTGAGGCCTGCAGTTCCTTGGACGTTGTTGTGGGGTCTTTTGTGACCTCTTGGATGAGTCGTCGCTGCGCTCTTGGGGTAATTTTGGGCGGCCGGCCACTCCTGGGAAGGTTCACCACTGTTCCATGTCTTCGCCATTTGTGGATAATGGCTCTCACTGTGGTTCGCTGGATTCCCAAAGCTTTGGAAATGGCTTTATAACCCTTTCCAGACTGATAGATCTCAATTACTTTCTTTCTCAATTGTTCCTGAATTTCTTTGGGTCTCGGCATGATGTGTAGCTTTTAAGGATCTTCTGGTGGACCTTACTGTGTCAAGCAGCTCCTATTAAAGTGATGCCTTGATTGTGAACAGGTGTGGCAATAATCAGGCCTGGGTGTGGCTAGAGAAATTGAACTCAGGTGTGGACAACCACAGTTATAGTATGTTTTAACAAGGGGGGCAATCACTTTTTCACACAGGGCCATGATGGTTTGGATTTTTTTTCACCTTTAATAATAAACACCTTCATTTACAAATTGCATTTTGTGTTTACTTGTGTTGTCCTTGACTATTGTTTAAATTGGTTTGATGTTCCGAAACACTTAAGTGTGACAAACATGCAAAGGAACAGGAAATGAGGAAGGGGGCAAACACTTTTTCACACCACTGTATATGTCCTTAGAAAAATGGGGTGAGATTGAAGGATGCTTTGTGACCCTTAACAATCTTAAACACCGTCCTAATTCAGTTTGAGGGCTCTCTCCCTCTAACTTTATTGAATTGGCATCTCTTTGCCAATGCATCTCTCTTCTATCCCCATCTTGCTGACAGTTTTCCGGTTACTGCTTTGAACATCCTGGGCGGTTCCTAGTGTCTCCAGCATAGAGGTCAGTATCTGACTTCCTGTTGTAAGACTCACTTCCGTTCCCACCGTAGTCATTTCCGGCGCGACGGCGCACCTGCTGTGACGCTGTCGGTCCTCACCTGACTGTTTTGGTGCCAAAATTTGGCGCCAAAACACCAGTGGAGAGGGATATAAAAACGGGCTGTTTTGGGCTGTAAGATTGTGCAGCTCAGCGGAGGTTTTTCCTCCTGACATTACGTTTGATAAGGTAAGAAAAACTTTTAGAGACAGCCTACTAGACCTTGTGCTGAGAATGGATCACTAAAATGCCTCAATTACTTTCTTTTTAAGGGGTTGATTATACCTCACTCTGACCTCCCTACATGTGGATAGATCTTATCCCGGCTGGCATATGAGTGGATGAAAACCTTCTATATAGGTAAACATATACGTGGGGCTTTATGTGATCGTCCTCAGCATTCGATGGTGGTTATATTTGCCTGTTATTTTTCTAAAACAAAATTCTCTTTATATATATTTTTTCAGAACTAATTTAAGGCTTTATTGTGGGTGGCCATGAGCATTTTTCAAATGCTTTCTCCAACAATATCTTTTTGATATATTCTCAAGTAAAGGACTTTTTAGGTAGGTCTCTTGCATTACTTATCTATTCTTATCATCTCGGCTGTGAATTAACTAATTTAAAATAACCCTATTAATATATCCAATAGATAGATTCCGAGACTGAGTCAGTCTTGGCTGTTACTTCCCTCTCTATGACGCACTTAATGAACCTCACATATTCAGCATTTTTGTGGACTGCGAGACATTCTGTTTGAACACACAGGTTAGCTCTGGAGCCTACTAGCTCCACCCACTCACTTTCTACATGATGTCCATTCTATATCAATCTATTTGCATGTGTAAATTATATGTGTTCAGTATTTGATTCTATTATTTTCATTTCAGTGAATATTGTATGACATTGTTCAGTTCTCCTGAGGAAGCCCTAATTAGGGTGAAACATGTTGAGAAACACAAAACTTTGCCAATCCTCATCTCTATTCAGTGATGTATTGCTTTTAAATGTTGTTCTAGACATATGATGTCAATAATGCTGTAATATAATATTTTTCAATAAATCAATTTGTATATCTAATTATATGTTTTTTGCGCCTTTAAAGTCCCAATCCTTGGTTCACCCAAATTCTGACTGTATTTAAAGGGATGAGGCGCTATAATCAAGCTTCAGTAATCTAGCTCATCATCTAAATTTTCCGCTATGAGTCTATAGTTTGAGCAAATTGATGTGCCCTTTCCCTCATTAGGTATTACGGTGATATGTGCTAGCAATTATTATTTTCTCATTTCTTATGTTTCTCCTAATTTATTAAAGTAATCACAAATTTTTGGTATTAGATGTTCCTTAAATTTTTATAATATCTAATTGTAAATCCATCTTGACCTGGGCTCTTCCCTGAGGATGTATTAATTATTGCTGGTCTGATTTCTTCCTGTATTATTGGTTCTTTATTTTAGGTAGTTTTGCTTCTCTTAAATATTCTTGAGATTTTTGTTTTCTTATTTCTACCACCTCTCATGTTTCGTTGTTCCTTACCACATATAAATTACTATAATATGTTTGAAAGGCTTTAGCAATTTCTGTTGTTTTATATAGAATCTTTACCTTATCATTTTTTATCTTTTCTATATAATTTAATGTTTTTTTATTTTTTAAAGTTTCTACAAGGTGTTTCCCTGTTTGTTACCCCACTTATAGCTGTCTTTCAATACTTTATTGAATACCTTTCTTGTTTCCTGTTCCATTAGTTCTTTTAGTTGATCTCTTTTTATAATTAATGTCTGTTGGATTTTAACATCTGCTCTCTTGGTATGTCTCTGTTCCAGTTCATATATTTATTTTGTTGTTTTATCTATATTTCTTGTTACCTCCATCTTCTTTTTTTTTGCCTCCAAAGAGATTATCTTCCCTCTAAAATATGCTTTATGTGCTTCCCATATAGCAGCCCTTGCAACTTCAGGCGTTTCATTAAGCAAAAAATATTGTTCTATTTCATTTTTTATTATTTTGTTTTACTTCTGCATCTTCTATCAGATCTTCATTCAACCTCCATACACTTGTCTTAATTTCTATCCCTTTAAGCCTCAACTTCATCACTAATGGAGCATGGTCCGAGATCAACATTATTCCAATAGATGTTTTTTACTGCTGCTTCCAGGAGTCTATGCTCCACCAGTACGTGTTGTGCAGTGCCGAGTGATATGTATAATCTTTCGTACTGATGTTGGGCATCCACCAATTGATATTTATGTAGTTTTTTCTTTACCAATCTTAATTGTTTATTTTCTTTACTCAATGCACCAGACGTACTATCTAATCGTTGGTCCATGCAGAAGTTGAACTCTCCAGCGAGAATTAGGTTACCTCTCTTAAACTCTATTAGCTCACTCATGATCCCTTTCATATAGTTTTTTGTATTTTATTAGGCCTGGTTCACACTTATTCTAATTGGATGCAGGTTTCCCCGAGTTCCCCGAGTTCTCCCGAGCTCCACCAAACATGGCCAGAGTATCTCAGGGATCCCACACTGTCCTTCCTGCTTCCACATCGGGACTGCGAACCAAGTCTGTCTGTCCCCAAATGTCTGAACGTGTGCACTCATGAGCCATGCTACTCTGCTCCGGATCCTCTCAGCTCCCAGCTTGGACTCCGCGATCCAGTTGGTTTGTTCCAGGAGGCTTGTGGCGGGTCTCCCCAGGGGGATTGGGGCTAAGGGGATGAGGCTGGGTATCACCTTATCCTTTTCAGTCACTGCATTAGGAGGACAAATAGACCTGGACATGCCTGGGTCTCCTAGCATGAGCTCTCAGCCGGTGCCATGTTTAGTCTCCTCCCTCAGAATAGGTGATTGAATGCACATTGAATTAATAACAATATCCATTGCACAATGATAATAGAGTACTTGGAGCTGAGTGTTTCTGAGTTCATTCTACACAGAACATCAGTAAATGGGTGTTCACTGATTCCCACCACACTCCATCCCCAGACTTGACATGATGGTAATGGGCACCCAGGTCCAAAACACATGATGGGGGAGTTAAGCAATGGGTGCAGCACCTTCTACTAAATAAAAAAAAAGCAACCAATGGGCTTTACAGCTGCCAACATTATTTTTACTAAAAAATCCATGAGTAAAATGGTTAACAAACTCCCTGCTGCTATAGAGCCTATGAGTTTGTATACATGCTAGCACTGCCTAAATGACTAAATATTAAGTACTATGTTATGATAACCAAATAATAAAGCTCTCATATTGACTGAATACAAAACATTCAGTAAAAGCGAAAATAAGAACAGAAAGCTTTCAAAGATATTTGATTGTTACTTTTATCTGACAAAAGAACAATACTAAACTTAAATAATGTTGTGGGAAAATAGAAAAATCACCCCCTGCATATTATCTGCATTTATACTCAAAATGAAGAAGATATATTTTTTATGTGGTGCTAAAGTGACACAAATTAACTCACTGAAAAGTGACTAAAAGAATAAACAAAATAGTGCGCATGCGCGGAGCTCCCAAGATGGCCGCCGGCATCTAGAGCTCCGCTCCCTCACGGCCCACCACTAGCCACCGGAGCCTTCAGAGCGCCCACACACCCCGCACACCGGGTGTCCTAGGCAGGGGAGAACACAGGGAACGAGCGGATGTCATCCCCGCTAGCCAAGCGGGACCTATCACGCCAGATGACGGCGGCTCCCGGCCCCCTCAGCTATGCCAAAATGGCGGCGGCGTCACGAGGCACACAGGACACAGAGCTGCAGGATTCCTCCATAGCAGACCAGGACCAGGCACAGCTACCCTTCTCAGGTACCGATTACCCCCCACTACAGCCTGCTCACTCCCCCTCCTCCACAGAATCCCTGCTGAACGGCCTGAGCACTAGCTATCCCACTACCCCAATGATGGATCCCCACACAGGCCTACTTCTCACAGTTAGTGAAGCACAGGAGGAAATCACAACCCCCACTGACTTTCCCTCTATGATGGCTGCTTTCTCACAGATGCTGTCCAAAGGCCTAGCAATGAATGCTGCACAGATTACTAGCTCTTTACATGCTGATCTACAGCAAATTGGAATGAGGATGGACACTATTGAGCAAAAAGCTGACCAGGCTGCAACACAGATTAATCAGAATTCTAACAGATTACAAGAAATGCAGGAGCAACTGGAAACTGCGTTTGCTAAGATCGATGACCTCGAGAATAGGTCACGCAGGTATAACTTCAGAATCAGAGGTATTCCAGAATCCGAAAAGGAGGTACAGAAAGCAGTGAAAACACTAATAAAAAACCTAATCCCTGACATCCCAGAGCACCGCATGGAGCTGGATAGGGCCCACAGAGCACTTCAAGCACCCCGCTCGGATGGTCTGCCCCGCGACATCATTGTTAAACCTCATTATTACTCTACCAAAGAAGAGGTCATGCGTAAATCCAGATATGCGGACAATCTCTCTTTCCAGGGCCACAAAATCCAGATTTTTGCTGACCTATCACCTTATACGGTACAAAAAAGACGCTCTCTCAAACCGCTACTGCAAGTCCTTTTGGATAAGGCAATCACATACCGTTGGTCATTCCCTCTACGCCTGAACTTTTCATACAAAAACAAAAGCTTCGGTTTTTCCTCCTTCCCAGAAGGGGAACGTCTCCTGATGCATCTCGGTTTGATACAACTGGAGCCTCATGCCTCTCAAGCCACCAGGGGAACTCCAACCTCCACGAAACGACCTCCGCCAGCAAGCCCTCTGCAACACACCTGGCTGAAGCAAGGACCGAAGCGACCTAAAGAAAATTTACCACCTTGAAAGCCTGATGGCACAGCACCTGTTAATTGTTTCCTTTTGTTCTTTGGCCCACCCTTTTGGGGTAGGGTGACAGTTGTGGGCTCTCAGTTCCCCCCTCTTTGTTCTGAGGGAGTGATTGGGGCAGCCCCCCCTTACCCCAATTGAGAAGTTGGCTATTTTATTCAGCCTCATACGTGAGATCCGATTACCGTAGGTCTATCAGATGTTACTGGACTCGCAGTTTTGTACGGGACTCCTTTCTCCCTTTTTTAAAAATTTTTTTTTTTTTTTATATTTTTTATATATATTTTTTCTTATTTTATTTTTTTTGTTCTTTCCCCTAGCGGATCTGATGTGTCGCCGAGGGGGGCGGGATCACTCCTGCTCTGGTCGGCGACATAGTGGAACGATTATATTACCTTACAGGTTCTCTATATGTTGCACCTGCCTGGATTAGCATTGTTATGTATTGGTCTAATATTCTGAGGTTCTAGCACTAGTTAGTTCTGGGGATCACTCTAGAAGTTGACACTCCATAATAACGTTGGTCCCTATCAATTTGCTGTTATGTTTTAGCTCTCGTTCTTACCGCCTAGTAGGCGCTCTGTATTCAGAGGATGATAAGTCCCCCTGGGACTTACAGGTTCAACTGATCTAGGGTGGGGGGCCGTGGGGGTTTCAATGTGCCTCACCTGGACCAGAGGCTCTCCGGCGCATCTGGATCCTAACCCGGACTACCTTTTGAAGGCTTTTCCGGATACTCAGGGTTTGGCAGCGGATACGGCGAGTCCGTTTCGCTCCAAGGGCGGGGTAGGGTCAGGGGACCCTCATGATTGTTTAATATCTATGAAGATTACAGGATTACAACATATGATGTCTAATGTTTTTGTCTCTCTCCCTTTTCTCTTATTTCCTTTCATCTCTTCTCCTTCCCCCCTTTCGGTCGCCTCTCCTCGAGTCATCCGGCGCCTCAGCTCGTCCCAGTATTCTTACCCAGGCTCCAGGACCAATCATCCAGGGCTTCCGGACCGTGACCCTCACAGTCGACGTTCTTGGTGGGGTAAGTCTCAGTCTCTTGTTATAGCACTCCTCCTTCTGATCCATGACTGACACACCTGTTTCTTTACCCACATTGAAAATTATCTCACACAACACACAAGGACTCAATTCCCCTATCAAGCGTAGAAAACTCCTTCAACAGTACCATTCACTACACGCTGACGTCCTTTTATTGCAGGAAACGCATTTTCCCTCTACATATAAACCCACGTTTCTACATCAACATTATCCTCAATTCTTTCTGGCCTCGGCGGCCAACAAAACGAGAGGGGTAGCTATCTGCTTCGCCAGACACATTAACATATCTCAAACCGAAACGATCGCTGACCCACAAGGCAGGTACATTTTAGTCTCTGGTTGTGTAGACGGAGAAACCTACACTTTTGTCTCCTACTATACACCCAACAAGGGCCAGGGGGCTTTTTTTGAATCCCTAATTCGTAAATTACAATCTCACCTTAAGGGTACTGTCTTCTTTGGTGGGGATTCAAATGTAGCCTTTGATTTTTCGCTCGACAAGTCTTCTAAGGGCACGACCAGACCCAAACGCCCTTCTAAACAAAGCGTTAAAATAGCAAAGACCCTGAACACCGCAGGTTTAATAGATACCTGGAGGGAAATGAACCCCCACATGAAGGATTACACACACTTCTCAGCTCCTCACAATTCTTATGCAAGGATAGACCACATTTTCACCCAGCCTTCTACGATCCCCCTGATCAGATCTTCCAAAATTGTTGACTCTTCCCTTTCTGACCATTCAATGATGACATTACTGGCTCAACGGCCAATAGGGAATGGGACACGACACCGCTGGCGACTTCGGGAGTCACTACTATCTGACCCTGTACATTGTTCATTATTGGAGGCAGATATCAAGGAATACTTTCTCCTCAATACTTCTGAGGAAGTTACCCCCTCCACTATCTGGGCTGCCCATAAATCAGTTATTAGGGGGAAATTGATACAGTTGGCTTCTAAACTTAAAGCGGCCCACAAAGCGGACACATTGAAACTTTCAGAGGACTTTCACATGAAGGCGAAAGCGCACAAACGCAACCCCACATCTACCTCCCTAGCAAAGCTTGACTCGGCCCGCGCCCTTCTGAACTTATCTCTGACCACAGCTGCAGCACAACATCTCCACTGGACGGGGGCAAAATTTTATGCTCAAAAAGATAAAATTGGGTCCCGTCTAGCAACCAAACTAAACCCCAAACAGCGTACGTATGCTTTCCCTAAACTCAAGATAGCTTCTGGGGATCTCTCGCAGAATCCGTCCAAAATTATGCAAGCCTTCCTACACTTTTACTCAGATTTATATAAAAAGAACACTGACACCACATCTGCTCACAGGGAAAGGTTTCTCAAGGGCCTCCCTTTGCCATTGTTAAGTAAAGAACACAGTGACCTTTTGGAGACTCCGTTCACCCAAACTGAAGTCCTTGATACCATTAAGCATCTTAAATTGGGCTCCTCTCCGGGCCCGGACGGATTCTCCACTGGGTACTATAAAAAATTTGGACACTGTCTAGCCCCGCATCTCACTAAACTGTTCAACTCTCTCAGGAATGGAGCCCCGTTAGAGCCGGACTTAAATTCAGCATATATTTCGGTCATTCCGAAACCCGGAAAGGACACTAGTGAGGTTTGCAACTATCGGCCCATCTCGCTTATAAACAACGATATAAAAATTATGACTAAGATTATGGCTAATAGGATGTCAGGTTTCATCTCCTCGTATATCCATAAAGATCAGGTGGGCTTCATTCCTGGGAGGCAGGGAACAGACCAAATTAGGAGAGCTATTGACATTGTTTCGCTACTCAAATCGCAATGGGACGGCAACCCACCCCAAAAAGGATTCCTTCTTTCCATCGACCTACACAAAGCGTTTGATTCCATCGATTGGGCATACCTGTCTGGTATTCTGCAGAGATGGGGATGTGGTTCACATTTTCTTAACATTATCAATTCGCTCTACTCTAACCCCTCTGCACAAGTTCGCCTGATGGGCAGATACTCCGAATCTTTCCCCATAGGTAGAGGTACCAGACAGGGATGCCCACTATCGCCTCTCCTTTTTGCGATAGCGATCGAAACGCTGGCAATCGCACTGAGATCTAACCCGGACATCAAGGGGGTTTTCTGCGGTTCGCAGGAACATAAATGCGCGCTCTATGCAGACGACCTCCTTCTCTTTGTCTCCTCTCCCCTGACTTCTATGCCCCTGATTCTGCGCACCCTTTCTGAGTTTAGTAGGGTTTCCGGCCTCCGAGTCAATATGTCCAAGTCGATAGCATTAAACATAACAGTCCCCCCAGACCTCCTTAAACAAATCTCCTCCAATTTTACCTTCTCCTGGGCCACTTCGATGATCCCATATCTAGGCGTACAACTAACATCAGATATGAATAGTCTGTTTAGAGCAAACTACCCCGCTATGATAAATAAATGTAAAGGTGATATGAATGGGTGGTCTAAATGTGGTCTATCCTGGCTGGGCAGGCTTCACGCGGTCAAAATGACTCTCCTCCCGAGGTTACTATACCTTTTCCGCTCCCTACCAATCCCGATCCCTAAACAATTTCTCGACAAAATGCAATCAGATATCCTCCGCTTTATTTGGGGGAAGAGGGGTTACAGATGCCCGGCTGAGATACTCTACCGCTTGAGATCGCAGGGTGGCCTTGGTCTCCCCAATCTTTGGGGGTACTATAGGGCATCTCAACTAGCCCAAATCTCTATGGCATACTCTCGGAATACTCAGCCGGACTGGCTTTCTATGGAACGTGAGGCAGTACCCTCGAACACCATAGATTATCTGTTGGGCTGTTCTCCTGATCGCAGACCGGCCATTATGGCCCCCACTCTATCACACTCCCTTGCTCTCTGCTCCAAACTATACAACGTTCAATCCATTATATCACCCATGAGACCCCTATCACACCTGTTCCACAATCCGGACTTCAGCCCGGGGATGGAAATCGAAGCTTTTAAATGGTGGACAGATAAGGGCCTATATCGAATCGGGCACTTTCTCTCCCCTTCGGGCCCCATCACTCATGCACACTGTAGGAAGAAACTAGATATGCCCGACTCCGAATTTTTACGCTTCTCACAGATTTCACACTTTCTCCACTCCATCTGGCTCTCTAAACCCTTACCACCTTCTATAACCCCATATGAACACTGGTGTGTCAACCTCATGGATCAGAAGGGAGGAATTTCATTGATCTATGCCCGAGCCTGGGAAGAAGACGTGGACAATAACTGGGATTCTACAATTTGGTTCCGCGCTGCCAATAGAGCTTTCAAAGGTATCCTCAACGTATCCCTTATTGAAGCTAGTTTGAAAGTACTGATCAGGTGGTATTATGTTCCCTCCAGGCTTGCCAGAATGTTTCCAGGCACGTCACCAGACTGTTTTAGGGGCTGTGCAATGGAGGGCTCCATGCTTCACACATGGTGGACCTGTCCTCGTATCCGTCCGTTTTGGCGGAAGGTATTTTGCACTATTCGCAAAGTAACTGGTACTACTGTAGCTCCACACCCTAGCTCAGCCCTGTTCAATCACCTTATACCGGGACTTTCTAAACCATTACAGACCTTGTCATTTTTTCTCTTATTGGGGGCCAAAATAACGATAGCCAAAGCCTGGAAGAAACATACTGTCTCCTTTCACATGTTCAAGACGAAAGTCACTTGGATCATGGTTCAAGAACAGACAGTAGCCAAACTTAATGACAAACTAGAGAAGTTTCAGTTTACATGGGAACCATGGGCCACGTTCTGCAATATCTCTCTCATCCCTGGAATACAACCCGGTACACTGAACTCCGGAATGACTCTCTGATTTCTCTTACCTATTCCCCCCCTCTACCTTCTCACACGTTTTTCTCTCCCCCTTCTCTACTACGCCTCTCTTGGCGAGACTGGTTAGGGCACACGCTGATAGTCTACTCAACTCTTAACTTGTGCAGATCCCTCTTTTGTTTTATGTTTAACCTCTCTCACTGGTTCCAATTCTCCGGTAAAGTGGGCTTCGGAGAGAACTTATCAGGCGCATCTAGGGGTTCCCTCTCGTGGGTGTCAGCAAGATCCCTATCGGGGCACTCAGGAACCTGGGAACTTCTGGACCCATACTGATATTGAAACTGGCCGATATTAGACGGAACCTTGTACTGTTCTGCACATTAGATTGCCCTCCCACATCTTTGTTTAAGAACTAGAACTTTTCTACTGCTATACATAACGCTAAGTTCTGTTAATTTTACTGATTGGCCTGGTAAGTACCTGCGTGTACTTACAAGCATGTCTCTACTTTGTTAATGCAAAAAAATTTTCAATAAAAATGTTTTAAATAAGAATAAACAAAATAAAGCAAGCATAATGTCATCTTGGCTGTTGGATAAGAAAGAAAATAAAACATTATTTTAAACCAGTATTATCAAAGTCTGTTTAGTGCTGCACAGACTATTTTTTTTCTTTGTTAAAGCTGTAAGACATACAAACAAAGGCAGAAAAGGCTATCCTTGGATTTGGTGGTGTGCTTTGGATCATTATTGCTCTAAAAGATTTATTTCTGGTTCACTTTTCGAACAGATGGCCTCACATTCTCATCAAGCACACTTTGATATGATGAATATATCATAGTTGATTGATGACTGAAGGCTACCCAGGCCCTAAAGCAGAAAAGCAAGCCCAAACCATAATTTCCACCATTATGCTTTGCATTTGATATGGGGTTCTTACCCTGAAATACTGTCTTGCACCAAGCATGTTTATTGTGACTGTGACCAAGCAACTTTATCATGTCTGTCTGCCATGGTGGAGGATTGGGACTTGTAGTTTATTCATTTACAGATCACTGTGAATGAATGATGCTGCTGTGTTGGTGAAGACCCACACAGGAAAAGATGAGGGTGGCTGCACTCCGGAAATAAAACAGATTCTTTATTGAATCATGCCATTAAAATACAAAACAGCAACAAGACATACATACAGTCCCTGAACAGCCAGAAAACACGTTATACATGTCAGTGCTTATTCATTACTGATACATCACTGGAGAAATCTCCCTCCACTGAGTCTGGCTACAACCATTTTAACTGTGAGCAGCTGAAGCTGCTGCCTGTTCACTTCCTGGATTTACACAGACACACAGAGGCACACCTCTAGCTCTGCAGCTTTCATTGGCCCTCTTATGAATCATCCCCCATCCCTTCCTGGAAAACTGTCATGAGATTGATAGAGAGAGAGAGAGCTGTGCATGATGTTATAAGCCTAGGCTTTTTATCGGACAAAAAACAGGAAGTGGGCTGTATAAGGTATTTACTGACAGAAAAAAACATGTTTTACGATCCAAACACAAAAAAACAAGGGCAAAGTATTTAATAGATGGAAAGATTAAAAAAAATGACTGTTCCACTTTAAGTGCTGGCAAATATAGTAATGTCACTACTTTTTTTTCTATGTGAAAAAATCTGCTTTTTTGTTCATTTATATTGTGAGAATGAATAAACAATGTAAATTTTGTATGTGTTATGTTCAAATATATCACCTTTATGTACAGGTACTGTTGGAATAAATACATTATATTAATTATAATGTTGGTGGATATACAGTGCCTTGAAAAAGTATTCATGCCCCTTGAAGTTTTTAAAGCAGGGTTAGGTTATAAAAAAATATCTCAAGCTTTGACCATCTCATGGAACACTGTTCAATCTATCATCCGAAAATGGAAAGACTATGGCACAACTACAAACCTACCAAGACATGGTCGTCCACCTAAATTGACAGGCCAGGCAAGGAGAGCATTAATTAGAGAAGCAGCCAAGAGGCCCATGGTAACTCTGGAGGAGCTGTAGAGATGCACAGCTGAGGTGGGAGAATCTGTCCACAGGACAACTATTAGTCGTGAACTTCACAAATCTGGTCTTTATGGAAGAGTGGCAAGAAGAAAGCCATTGTGGAAAGAAAGCCATAAGAAGTCCCATTTGCAGTTTGCGAGAAGCCATGTGGGGGACACAGCAAACATGTGAAAGAAGGTGCTCTGGTCAGATGAGACCAAAATTGAACTTTTTGGCCTAAAAGCAAAACGCAATGTGTGGCGTAAAACTAACACTGCACATCACCCTGAACACACCATCCCCTCCATGAAACGTGGTGATGGCGGCATCATTTTGTGGGGATACTTTTATTCAGCAGGAACAAAGAAGCTGGTCGGAGTTAATGGGAAGATGAATGGAGCCAAATACAGGGCAATCTTAAAAGAAAACATGTAAAAGACTTGAGACTGGGGTGAAGGTTTACCTTCCAGTAGGACAATGATCCTAAACATACTGTACAGCCAGAGCTGCAATGGAATGGTTTAAATCAAATAATATCCATGTGTTAGAATGGGCCAGTTAAAGTCCAGTTCCAAATCCAATTGAGAATCTGTGGCAAGACTTGAAAATTGCTATTCACTGACGCTCTCCATCCAATCTGATAGAGCTTGTGCTATTTTGCAAAGAAGGATTGGCAAAAATGTCACTCTCTAGATGTGCAAAGCTGGAAGAGACATACCCAAAAAGCTTTGCAACTGTAATTGCAGCGAAAGGTGGTTCTACAAAGTATTGAGTCAGGGGGGCTGAATACAAATGCACACCACACTTTTCACTTTTCATATTTTTCACTTTTCACTTTTCATATTTATTTGTAAAACATTTTGAAAACCATTTATAATTTTCCTTCTACTTCACAATTATGTGCCACTTTGTGTTGGTCTATCACATAAAATCCCAATAAAATACTTTTAAGTTTTTGGTTGTAACATTACAAAATGTGTGTATGAATACTATTTGAAGGCACTGTATAAAGCACCACATCCCAACATGTACATAAAAATCCAAAAAGTAGAAACAAAAAGTATGGGAATGTACTTCCAGGAAGGAAACAAAGGTGCTTGCAGTTCCAGAAATAAAACAAAAGTACTTGCACTTTCAGGAAGGTAACAAAGACAACATATAGATAAATTCACATTTGTTTATTGTATATTGCATATTAAAATGATAAAATAAAATAAAGGATCTTCACAGTTGAGTGCTTAACATAGAACATCAATAATATATGACCTGATGAAAAAACCCTGTTTGTAGTCCGACCCACCCTGCGTAAGCTTAACAGGTTTTTAGAAAAATAGTCAACAACATAGCATAAAGTATTACACCCCGTACACACGATCGGACTTTCCGATGGGAAATGTTGGATGTCAGGCTGTTGGCGGAAAATCCGACGGTGTGTATGCTTTATTGGACAATTGTTATCAGACTTTCCGCCAACAAAGGTTGGCTAGCATGTTTTCAAATTTTCCGTCAACAAATGTCTGTTGTGGGATTTTCCAATCGTATGTACACAAGTACAAGTCCTTTGGACAAAAGTCCAAAGTACAAACATGCTTGCTCAGAAGCAGAAGCGGTCGGTCTTGTAAACCAGCCTTTGTAATGAAGAACTTACATTTGTGACGTGGCAAATTATGAAATCTCCAAATGCAGCGCACAATTCTCTTCTTCTTTACCCTGATAATAATGAAGCTGCTTTGCTGGTGATACTGATGGAGTTATTGCAAACTAATTTTTAAAGGCTTTTTTTTTCTAGTGATATCAAGAATAATATTGTTATGTTTTTTGTTTTATTTGTGCAAGTTACCACAACACCATTATCCCGTAGTTTTTAAGATTAAAGATACAACTATGTTGGTGTCCCTTGTCAATTTTACATTGTATTTTTTAAAATGTAACTGCCTACTCCTAAACTGTAATTTGAAGTAAAACACATAGCCAAGTATTATTCTAAACATTTTTTTTTTATTGTGCAAAAAAAATAAATAGACATGCTATCTGATAATAGAAATTAACCAAAAAGTGCATTCTGTGCATCCAAAAATATAAAAAATATACCAAATCAAATCATTATTCAACCAAAAAAATAATGTAATAACCAATAATAAATAACACGTTATTTCCTCTGATTCCGCAACATGTCTGGTTGACGAAGGGTCGTTAATAAACAAACTGAAAAGCATGAAATGAAAAGTGCAAAATGAAAAGCGGTAAATTAAAAGCGCAAAATGAAAAGCGTGAATCAACACTCACCAAACTTCTATTAACACGATATTAGCAGAAGAAGCCTAAAGGTTGGCGCCAAAGAGCTGAAAAACCATGTAGTATTTGACTAAGTTTGTGATTGTTGGCCAACAATTGTGTGGCAGTGTGTAAGCAAGACAAGTTTGGGCCAACGCCCTTAGGACAAAATTACACGGTTTTGTTGGCCAACAATCCGATTGTGTGTACGAGGCTTAATACTTCACATGGAACAACAAGGTGCGAATGATAAAATGTATATGTTTAAATAGTATATGCGTAGATGTGCGTAGTTCTAAGTTAATCATTGGGGTTTGTTATAGACCACCCAATGTTCACGAGGAGGTGGAGACTCAGCTCCTTGCACAGATGGAAAGGGCTGCAAGGGCTGGGACGGTGATAATAATGGGGGATTTTAACTACCCAGAAATTGACTGGAGTAATGGCACTGCTGGGACAGTTAAAGGGCAAAAATGTATAAACCTATTACAGGACAATTTTATGGTCCAGTTTATTGAGGCCCCAACTAGGAATGATGCTCTGCTGGATCTGGTAATCTCAAACATGCAGAGCTTATTACTAATGTTCAGATAAAGGAACACCTGGGTAACAGTGATCATAACATGATTTCATTTGATGTTAGCTGTAAGCAAGAAATACATACAGGAAAGATAAAAACGCTCAACTTCAAGAGAACAAATTTTCCAAGGATGAGGGCTGCTCTCCAGGACTTGGACTGGGAGGGAATATTGGCATCAATGAGCACAGAACAGAAATGGGATTTCTTCAAAAAGACTGTCTGGGACCTCACTGCAAAGTATATTCCCATGGGCAATAAGTTTAAAAGGCTTAAAATAAAACCTATGTGGCTCACGGTCAAAGTTAAAAAAGCTATGAACAATAAGAAAAGAGCTTTTAAAAAATATAAAAGTGAAGGAACACTAGTGTTGTTTAAATGTTACCAAGAATTTAACAGAATATGTAAAAAGGAAATCAAGGATGCAAAAATTCAAAACGAACGTCAGATTGCAAAAGATAGTAGGACAAACCCCAAAAAATTCTTCAAATATATTAATAGTAAAAAGGTCAGGTCTGAGCATGTAGGCCCTTTACAAAATAATCTAGAGTGGGTGACAGGGGACAAAGAGAAGGCTAATTTATTAAATACTTTCTTCAGCTCTGTGTATACAAAGGAGCATGGGGGAGCTCATGTCCATAATGGGGGTGGTATTTACACAGCCCCCAATGATCCACAATGGCTCAAAAGTTATATGGTCCAGAAATATTTAGACAGAATAAAGGTGGATAAAGCACCTGGACCAGATGGCATCCACCCACGGATCTTAAAAGAATTGAGCTCTGCAATTTCATGAAAAACAGAAGTTGTCAGACAAACCTGATTTCTTTTTATGAAGAGGTAAGTAAAACCTTGGACAGAGGCGTGGCTGTGGACGTGGTATACTTGGATTTTGCAAAAGCGTTCGATACAGTTCCCCACACACGGCTCATGTGTAAGGTAAGGTCTACAGGCTTGGAAATATCAGTTTGTAAATGGATAGAAAACTGGCTAAAAGACAGAATTCAGAGAGTCGGGTTAATGATTCTTACTCTGAATGGTCTAAGGTTATCAGTGGTGTACCCCAAGGTTCAGTGCTGGGACCCTTACTTTTTAATATCTTTATAAATGATATTGGGTCTGGGATCAAAAATAACATTTCTGTCTTTGCAGATGACACCAAGCTATGCAGTGGAATAACGTCCTTACAGGAGGTCCAATTTACAAGCTGACATCAATGCTCTGTCTAATTGGGCGACTATGTGGCAGATGAGGTTTAATGTTGATAAATGTAAAGTTATGCACTTGGGGGCTAAGAATATGCATGCATCATACATGCTAGGGGGAGTACAACTGGGGGAATCTGTAGTGGAGAAGGATCTGGGGGTTTTGGTAGATCATAAGCTCAATAATAGCATGCAATGTCAAGCTGCGGTTTCCAAAGCAAGCAAAGTTCTTTCTTGGATTAAGAGAGGTATGGACTCCAGAGAGAGAGCTATAATTTTGCCCCTGTTCAAATCATTAGTAAGACCTCATCTGGAATATGCAGTTCAGTTTTGGGCACCAGTTCTCAAAAAGGATATCGGGGAACTGGAGAAAGTGCAGAGAAGGGCAACCAAACTGATAAGAGGCATGGAGGAGCTCAGCTATGAGGAAAGATTAGAGTAACTGAATTTATTCACTCTTGAGAAGAGGAGAATAAGGGGGGATATGATCAACATGTACAAATATATAAGGGGTCCATATAGTAAACTTGGTGTTGAGTTATTCACTTTACGGTCAACAAAGAGGACAAGGGGGCACTCTTTACGTCTAGAGGAAAAGAGATTTCATCTCCAAATACGGAAAGGTTTCTTCACAGTAAGAGCTGTGAAAATATGGAATAGACTCCCTCCAGAGGTGGTTCTGGCTAACTCAATAGATTGCTTTAAGAAAGGCCTGGATACTTTACTAAATGTACATAATATAACTGGGTACTGACATTTATAGGTAAAGTTGATCCAGGGAAAATCCGATTGCCTCTAGGGGGATCAGGAGGGTTTTTCCCCCCCCTGCTGTAGCAGATTGGAGCATGCTCTTTTGGGGTTTTTTTTTGCCTTCCTCTGGATCAACTGTGGGTATAGAATGGGGTTTATTGGATTGTACGATATATTTTATTTTTTTTATATTATTTCTTTTATTTTTATGGTTGAACTGGATGGACTTGTGTCTTTTTTCGGCCTAGCTAACTATGTAACTATGTAACTATATAATGAAAGGTCTTAGCAATATGCTGGACCAACATGGGATAGCTCAAAGGGGGACCCGCAGTCTGCTGTGCTTTATCTATTCACAGGTTGCTATTGGTCACTGCAGTTTCCCATGGGATTGGCTAGGTTAATGGAGCAGCTGATTGGTGTAATTTGGCGGTTTTCCTGTAACCTGAACTGAAGAGCCTATAAAAGGGCCTGAAGCTGTGTCTCCTCAGACCGTTTGGACCGGACCCCAGCACTGGAACGGACCGCAGTGTGAGCTCCTGAGATGAAGCGCCATTCCCCAGACAGCCGTGAGTCTCTCCTATGCCGCCTGCTAGAAAGGGATGAGAGCAGAGGCGGTGAGGAGTGGCTATTGCGGTGCTTTGGGGAAGAGGGCGGCCCAGCTCCACCTCCTGTAACTCCCCCTGTGTCACAGAAAATGTCAGCCCCGGTCGGGGCGGGACAAGACAGCAGCCTGGAAGGAAGAAGAAGAAACAGAGACTGACTGCTTCTCCTCAGCTGACCAGCGGTGAGAGAGCCATTGATATACCAGTGCAGTATGCTCCTCTTCTGAGGCAGAGCAGCGCTACTCAGTCTGCAGCTGAGGCAGTGAGTGAGCTGCTTCATGATGTTAATGAAGGTGAGCAGTGTGTGGTGTCTCATGCTTCTGACTTTATGTGTTTGGTTGATTCTTTAACTACTGTGTTACAAAAGTTTAAAGGTGCACATGATAATGGTGCTAATAAAAATATGGTTAATAAACAAAGGGCACAGGTTTCTGGTGCAAATATTGATGTTAATGATGTTGTTATGGAAACACAGAGGGCACAGTTATCTGGTGCAGGAAACGGTTTATGGAGTGATGATAATGAAACATTATCCTAAATCCCGGTACAAGTCAAGGGGAGAACGAAGATTTGCAGTCCAAGGACCACGGCTATGGAACGCTCTACCTACGAACATCCGCTTGGAAAAAGACCATCGGGCCTTCAGGAAAAAACTCAAGACCTACCTCTTCTAAGAAGGAATCAACGCAGGTCGGATCAAGCGCCTCGAGGCGATTCAGTTCGCAGTTGCAGCGCTATACAAATCATTCATTCATTCATTCATTCAAACAAGTGGGGCACAGGCATCTGGTGCAGAGTTTGGTTTGTAAAATATGCATTTTAAAACAAATGTTAAAGCACATGGTTTTGGTGCAGAACAAATGCAACAGGCTAATGTTGCTGCTAATGTATGTCTGAGGGCACAGGTTACTGGTGCAAACATTAATGATATTAATACAGTTTATAATGCCATGGAGGTTACTCCTTCAGGGGCACATAAAAATAATACAGATACTTTGCATTTTTCTGATTATTTGAATGATGTTGGCTCCATATGGCAGGATGCTAGTGAAGCCACTCAGACTAAAGATACATTTTCTCGCTCAAAAATCATTATCCCTGTCTTGCCCCTCAGACCCACGGCCTTATTAGCAGGGGAATCTTCTTTTAAAGAACCCCTTCCATGTACACTGTCACCGTTGGGCTTTCATTTACCTCAGGCAGTAAAAGATAAGATTTGGAGGGGGGAGTTTCTAGATATATTGTCATTGTTACCTGCGTCAAAAGAATTTTTATACAAAAATTACAAAACAGGGGATAGGTCTGAGGAGGATAGGAGGAGGGCCATCCCCAAAACCTTCCAGAACTGGTTACAAGCGTTTTGTATTTATGCGGCTGTTATGGGAGAACGCTTCCCTGACAAATGTTCGGGTCTCTTTCAGCATCTGGATATAATTTCCAAAGCCTTTCGCCATTTTGGCAGTTCGGCCTGGTTTACATCTGATGAAAACTTCTGACAGAAACTAGCAGTGCACCCCTCACTGCACTGGGGTTCTAAGGATGTGGGATTATGGCTGAACCTTATGCTTCCACCTAGGCCTCATTTCACCCATAATAGGCCAGCAGCCAATCCTCAGAATGTATTTTGCAAAGGTTTTTGCTTTGCCTTTAATGATGGGCAATGCAAATTCCTATCAAACTGCAAATATAAGCATGAATGCTCAAATTGTGGTGGAAATCATGCAGCCAGTAGATGTTTTTGCAAATCCTCTGCAACCTCTTTGCAGCCATTTCTCAGGGAAGCTCACGGCAAAGGCAATGACTCCAGTGAAGCTGGAAGAAATGCTACCTTGGTTAGAGCATTACCCAGACCGCAGAATGGCAGCCCTGCTAATTAACGGCTTCAGGGATGGTTTTCTGGTCTCAGCCTTTAGGGGAACAGGTTGCACTATGGTACAGAATCTGCGGTCAGCGGTCATTTATTCTGAGGTGGCTCAAGAAAAAATATCTAAGGAGCTAACGGAGGGCAAAATTGCCGGCCCCTTTTCTTCTCCTCCATTTAAAAATTTTTGTCGGGATAGTCCCTAAGAAAGAAAGTGGTTGCTTCCGGATTATCCACCACCTTTCTTACCCTTTAGATTCATAATTAAACGATGAGGTCTCGGATGTGGAGGCTCCGGTGGTCTATGCTTCCTTCGATTAAGCTTTACTCTTGTTAAGGAAATTTGGGCAAGGTTCCTTGTTGGCTAAAGCTGACATTAAGTCGGCCTTCCGCCTCCTTCCGGTTCACCCCCAAGGCTTTAACTCTTTAGGTTTTCGGTTTAAAGGTCAATTCTTTTTTGATAAATGCCTCCCAATGGGGTTTTCACTGTCTTGTTTTTATTTTGAAGCATTTTCTACCTTTTTGAACTGGGTTTTATCAGCTAACTACCCACATGGGGGTTCTCTCCATTACCTGGACGATTTTTTATTTGTGGGTCCAAGCGATTCCCTAGCATGCTTAGAATCTTTACAGATGTTCTTTACTGTTTGCAAACACTTTGGTGTTCCACTTGCGCATGAAAAAGCAGTTTTTCCTTCTAATAGTATTGAGTTTCTGGGAATCACAATTGATTCCGCCGCAATGGAATTCAGATTGCCATTACCTAAGATTCAAAAAATGAGATCTTTGATCAGTGCCTTTTTGCTGCGTAAAAAGGTCCTGCTTAAGGAGGCTCAGTCTCTATTAGGTCTTTTTGCATTCTCAGATAGAATCATTCCCATGGCTAGAATATTTTCTCGCAGGTTTTCCCTTTCTATTAGTGGTTTGAGAAACCCTCATGCCCATATTCCTATTTCCAAAGGTATTAAGGAAGACCTAAGAATTTGGGATGCCTTTCTGTCTGACTTTAATGGTTCCACAGTGTGGCAGCACAAATTTGTTGACAGCAACCAACTGGAATTCTTTACGGATGCTGCCGGATCTTCAGGTTTCGGTGCATTTATAAAGGGTCAGTGGTGAGCTGCCGAATGGCCATCGGGATTGGCTGCAGAGGGATATTCTTCAGAATTTGGTCCTCCTGGAGCTTTCCCGATTATAGTCTCATTAGTAATTTGGAAAGATGCTTTCAAGAATCGTAGGATCAAAGTCTACACTGATAACAGAGGTGTTTTCTTTGCTATTAACACATTATCCTCCAAATTTGACCCGGTCATTAAGTTATTACGTTTTCTGGTGTTACACTGTATGAGATTTAACATCTGGCTAAAAGCCGAGCATATGGCTGGTATAAATAATAACATTGCCGATGCTTTATCTCGTTTGCAGTTTAAGAGTTGGCACCGACGGCAGATCAGGATGGAACCCCTTGCCCAGATTCCCTCTGGGGCCTAATTTGGAGCTGATTCTTTCCAACCTCAGAAATTCTGTGTCCGCAAAGACATGGTCGGACTATAAGTTGTCATGGTTGAGATGGTGTGCCTTCTGCAGAAATTTAGATATAGATGAGTTGAATGTATCGTCTTACGTTGCATTAGCATTTACGTCTTCCTTAATCCAGGCTAAGCTTAGTCCGGCATCAGTGGGTAAGATCCTAGCGGGAGTATCTTTTTTCCTGAAATTTTCAGGTGCTCCACCCCTTACTTCTTTCTTTCAGGTTAGTCAAATTTTTAAAGGTTTTAAGAGGTCTAAGCCTTCTAGGGACTGTAGGCGCCCCATCTCTGTCAAACTACTTGTAGACCTTCTGGGGATCATACAGTTCTTCCAATTTTGAGCTGTTGTTATTCAGAGCTGCTTTTTCAGTAGCCTTCTTTGGGGCCCTTAGAATTGGGGAATTCACAGCTATGAATAGGAAATCTTTATCCTACCTCCGTAGTTATCATGTGTTTTTAAACAAGAAATCTGTTAACCTTTTTCTTTGTAGGTCTAAGTCTCGTCCGGTAGGTAATGGTCAATGGTTTTCCTTGTCTAGTTCTGATAACCCAGTAATTTGTCCGGTCTTCATATGTCTAAATACATATCAGTCAGGCCTTGTTCAGAAGGTTCATTTTTTATTCATCAGGATAAATCCACTCTATCCAGGTACCAATTCTCTGCTGTTTTGGCTGCATGCTTGAAACGCCTGAATCTCTCGGGTTTTTATTTTTCATCCCATTCTTTTAGAATAGGGGCGGCCACTACAGCTGAGTTTTTGGGTTTCCCTGAAGATAAATTGATAAAAATTGGTCGGTGGGATATTAGTAGATACAAGTTATATATCCGCCCTGATTTACTAATGATATGAATTCTCTTTTTCAGATTTCGGCAAAACAGTGGTGTGGATAGTAGGACACTCCTACGTTTTCTGGGCTGCCAAACATGCCGGAACTAGGACCTACTCCATCAATTTAGGTCTGGACAATGACTCTTTTATGATTTTTTGGTCAGGTGTTAGGGGATTGCAGTGGCGGGACCTTAAAGAACAGGTAGATTATTTAGCCACCATATGGCCTTCTCCGCATATTTTAATTGTGCATGCTGGAGCAAATGACTTAGGAAAAACAGGTACTTGGGAGTTAATGTGCGAAATGAAAAGAACCCTTTTTTCCATTAAACTCATGTTTCCAGAGGTAGTTTTGGCCTTTTTTGAAATGATACTACGTTTGTTATGGTCTCCTTATGGTAATTAGTTTTATTTAGATAGGATAAGGAGGCGTCTCAACAGGATGATCCACAGTTTTCTTAGTCTATCTGGCGATTTATCTTTTCGCCACTGCGAATTGGAAGGTTTTGTGCCAGGTTTATTCAGAAGTGATATGGTACATTTATCTCCAATAGGCTTAGACATTTTCAATATGGATTTGCAGTCCATAATTGGTGGGTGGGGGGCCTCACGCCATTAGCTCCGCGGCTGTCCTCGGCCGTTGGGGAGTAGTCGTCCAGCATTGGCTGGATGGACACCATTTCATTTTGTTTTTTTATAATATTTATTTTTATAATCTTAAAATATTAACCCCCCTTTTTGGATAACACCATTTCATTTTGTTTTAAATATATTTTAGCCAAGATGGCCTTTTTTATATTTATATTTATTAAATTTATAATCTTAAAATATTAACCCCCCTTTTTGGATAACACCGTGGCCAATTATTTCCAATAAATAAATATTTTGAATGATATGTGGTGTGTTTTGTTGTTATTACGGAATACCTTTGTGCTAGCCCATGATATTGCATACAACATAAGATTAAACACATTGCAACATGATATTACTCACAAAGGCAAATACAAAACACTTTGTAGTCAGATGTGAAGTGGTGCTGTGCGGTGCATAACCAAGGGAGGAGAAAGGAGACCCTGAACAACAATGGCCCAAAGAAGTGTGTACAGAGAAGTTTAGGCCCAAGAGCTAGCACATCTTCATGCACTTGGGCCTAATTCTCCTGCTCTCCACAATGCTTCCATAAATATGTTGGTGAGATCACCATCATATTTTTGACATCACAATATGACTGTATTCAGTGAATGCACTGTACCACTTCTGTATTTTGATGCCAGGTATATGGTGGAAAGATTCTGTGCATGCATGGTAGCAGTAATAGAGTAAAGACCGGACACTACCATGCATGTGCAGGATCTCGCTATTTTAGAATATCAGAATAATGGTGGTGAAATCCATGCATGCATGTGTAGTGATGCCACTACACCTCACATGTAGGGCTCAGAGAAAATTGTCAACACTAGACGAGCTATGCACAAGCTTCAGCAGCACTAAGCGAAGTGGCTAATTGCCTGGCTCCAGCTGCTTCTATAAGGAATTAGATTGTACTGGCTTGTGGTGGAATGTTGTGAGAAAGATGGGCGCACAAGACCTACTAGCAGCACATGTAAGTATGTTCTCTCACTCCTCTGTCAGCAAACTCCACCCTGCTGCTGCTGCAGGGAAGGTAAAGGAAATAGAATGAAAGAAATAGGAATAAGTGCTGGAATATGTTTAGGTGGTTAGTAAATCTACTTAGGTGTTTTGTGCACCCAAGACACTTTTACTCTGTGTAATATATCACAGAAGTATAACATTGTTTGCTTTTATTTCAGAAAGTTACACATTTATCTGCCTGTAGACGCGTGGAAGCAATACAAATTTGCACTATGTGTTATTAAGGCAAGTTTAATGCCTGTTTTACCCTGTGCCATACACTATGATAGGGTATAAAAGTAGTGAAAAAATGACAGTTGGTCACTTGAAGACTGTTGCTAGGTAGCAAGTACAATGCACCAAGGCTACTAGCTGCATGGTAAAGTGGAGCATTTTTTTTAGCATGCAGCTAGTGTGAACGAGCCCTCAAATACCACCTGAACAACACTGGTTCCTGACAGGTATCCCAAATCACTGCAAGCTGTCTCCTTTGTGCAGAAAACCTACCATTTTCTAATTGCAATGCTCTCCAGAGTTAGGGCTGCTTCACACTATGTGCAGTGATTATCGTTTTTTTCCACACTGGATAAATGCCAGTCACCACAAAAACACATAGAAAACAATTATTTATAAATGCCCCATTCATATTACAATGCTGGTTTGATGTGAATTACAGCATGTAAATAAAGGTAAACAAGTAGACAGTGCTATGCATTGAAATGTGCATCTCAATTCTCACTGCCAGACCTCACACTGGATGCTGCCTGCATGGTAAATACTGCATTTTAATATTAGGGCTTGTGTGATACCGCCCAGTGTGTGTGTGTGTATATATATATATATATATATATATATATATATATATATATATAGATAGTGTATTTTATATAGTATATATGTGCAAATATACAGTATATATATATATATATATATATATATATATATATATATATATATATAGTATACATTGGTTCTTGATCACAATTCCTCTTATTTCCACAACTTTCATATTATTTTATGTACACTCCACAGAACTTTATGATTCAGAAAATGAAAAGCAAAAGGCAAGAAAAAGGTTTTACTATACCAGTGAATGACTTTATATAGCTGCTTATGAAGAATGATTCTTTACAATTGAAAATGATACACAAATAATATAAACTACTCTTACACCATTTTATAGTATTATTTTGAGAGAACAGAATGATATGGAAGAGCTTGAAGCAATCCTATTTTCTTTTTCTCAGATGTAACTTTCAACAAATTCAGCTGTTTCTTAAAGCACTATTTAGTGTTGTTTTCTATTTTCAGCAATTAGGCTTGATTTCCAACATATTTTACAGTGCAGGACGTGTCAGTTCTGGCTGGTGTACTGGCCAGTGGTGCCTTGCACAGTTTACTATCTTTTTTTTAACTTTAAAGTGGATGTAAACCCAATGTCATCCTTTCTAAACTACTGCCATATGGGTTATCTATAAGGATATACATGCCTCCTGTATGTATCTTTACCTGTCAAATGTCTCCCCTCTGTCTGTTATGAGACCCGAAAAACTGCAGATTCTGTGGGTGGGTCTGTTGTCTGGAGCTCGGTGGGTGGAGTTTGTCTATTGGTGTGTGGGAGGACATCTCAGCTTGGACACCCTGACTGCAAACTTCCAAAGTAAGACATTGTTTCCCACCGTTCTGAGCCATACAATCTTTGATCAAATCATTATGTATCTCCTGTGATGTGCTCCGTGGAAGTAAGGATTTCCTTAACTATATATTTTACGGAAGTTGCTGACTTTTATATGCACTGCC